>JAQPPZ010000040.1:6820000-8020000 GCA_028583015.1 Wollemia nobilis
ATGTTTAATACTTTGATTAATGAACCCAATGATTATTAATTTTTATCCTAAGTACTTCTAATTAAATTGCTACTAACCATGTATTTTTCAACCTTAATGCATATGATTAACTTAGTATATGTTTATTATGCCATTGAACTAACAACCATGCAGGATCTGGGATATCAACAGTAGCAAT
Source organism: Wollemia nobilis (assembly GCA_028583015.1). Lineage (NCBI taxonomy): Eukaryota > Viridiplantae > Streptophyta > Pinopsida > Araucariales > Araucariaceae > Wollemia > Wollemia nobilis. The sequence continues at coordinate 6,820,179 of JAQPPZ010000040.1, forward strand.
CATAGAAAAAAATATCTAATGATTTCACAACCTCAAAGACAACATTCGAAGCAAATCAAAGCTAACGACTAGTGAAATTCGAAAGGCACACACATTCATGATCGAATCCATCAACAAACACACAAAAAACATTTAACTGCTAATGATGTATATTAGACTAACGATCATTTACAGGATCAAGGGCATCAATGGCAATGCATAAAGTTTGTGTGATCTAATGAAGGTACCCACCTCAAAGAAAGGTCTACGGATAAGTAGGGATGAAAGTAAAAATGAGAATACAAGTTCAAGTGCTTATTTTGAAAGCTGCCAAATATTTTGAAGCGCTTTTTCCCAAGTATAAATGACACACGCATCACAAAATGAGTCATTTTTCAGCAATAGAGAAAAGTAACATAAAAAAACTCAATAACATCTACAAATGTAGGGAGCAGCCAAGGGAGGAAAGGTTCAGATGATCAAACTGAATCCCATGGATTATACCAAAAAGGTATAATGCAGACTACTCGAGTGAAAAAACTGATACTAAAAAACCAAGTCAAAACTCCGCGTATCCTCATCACATGGCCACGTACTAAGAGGGAATAAAATAAATCTGATCAAAAGAACTGATATGAAAATATTTTCTACTTGAAGGATAAATAATAACAAGAGTGGACCAAAGTTGTGGCTCATAAGAATGGTGATAGTGTAAAATGCAAACTCCAGTCTTTGAGAAGTCTCAACAGTACAACCAGTTCTTGTTTTGTAAATTCAAAAGATGCAGGAAGCACAACAAGAGTGAGAAGATGCTCGGTTCATAAGAAAGCTACTCACTAGATGCTTCGATGGAGTATAGTTATGGAAGTACCCCATAAGTGCTTCCAACTCTCATTTTTCATTTCATATTTCCTCCTACCTATCACTGCTCTCCTATTTATAGGTATTCTCTCTTGACTATCATAGCCATTCACCCCATAGAGTATCATCTCACCACCATCCTACTCACAAATCAACTCCCATTGCTCCCACCTACTTCATAACCATTCTGTAATCTATGCCATTATATCCATTTGTTTTTCATGCCACCTTCCCTCTCTTTGCCATCACGTCGGGCCCCCCTCTATCTTACATCAAAAATTTACTACAACAACCTAGTCTAATCTCAAATTATAAAATCAAATGACTAGGGCAAACAAGAAATAACAAAAATATATGTATATATAAGTTCACTAGTTGTCTGCACAAAAGGAAAAACGATAAAAATCACTTGGCCCACCATATATTAAGAGCTCCCTTCAAGCCAAGAGAAAATGTAAACAAGGAAATCCAGCCCCACGTAGTTCAAAATAGCTGGATAGCACATAGAGAAGATCAAACCAGAGGATGACAAGTGTAAGGTCCAGATGAGGACAAAAATAATAGATTCAAGAACATAGAGCTATAAAGACACCATCTGTAGTCAGAATCTGCATCAAGCTCTAGAGATAGCAAATTATTGCTGAGAGGTATACTTGAGTGCCTAGTATTTTTGTTGTTGTATTCCATGTGTGTCTTTTTCTTTCTCATACCTCATTCTTCCCCTTTGCTATGCAAGTATTATAGAATAGAATTAAAGGAGTTAGAATTTTCTAGAGCTTGAACCTGAGGTCTAGAGGAACGGGAAAGTTGATGAAGTCTTATTACATTATTTGAACTAGGATTTTTCATTGTATTAGAGCTTTTAACAGAGTTTAATGGTATTCTGCCAACTCTGCATTTAATTCTTTTGGAAATATTAATACAATTTTGGGTCTTGGATTCTATCATATTTTTGTCTTCAGTTCTATGTGTGACTTAATAGTAGATTACATTATTTGAATGTGTTATGGACATTTCTCTCATTTTTTTTTGTTAGATTAAAAGTGGGTTTTTGTCAAGGATCCCAAAACCTAATTACAATGGAACAGATTGCATCAAAGTACATCAGATTAAATCAAGGCAAGGACAGCCAAAAGGAATAAATAAGGAGCACGCAATAGGACCAAAAAGGAAGGTGCCATCCTTTGCACCAAAGGAAGGCGCTTTCCTTTGTGCCAGAGTAAAATGTCTTCCATTGCGTTAAAGGAAAAATGGGTAGGAAGGGAAGGCCCACCAGAAACCAAATTTGAATCAAAAGGCACCAAACAAGATTTTGAAGCTCACAAAGGGTGGGAGAAAGTGCTAGACCACCCCAACCACTAAATGACAATTTGAACCTTTCCCAAAGGCAAGAAAATAAACAAAGCCATAAATTTAAAAATTGAAACAACCCAAGGGTGGTAAAACTAGAAACCACCCTTGGAAAACAAAGAACTGAAGGAAAAAAAGCATCCCACATAGGGGAGCCCTAGCAGAAACATAGAAGGAACAAAAGCTTGTAAAATGGAATTGTAGTGGTTCAGAAAAAAAGGAACACCCCAGGCCATAGGATCCTTTAGCCTAAAAGGAAGCCTTCAAGAACACCTACCCAACAAAGGAAGCAGCAGCAACAGAACAACACTTCTAAAGGAAAAGACATGAAAGTGTCATAGGAATTCAAGAGAAAGGAGTCCTGAATATGCATGATTGCAGGTGTTAAAGCATAAAATAGAAAATAGTAGCCATGCATCCTAGACAACCTTCAATAGCTTCAAGGCCACAGAAGAGGAAGTCCCGCAAGGAACAGTGACAAGAAAAATATAGGCCCCTACCAGCCAAGAAAGGAACCAAAATCCTGTAGGAACCACCACCTCAAACCCAAAGAGCAGAGTCACAGTAGAAAGCACATGGGCAACCCTCAAAACCCAAAAAGATGTTGTGCAAAACTGCTCATGAAGCCAGAATTCCTCAAACCCGCCAAAAGCAACTTCAAGGAAACAAGGAGGAGAACTTGCAAGGATTCAACAGCAAAAATACCAGAGGCTGCAAAGCCATGAAAGAAACTAAAATCCTACAAGACCCACCACCTCGAAATAAAAGAGCAGATTCACAATATAAAGCACGTGGTCCCTCCTTTGACCAAAAGGATGTGCAAAACTGCTCAAGAAAAAAAAATTCCTCAGACCTAACCATTCACCACTGAAGATCCTCAATGAGCAGATGTCAAGAAGACTTCCAAAAACAACCTGAGAAAACCCAAAAAGAGTCCCAAGAAAAAAATCCTAACCCCAACCCAGAACCTAGACACCAGAGGAAAAGGCAGGACAGTGGAGCAAAGGTGGAACACATGTTTTCCCACCGTAGGGTAAGGAAATGGGCAGAACAATGGAACAGTGATCTCCCCCCCAAAAGGAGATCATCTGCAACACCTTCCAACCTAAAAGGATGGGAAAAGGAGGTGCCAAGAAAACTGGAAAAGGATCAGGGACCTGGGATAGGGCCAAGGAAGGGATGCAGGAAAGTGGAACATGAATTCCATAGGAAGTCACCTACAGATCCCCTCCTCATTTATCTCATTTTTTAACTATTAGATTTATTATGATATTCGAATGAGTCTAATAGCACCAATTTATATTTACTCCATTCTCTCCGTTCATTTGATAAGCATTGTTAAAATTGCTATAAAAACCAATGAATATAGACATCGGTCTACATAAAAGGTATAATTAGAGTTGTTGCCCATGCTTGGTCAAATTTATATAAGTAATGTATAATTAAAATCTAGAGTGAATGAACTTGTAATATCTTAAGTCTTCACTAGGGTTTCCTTACCCATTTTGGATTCTTTTTAATCTTAACAATACACCATTTACAAAAATAAATATGCAAGTTGACTAGAGCCTATAATACCTTGTAGCATGATAGCCTTAAATAGTCTTTTGAAGTGTTCTTAGTGTTTATTGATTTTCTTAAAATTTCACCAAGAACCATCTTCTATGAGGCTAAGAGTAAAAATATCAAGCAATCTTGGTCATACATTTTGTACTTTCTACACTACTTATGTCGATGACTCTATTTGATCAAACCCAAAAATCAAAAATCAAGAAAGGAGCAGAATGTGTTGGTGCACACGAGGAGAAGTGGTAAGGAGATATTTCCAAAATTTGAGAACCCTAAGGTATTTATCCACAATAAAAAGATCCCACTTCTAAAGAATATTGTTTATGATAATAAGTCTTACTTTAGCAGTAGAAAGTACATAAAGAAAAATAAAAATTAGAATATTGTTACTATTGATATTACTATAGATGATGTTTTAAATTCTCCTGTAGATAATACATCTAATTCATATTAGTCTCATAGTCCTTTAAATCTTGATACTATAGTTAATAATCCATTAGATTATATAGAGGTTTACCAGCCAACCATCCTTGTAGGTAGTGTTACTATGAATCCAAATCCCATTACCCCTATAGTTTCAATGGCTTAGGCAAATCAATAGAATAATGTTCAACTGTGGAGAACAAATAGGTACATACCTTTTGCCTTGCAAATTTAAATTCTCTACCCAACAAATCCCATAAGTATCTTTCCAAGTTTCAAGGAAATAATGCAGTAACTGGGGAAGACCACATAAAATATTTTTTATATGCTTTGGATAGCCTAGAGGTAGAACATGAAGATGTTGTCATAAGGTTGTTTCTGCAAACTTTAGAAAAAGATACCACGGAGTGGTTTAACACCCTCCTAGCTAACGACATTGCATATTTTGCAAGGATGGAAACTGTATTCCTAAGAAAATTCAAAGAAAGAAAAAATGAACAATCCCTATTAACCGAATTAGCAACTATGAAGAAGAAGGAAAACGAAGTTGTCAGTGATTTCAATCAAATTTTTTCCAAAACTAGGAACAAAATCCCTATTAACCTCAGGCCCAACAACATCCAGTCAATTTGTTTCTATAAAAATGCTTTCCAAGGAGAGTTAAATTATGAGTTAAGACAAGAAAAAGTCACCACCATCGATGAATGCATGAATAAAGCTATAGATATTGAAATAAACATGCTAGATAGTGGTACAATGAAGTCTTACTCTCTGGAGATAAATCAACCTGATAGGAAACCAAAAAGGGTAGCCTTCGATTTACAGAGAATATTATAAGTGGATCCAATGGAAAAATTGACTAATCAAGTAACAAATATGTTCAATACAATGAACAATAGGTTAGCAATAATAGAGAGAAATAATAGAAACAATGAAAATAATGGTGAGTCATCACAACCAGAGAGGCCACATGTTGATAATCACTTTGCCTTTAAGAATAATTTCAATAAGAATTAGGGAAACAATAATGGCTCTGATGAAGGAAACAAAAATAGGAACAATGGGAACAATAATTGGAAGAAAAGAGAAACTGATAGAGATCAGAACAATGTTCCAAACCCCATGCCATATGCTAATCTAGTAGAAGGTTTTCCCTATTTTTGCTTAGCTTGTGATGCTCCCCATAACCCAAAAGGATGTGGAATTTACTTAAGTACATCACATAATGTAGATCTTGATGATGAACCAAAAGATGACATAAGGATTAATGCCTATTGGTATCTAGAAGATGAGTCAAGAGAAAGACTCTTTGAAGAAAATATGGATAAATATGCATCAAATCATCATCCCCAGATCTTAGTAGCTGAAGGTACCAAAATATTGCAAAGATCACATGAGTCAAGATATGATAAAATGAAGTAGGGAAAATTAATCCCCACTGCTAAAGAAGTGGAAGAGTTAGAAGCTACCCATACTATGAATTTAAGAAACAGAATAGTTCCTAATAGAATAGAGAAAGCTTCCGGTAGTGAAACAAGAAAATAGTCTTTTCACAAACAAAAATTTTAGTAAAGAGAAAATTGATATAATTTCCAAAAAGGAATCCCTGAGCTAGTAGATTTATAAGAAGAAACACCTAAAGAAGAATGCAACAAACCACTTGATGTGAAAAATATAGAATTTTATGTTGGGTCAAAACTCAGTAAACATAAAGTTAATATCACATTTGATGATATTAGGAAAGTTCAATAGTACACAAAACATGTATGTAAGGTATTTGGACTTATTGACCAAAAAGAAGATCCATATTGCCATGATGCTAGACAAAACCAGTAGGATACAAGGTCACCATCCTCTATCAGATCCTTCTATGTGTCATTAAGATATAATTTAGATGAAGGATAGAGGTCTGTAATCCATAATTGTATGTTGGATAGTGGAGCTTCACACAATATCATGCCCAAGATGATAGTTGACCAAATAGGATTAATCTGCACAAGAGATTCTATCCATGTATCAGTAATGGACAGTAGGTAAGTACCTTGCATTGGAGTAATAAATGGATTATTGGTTTATCTAGACAAACACCCCAAGAAAGGTATAGTAATGGATGTTGCAGTAGTGGATGTTGATCTTTTCAATCTTGCTAAGCAGACATTGGGTAGAACAATTGGGAGGATCTATTCAATTGGATTGGTCTTATGTTGCCATTCCAATGATAGATAAGGAAAATGTAACTCTATGAAGAGAGCCTTTAAATAAGTATTTTGTAGAGTTAATTAAGGTAGATGATACCATGATAAATTTAGTAAATTCAATGGAAGAAAAAGGAATGGGAGTATATTCAATATGGTATAACCCTTTCCTTGTAGAAGTCCCAGAAGTCAAAAACATGGATCCAAAAGTTATGAAAATGGTCGATGCTGAATCAGATAGATTGTTAACACAAGAAATGTGGACCATGACTTTTTATGGAGCAAAATATCAATCTGGAGTAGGTGCAAAAGTTAATTTAACTGATATAAAAGGAAATTACCTTGGTATTCCTTACATATTAGAATTTTCTTGCACTAACAATGTAGCTGAGTATGAAGCTTTGTTGCTAGGACTCAGAAAATCCAAAGAGTTAGGTGTAAATTACTTAACTTGACTAGATATGCAAAATTAATTATCCAATAGATAAGAGGGAAGTATCAAACCAAGCATCCTAGGTTGAAGCAGTACAAAATTGTAGTATTGGAAGAAATTGAAAATTCCTTAGCCTTAAATATTTCATATATTCCTAGAGAACATAATCATGTTGTTGACCTCATAGTTGTAAATGCATTAGGTCTAGACCATCCAAAAATTACCATAGAGTATATAAGCCTTCTGTACCAGATAACATTTTTTATTTATAGGTATTCCAAGATGATGTAGATATCAAAGACTTCATGACTTTACAAAATCAATATGCAAACATAATTTGTGATGAAAAGGATGAAGAAAATCTGAAAGACCAAATAGGAGAACCAGTGGAGGTAATCCAATTAAAAACAAATAGAATACCAAAAGGTTTAGTTTCTATGGAAAGTTTATTTGATTGTTTTGATAAATAATTCAAACCTCTACACAAATAAATATTATCGAAAGATGTTAACATTGGTACAGTTAAAGAGCCCAAAATAGTAAAAATAGACACAACTTTACTAGAAAAAGAAAAAGTTGGATATATCAATTTCTAAAGAAAAATAAGGAAAATTTTGCTTGAACATATGAAGATCTTAAAACCTTCAAAATAGATGTCATGTGACACATAATACCCCTAAAGGAAGATTCCAAGCCATTAAGACAAAAACAGAGGAAGTATAACCCTACTTTACACCCAATAATGCAAAAAGAGGTACAAAAATTGCTAGATTCTAAAATCATCAAAAAGTAAGATTTTCATCTTGGATATCCAAATTAGTACTAGTCAAAAAGAAAAATGGGGATATTAGACTCTATGTAGACTTTAGAAACTTGAATAAAAGCTTGCTAAAAGACAATTATCCATTGCCCAATATGGAACAACTATTGCAAGCAGTAGTTGGTTCATCCATAATATCCCTGTTAGATGGATTTTATAGATATAATCAGATACAGATCAATCCAAAAGATAGACATAAGACAACATTCACCACACCCTGGGGTACTTTTGAGTATTTGAGAATGCTCTTTGGTCTTATGAATGCAGGTGCTACCTTTCAAAGAGCAATGGATTTTATCTTCAAAGGGTTGATGCTAAAAAATAGTAGTGGTGTATGTAGATGATATAATAGTGTTTTCTAAAAATCTAGAGGACCATTTGGAACATCTTTCTATAGTCTTTTCTTGGTATAAAGACTTTAGAATTTCTCTAAATTCTAAAAAGTGCATATTTGGGACAACATAGGGGAAATTACTAGGACACATAGTGTCAGAAAAAGGGGGAGTATAGATCCAAAAATAATTAAAGCTATCTCAAAAATTCTCCCTCCTAAAAACATAAAAGGAGTCAGGTCATTCTTTGGCAAAATTAATTTTATTAGAAGATTCATTCCTAATTTTGCAGAGATGACCAAACCCATAAATGATATGGTTAAAAATATTGGAGAAATAAAATGGACAACAAAAAACATGGAAGCTTTTAAAAAGATAAAAGAAGCCATTTCTACTACCCCAGTCTTAACCTGCCCTAATTACTCAAATGATTTCAATGTATATTCATTTGCATCAGAGCATTCCATTATTGCAGTACTTTCTCAGATGGATGATGAAAATAATGAAAGGCCAATAGCGTTCATGAGTTCAGGATTAAAACGAGCACATATTAAGTATATCCAGTTAGAAAAATATGCTTATGTAGTGATTCAATCCTTAGAACATTTGAAGGGCATATTTGGTTCTAACAAGGTTTATTTTTGTATTCCTTTCATAGCCAAAAAAGATATCTTTACTCAATCAGAGCCATTAGGAAGGCCTGCAAGGTGGATGGTGAAACTATTTATTGTAAATATGATCAAGATTTGTTGTTATTGATGTCAAGAGTCAGTTTTAGTGAGCTAAATAAAAGGAAGGATGTCAAGAGTCAGTTGTGTAAGAAAAAATTGCTTCTAGGCCTAAGGATAATAATATTATAATGTCCCTAATTATAATATTCAAGGTGGTCATATGAGGTCTAAAGAGCAACAGGAAGGCCCAAGAAAAATAATATTATAATATTTTATTATAATATTAAAGGTCTAAGGTTGAGACCTAAATATTAAATTAATTATAAATTAATTATAATAATTTCATTATAAATTAATTTATAATTTAATTTGATTAACTCTAAGAGTTATTAAATTAATTATAAGTTAATTATAATTTAATTATAAGTTAGTTTATAACTTAATTTAATAAACCCTAAAGTTAGGGTTATAAAGGGCATATATGAAGCATCAACGTCATATTCTATCTCCTTCGTTGATGTCAACGATTTCCAAAGTATGGGTATAAATACCCTAAGCCTAAAAGGCTTTAAACCCCATCCGCAATTTTAATAAATATCCTAAGAAAAATCATGTGTGCAATATTCATAAGAAAGAGAGGGAAGAAGTCCACGTTTGACCCTTTTCGACAGGTAGCAAAAGGAGAAAAGGTACAAGGTACGAAGGCCTTATCACCATCTAGCCAAGTGGGCTAGCGGTAAGTGGAAGTGCCTTGGGAATGCAAGGTTTCACGTTCGATTCCCAGTAGCGTTGGTTGTGCAGTGTATTGTGAACCGAAGATGCCAAAGCATTTTGGCTTTTGGCACCTAGGTAGAAGACAAAGCACCATGGGCATTTTTTCCTTCCACTTGAGCGCTTAGCTCAAGCGGCTTGGTAGTCATGGCTAAAGCACTGAGACGTGGGATTGAATCCCACCGGGAGCACTTTGTGAGGTACTAAATTTTTTGTTATAAATTAATTTGTGCTTCTAAGGTTGTATGGTGTATTTTTGAGCTTAGGGAGATATAAGGTTGATGAAATTAAATAATTGTTTTATTTAATTATTTGGTGGATTGAGTTGTTTAGAGTGGAGTTATAAGGTTCAATAAAATATTTATTTTTATATATTTTTGTAAATGCTTATTTCAAAGGAGTAATAAGGTGTATTTGAGTTTAATTATTTTTGTAATTGTAAAATATCTTGAGGGAGTGTTAGAGTGATATTTTGTCATCTAACCTTTGAAATTGGCAAAGAGGAAAATTGTGTTTGAGATAGGTTTTGAGGTCAATTATTCAACAAACAAAAGGTATGGGCACATATTCCTTGTGAGTAATTATTGGATATTGTGAATGCTAAATTTGGAGAGAAAAGGGTTGTTTGATAAGCATTGTTGAGTTTGATTGTTAAAGGTTTTTCTGAGTGAGAGTTGTTGATAAAAACCTTGTTTGATAAGCATTGTTGAGTTTGATTGTTAAAGGTTTTTTTGAGTGAGAGTTGTTGATAAAAACCTTGTTTGATAAGCATTGTTGGAAATATTGAATGAACCTTCATATGCATGATTAGGATTTTTGCAAGATCATGAGTATCATTTTTATGTGAATTTAAGAACTATCTTGAAACTAGGGTTTGTACAAGATCATGAGTATCATTGTTATGTGAGATTTTTTGATAAGCATTGTTGGAAATAATTGAGTGTTAATACGATTAGACTAGGGTTTGTGAGCAAGAAGTGTTTCATTGAGTGATTTGTTAAGTGGAGTTGATTAAGCCTAGTCAAGTTCAAGTTTTGTGAAACAAATTGTTCTATATTCTAATTTGATTTGAGAAAGAGATTGAAAGTGATTGAGAATTATTGTGAGTGTGAAGCATATCGAGTCTCTAATAATTCTCTATTTGTTTCTATGAGATTGAACAAGATTCTATGTTAAGCTTATTTGTGTGATTGAAGAGGATTTTGTGTTATTTTAAGTTGAGTTGAGTAAGCTTTTGTGGAATCTTACAATACATATTTGAGATAAGTCTTGGTGAAGATTCATTGAGCATATTGGACAAGTTCTAGTGAGGACTTCGTTGAGCATATTTGAGGTAAGTCTTGGTGAAGACTTGTTGAGAATATTGGACAAGCTCTAGTGAGGACTTGTTGAGAAAATTTGAGGTAAGTATTGGTAAATACTTGTTGAGCATATTGGGCAAGTTCTAGAGAGGACTTGTGGACAGATTTATGTGAAATTTTGTGGAAGCTTACAAGGCATATTTGAAACAAGTCTTTGAGAAGACTTGAGAGTAGAGTTGATTGATTTTTTCAAACCTTGGGTTAAGGTTTGGGGTAGATATAGTAGAGTTGATTTGTGATTGATTCAAGCTCTGTGTTAAGGCTTGAGGATAGAGATTGAGAGTAGATTTGTGCTAGTCCGAAGGACTATGTTTGGTACAGATTAGAGACAAATATTAAGGATAGATTTTTGCTAGACCAAAGGACTATATTTAGTGTATATTAGAGAAAGAGATTAAGCATATTTGTGATAGTCTGAAAGACTCTGTTTAGTGTGGATCAGAGATAGAGATTGAGCAAATTTGTGCTAGATGGAAGGATTGTTTTTAGTGTAGATTTGAAGATAGAGTTTGAGAAGATTTGTGCTAGACTAGAGGATTGTGTTTATTGCATATTTGAAATAGAGCTAAGAGTAAGCTTTGGAGCTGATAGAGTATAGATGATGATAGTCTCTAGTGGATATAGGTCCATTAGCCAGGGCAGTGAAGACATGTCCTCTAAGTGAGGGCAAGAGTCTTCAGTGGATAGATATCCATAAGCCATTGTAGTGGAGGCAATAGTTCTTATAGAAGATCACCAACCAGAGTAGAGGGGATTGGTGTCTCCTATGGATAAATATCCATGAACTTGATTAGGGGATTGGTGTCTCCTTTGGAAAAATGTCCATAAATATTGTAATAGGGAAAGGTTTCCCAAGATATTTTTTAAGAAAATTTAGTGAAATATTTTCTCCGTGGAGTAGCCCACATTGGGTGAACCACGTTAAATTGGTGTCTCTATTATGTGTGGTGATTTGTGCATTGATTTGATTACTGTTGTTGATATTTCTATTGATACATTGCATAATATTGATTGGAAAATAAAAAGTAAAAAGTGGTCTTATAATTTTCACCCCCCTCTTAGCATAAGCTTGTGTTCTTCAATTGGTATCAGAGTAGGTTCTTTTGGAAGAGTTTAATAGGTTGAAGGAAAATATTACAAGAACACAAATGGATTCTAAGAGTGGATCCTCAGATAACTTAGCACCAGTGTTTTATGGAAGCGATTATGTATTTTGGAGTATGAGAATGAAGATTCAATCTAAGAGCACTTAGAAATAAAATATGGGAAGCAGTTGAAAATGGATACATACCACCAGATACTCCGCATATAGATAAATATGTAAAGGAAATTTGGGATAAATTGCAAGGTAGATATGAAGGGGATAAAAAGTTCAAAAAGGTAAAGTTGCAAAATCTCAAGGGAATGTTTGAAGACCTAAAAATTAAGGATGAGAAAAAAATTAGTGCTTATCTACTTCGTGTAGACGAGGTTGTTAACTCCATGTAAGGACTTGGACTTTAAGTTCAATAATATGATGCTTGTGATAAGATTCTAAGGTCACTCCCAAAAAGGTTTAATAAAAATATTTCAACTATAGAGGAATCAAAATATAGTGATCTTTTGACAAGGGATGAATTACATGGTATTCTTACAACTTTTGAGATGAGAACAAAATAGGAACCTACTCCCTAGAAAGAAGTAGCATTTAAAGCCACTAAGAAGACTAAGGGTAAGAAGTCAAATTCAAGCAATGATTCATCCAGTGATGAAGAAGAAAATTATGGTAGAAGGAACAAGGATCCAATAAAGTTTAAAGGTATGAAATCAGTTAGATGTTTCAATTGTGGAAAGTATGGTCACTATGCAACTGATTGTCAAGAAGCTGGAAATAGCAATGATGATGAAAAACAGGATCATAAGAATAGGGAAACAAAAAAAATAGGTACCAAAATAAAGGTAAGGATGGACAAGGCAAGCAAGAAAATAAGATCTTCCAAAGACATAAGAAGAGTTTCTATGCAGAAAATGCAAGTAAGTACTCAAGTGATAATGATGATAGTTTCTCATATAATGACAAAGATGAAGTTCTATTTCTAGAAAAAGAAAAAGAAGTGGCTAAGAAAATGTCACCAATAATTCTCAAGTGTTTTATATGTGGTAACTTTGGTCATCTTGAAGATAGTTATACAAGAAATGGATTCAGTTTTAGTGATGATGAATATGAAGATACACTTGAAGAACCAGAAGAGAATCTTCTAATGGCATTAGAAGAAGAAGGAGGTGATCCTATAGAAGATGAATCAGAAAATAATGAAGATGTTTTCAAAGGTAAAAAAATAGAGGAAGAATGAAAGGAAGGAGAATTTGACATTGAGAGAGATCTTATTCATGCCTTTGATGCATTAAAAAAGGTAAGAAAGCAAAAACTCCCAACTTAAGCTTCAGTTTCAAGGATGTGATGAAGAGAAAAGAAAGCTTATAGAGGATCTAAATAAGTCAATGGCTAAGACAAGGAAGTTAAAAGATAATTTAGAAGCAAAGGTTTTAGAATGTTAAAGGTTAGAGCATGATGTAACTTCGCTAAGGAAGGAAGTAAAACAATATAAGAACATGTTACACAAGTTTGGAAAAAGCTCAAAAACCATAGACAATATTATCAAGGTACAAATATGGTCAACAAAAAAGATAGGTCTTGGTTTTGAATAGGTACAAAAGAAACAAGGAGAGGAGTCAACCTCAAGTTTTGAAGAAGAAAAAACTTTAGAAGAAGAGAGTGTAAGAGAGAGTGAGACTTCTAAGGATGAGTTGAACAATAAAAAGTTCAACAAGGAAAGGAACAATGCACAAATGAGGAACAAATGGAACAGGAACCAACACAGGGTAAAAGAGACTAAGAGACCAATGAGGTCAAGGCAAGGTAGTTTCAATGGACGATGCTTCTCATGTCATAGGGCTTCATAGTGCAGGACACAGGAAAGACAAGAATATGGAAAATTAAAAAACAAGTAGCTTTTTCAAGGGTATTGCTACTCTTGTAATCAATTTGGTCACAAGGCAATAAATTGCAGGGTTCATGACAGGAATAGATATGGCTTCACCAAGAGAAATACCAAGAAATTTGCACCTCCAAGGAAAAATAACATTAAGTGTTATAAGTGCAATAATGATGGACATACAATAAATGGTGTAGAGCATAAATTCCAAAGATAAGCAAGAACATGAATAGTCAAAGGAATCAGAAGGATCATATGAGGAGGAAAGTGGACAAAGGTAAAGATTAGTGCATATTGGGAGTAGAAATACTCCCACCCCAGAATTAACCACCTCAAGAGGAGGTGGTGGAGGGGATAAGCTAAGAGTCTCATTCTTAGCCCCAAGCCCCAAAGGTGACCCTTTGCCATTGATGAAAAATGGGGAGAGATTTGAGTAAGGGGGAGATATTTGAGTTAGGAGGAAATAATTCAGTTAGGGAGAGTAGTTTCTCAGGGGGAGAAGAATAAAAAAAAGGTAAAAAAGAATGGTAAAAGGAAAAGGGGTTGCCATCAATGACAAAGGGGGATATTTTTGGAAATTTGAGCAAAAATTTTTCATTGATGTCAAGAGTCAGTTTCAGTGAGCAGGACAAAAGGAAGGATGTCAAGAGTCAGTTGTGTAAGAAAAATATTGCTTCTAGACCTAAGGAAAATAATATTATAATGTTCCTAATTATAATATTCAAGGTAGTCAGATGAGGTCTAAAGAGCAACAGGAAGGCCCAAGAAAAATAATATTATAATATTTTATTATAATATTAAAAGTCTAAGGTTGATACCTAAATATTAAATTAATTATAAGTTAATTATAATTTTAATTATAAGTTAGTTTACAACTTAATTTAATAAACCCTAAAGTTAGGGTTATAAAGGGCATATACGAAGCATAGACGTCATATTCTATCTCCTCCATCGACATCAACGATTTCCAAAGTATGGGTATAAATACCCTAAGCCTAAAAGGCTTTAAATACCATCCACAATTTTAATAAATATCCTAAGAAAAATTGTGTGCATAATATTTGTAAGCAAGAGAGGGAAGAAGTCCACGTTTGACCCTTTTTGGTATGTAGCAAAGGGAGAAAAGGCACAAGGCATGAAGGCCTTGTCACCACCTAGCCTAGTGGGCTAGCGATAAGTGGAAGCACCTTGGGAACATGAGGTTCCACGTTCGATTCACAACAAGTTTGGTTTTGTAGTGTATTATGTGTCGAAGATGCCAAATCCTTTTGGATTTTGGTGCTTAGGTAGAAGATAAAGCACTGTGGGTGCTTTTTCCTTCCACGTGAGCGCTTAGCTCACGCGGCTTGGCAACCGTAGCTAAGGCGCTGAGACGTGGGATCGAATCCCGTTGGGAGAACTTTGTGAGGTACTAAAATATTTTTTATAAATTAATTTGTGCTTCTAAGGTTGTATGGTGTATTTTTGAGCTTAGGGAGATATAAGGTTGATGAAATTAAATAATTTTTTTATTTAATTATTTGGTGGATTGAGTTGTTTAGAGTGGATTTATAATGTTCAATAAAATATTTATTTTTATATGTTTTGGTGAATGCTTATTTCAAAGGAGTAATAAGGTGTATTTGAGTTTAATTATTTTTGTAATTGTGAAATATATTGAGGGAGTGTTAGAGTGATATTTTATCATCTAACCTTTGAAATTGGCAAAGAGGGAAATTGTGTTTGAGACAGGTTTTGAGGTTAATTCTTCAACAAACAAAAGGTATGAGCACATCTTCCTTGTGAGTAATTGTTGGATGTTGTGAGTGCTAAAGTTGGAGATAAAAGGGTTGTTTGATAAGCATTGTTGAGTTTTATGTTTAAAGGTTTTAATGAGTGAGAGTTGTTGATAAAAACCTTGTGTGAGAAGAATTGTTGATTTTGATTGTTAAAGGTTTTTCTGAGTGAGAGTTGTTGATAAAAACCTTGTTAGATAAGCATTGTTGGAAACATAGAATGAACCTTCATATGCATGATTAGGGTTTATGCAAGATCATGAGTATCATTGTTATGTGAAGTTGAGAACTATATTGAAACTAGGGTTTGTGCAAGATCATGAGTATCATTGTTATGTGAGATTGTTTGATAAGCATTGTTGGAAATAATTGAGTGAGTGTTCATATGCTTGGACTAGGGTTTGTGAGCAAGAAGTGTTTCATTGAGTGATTTTTTAAGTGGAGTTGATTAAGCCTAGTCAAGTTCAAGTTCTTTGAAACAAATTGTTCTATATTCTAATTTTATTTGAGAAAGAGATTGAAAGTGATTCAGCATTGTTGTGAGTGAGAAGCATATTGAGTCTCTAACAATTCTCTATATGTTTTTGTAAGATTTAACAAGATTATGTGTGAAGCTTGTTTGTGTTATTGAAAAGGATTTTTTGTTAGTTTTAGTTGATTTGAGTAAGATTTTGTGGAAGCTTACAATACAGATTTGAGACATGTCTTGGTGAAGACTTGTTGAACATAATGAACAAGTTCTAGTGAGGACTTGTTGAGCAAATTTAAGGTAAGTCTTGGTGAAGACTTGTTGAGCAGATTGAACACGTTCTAGTGAGGACTTGTTGAGAATATTTAAGATAAGTCTTGGTAAAGACTTGTTGAGAATATTGGAAAATTTATAGAGAGGACTTGTGGATAGATTTGTGTGAGATTTTGTGGAAGTTTACAAGGCATATTTGAGACAAGTCTTTGAGAAGACTTGAGAGAAGAGTTGATTGATTTGTTCAAACCTTGGCTTAAGTTTGGGGTAGATATAGTAGAGTTGATTTGTGATTGAGTCAATCTCTATGTTAAGGCTTGAGGACAGATATTGAGAGCAGATTTATGCTAGAATGAAGGACTATGTTTGGTACAGATCAGAGATAGAGATTGAGTATATATTTGTGCTAGACTGAAGAACTGTGTTTAGTGCAGATCAAAGATAGTGATTGAATATATTTGTGCTAGATTGAAGTACTGTGTTTAGTGTGGATTAAAGATAGATATTGAGCAGATTTGTGATAGACCAAAAAACTATGTTTAGTGTAGATTTGAAGACAACGTTTGAGCAAATTTGTGCTAGATGGAAGGATTGTGTTTAGTGCAGATTTGAGACAGAGTTGAGAGTAAGCTTTGGAGGTGACATATTATAGAGGATGAAAATATCTAGTGGATAGAGGTCCATTAGCCAGGGTAGTAAATATAGGTCTTCTAAGTGAGGGTAGGAGTCTTCAGTGGATAGAGATCCATAATCCAGTGCAGTGGAGGCAATAGTTCTTCTAGAAGATCACCAGCCATATCAGAGGGGATTAGTGTCTCTTATGGATGGATATGCACAAACTTTATTAGGGGATTAGTGTCTCCTTTGGATAGAGGTCCATAAACATTGTAATAGAAAAAGGTTTCCCAATATATTTATTGAGAAAATATTAGTGAAATATTTTCTCCGTGGAGTAGCCCACATTGGGTGAACCACGTTAAATTGGTGTCTCTATTGTGTGTGGTGATTTGTGCATTGATTTAATTACTACTATTGATATTGCTATTGATATTTCTATTGATACATTGCATAATATTGATTGGAAAAAAAAATTTAAAAGTGGTATTATACTGTTCACCTCCATCTCAGTATAAGCTTGTGTTCTTCACTATTATAGTATGATGCTGAATTTAAAATAGTCAAAATAGTAAGAGGGCAGGGCTTAGCAAAATATTTAGCATATAAATAAGGAGAGGACTCTAATAATGTTGTTATAGTAGATGAGATCCATGACATCAGGAGAACTTACAATGATGAATGTAAATGGTATGATGAAATATTAGCATACCTACGAACTATGTCTTTCCCAAAAGATATGCCAACTAACAAAATGAGATCAATAAAAATACAAACACAAAATATCATGTGCAAGATGTTGTGCTTTATTGGAGACACCCTAGTGGTGTATTGTTAGTCTGTCTGTATGAAAATGAAGTCCCAAAAACAATTAAAGAATTTCATGATGGTTTTTGTGGACTTTTTGCTTCAAAAGCTACTGCTAATAAAATCATGAGAGTGGGTTATTCTTGGCCTTCCATTTTCAAATATGTGTATCATTATGTAATAAATTTCCATAAATGTCAAGTTTTTGTAGGTAAGAAGAACTTGGTTGCTATGCCTCTCAAACCAGTGATCATAGAAGCACCTTTCAAACAATGGGGTATCGATCTGATTGGAAAACATACAAAAATAGATGGATCATAACTATAATAGATTACTTCACAAAATGGGTATAAGCTGCTCCCCTAAGAAATTTTACAACTCAAACTATTATAAATTTCTTAGAAGAAAGTATTCTAACCATATTTGGGGTTCCTCAAAAATTAGTAATAGACAATGGCAAATATTTTGTATCATTTGAAATGGTAGAATTTTGTGCTAAATATGGAATAGAACTTTCCCATTCTACAAATTATTACCCTCAAGAAAATGGTCTAGCTGAGTCATCAAATAAAAACTTAATTACCAGAATTAAAAGGTCATTGGGTAAAAACAAGAAAAGCTGAGATAGTGAGTTAAAATTTGCTTTGTGGGTAGACAGGTTATCACTAAAGAGAAATACAGGTAGAACTCCTTATGAAATGGTATATGGAGAGAAAGCCTTGTTGCCCCCAAGATAGAGAAATTAGCACTTTCCTTTTTGTTACAAGATCATGAAAACCCTAATGCCTTGTAGAGGAGGTTAGACCAAATTGTCCTATTGCAAGAAAAAATAAGAGAAACCTTAAATAGAATAATTGAAAAAACTCAGAAAATTGGAAAATCATTTAATAGGAAAGCAAAAGATACTCCCTTCTTTGAAGGAGACATAGTAATCTACTGGGATCCCAAAAATGATAAGAATGGTGAGAAAGTAAAACTTGAACCCAAGTGGCTTGGCCATTACCAAATAGCTCAAATTGTTGGTCAAAACACTTATAGGTTGCAAACATTAGAAGGATAACTGATGAAAATTCCTATAAATGGTCTGCACCTCAAGATTTACAACTCCTTCTATGGGGTCAATAGGGAGTAAATGCCCTAAGGTGAAAAAAAACCCAAAAACAGAGTGATGTATTTTTGTCAAAATGTTGTGTTGTTTTGTTTTGTTAGTTAAGTAATGTCCTTACTATTGTTTTTTTTCTTTTTTGCTTTGTGTGGTGTCAGTTGTGTTTTATTTTATGATTATCATGAGGTAGAAGAGTATTCCTTATGATTATTTCTTTCAAAGACAAATAGGAGAAGAGGAAATTTATTTTAGATTTTGATGATGCTTACAATTTTCAAATTTGAATGTTCATGCAACGGTCATATGGTATGAAATAAAATAGAGTAAATCAGAGTTATTGGTCCATATTGACAAAGCCTCACTCTACAAACACTATTAAAAGAAATTTCAGGGTCCAAGGAACATAATTATCTTTGGTAAAGTGATTGAGCCAAAAATCATTACACTCTATCCTTTAGCTAAAAATTGATCCTCAACTTAGACATACTCATTACACAATTTTCTTATATCTAAATATTTCTTGAAAAGAGAAGGAAAATCAAAATAATGCAAATTGAGTCAATGTCTAAGATATCTTGGAAAACCTCTACCGGGGCTATAAACACTTGACTGGCAGTAGAGTAAAACCATATGGGATCAATAGCATCTCCACTGGGGCTATAGACACTTGACTGGCAGTGGAGCCCTACAAATGGTAAAAATATTAAAGAGTGAAATTACTTATTAGGCTTGACCATTTTCCAAACATGATGAAGTTATGGAAGACTCAGAAATCAAAATGAATGCACTAACACACACTTTGGCCAAGGCATGATAGAACAACCAACTTTGATGCATTATGTATAATCATATCTTAGGACCTTTTTGAACAATCATAACAATATTTTCAAAGGCTCATCTGATCTTAAAATTCTGATCCTTTGATCTAAATTGACTGAGAAAAATAGCATTTTTTGGATACTCTATTATTTTGATATCATGTTTGTTGTTGCTTTACTGTATATTTTTAGTTTTAAGTTTTCTTTGTTTATGTTTTTGACCTGCTAATCAGGTTTGATGGTTTGTGATTCGGTCCAAAATCTTGGAATAAAAACCAAGATATTATGGAATTCTCAAGTGCCTCAGGTTTTCAGCATATTTTCTTAGTCATAGCCTATGTTGGAGCCAAATTTGACTCAACATAAGATACCCCCAAATTTAATTTTTTGAATTTCCAAAGCCTTCATATAAATTTTTTGGTCTCTGTTGCATTCACTTATGTTAAATTGGTTTTTAATTTTTGACTCTAATTAGCCATTTTAAAATGTCCATCTAAATCAAAAATCAAAGCCATAAAATTAATCGTTCAATTAAGTTCCTATAGTCATTAAGAAAGTAATCGTTAACCTTATCCGATAACCAATGGGCTTATAATTATCGAAGGCTAAATAAAACGTTCACTAAAAGTCCCCCTAAGTCCTTGGTCATTATAAGAAAATATATTGAAACATAAGGTCCTAAGTAAAATCCATAATCCTAAGGTTTGAATTTAACCACATGGGAAATTGAGGGTATACGCCTCCTTCATGATAAAAGCCGAGCAACTTCCCCGATCTGGATGGATGCATGTGCTCCCACAAGATCTGAATGGACATGCTTTCATAATTAACCCAAAGGTTAAATCAAGGTTTAAGTCAAACAATGCCATGGTCAAAAAGATTATAATATAAGGTATAAAGGAAATCAAATTAATTAAATCGAAGTAAGGGTTATGCGCCCCCTTTGGTTAAAAATCGAGCAACTTTAAATATCTAAATAACAGCACTTGATCCATAGCTAATCTGATGGATGCACGCTCTCCAATTTAATCAACATTTAAAAATCTCAAAGTCGATATAAGTCATAACTTAAGTATTAGCATAATTTTTATCGAGGGTCATGCACACATTTCCATTAAACATTGTGCAAGATCAATGGAATTGGAGGGTAGCGCTTGTTTCCTATCTTGATCCGACGAATGCATGTGCACTAAGAGTAACCCGGGTTAATTAAATGCTTTATTAAAAGATAAATATAAGCTTAAAGTAAATAATAAAATGATTAAATATGGTTTTAATAATCAACCAAAGTCTAAACCTAAAGATAGAAACTGTGCACCTCCCTAGATCTGAGCAGCTGCACTTCATCTTGATGAAATTCGACGATTGTGTGCTACTCAGACTAGTCAAACTTTAACCTCTAAAGTTTTAACAAATCAAATATTAAACTTTAATTAAAACACATTACCAATGAAAAATCATGATTAGTGAGGATCTTAATACATTGATAAATTTTCCCCCTTCGATTAATCAAGCATTATTTAAAACTAAGGGTATGCACCCATTGTTTAACCCTTGTGCAGATCTAAAGAAATCAATGGTTGTGCTTTCTCTAGATTTAATCCGATGGTTGCATGTACAGGAAGTTGGCCGATGAAGAAAACATCCATATAAGTGGTGAACAAAGGGCTTGCATCTTCTCCAGATCCAATGACAGTGCACGATATCCATCATAATCTAATGGTAGTGCTTTCCCAAAGTGATCAAGCATTAACAAAGGTCAAATTTTATAGGTAAAACTAAGTCAAATCATGATTAAAGCAAATATAATAATGATTAGTGAGGGTTATAAGCACATGGTTAATCATTCGCCCTTTATTAAAAATTGCTTTAAAATATTACTAAGGCCTAAAGAAAAATAATATCATAAGGCCTTGAGCACTCGATAATTAAGATTTAATTAAAACAACGGTAAGCATGATTAAGCGAGGGTCTTAATACATTGCTAATATTTTCCTCCTTCTATAAATTAATGATTATATCATAAGGTTTTAAATCATAAAGGCATATGCCCCATGTTTAATAGTATCACAGGTTAAGGGATATCAATAGCTGCACCAATCATCAATTGATCTAACGGTAGTGCTTGTAGTAAATCGATCGATCACTAAAATATATCACCTGAGCTAAGGTTTTAAATCATAAATGCATATGCCCCATGTTTAATAATCTCACAGGTTAAGGGATATCAATAGCTACACCAATCATCAATTGATCTGACGGTAGTGCTTGCAGTAAATCGATCGATCACTAAAAGCTATTGCCTGAGCTAAGGTTAACTATCTTTCATATTCATTAGATCTAATAGTGGCACTGATCCTCATCAGATCTAACAATAGCACTTTTCTAAAGTGATCAGATATTAACAAAGCAATCATCGATAGAGTTATGGTCAAAGCAAGATCTGATGGTCGTGCTCATCTCTACCTAGATCCAATGGTAGTGCTTTATCAAGGTGACCAAAAGGTAATAGAGTAAGAGTTGTTAGGTGATTAATAGTTAAAGAAGGTTCTAATCACAATTAACAAGGGTCTAAGCATATATTAATGTTTCCCTCCATGGGATATGACGTATGCACCACAAGTTGATACGACGACAACACTCGATCCTGCCTAGATCTGATGGTGACACTTTTCCAAGGCATCCAAAGGTCATTCAAGTCAATTTTTTTTAGTCGAGCGATTAATTAAAGTTTAATAATACTAAACTTAATGCCTAATAAAGGTTAATGAGGGTATAACATGTTGTTTATCCTCCCCCTTTCATCCTCCTAACCTTTGCATAGGTGCAAAGGAAATCAATGAGCACGCATGACTTGGACTCAATATAACGGTGAGCGTATGAGAATATGGTCAGATAATAAAGGTTTATGATTTAATTGAAAAGCTATTAAAGTTTCTAATCATTGATTAATCTAAATAAATTGAGATTATGTGCAGGTTTAATACTTTGATTAATGAACACAATGATTATTAATTTTTGGCCTAAGTATTTCTAATTAAATGGTTGCTAACCATGGATTTTTTAACCTTAATGTACATGACTAACTTAGCATACATTTATTATACCATCAAACTAACAACCATGTAGGATATGGGATATTAATGGTAGCAATCATAGCAAAAAAGATCTAATGATTTCACAACCTCAAAGACATCGTTTGAAGCAAACCAAAGCTAATGACTAGTGAAATTCAAAAGGCATGCACCTTCATGATTGGATCCATTAACAAACACCCAAAAAAATCCAAATTTTAATGATATATATTAGAATAATGATCATATACAGGATCAAGGGCATCGATGGCAATGCACAAAGTTGGTGTGATCTAATGAAGGCACCCACCTCAAAGAAAGGTCTATGGATAAGTAAGGCTGAAAGGAAAAATGAGAATGCGAGTTCAAGTGCTTATTCTGAAAGGTGCAAAATATTTTGAAGTGCTTCATCCCAAGTATAAATGACACGTGCATCACAAAATGAGTCATTTATTAGTAATAGAGCAAATTACCATCAAAAAACTTAGTAACATCTACAAATTTAAGCAATAGCCAAGGGAGGAAAGGTTCAAATGATCAAACCGAATCCCACAGATTGTACCAAAAAAGTATAATGCATATTGCTCGAGTGAAAAACCTGATACTAAAAAACCAAATCATATCTCCACATATCCTCATCACAAGACCACATACTAAGAGGGAATAAAATAAATCTGATCAAAAAAACTAATACGAAAATATTTTCTACTTGAAGGATAAATAAGAACAAGAGTGGCCCAAATTTGTGGCTCATAAGAATGGTGATAGAGTATAAAATGCAAACTCCAATATCTAAGAATAAGTCTCAATGGTTCAACTAGTTCCTATTTTGTAAATTCAAAATATGTAGGAAGCGCAACAAGAGTGAGAATATACTCAGTTAAAAAGAAAGCTACTCACTAGGTGCTTTGATAGAATATAGTTACAGAGGGGTCACTCCGATGAAGTATAAAGTACCCCATAAGTGCTTCTAGCTCTCATTTTCCATTTCGTCTTTCCTCCTACCTATCACTACCCTCCTATTTCTAGGAATTCTCTCTTGACCATCATAGCCATTCACCCCATAGAGCGTCATCTCACCACCATCCTACTCACAAATCAACTCCCATTGCTCCCACCTACTTCATAACCATTCTGTAATCTATGTCATTCCATATGTTTGTTTTCCATGCCACTTTCCCTGTCTTCACCATCACATCAGGCCCCCCTCTGTCTTACGTCAAGAATTTACTACAACAACCTAGTCTGATATCGAATGATAAAATTGGATGACAACAGACAAAAGAAAATAACAAAATATATATGTATATATCAGTTCACCAGTTGTCTGTGCAAAAGAAAAAACCATAAAAATCACCTGGCCCACCATATATTAAGAGCTCCCTTCAAGCCAAGAGAAAATTGAAACAAGGAAATCCAGCCCCACGTAGTTCAGAATAGTTAGATAGTACACAAATAATATCAAACCAAAGGATGACAAGTGTAAGGCCCAGATGAGGCCAAAAATAATAGATTCAAGAACCTGGAGCTATAAAGACACCAACTACGGTCAGAATCTACATCAAGATTTAGAGATAGCAAATTCTTGCTAAGAGGTATACTTGAGTACCTAGTAGTTTTGCTATTGTATTCCTTGTGTGTCTTTTTATTTCTCATCCCTCATTCTTCTACTTTGACATGCAGGTGTGATTGAATAGAATTCAAGGAGATGGAATTTTCCAAAGCTTGAACCTAAGGTTCAGAGGCTTTACCTCTTACCAGATTGGAACGAGAAAGTTGATGAAGTCTTGTTACATTATTTGAACTAGGATTTTCATTTTATTAGAGATTTTAATAGAGTTTAATGGCATTCTGCAAAATCTGCATGTTATTATTTTGGAAAGATTAATACAATTCTAGGTCTTGGATTCTAACATATTTTTGTCTTTAGTTATGTGTGTGACTTCATAGCAGATTACATTATTTGAATGTGTTATAGATGTTTCTCTCATTGGTTAACTATTATATTTATTATAATATTTGAATGAGTCTAATAGCACCAATTTCTATTTACCCCATTATTTCTGTTAATTTGATAAGCATTGTTAAAATTGCTATAACAACCTAATGAATATAGGCACTGGTCTACATAAAAGGTATAATTAGAGTTGTCCATGCTTGGTCAAATTTTTATAAGTAATGTATAATTAAAATCTGGAGTGAATGAAATTGTAATTTCTTAAGTCTTTCATTAGGGTTTCCTTACCCATTTTGGATTCTTTTTAATCTTAGCAATACACCCTTTACCAAAATAAAGAGGCAGGTTGACCAGAGCCTGTAATAGCTCGTTGGTTTCAAATAAATTCTTGTAGCGTGACAACTCAACCCTATGGATGCAAGAAATTGTTCCAATAATTTTTTTTTAAGGTTCATTTGCACATTAATTAGGATTTGATTAGATTTCATAATTACTTCTATCAACTACCTATAATCTACTTTGGAAAAGTAAAAAGAAGACTAAGTCCTACAATATTAATTGTAGTGAACTTATAGAATAAATATTGAAGATTCATTATAGATTATTCTTGATTAGTTGTAGTAAATTATTTAAGTGCATTAGTTTAAGAGTTGATTGGAGTGATAAGGTGAAATTTTTAGTGCATTAAATGAAATTCTATTAGATTCATTTGCACTATTCTATTGCTCTCAATAGGATTATTGTTTTTGTTCTTGAGAAGGGCACAAAATCATAAATTGTCAAAGTGTCTAAAGACACTATTAGTGCACAAAAATCTGCAACACATAGTGGCTAAGTGAAGCCACCAAACAGGTTAGAATCCTCCAAAACTTGGATAATAAGACATTTAACCAAATTAATAAATATAAGCTTAAAATATTGAGACTTGGTGAGTCTCAAATCCAAAGCATTATAGGGTTAGTTACAAGGAGAAAAGTGCAGAAAATTACATCATATAAAGAGCTTCTATCTACTTCTATCTAAGCTTGGATTTGTCAGCATAATATCCAAGAAAAAAGGGAAAGGTGTCTAAGAAAAAATACAACCTCAAAATCCCTACACTGCATTTGAAATTCTGCCATATAAATCAGAATATTAGACCTGCAAAAAGAAGTGCAAGAAAGGGTACAAAAGGCATATTATTTGCAAATATTTTTACATTGGGTTGCACTTCTCTAACTCATTCTACGTAGGAAAAATGTAGATTGGAAAGTGTCTCAAAGGTACAATATAAGCAGGTTGAACCAGCCAAAGGAGATCGAATGCTAGCATTCTCCCAAGCATTGGAAAGAGACACTCATTTAGGCTTATATTCTATGTATCTTGGATGGCCAAACCTACAAAATACAAGGGATAAAGCTAGGGGGAAATCAAGCAGTGTATAAGTGAAGGAAAATCAAATAAAGCATACGTATAATCAAGGAGCATTCCTACCATAAGCAGAGAATCATAGAGTCTTCATCAAAGTGCTACCACATCTCCACCAAAGCTCCACAAAATCTCCTCCATATCTCCACCATAAGCTTTTCTTGGTTGGAAACATCTCAACACCAATGAAGTACAACAAAGAACAAGGTGGAAGAACAGGTTAAAAGGCTTGCAAAAATCCATTGATAAGATGATAGTATGCAAAGGAAAGAGGACACCACTTGTCATTCTCCAAAAACCCTAGAAAACACCCATGAAGGAGACATTATAGTATCATCTTTATGGCATAGAGGTTACATACAATAAGGAGTGTTACAACAAGGTATACACTGAAGAAAAAAAGTCTTTTTTGGATAGCGCATGAAGATGGAGTGAAGAATAATATCTCAGGCACCTGTGACCCTTGTCACAAGAATTGAGACAAGATTGGTGTCTCCACCAAACACCCGAAGCACTCTTGAAACATTTGAAAAATGGCTGTGACACTTGTCACTCTATTGACCACCTATTAAAGATGACTTAGACACAACAACGATAGCAAGCAATTCGACAAAAATGATAGCAAGCAAGTTTGAATTAGTATCTTGGCATTAACATAGCATTAGCTTGACAGTAAAATGGTAGTAGCTCAGTAGCAATAAGGTAGAAGCTCGATAGAAAATTGAAGAGCAATCTGAGAGTAATTCGGAGCATCCAACACTAGCAAAGAACATTACTCTTGGTCAAATGGGTCAATGAAGTATTAAAGTAAGTATTGAAGCAAATAGCAAGTGGGAGAATATTTCATTACTCACAACACCCAAGAAGGACATACTACCACCGATTTCATAAAGGTACAATTTCCATCTAATTTGCTTTCCTTAAAAAAGGGAGTTATAAGGTTATATTATAAGGTTGAAGTATTGAAAGAAATCAATCTTTATTTGAAAGCAAAACTTAGGGAAATTAAATATCAAAGTTGATTAATATTTGCAAAACACAACCTAGGATAAATAAGGAATACTACTTGGAATTAATCCATTTAAAGTTTGCAAATATTAATGTGTTCTAAATTTCCAAATTTGGGAGTTATAAGGGCTACAACACCAAACTAGATTATTGGAAATTAGAAACACTCAAATAAAATCCAAAGGGATATAAAAAGAGGTTATTAATTTTTTTACTAAGGTTGGAAAATTATAATATTCTTGTCTATTTTTTTTTCAAAAGGGAAAAAATAAATACAACATTAAAACCTCTTCAAAAATTGAAAGGTGCTTAGTTCAATAGGAGTAATAAGGTGTTAAGAAGTTAATTTTTTATCTTTACAAAAATTGTACAAAATCAACCAAAATTGAACTATATTTTACAAAAGCACTATATCATACTCCGAAAATCTCTAGGGATTCATAAGGCATTCTAAAAAACTTGATAATAATAATATCCATCAAATATTATCAAGCTATGAAGATATAAGCTTTATACAAAACCTAAAATTAGGTATTCATACTCTCATTACTAGGGAGACAAGGAAGTCTACAAACCTAAGGTTTAATAAAGATTTTATCAAATCAATATTATATACTTCGGTTCATATATCCTAATATTGGGATCCATAAGGTAGACTACAACTCTATCTCTTTTCCTCAATTGTACTTCTTCAAATGGGAAAAATAATGTCATACAATGAATGTAAAACTTGCTCTAACATGAACCAAACTATAAAACATGAAAATATGTGGTACAATAACTTAGAATCCAATCATCATATGATAGGAAATATACAATGGTTTGACTGTCTTGAAGATGCTAAAGGTTAAAAAATAAGAATTGTAGATAGACAAACCTATCCTATACATGCATATGGGTGTGTAACACCTAGAAAATCATTTCCAGATCTTCTACTACAAAAAGCATTGTATATTCCTGGATTAACATTCAATCTCATTTCAGTAAGAAAGTTAGTAGAAAATAAGTATATGATCAATTTTGGATATATGGATGGGATAAATACATGTATCATTATGAATCAAAATGGAATAAAAGCAACAGGATCAATCCATGAAAATACATATGTCCTAGACTCAATGGAAATATCTCAAGATATTGTGGTGTTTCAAAATGATGCTAACACATTTATAGAGGAACAAGTTGAAGAAAATGAAGAGCCAGTACACCAAAAAGGCAAGCATATAAGGATCAAAATAAAAAATATGAGA
This sequence comes from Wollemia nobilis, assembly GCA_028583015.1. Classification (NCBI taxonomy): domain Eukaryota; kingdom Viridiplantae; phylum Streptophyta; class Pinopsida; order Araucariales; family Araucariaceae; genus Wollemia; species Wollemia nobilis. The sequence goes on from JAQPPZ010000040.1 coordinate 6,848,477, forward strand.
GGACAATTGCACCATGCTTTACTCATTCATCAAAAATCAGAACCAAAAGATACTTGCAAAGATAACTACAAAGGTGGCTGGATAGAAGACATAGATTACTTGCAGAACCTAAACACAGTAAGCAACGAAGGAGAATAAAAATTCCATTATCCAATGGAAGAAGATCCATATTGAAGACTAAAGTCTTCAATACCCAAATAATGTAATATAGGGTGGTGTTAGGAATAACGTATATTCCATAATTTTGGTTATGTAAATGTATCTTCCAAGGTACATACTTAGGACATTAGATTACTTTAGGGGGAAGTTATCTAGTTACTTCATGCAATGTAATAAATGCACAAGTGTCAATGTGTAAGTTGTATATGTACAAGTTGTCCCTTGCACAACTAGGTAGAGTGTTGGCCAAGGAACCTATCTTCCTATATAAGAAAGACCTCATTATCAGATAGATATGAGAAGGGAGATAGATAGATAGAGTTGTCTATAGCATAGTCATAGGTAGTAGTACAATGTTGTGTGGATCACCATATAATGGTGATGGGTGCAATGTAGTTTAGTAGCTTCATTAATGAAGTTTTCATTTCCTCCATAGCTACGTTGTATTTATTTATGTTATTTCTATTTAAAGAATACTTCAGTCATCTTGTAGATTTACTTTATTTTATAGTATTTAAAATCTTGTGATTGCTATCTCCCATTGCTCATTACATCAAAAGATAATATAACTTTAGTACTATTGTCAAGCTTCTTAAAATCAATAATATAATAAGGAACAATGATTCTTTATCTCAACTTAGTGAGTGCTCTAGTAAAACCTTCAAACTCAGATAACCCAAATCAACTAAGGAGTTCTCTCTTAGATTGTTTCCACCCAAGAATAGGAAATTGCTTTCTCAATCATTGGTACTAATGTAGTGCTTCTAAATCAAAGTGAAATACCACTATAAAATACTCTCATCAAAATAATTTTCATGAGTCTCATGCCATTTATCAACCTTAATCAATCAAATTTGTGTCTTTTTTCCATCAAACTTTGGAAAATATATTTTAGGGAGTGGTGGGATCATGCCTCTATTTTTCCCTTACCATTGGGTATTTTCCTCATTAAAGGCACTATAAAAATAAGTTTGATTAATATTTTTCCCCCTCTAAGCATAAATTCCTAACTCATCAATATCCTAACTCATCTGGTCTCTCTTATGTTGATAGTCTACTACCATGGTGGCAAAAGAAGATATTTAACCTTTGAGTTCCATGAGGGTATCTAGTTTGGAGAGTTGTTCTTCAAACTTGTTCATTCAAGCCTCCATTGCTTGATAACAGGTCTTAGGGGGCATTTGCTAAAAATATAAATGTTATTTTTACTAGTTACTATTTTTATTAAGGGTCCCAAAAAAGTGTATGGGTGTTATATACAAATACGACTAGCTTGATGAGATGATCGTAATCGGCTATATCCCAAAATGACTATTTTTAGTACGGGTACCATAAACATGTATGGGTGCTATATACCAAAATGATAAGCTTGATGAGATGATCACAATGGTCTATATTCCCAAATGATATTTTTCAATAACCTATACTCTTTTTAGGGGTTTTTAAGTTGCGTATTTGTTTCCAAATTTTTTGAATTTAAATTTAATTTTATCTTGTGAGCTCTACTTATGATAAAGTAAGCAAGAAGTGGATGGATTCTAGGTTAGGATTTGTGTACTCTCCATAGCCCTCTATTATACTACAACAATAATAAAAAATACTTGAACCAATATTTTAGATCACTACTCAAAGAGGGTTCCACACATACCCTTTAGCACACTACCCACCTCTCTAATAGTATGGGAGGGTAATATTCCCAAGTGCTATGCTCGATGCACTATGGATATTACATGATCATATGGTTTCCTATATATTAAGGTTTTTCTATGGGTTCCTAAAGGGATATCTCGATATGTGCAAGTTATATGGGAGTTAAAATCTATGTATGGATGCTATCTAGGGCTTGGATATTGGATCCTGATTGCCCCTCACTTCACTAGATGATTTATGGGTAATATTTATTTAGCTAATAATGATATCTCCTTCATATTATTTTAAAATATCCAAAACACCATTTCTAACCTACAAACCTAGGATTAATAAAAAAAAAATTGCTCACAACAGAAGCTTACCATACCTTGGAAAGAGCTCTAATACCACTTACAATGAACCTCTTCTTCTCATGTGAATATTTCACCTCAAAGTTCTTAGTTTGGAGTTGTACTGAGATAAGAAATTTAGTTCCAAATATAATTCTAAATATGATCACACATAGTATTGATAAAATAAGTAGTAAGATTGCATATCCAATAATAGAAGCATTCATTACTTAAAACTTAGAAAGTAGCTCAAAAAGAGGAAACTCAGTTGGCATAGTCATATCAAGTTCATAAAATTTTTGTGAGCAATATCACATATCATACTACACTCGGTATGGTGAAAAATACATAGAAAGTAGCTCAGAAAGAGGAAGCTCAGTTGGAAATAAAAAGGAAGTGAATTGATAGTCACATAAATCCAATTTTTTGAGAAATGTACTTCACAAGAAAGACACGATTTTGTAATAATTGTAGAAGTTCCAACTAGTGAACCATCACATAGCACTCAGTATTTATAAGGTTTATAACTCCTTAAAAATCATAAGAAAGCATCTATCAAATGAATATGAGCCTGAAAGCACAAGCAAAAATTTATATGGCAAAGGATGATCTATTGAGGATGTTTCTACTAGATTGTGTGAATAAGAGAAAGCAATGCATAAATGGTGTACTCTAGCCTATGTGTGCCTAGAATATCTACTCAAGGTACCTTTTCTGGATCTAAAACAACTATTATCTATAGTGAAGTATACTCATGGAGATACAATTTTGTGGGATTGTCCCATATTCAAGATATCCCTTTTCACTGTATCTCCCTTCTTTTCTTTAGTTTCTTCTTATTATAATATCACTTCTACTATTCACCCACTATTTTTCCCACATAATATTTTGTTATTTTCCTCTTCTTCCACTCTTTTTCTCTTCACCATAGTTTTACCTCCTTTTTATGTGTATATCTCTTCATCAATAACTATCTTTCACTTTCTACGATGCTCGTATTTCCTTCACTTCGCACTTTATTACCTATCGCCTTCTAAAGTGATACATTTAAAATAAGGCTATCATATAGATGCCAAAGATAGAGGTCAAAATTTTTATCATGTTTTAAAGATAAGAAAGTGATCTTTTAAAAGCTATAAAATTAATAAGGATTGTAAAGCTACTAAAGTATCACAAAACTAGAAACTAAGCTAATAGACCATTGTAGAAAAAGATACAATAGCAGAGGGATATGATCTAAGGTCCAAATTTAGCACAGTTGTAGCCTACTAGAAAATCTAATGATTAAAAGGTAGCCAAGTGTAAAATTCTAGAAGAGATGGTCCAAGACAATTGTTTCAGTTGTAAACCATTAACAAGATCAATGGCATAGATGCAAGAGATAGTTACAATAGATTAGGGCATATTCAAATTATAAATATAGACCACATTAGCTAAACTAGATATCAAGTTTTGCATAAGCCAATTTTTTCCAGAGGTATACTAGGTTGTCCTTGTCTTTTCATTTTATCTTCTTTTGTGTCTTGTCTCCCATATCCACCCCTTATTCTTCTCTATAATTATGCAAGTCTTTCTTGAGAAACATCTAGTTTGCTAAGATTATTTCCAATGACTAGATCAAAATCTAGGAGGCTCTTTATTACATGATTTTAATGAAGAGTCAAGGGTTTATATTACATTATTTGAATAGAAAATTCTCTTTGTATACATTTTATGAGAACTACGACACTCTAGCTAGGCTCAAGTTGTAATTATATTATGATATTAATACAAATCCTGCTTCCATATTTGAGCAATTATTTTATCAATTGAATGTGTATCACATTTACATGTTACATTTTTTTGATTGATTGGATGAAGGAGTTTTGAAAGGGTCCTCAAATTTTTAACAACAAAATACAATAAAGAGAGACTATATCCTAGAGATAAAAGAAGAAGATCCAACAATGGGATCAAGGGAGATTGTCTCCTTGAGACTTGTTCAAGATGACAAACAGTAACAAGAACAAAAAAGAGGGGGTCTCCAAAATAGGGGAGACCACCTAGTGAGCAAGGAGAAGAACACAAAAGACAAGAACTGACGAGATGCACATCATTAACCATCAAAAGGAGTAGGGAAATCCACAAGATCTACTTGTTCATTCACACATTCATTATTTGAATGTGTGAATGACATATTTTAATAAAATCTAATTATATTATTACATTATTTGAATGAACATAATTGACCGAATTTCTTATTTCCCCTTCCTTATTTTTCATTAAATCATTGATATCTTTGCTATAATTGCACAATGGACAAGGCACTAGTCTATTAATAGGATTTTAATTAATGGGTTTTATAGATCTTGGTCAAATGATGAATTTTTTACATTTATTTTGTTATTTGGTTGAGTATAATTGAATTATAGCATAAGATCCATTTAGGATTTCCTTACCTAATTCAATCTATTAAAATTCATCGTATAATTCTTTCGAAAGTTAAAGAGGTGGAGCCATCAAAGTCCAGTGCTACTGATTGGATTAAAAAAATTACGACATGACAATCTCTAAGGGATGCAAAAATTTTCTCCAATAATTTTTGGTGTCATTGTTGGGGAATTGAATTCTTGTCATCAAGGATTCAAGGACCTAAAGTAATGTTTTGAATGCCTTTTTAGTGGTAACAATCAACCAAAATTTTTGGGTGGTCATTGCAGGGGAAGATTATGTACTTTTTAGTTTTTGAATTTTTTGTGATTTTTTCTTGATTTAAATTTTTAAATTCAAAAAGTAATGGTGATGGATTTTATCAGTCATTAAATTTTTTATGCCATTCTTAAACCATAATCTCTTTTATCCCTTGAAGTTAAATTCATGAGAATTGAGATATACTAAGCCAAGCAATATTGTCTAGTGAGTGATTATGTTATTTCTTCCACATCTGTGCTGGCAGCTCTGACTTGATCATACCCATAATTTAAATCTTTAAGAAAGAATGAGGAGCTTGATATAGCATTCATGAGAATAATTGATAAGGATCTACATCTTGAATTACCAAATCTAAAGGTGTTTTTTAAATCTCATAGATATCCATCTATATCATTTAATTTTATCACTCAAAATTTAAGTCAGATCTCTTCTAGTACTAGTCCTAGCATTAGTTTTTCTAATTTTAATACCCCAATAGAAAACATGGCTAATCCTTGCTAGAATCTGAATTTCAGTCAGTGGACGACCAATAGATATAGACATTTTGTCTTACCTCAAAATCTAAACCCTCTCCCTAGTAAAGCTAGTAAGTACCTCCCAAAATTTCAAGGGAATACTCTTGTAACTAGTGAAGATCATCTCCAATATTTATTTAATGCAATTGATAATCTAGACGTGGATGAAAAAGATATAGTATTTAGAATTTTTGTTTAGACCCTATAGAAATATCCTTGTGAATGGTTTAACAACCTTGATAATGGCTCCATCATTAATGTTCCAGCCATGGAATAAGCATTTCTTAGAAAATATGAGGAAAGGAAGAATGAACAGTATTTGTTGACTGAATTGGCTACAATAAAAAATAAATAAAATGAATCAATATAAGATTTTAATAGAAGATTCATTAAGATCATTGATAATATTTATATTGGTTTGAGACCTAATGATAGCTAGACCATTTAATTTTATAAAAATGCTTTCCCTATAAAATTCAATTATGAGTTAAGGCAAGAACAATTAAACATCATTGACAAGTACATGGATAAAGTTATTTTTGTAGAAAGGAATATGATTGATAGTAGAAATATGAAGCCATATTATTTGGAGCTTAATATAATTGAGAGGAATCCTAAAAAGGTAGGGTTCACTATGCTTAAGAATACTAAACAATATCCCATGGATAAGATAACTAGCCAACTAAGTTCAATGTCTAAAAAATTTCAATACTATGAACAATAAATTGGACATAATAGAAAGAGAAAATGAAAATAATCCTAAGTCTTCACAACCTCAAAATGACAATAGGCCTCCCTTCAAAAGAATTTTAAATGGAAATTAAAATAACAATGGTGCAGAGGAAGGAAACAAGAATAGGAATGGTGGCAATAAATGGAAAAAGAAAGAAGTTAAAAAGACTTAGATGTTGTCCCCAATCCCATTCCATATGCTAACATAGCTTCAAATTTTCCCTTTTACCATTCTACTTTTGATGCTCCTCATAATTCTATTGATTGTGGTATTTACCTAAGTCTACATTCTAACATTGATCCAAAAGAAGAGTCTAAGGAGGACATTAGGACCAACTTATATGTGGAATCAAGAAGATGAAACAAGAGAATTACAATTTATAAAATAAATGGATCAATTTACTATGAAACATCAACAAAGAGCTCTAGTATTTGAGAATGTAGAAATTATGCAAAAATGACTAAACACAAGGATTGATAGATTGGAATAGGATTTACTTGAATACACAATAAGGAGATAGAGGAACTGGAAAGAGTACATGCCATAAATATAAAAAATAGGATAGTAGGAGATAGATTCAATAAAAAATCTACAAATGGAAATGGAGGACTAACAAGTCAAAATAAGTTTATCCCTAAAAATAAAAGTATAAAAAATCAAATGATAAAGTACTAGGTCATCCCTGAAGATACTGAAATTGAAGAAGATATTTAGAAACAATAGAATGAAGTGTTGAAAGAAGAATATAGGAAAATAATGGATATCAAGAAATATGAATGTGATGTTGGTTTAGAGATTGGCAAGCAAAAAGTCAATGTTACCTTTGGAGAATTATGATTGTTTCTAAGTATAGAGATCAGGTGTAAGGTTTTTAGTTTAATTGATCAATCAAAAAGCAAAACATATAGTCTTGAAGGGCCAAAACATTATGAGGTCAGATGCCCATCTTTGGTAAGGTAATTTTATATCTCTTTGAGGTACATGTCAGATTTTGGTGATCAATATGTTATCTATAATTGCATGCATGATAGTGGGGCTTCATATAATATAATGCCAAAATAGATAGTTAATCAGTTGGACTTAATTTATACAAAAGAGTGTCCCCAATTTCTATTATAGATAGTAGACAAGTGTCATGTGTAGGTATCATAACTAGACTGCTTGTTTATTTGGACCAATATCCCAAGAAAGGTATAGTTATGGATGTTGTAGTTGTAGATGTAGATCCTTTATTCTCTCTATTGCTATGTAGACATTGGGTTGAATAGTTGGGAGGCTCAATCCAATTAGATTGGTCTTATGCAACCATCCCTTTACAAGGAAAAGAAAAGGCTACCTTGAGGAGGGAACCTTTTAACAAATACTCTATTGAATTGAAGAAATTTGATGATAGTATGGTCAACCTTGTAAATTATATTGAAGAGAAGGAGATGGGAGTCTATTCTTTTTGGCACTCACCTTTCTTGATAGAAGTCCCTAATGCTAAAAATTTAGATCCAAAATTAAAAGCAAAATCTAACACTAAATTTGATAGGATTTTAACCATTGAATTATGAACTATCTTTTGATGGTGCAAAATTATAAACTAGGGTTATAGTTGGAGTGAATCTAACTAATATAAATGGAAACTATCTTGGTATCTCATACATACTTAAATTTTTGTGTACAAATAATGTTGCAAAATATGAGGCTCTATTATTAGGACTCAGAAAAGCTAAAGAGTTGGGTATTAATTATCTGATAGTTAGTGGAGACACAGAGCTCATAATACAACAAATAAAAGGTAAATATTAGACTAAACATCCTATATTAAAGCAATATAAATAGGTTATGCTTAATGAGATTGATAAGTTCAAAGCATTCAATTTATAGTACATACATAAAGAACAAAATCATATAACCAACTTGTTAGTAGTAAACACTTATGGTGCAGATTGTATAGATAGATATTGCATATATGGATAGGTTTCCCACTATATATATCTATAAGCCTTATGTTTTGGATAATGTTGTTTATTTACAAGTTTTGCAGGATGATGTACATATCAATGACTTCATGACTCTTCAAAATGAGTTTTCTAATATGATATGTGATGAACAAGATGAGAAAAAATTAAAATATATTATAGGAGAACAAACTGAACTCATATTGTTAAAAACAAATAGAATCATTAGAATATTAGTATCTTTAGAGAGTCTATTTGATGATTTTGATAGAGCCTATAAGCCAATTTTTTAGGAATCTAAATCAAAATATATAAATATTGGAAAAAGGAAAGAACCTAAGATGATCAATATTAATAAGGCTTTGCCAAGAAAGGAAAAACAACAATATATTAGTTTTCTAAATAAAAAAAAAGATGTTTTTTATGGAGTTATGAATATTTGAGAATATTTTATACTAAGGTGATGACTCACATTATTCCCCTTAAGGAATATGCCAAACCATTTAGGAAAAAACAAAGAAATTTTAACCCTAGCTTGCATCTAGTTATGAAAAAAGAAGTTTAATAGTTGTTGGATGCCAAGATAATTAAAAAAGTGAGATTTTCTTCTTGGTTTGCCAACTTAGTACCAATGAGGAAGAAAATTGAGGATATCAGGCTTTGTTTTGATTTCATAAAGTTAAATTAAAGCTCATTAAAAGATAATTACCTACTTCCCAATATGGAATAGTTATTGCAAGTTGTAGTAGGGTCTTACAAAATATATTTGTTGGATGGATTTTTAATATATAATAAGATTTTGGTAATATAGAGGATAGCTATAAGACAACTTTCACTACACCATGGGAAACTTTTGAATATCTAAGGATGTCTTTTAGATTGATGAATGCAAGGGCCACCTTACAAATAGCAATGGATTTTGCATTTAAAGGTCTCATGTTTAAAATAGTAGTTGTTTATTTGAATGATATAACAATATTATTTGAGTCTCTTGAATATCACTTTATGCACTTGACAAAAGTGTTTTATAGATGCAAAGAATTTGACATATCTCTGAATCCTAAAAGTGTGTATTTGAAGCCACATTGGGAAAATTACTTGGGCATGTCATTTCCAAAGAAGGTATAAGTATTGACCCCCAAGAGTAGAGGTAATATCCAAAATACCTCCACCAAATAATCTAAAAGGACTACATTCATTATTTGGTAAGATTAATTTTTTTAGGAGGTTTGTTCTTGATTTTGTTGAGATTGCTAAGCCCATAAATGACATGATCAAGAAATACAGGGAGATAAAGTGGACTGAAGAAAACACCAAGGCATTCTAAATAATGAAAGAGGCTATCACTAAAACCCTGATGTTGACTCATCTTGACTATTCTAGAGAATTCAATATATTTCCATTTGCTTCAAAACATACTATTGTTGTAGTATTATCTCAAAATAATGATAACAATTTAAAAAACAATTACCTTTATGAGTGTAGGATTGAAAGGTGCTCAGTTGAAGTACACACTAATAGAGAAATACACTATGCTCTGATTAAAGCTCCAAATCATTTTAAAATATATTTTGGCTCTAATAAGATCATGGATTACATCCCTCATATAGCAGTGAAGAATGTATTTACTTAGCCTAAACCCTCACGTAAGTCTGCTAGATTGATGGTAAAATTATTATAGTATGATGTTGAATTTAAATCCATTTAGATTATCAGGGGGTAAGGATTAGCTAAATAAATGGCCAATAAGGAAGGAGAAATCATGAATGCCACTGTAATAATTGATGAAGATCATCAAGCTTGGATGGCTAATAATTTTGACTACAAAGGGTATGATGATAATAATAATTTACTATCTTTAGAATTTATCCTTCCTTAGGAATATGCGAAAGAGAAAAAGGAGATCATTCAAGCAACTAGACCAAATATATAATTTTTAGGATGGTAGGTTATATTGGAGGTATCCATATAAAATATGTTTGCTCTATGTCTTTGAGAAAGAACTCCCTCAGCTTTTGGAAGAGTGTCACTCTATTTTTTATGGAGGTCACTTTGTCCCTAAGGCCTGATGGTTTTAGCACCATTCCATCATATCAAGAGAAAGAGATAAAGAGAGTTATACAACATATTATTATGATAATGGAGTGATACATCCGAATGGAGCTGTGAGGCTCATTATATAGGAATATAGATTCCTTGGCCAACACTCTACCTAGTTGTACAAGGGGACACCTTGCACATTACAACTTGCACATTGACACTTGTGCATTTATTACATTAATTAAAATTACTATCTAAATTCCCCCTAAAGTAATATCCTATCCTAATGATGTACATTACATAACCAAATAATATAATATATTCTAACACACGTCTGTATTACATTATTTGGTATGAAGTTCTCTTGAATTGCATAGATGATTTTTGAATGTTCAAAACTTGGTTTTTTCAAGTGCTTTTGTAAAAATATCATGTGGCTGATATTATGTAGAGATATGCTTGAGGACGATATGATGATTCTGAATATGTTCTTTGATGAAATAACATTGAGCTTCAATGTGTTTGGTCCTTTCATGTATAATTGGATTTTTGATCAGGTTGAGTGCTCCTTGATTATCACAAAATATCATGGTTGGAGTTTGTCTGATCCCCATATCTAATAATATATATTGTAACCATAAGGCTTCACAAGTTGTATTTCTTGCTGCTTGATATTCTACTTCAGTTGATGATTTTGCCATTGTATTCTATTTCTTACTGTACCAAGATATGGTTCTTGAACCAAGATAGAAGACATATCCTGAGGTATATTTTCTATCATCAATAGATCCTATATAGTCTAAATTTGAGTATCCCTATAAGCAAAAATATTTGTCATTGTTTACATAAGTTAGTCCATAATCAGTAGTTTTTTTGATATATTACAATATTATTTTTGTAGCTTTCCAATGACTTTCTCTTGGTTCTTGCATGAATCGTGATAGATAATATATTGCAAATGCTATGTTTGGTCGACTTTTCATTAAGTATAGAAGATTTCCAATTAACAGGTGATACATAGTTGCTGATACCAATAGTGTTTCATCATTTTTGGGTAATTGGATCCCTTATTTTGTTGGTGTATCTTTAGAATTACACTCTTTCATTCTATACTTTTCAAGAAAGGCTTTTGCATACTTTGATTGAGTGATAGTTATCTTGTCCTTTCCTTGATGAATCTCTAGACCAAGGCAATAGTTCATTAGACCTATATCTATTATTTCAAATGATTTTTCTAGATCCCCTTTGATATCACTTATTAATTTTTCAAAATTTCCAGTAATTACTATATTGTCTACGTATACTATGAGAATGAGTATGTCATTTCCAATTTTCTTGGTATATAAACTAGGATCTAACATGCTTCTTTTGAAGTTATGTTGTAATAATTTATTGTTGATATTTATATTCTATGATCTAGGAGCTTTTTTAAACCATATAAAGGTTTTGTTCAACTTGCATACCTTACTTTCTTGTCCCTTGATGATAAATCCTTCTGGTTGTGATATGTAGACTTCCTCTTCTATGTCAACATTAAGGAAAGCCTTTTTTACATCCATTTAATGAAGTTTCCAACCCTGATGAGCTGTTAGTGCATAGACTATTTTGATGGTAGTCATTCTATCTATTGGTGCAAATGTTTCTTAATAATAGATTCCCTCTAATTTAGTGTATCCTTTAGCTACTAGTCAAGCTTTTTATTTGTCAAGTGTTCTATCTACTTTGTATTTTATCTTATAAACCCATTTTCAACCTACTATTTTCTTTCTTTAAGGTAGTTCTACTAGATTCCATGTCTTATTCTTTTGAAGTGAAGTATATTATGATTCCATAGCTACTTTCCACTATGAGTCATTCAGTGCCTAAAGTTTTGATGTCGGTTCTACTGTATTACATAACATTCCTCTATTTATTCTGGTCAAACTTTGAGTTTGAGGTCTAGTAGTGGTAAGATCTGGTATTGTTACAAAACTTTATTATTATTAATAGAAATAATTCACCAATATGCAAAAATATCGAATCATTCATCCAAAATATAATTATCTACAATAACAATCCATAAATGAGAGAGAGATAGATAATACCCTTAAGGTAGGAAAACACCAATAATAATCCTTAAGGAAGGAATAACTCCACAATATCTCCCAAGATGAGAGAACCACTTAAGGAGGGAAAAGTCCCATAAGACACTTCGTGGGAAAATATGATTACATATGATTAATCTCCCTAATGATTACAATGACAAATATCTCTTCTTTATATATCCATCTTCTTATTCTACTTTGAGGAGCCTACTATTAATCATATAATATTATAATACAATCAACCTTGGGTTATGTGTGGCCCATGCCAACCCTTATACAATATAATAATATATCCCAAAATATCTATTCCTAGGTACCCTAACATGCCACCCTTCTTACAAATGTTTCATCCTCAAAATATGTGAAGAAACAAGATAATATGATTTGTTAAGCAATGTTCACAACTGGTACCAATCTCAATCATCCATCTATCCAAGTGAAACACGTTGATGCTGGTATGCCATTTTGTTACTTGAGTATCCAAATCTGCTTCGTTGGCTTCACGCTTATGCTATTGTATTTTGATAACTTGAATGATGGGTCCACTTGTTCCTTGATGTTGATGAACTGCTCTAAAAACTAGGATTATTATGCATTCTTTTCCAAACATTACCATAGTTGGTGCCCTTCTAATTCCATGTAGAACCATAATATTGCTACCTTGAACCATACCTCTAATATTTTTGCCACTCATAGTGGTGTGGATGGCGATATGGTGCAACCTTAACTTGATGTTCTACCTTTTTTGACTTCTCAACATTTGACTCCATTATTTTAAATTCTTTTACACATTGTTCTCTTTGTTTGGTGTGTCCTTGTGCGCTTCTACCAAAGATTCCTTGGAATCCGTTATTGTTATTTCCATGGACTCAGTTGCTGCTACTTCTTCCATGGACTCTATTGCTACTACTACCTTCTTGGATTTTTTTTTAGGTTCTTCAATTTTTTTCTCTACAACCACTTCTTGATTTTCCTTAGATCCTTACACCTTAAGCTAAGAAAAATCCTGCAATGTTATCTTCTTTTCCTGTACCATAACTTCGTAAACTTCTTTTGCACATTAATGTTAATAGTACCCAAAGAATCTAACCAAGTATAACCAAGAATAATATCCTCATCATCTATTTCACTAGCATAGAAATCTGAATGTAGAACATATTTATCCATGGTGATATTCAAATATTTAAAAATCTGAATATTATCACCCTCAAGATGTGTGTCCTTAATTTTTGTTTCTTGAACCTTAAAAATTTTAGCCAAAGCAATATTAATAAAATTATATCTATTGCTAGGGTCAATGGAAATAATAATATATTCCTTTTGAATGCTTCCATGAACCTGCAAAATAGAACTTTTAGATGAATCTGAATTTGAAAGATGGAACTCTATGTTATTTTCCTACTAAGCATTCTAGACATACAATAGCTTCTAGAGAAAAGTTAGGTATTCCTTCAACCATTTGATACTTGAATAATTCTTTAATTGAGGATTCAATAGTATTTCCTAGTCACTTATTCCATAGATCTGATGTTTTGACTGAAAATTTTGAGTCTGTAGCAATATCTAGAACAAATAGATAATTTTTATAATACCTTGATGCTATCATTTTTCCTTGTTTAGAAGTGTGACATTGTTTTCTTCCAGTGAAAACTTTAAACTCAATAGTTATATTTTGATCCATGAGTTGGGATATGGAAAGAATATTAGTAGTTAATCTAGGGATATACAATACATTTTTGATTATCCATTTTTTTACTTTTAGGTTCACTAAGATGTTTCAAATTTCCTTCACCTCATATGTTTTTATATCTGCTACAACACTGGATTCTCATTTACCTTTTTTTAGGGAATTGAACCAATGAATATTTCCAATCATGTGCTTACTTGCTCCTGACTCTATATATCAATAATCCATGATGTCTTTTGATAAAGGGTTTTAAAAACTAGGACCTTGTTGAATTCCTTATGTCTCCCTAGTATTTTTAGGTTTGATAAATTTCTCTTTGAGAATAGTAGTTCAATTTTGATTTGATTTTGTAATGTTTTGTAAATACCAAAATCAACTTTTGTTACACCTTATTACTCCTATTGAACTTAAGCACTTTCTATTTTTATGAGGTCCTAATGGTTGGATTTCTTTTGTCCCTTTAACGTGTTTTTATTTTCAAATTTTGATATTCCTTAATGAACCTCCATTTATAGCCTTTGATATTTGATATTAATGTTTCTAAATTACAAAATCCTACTTTGGTGTAGTATGCCTTATAACTCCCTAATTTGGAATATTATAAAATAATAATATTTGCAATAATAGAAATTTAATTTTTCTTGGTATAAATCCTTATCTCTTGTATGTTTTAATTTGCAAATATTAAGCTATAATTATCCTTTAATTTTGCTTTCAAATATGGTTGAATTCCCTATAGTTTAAACCTTATATTATACCCTTATATATCCCTATTAATGAAAGCAAATAGATTAAGGTAAAGTATTACCTTTATAATACTGCAAATATGCTATATAAGCACTATATTTTCCTTGTATTCTCCAACATATGCATAATTCTTGATTTGACCTCCTTTCAATGGTGGATGGTAGTAGATTCCTTTAACTATAATATTAGGCGCTCCACTTTTGCTTGACTAAGAGCCTTTAATATTATTACTTCTTCCTCCATGTTGCACTCCCTTGGCTACTACAAATGTGTTTCTCCTTGGTCTTTGGTGCCTAAAATAGGGACAAAATATTGTAGTGGGTGACAATTGTCATGGCAGTTTCACTTTAATACCTAGGAGAGAGATAGAACCTTGTTGACCCATGGAATTTTATATATAATGGAAGGTGAACATTACAGTCTTGTATGAATGCTTATATTCCTTGGTGAAAAGTATCACTTCTCTTCTAACACTCCCAATATCCTCTTATGTAATTCCTTATTGGAATTTCCTTCAAGCATGCAAAGGGTGAGTGCTCATGTAGGATGTGAGGGTTTCCTTCAAGGTGACAAGTGTCACCTTCCATTTTTGCATGGGCTTTTTCTTCTCAACATCTCTCAATCCTTAATGTATTCTTTTCAAGGCTCTTTTATCAACGTATTGTGGCCATTTTCTTCTTTCTATATGATTTCGATGACACTTTGTGTGAGTTGATTCTAGCTGGAGTAGTGAGCAACGCTTGGTGGTTTTGAGCTAGGATTGTGAGCAATGCTTCGGTGGCTATGGGTAATTCTTTGGTGGAGTTTTGAGATACTCCAATGGTGACCTTGAGTTCTCCTTGTGGACATAAATCTAGCTGGTATAACCTCTTTTGTGCTTTATTATCCTTTCAACTTGCTATGTATTTGCATTTGTAAATAATATTTATTCTATTGAATTTTATTACAGGTACCTTGATATGGTTGTCCAAGACCATGGATGATATGAGATATTTGAGAGGCAATTTTACCTTGCTTGGAGAATTCTTTTACACAACCACTTTGAGCTGATTTCTCCTTTTGAAGAATGTGCCTTTGTGACACTTAAACCTTGTCCTCTTTCCTACATAGGATAAATTAGTATGGTGCAAGTTGATGTAAATAAATTTTTTTATATAATACCTTTTTTTGCACCTCCTTTTGCAACCTTATTATGGCTAGTTATAATGGTGGATTTCTTGTAGGAAATGAAAAATTTTGAGGTTGTCTCCTTTGCTAGACAACTCTCTCCTTTGCTTGGTTACTTTTGGTAATAAACCCAAACTAATAAGCACGTAGATAGAAGTTTTGTAGAATTAATTTCTACAATATTTTTTTGTAAATAGCCCTTAGTGCACCTCGAATATAAGGCTCCCCAAATCTTGATTTATAGCTTCTTTTATTGATTTTTACGGTGGCTTATTTGGACACAAAGTGTTGCAGGTTTTGTGCATAATAGTGTCTCTAGACACTTTGATAATCTGTTAGTTTTGTGCCCTTGATATTTAAATTTAACTTAATAATCAATGGACATAATAATATTTGAGTAACTAGTGTTAATGAGCAACTAGAATAGTGCAATGTACGAGTAAAATCTCTAACTCAATGCACTTTTAGGATAACAATAGTCTCACCTTATTACTCCTATAAAAGTAACTTTTAATCAACACTATAATCTCTACAACTTACTATAATCCCTTTTTCTATAAGTAGATGATATGAAGAATGTATCTAACTCCTATTAATGTGCATGTAATAACCCTTAATAGAAACTATATTCTACACTCCCTTTGAAGACTCAATATGCAACCCTTTATTTTGTAACTTCTGAATCTTAATAAGATGCTCAATGAATCTAAGTAGTAATATGAATAAGTGTTCAAGTAATGAACCCTTTGCACCTTAAGTTGCTTACCTTTGATGTCCTTTGAAGATGATGAATATCTTGATGATTTGATTCACCAAGTTTCTATCTAGAATGGAGGTTGCTCATAGCTATGAACCTTTTAGTATTTTGTTGTAGAATCTAGTAGTATTCATTTTTTTAGTCTTGTTGTTGGATGGTGATAATTATCCCAATTATTTCACTATCAGAAACTTCTTCTTGGTAGTCTTCAATCAACAAAGGAAATCACCAATCTACTATTTCTCACAAACTCTTCTCTGGATTCTCTCCTTGAGTCTTGCAACAAGGCTTCTAGGGCCTTTATTTTTTTCAACCGTAGCTCTGGCTTCTTGGCAAGAAGTTTATCAAATATTAGAAATTATTCTTGAATATCTCAAGACATTCAAATTCTTGAGGAAGAGACTAGTGATAGAGATTGGTTTAGAAGATAGAATCTAGAAAGATCTAAGGAGGATAAAGAAGCTAGAAGAGGCCACCAATTTGAGAAAGTTGAATACAACAATAAAGGACTTGAATACCACCATTATGGAGAAGAATATTATTTTTTTTGTAGTAGAAGTTGAAGAGTCACAAGACAACAAGTTGAAGGTGACATAGATCTGCAAATTGAAGATATTTTGGGAATATTTTGAAGTGACCTTAAACAACCAATTTAAGGAAGGCATGATAAAAAAAGAATACAACAATTTGGAGAAATTAAATGTTGCTTTAGGACCACAAGATAAATAATAAGAAATCAGATTTAGAGAGCAGTGAATTGAAGGCTTTAGCACTACAAAATTGGGTAGCATTAGAAGGAGAAGAGAGGGCTATGATTTGGTAGAGTCCATGGCATATTTGAGAGATATTTGTATAGCAAAGTGAAGGATGATTTATAAGTATTTGAAACTACAAACTACAAATTTCTAGGATAGCAAGAAGGTAGCAAATCAATGGCTAAGAGGAAGAAAATTTTGGTAGCAACTAGAGCTACAAAATTGATAAATTTAGAGCTACAAAGTGAAAGAAAGGAAGGTTGCAAAAGTTGTAAAAGTAAGACAACAAAAAGGTGAAGTAAATCACCAAAGAGACTAGCTACAAAAGGAGGTCAAAAAGGTGTGTAAAAATGGTGCTATGATAGTTTATTAGTTAAGCATTAAAACTTATCCATTATAATTTTTTTTAAAGCATCATATTAGAGTTATTTAAGGAGCAAAGCTAGTTTGAGTCAAGTATCTCCAAGCCAAGTAAGGAGACATCATATTGAAACCTGCAAAATATAAACAACATATAGGTGAGTTAAAAGTATTACTTGAAAGGAGTAATAAGGAGAAAATATAGATAATAATATTAAAAAGTGAATGTTATTTTGGAATCCTATGTAGTACAACAAAAGATTGCAGAAGATCATGGTAAAGGGAATCCACCAAATAAGTGATAAAAATAAGTTATTCTATGTTGAGGAGTCACCATCATAAAAGAAAGCAACGTAGAGTGCAGCCACCACTTGGTTGAAATTAGATCTCAGGAAGAGCATCACCATCGGAGATTTATTGGTGAAGTACAACAAACAACCATTGGAGGATCTAACATTAGAAATATATCTATGACAATAAAATATACAATGGAGAAGACACCTAAATAAGCCACCATATAGCCACTATGGAAATGAAAACACTTTTAAAGGAGCCACCATAGCCACTATGGAAGATAGGATGCCTACGTTGGAAGAAGCAACCAACCACCATTGGAGGAGCTAACATTAAAAAGATATATTTGACATTAAAATATACAATGGATAATACACCTAAAGAAGCCACCATATAGCAACTATGGAAATGAAAACATGTTGAAAGGAGCCACCATAGCCACCATGGAAGAGAGGATGCCTACGTTGGAAGAAGCAACCATATTGCCACCATGGAAGAGAAGATACCTATGTTGAAAAAGAACCATTAAGGTGGAGCCACCAAGTAGAGGAGGAGCAACAACACCTCAACATCATCATTAGCACCATTCAAGAAGAACAAGAAGAGCATACAAATAGGTAGCAAATAATACGTTTGATAAAGACAAATTTTGGTAGGTGTAACGTTGAAGCAAAATTAGATTAAGGACCAAGGAATCAATTATCGCTCAAGTATATGTTGGGATTGCAAGTGATAAGCTACCACATGTTGATTGTAACATTAAAGATAGTGTAATACCTTGGAAATACCTTAGACCGAGTATTGATGCACGTTATATAGTGAGGAAGGGTGTTAGAGAATCAAGGCACCCTATGTAACATTTTGAATATGAAGAGAAAGAGTGCCATGTGCTGAAGTAGAAGGAGGAGTGCCAACCATCTTGGAAGAAGATTGAAATGTCTTAGATATCAATAAATGCATGGGTCAGAATACCACTTGACATAGAGGAGAGTGAAGTGTGTAAGGATATTGCATAAGCACTACAAGAAGGAATAGAAGGATGCATTGAAGAGTCAAAGTCTTGAATATTGAGTGTGAAGGAGCATTGAATGCATCACAGTAAATGAAGAGCATCTTGAGAGCACAGGTTGTAGAATAAAAATAAGCAAGCCAAAGTCTTGAAGTGCCATATTAAAGGAGGTAAGAAATATTTAATTTGATTTAAAAACCTTTGCAAATACTAAGGAGATACAAGGCATAATATTATTGAAGTCAAGGTTAATTATTTCATTATACTTAAGGTTATTTGAATAGAAGGAGAAATAAGGTAAAAATTATAACCTTAGAAGAATTATTGAATGCCTTAGAATATTTTTGAAGAAAGAAGCATTTTGAAAGGTTTTTTTGAAATTACCTCATTCAATTTTTGAAATCCAAATTACATAGAAATATTTGCAAATAGTTTAAACTTGGAGGAATAAGGATTTCTACTTCGAAATAGAAATATTAAATTTGCAAATACATTTTTTTTCTAAATTTCCAATTAAGGAGTTATAAGGAATTCAACACCAATTTAAGTTTTTGAAATTTAGAAACTATATTATTGAGAATTGAAAGATATAAGAAATAAAATAGAGTTATTGAAAAGTTAAAAAATTACATTGGTATTAGTCTCTTGCTCAAATTAACAAGACATAAGGAATCCAAATTTAAGATCTTGAAAATAGAGAACCTTATCAAAATTGAAAGTGCATAAAAATTATCTTTAGCTTTCCATTTACAAAGTGCTTGTCTTGAAGTTGAACATTAGGGAGACAAAAGGGATTCAACTCAAAGAAAAACTAAGAAAGCTAAGTACTTTATCAAAACCATTTTATATTCAAAAAATTTGGGAGATACAAGGTATTCTAAAAAAATTGAGTATTAGAAAGATTTTATATCAAAATTTGATCTATTACATTCTAACTAATAGGAAGCTAAAATGAATTCTACCTAGGGATTTGACCATTGTTTGGTCATTCTCCAAACATCAGGAAAACAAGGTATACTACAAGACTTGAAGAATTGAAAGTTATATTTTGATCATATACTTGAATTCAACTTAAAATTTAGAAGTTGAATAGATTGGGATACATAAGGAATACAACAACAAAACTAATTTCTAAATATGGATAAGTTAGCAAGAGGAACTTATCATCACAAGATATACTATCAAAATCCATTTAATATTTCATATCAAAAATGTAAAATTACTTCAAGCACAAATAATTCTACAAGTCAAAATGAAAAAGACATTTGGTTTATTGATTCAGGTGCAAGTCATCACATGATAGGAAATTTACAATGGTTTGATTGCCTTGAAGTCACTAAAAATATTAGGTTGAAAATTGTAGATGGAAAAACCTATCTTATACATGGATATGGGTGTGTAACACCTAGTACATTATTTTCAAATATTTTGTTACATGATGTAATGTATGTTCTTGTATTAACATCAAATCTTATTTTAGTAGCCAAGTTGGTTGAGAGCAAAAGGATGATTGATTTTAGATATATAAATGGAGTCAATAAGTGTATCATTATAAATCAAAATGAGATACCCAGGTGTTTTAGGTGAGTTGGAGAGGAGAGGGCAATCCTCCAAGGGAGGTCCCAAGTTCAAATCTCCACACTACCAAAAAGTTGAATTGGGTATCTAAAATCCAATTGATAATTTTGGTGCGGGAAGGTTTGGGTGCGACCCTCGGGTGACTTTGACGGTGTAGAATCCCCTGTTCGTGGTCTCTCAGACCAAGGTGACTCCTCAAGGGGTTTTTTGCTTTTAATAAAAAAATAAAAAAATAAAAATGAGATAGAAGCTACAAGACCAATTCATAATTATTTATGCTCTTAGACTCAATTGGGATTTCACAAGATATTATTGTAGTTCAAAAAAACACTAAGGAATTTTTTGAGGAACAGATTGTAAGAAATAGAAAATCTATTGATCATAAAAGATGATGAGGAAATAAAAAATTTTGAATGAGGAAGATGAGAGGACAACAATATTTTGGGCTACTTGGCCATCTATAGATTAAAGACGAAGAACTTGATCAAGTTGAAGAACATTTTAAATAAGATCCATATTGAAGACTAAAGACTTCAATAACCCAATAATGTAATACAGGGGGTGTTGGAATATATTACATTATTTGGCACATGCCAATATACCACCTTGGGTACATGTTTAAATTTGGAGTGTGTCTTAAATTAGGGTTTGAGTATTTACTTTATGCAATTTAATAAATGCAAAAGTATTATTAGAATGTGCAATGATGTATATGTGAATATTTTCCATGTGTACATGAGTCTATAGAATAGGAAGATGAAGAGTCATAGGTAGGTGGAAGACCAAGAGTCACATCTCATTATATATTGGCCTTTGTAGTAAAAAATATAGAGAATATGAGAAGATAGAGAGCATAGAGTAGAGAAGTAGTAGATACAATGTAGAGCATGTAAGAAGTATGGAGAGTTTAAGATCTCCACATTTTGTATGAAGATACTATTTTTGTGAGCTTTCATTAATGGTAGTTTTATGAGTTATTGTAGAAGTTTCTTATGAGTTTTACATGCTTAGTATATTTCCATTATCATATATTTATTATTGCATTCTCATTTTATATCTCGTGGTTGATTTTATATTAAGTATTTAGCATAAAAATCTAACATGAATTTTATGCTAAATTTAGCATAGAACTTTCTCATTTTGTCAATTATTATCCTCAAGGAAATGGTCTAGCAGAATATTCAAATAAAAATTTGATTACTATGATCAAAATAACGTTAGGAAAAAATAAGATAGGTTGGGATTATGAGTTAAAATCTACTCTATGGGTAGACAGGATCTCTATTAAGAAGAGTACAGGAAGATCCCCTTATGAGCTTGTGTATGGTGAAAGTAATTTACTTCCCCCTAAACTAGAAAGCCATGCTTTATCTTTTCCACTACTTGACCATGATAAGCTAGATACTCTATAGAGAAGGCTAGATTAGATTGTGCAACTGCAAGAGAATAGAAGGGATGCACTTCTAAAAATAACAGAGAGGGCTCAAAGAACAACATAAGTCTTCAATAAGAAAGCCAAGGGTAAGCATTTTCAGGAAGGTGATATAGTGCTCTATTGGGATCCCAAAAATGATGAGCATGGGAAGAAAGGAAAACTAGAGCCCAAATGGCTTGGCCCTTATCAAATTGCTCAAACTATTGGTCAACATACTTATAGGTTATAGACCTTGGATGGTAAGAAATTACCAATTCATACCAATGGCCAACACCTGAAGAACTACCATTTGACTTCAAGGCCAAGAAAGGTATGATAAAAAAATGTGTGAGCAAGAGTTTTTTATTTTGTTTTAGTCATTTTGTTCTCATAGGTCTATGTCATAGGTGTAGAACATCACCATTACATGATTTATCTTAGCTCAAGTTAATAAATAAGATAAGTATGGTGTTATTTATTACATCAAATCATTTATCTACACCTATCCCAATCAGAGCCAATGTTGTATTCTCAAAACTCAGCATAAAGTATACCCCTATTTTTAAACTTCAATATATCTCATGGGTTCATAGGCCTACGTCATATTATTACTATGCATATAGGTTAATTCTAAAATTCCATATAGGTCTATGATCTTTGAAATTTTAAATTTACATATTTTACCTTCAAGTATTTTAATAGTCCATAGGTTAGCCCTTCTTTTTCTCAATAATTTACATTCAATACTTAGTTTTATTTTCTTTGAAATATTAAGTTCAATAGGGACACCATAATATTTTTACCATTGATCGAATTAATTATTTATCATACAATATTCTATCTTAATTTTCCTCATTCATCTATTAATATTGATTAATCTAAGTGTACCCCCATTTTCCTAATGTCCATATTTTTCCTTTGATAATGCCTAACCAATAAAAACATCCTAAATTTAATCACATAAATTCAAAGTATATTATTGTCTCATTTGATGCTCTTCTCCATTAAATCCCATGCACCTTATCTCATCTCCTATGGTTATATTTAGCTTGAACAATTAAATCCAACTCAAGTCATTCCAAGTTGCTTCATTTAATTACAAATCAAAAATTTCCCTTTGTTAAAACCTATGCATCTTCTCTGATCTGCTACATCCTATGTCAACCCACATGTCTTCAATTAATTTAAGCCATAAGAGGTTCTTTCCACTATCCCTCCATTGACTTATCAAAAAAGGTATCTTTGCTTATAGATCTACCAAATTCCATTAAAGCCTATGGTTTTTAATCATCTAGTCTATCTCGATAAATCCTAGCCATTAATTTTCTATTAAGGGTCCCTTGATCCATAATATCCATTAAATAAAATTGAACAACCCACGTTAACCCTCATTTTATCGATTTATCTTAGCCACTAAATCTATCCCTACCTAAAAGAGTAAAAAATCTTCAAGTTTTCAAAATGAATGACTTGCAGTCATTGCATTGTAAGAAATCAACAACCCATGTGCATTCAGGATCTCAATTTGTCTTATTCATCATGACCACCAAAAAGCCATTCAATATTATTGCATGCATGACTCAAGAGGAAATCCATGACTTGCATCAATCTACAAGGAGATCTATGGTACGTGAACTTGAACTTGAGACCCCTTTAATAGTAAGTCTTTCAAATATTGACCAACCTATCAAACTAAATCTATGGATTGCATTGCTCCAATGTCAGAATATGTATGATTTACATTCATCGATAAATAAAGACAAAATTCCCACTATCAGAGTTGTTAGAAGATGCAGAGTTGTTAGAAGATGCATGGCCCACATGACCTTATTGTCAAAATATCAATGGTGTGCATTGACTAGTAGATAATGACATAATTATTTTATCGTCAACAAGGAGAACATGTGGTCCACATTGGTCAGTGAAAAATACATATTGAGCCTTATATGAATGGACAGTCTGCATTGCTTCATAAAACCCAAATCAATGGCTCTGATTAGTTCATTCGGTTTAGCCAATGACTATTTTGGTGGGTGTTTGAGAAGTCAAAAGCAAATGGATAGATCACAATGCTCCTAAAGAAAATTTATGATCAGGATTGCATGATAAGAAAATATAAAGATCATTGGCCAAATATAAGAATAAATTGATGACTTGCATTTGCCACTCAAGTGAAATCTATGACCATAATTCATCGATATATTATAAAATGGAGAAAGTCAATTGGCTCAATAGACATGGAAAATCTAAAATAACAAGCAATGGACCATGTTCATATTAGGATTTTGATCAATTATCGACATTAATTAAATAACTTTGGCTAAATATTAATCATACTAGAAGTTAATCAGTGGTTTGTGGTTTTTCAAGTATTTCATTCAATGACTATGATTAAAGAAAATTATCATAAGCCCGAAAGATAGTTAAAATTTGGAGCTAAGGTATATAAGAAAATCAATAATTTGGATAAATCCTTGAAGTACAATATATGGAAAGGATTCAACCAAAAATTAAAGTGCATGATAGGTCAACTCAAATGACTTCCAATGACCAAGATCCAAAGCCTAAGGAATGCAATATAGATATGATTGATATGAGTAAAAGATAAAGAATTATATGGAGAATTCTTTCGAGCACATGGACAACCACAATTTTAATTTTATAAAACTTCTTCAATGGCTGAGATTGAGAGATGGATGACTGAGTTACTTCATCAGCATTTTCAATGGTCACGATTGAAACCTAAGAAGCTACAAACAAGAAAAATTTATAAGAAAATATTATGTTTAAGCATGAGCAGACACATCATAATTTTATGTACAGTTATCCGATATATCTTTTTGAAGGCTATTATAATAAATACTTTGTAGCATAGTGAAACTGATAAGTGTAGCAAAGTTTGACATAATAGATAAAGTTACCTTAAACCTTTTTGTAGTACTACCATAGCCATTTCATTAATTTTGTAATTCTATGAGTAAAACTTAAAATAGTATAGGCATAGTCAAATTGAGCTAACAATGTTTGTGTGAGCAATATCACATATTATACTACACTCAGTATGGTGACAGATACATAGAAAGTATCTCAAAAAGAGGAATCTTAGTTGGTAGGAAAAAGGAAGTGAATTGATAGTTCACATGAAGCCAAATTTTTGAGAAAAGCACTTCACCATAAAGACACAATTTTTTACTAATTATAGAAGTTCCAACTAGCAAACTAGCATATAGGACTTAGTATTTATAAGTTTTAACAATCCTTTATAATCACAAGAAAGTATATCTCAAATGAATATGAGTCCAAAAGCACAAGCAAATATTAATATGGAAGAAAATGATCGATTGAGGAGGTTTCTACTAGATTGTGTAAAGAAGATAATGCAATGCAAAAATGTTGTACTCTAGTCTATGAGTACTTGGAATATCTGCTCAAGGTACCTTATCTGAATCTAAAATAGCTATTAATTATAGTGAAGTATACTCATAGATCTATAGTTTTGTGGGTATATCCCATATTTGAGACATCCCTTTTCACTATATCCCCCTTATTTTCTTCAGTTTCTTCTTATTATAATATCACTTCTATTCACCCACTATTTTTCCCACATAACATTTTTTATATTTTCCTCTTCTTCAACTCTTTTTCTCTTCACCATAGTTTTACCTCATTTTTGCATGTATATCTCTTCTTCAATAACTATCTTCCACTTTCTATGATCCCCACATTCCCTTCACTTTGCACTTCATTACCTCTCACTTCCTAAAGTGCTAAATTTAAAATAAGGTTATCATAGAGACACCAAACATAGAGGCTGAATTCTTTATCATGTTGTGAAGATAAGAAAGTGGTCTTTTTAAAGTTATAAAATTAATAAGGACCATGAAGGTACTAAAGTATCACAAAACTAGAAGCTGAGCTAATAGCCCATTGTATAAAAAGACACAACAAGAAAGGGATAAGATCTAAGGTCCAGATTTAGTGTAGATATAGCCTACTAGAAAATCTAATGATCTAAAGGTAACCAAGTGTAAAATTCTAAAAGAGATAGTTTAGGACAACTATAATTCATCCATAAACCATATAAAATATTAGTGATGCAGAAGAAAGTAGATGGAGGGATTAGATGGAGCTAGTTACAAAAAAACAAGGTAGATTCAAATTATAAATATAGGTCGCATTAGCCAAACCAGATATCAAGTTTTGCATAAGCCACTTTTTTCTAGAGGTATACTAGGTTGTCCTTGTCTTGTTAGTTGTATCTCCTTTTATGTCTTGTCTCCCATATCCACCCATTATTCTTCTTTATAATTATGTAGGTCTTGCTCAAGAAGCATTCAATTTGCTAATATTATTATCAATGACTGGATCAAAATCTAGGAGTCTCTTTATTACATGATTTGAATGAAGAGTTGAGGGTTTTTGTTACATTATTTGAACAAAAAATCCCCTTTGTATACATTTGATGAGATTTAAGCCACTCTGGCTAGACTCAAGTTGTAATTACATTTTGATATTAATAAAAATCCTACTTTGATATTTGAGCAATTCTTTTATTAATTGTGTGTCACATTTACATGTTACATTATTTGAATGTGTGAATGGTGTATTATTTCACTGGTAAAATCTAATTATGTTTATTACATTATTTGAATGAATATAATTGACCTAGTTTCTTCTTTCACCTTATTTTTCATTAAATCATTGATATTTTTGCTACAATTGCACAATGGATAAGGCATTGATGTACTGATAGAGTTTTAATTAATGGGTTTTGTAGAGATAGTCAAATAATAAATGTTTTACATTTTTTTGTTATCTGGTTGAGCACAATTGAATTATAGCATAATCTCCATTTAGGTTTTCCTTACCTAACTCAGTCTGTTAGAAGTCATCATATAATTATTTCTTGAGTTAAAGAGTGTTAGAAAAGTAGAATACTTGATATTATTGAATGAAAGGAGCCTTGCTTAAATAGCAAAGTTATACAATCTAATCTATTGGATCATAACCAACTGAGCTAATCTCAGCCACACATATTATCCTAATAACAACTTAGGATATAATTTATTATTCTAACACCCCCCTTAAGTGGTACTAGGATATTCTAACACCCCCCTTAAGTGGTACTAGGATATTCTAACACCCCCCTTAAGTGATACTAGGAGGTAGTGGAAAAACAACAAAACCAAAAAACAAGTGGCATATCCACAAGGATGAGTCCCATGCCGCATCCATATATCCTGCATGGAATAAAAAATTAGATTGCCACCCAAAAAAAATTGAAAATCACTGCACTAGATGCCCCACCAAATTCCATTGATTTTACTGGGCTTGTCATCGTCACTAAGGCAACAACAAATATTAAATCAATAGGAAAGAACCAATTGATGTGGGAGGTGTTGGATAATAGTGGCATCAAGAGCATCAATAAAAAAGCACTGCCCATGGTCTCTCGTCTTGCAAGGGTGAGCTCCAAGAAATACTGTCTAGTGTGATCATCATCGGTTTCTAGTTTCTTTACACAACACGATATGATTCACTGTTGGATCAAAGTTTGCGTATGATATGAGATCGTTGGTAGTCATATTAATTTTTCAACAGAACCATAGATCTAAAAAAAATCAATCATAGCACAGATTGAAAAGTGGATGACGATTGCTAAAAATTTTGTCAATCGCCAAAGTAGCTTACAGAACCTGCATATTGGAGGCCAATCAACTGCATTGATCCTACATAGTGCAAGGGACTGTCAAACCCTTCTACTATTTAAATACAATAAAGTAAGCTTGAACATGATCTAGGGTAAAAAAATGCCCAAGATGCATAGAACAGGACAAAAAAGCACTCCAAAAAATGTTTATCCCATGCCCATCTAGACTATAATCTTCAGATGAAGAAGAGTCGACTTCCTCGGCTTCAAGCTGCTCCATATCAATAGCTTAAATATGTTGCAATGTTGGATCACCGATAATGATGGCACCATTACAAACCCTAAAAAAAACTAAAAAAATATTAACCTCCCAAACTAAAATTTTTAACCATCTAGTTTCTGATCCATCAAAATATGGAGAGCATACTCCCTCGGTCAAAAAATTAGGGAAAAACAATGAGGGGGAATTTCCATGAGGAAAAGCTCCTTAGGCTCACAGGGCAGGGAATGCCTTCTCTGATACCATGTTAGAAAATTAGAATACTTGATATTATTGAATGAAAGGAGCCTTGCTTAAATAGAAAAGGCATACAATCTGATCCATTGGATCATAACCAACTGAGCTAATCTCAGCCACATAGATTATCCTAGTAACAACTTCGGATATAATTTATTATTCTAACAAAGAGGTGGATCCACCAGAGTCTACAGTGTTTATTGGATTCAAAAAATTCTATGACATGATAATCTCTAAGGGATGCAAAAATTTTATCCAACAAGAGGGAAGTTTTCCTTGTAATCTATAAATAAAAATAGTCTAGACTGTAAAAAGTAGTATCAACAAGTTTGCATTTGTATTCTTTTATAAACTTTCCTTTTATTTATTTCTATAGTTCTTGAGTAGCTTGTGGGTAAATCGATCCTCCACTTTTGGCATAATATTTGTATAAAATTACTTGTGTATATATATATGTATATATATATATATATGGAGGCCTGCATTAATTTTTAGACTATCCATCTATAGTTCTCCACTAACCCATTTATGTGTGTGTGTTTATGTTTTTTATGTATTTTTTTGGGTTTTTCTTAAAAATGTTTGTGGGAGGCCTACGTTAACTTTTGGACTAGCCATTTATGGTTCTACACTGACCCATTTCTTTATGCACATATATATTGGTAAATATCATTTGTACTTAATTGTGTCAAGGAGAGGAAGTGTTCATCACTAGCACATAACACTCAGGCCTATTGTGTAGGGAGATATTAGCAAATCATTTTGTGCATCATCGCATTTTTCTTTTTTTGAGTTGATTTAATTTTATCTTATCTCTTTTCCTCCCCCCTAGGTTTAAGTGTTCCTAAAGATCACATCATAACAAGGATATGGCCTTGTAAAAACTCTCAAAGGTCCTTGATTGAGCCAAACCCTATGCTCTCATTTGTGGCCCTACTATGTCACTCCTCACGAGGTGCAATTTTTTTGATTAGGATAATAAAAGATGACAACGGTTAGGAAAAAAAATTATTCCATGTGTGCTCTTTGTTTATAACCTACTTCACTAGCTTTTGTAGCACTAATTTCCTTCTATTCCTTCTCTTTCTCTCTAGTAGGTGCATTTATTATAGGTGCTTTAACATTGAAAGCTATGTTTCTTGCACATATAGTACACAACACCTTACCAAAGGATTATGACGACAACTTTCTATTTAAATGATATATCCTTGATCCATAGGGTACCTTACCATGACCCACATTTGGAATTTTGGTTAAGTACCCTTATATAGAACTATAAGGTTTTTTGTTCAATTCTCATCTATTGTTTTGTGTATGAGTTAAAAATTATGTTATTATCATGTAACAATAATGATGGTGGATTTTATGAGCAATTTATAAATAATAACTAAAATATTCTTTGGGAGGGGACGTGTAAGTCTCGGATGATAATGTTCAATTTGATTACCAATCATGTTTTATGTTTAATTTGTTTATTTTTATTACTAGTCTTGGAAATAAATAGAAATGCGTAGGGACATCAGATATAAAACCTTATGTATGATATTTTATTAGTAATCCACTAAAAAAATGGTACATTTTCTTTATATCAATAGAGTAAAGCACTTTTTGTGATCATGCTTCTTATCTTCCATTGCATGTTATCAAGAACTCTAAAAGAAAGAAGTTATCATGTGAGACTACAAAGCATATTGACTACCCAAAAATAAAAATAACAATGAATTATAATAAATTTTTATGGTCATGTCTCCCTATAATGAACCAAAATCTAGCTATAAGAAAACACACTGAAAATAAGCTTTTTTTTACTAAGGAGAGGGATTCATAAATCCTTGACCAACTTATGGTTAATCCATTTGTTTAAGATCACTAAGTTTCCCAACTTTTCCAAAGAGTTACATCACAGCAAATACCCTCCAACAAGTCCATCTATGTACGCATATTATGTGTTACCACAAATAATATTATCTATATCATCATCCCTATTGAGCTAAACTTATCACCTTCCATCAATCGAAGGTGTACGCCCATCACCATACCATACACAAGCCCATATGTATAGGCATGCTAAGCATATTTTGAGTTAAGCTATCCATATCATCTCCACGATGAGCTATCTTAACTCATATGTAATATTTTAGTCTACTTAGTTTTCATTCTTCCTAGGGATTCTTAATCCTTTAGGTCACTCTCTAGGTTCACTTTAAGATCTCAATTCCTTAGGTCACTTTTATGTTTAGCAAGAAAACAAAATAATTCAATCAATTCAATCAAAGAACATATATATAAGGCATACAAGGATGCTTAGAAAGTGAAACACATTTAAAAAAAAGTAAACATTAAATAAAAGGGGAAATCTAGGTAACAAATGTAAATAAAACATGATAGTAAACTAACGATACAATTCGTGTACATTCATCAAATTATTACATATATCCAAGTATGATAAAACCTCCATAATTTTAAAGAATAAAGTAATATACTACATCCATTTAGAGATATCTGCCCATAATTCTAGTTTATTTGAGCATAAGTAAATCATTACAAGTAGATTTAAACTTATGCATTGGTTCCAACTACCTCTTCGACCGTCCTTCTCTTCCCATCGATCATTTGAGGAAATTAGGGGATCAGGACACTCATGGCTCCATGATAGACATGCTTCTAAATGCATTTACTATTTTATTTGTCAAATTGCAACTATACAAATTAAATCAAAGTATCTAACCATTTACTACATAGTTGATATCATAAAAATCACTATTTTTATTTTCTCCTCTCATTACCCATAGAGAGTATTTCAACAACCACAACTAGATCACATGTTTTAATTTAATCTATTAATTTCACCTTATTTAACAAATTAAAATCACATACCTTTAATCATTAAATAAATTATTTCTTTTATTTAATAAATCAAAGTCTCCCAATTTTTTCTTTATTTATTTTTTTTCATTTTTTTCTATAGTTGAGGAAAGAATGAGGTGGATGCGATGGCAAACAAATATTCAAATTGTGAGGTAAGAAAGAATTAGAGAAGTGGTAACAAACAGTAAGCCTAACGACCAACACATGGAGAGCAAAAAAACAATCAAGACTCACCTAGGCACGATAGACGACCAGAACGGAGCCATCAGGGGAAAAGACCCTCTGGATAAATCTTTAGACGGCGATAAGAGGACCAGCCAGGTCTCGTTTGCAGAAGCCCTCCAAGGGAAACCTAAACCCTCGACTTCCGCATCTAACGCCTTTGTAGCTCGGGGCAGCGATGTGTTTTGTCCATAGTAAGTCATGGAAGGGTATGCGACCCTAGATTCTTTTTCCCTGGTAGGGAAGTTCGTCGGAGGACGATCGGATATGGATTCAATACGACATTGGGCAATGACTAAATGGAAAACTAGGGTGTCTAGAACTATCTGCTATGTCCAGGGGGTTTTTTATGATCCGCCTCAACACTCAGGAGGATGCAGACCATATTTTATCAGGGGGCCCATGGTTCTTCGAAAGAAGAAGCCTATTTCTCCGCAAATGGGAAGCCAAGTTTGACCCAGACACATAGAACATTAATAGTGCACCCATTTGGGTCCATCTCCCAAACCTGCCTGCACATTTCTTCCATGAAGATGCGCTCCAAGGGATAGCCCAAGCTATCAAGGAACTCATCGCAATTGACCCAACTACTCGCACCCGGACTCGCCTGACGCATGCCCGCATTTGCGTCAATATCAATCTGGAGACTCAGCTCCCTGACCATCTCAATCTTATTTACAGAACATATTGCCGAACCCAGCCGTTAGAATACGAAAACAAACCCGCATTTTTCCTTGACTGCCAAACTCAAGGGCATCTTCCGTCCCAGTGCCCGAAGCGTAAAGAAGCACAGACCGTCTCCCACACTTCTAATCGGCCGATTCAAGAAGAAAATCAGAAGCTGAAAGCTAGAATGGGACAAAGCCAGAACCACAGGAGCAAGCAACAGGCCCAACCTCCTCCAAATGGTGATATACAAAAGGCAAGTGGTCTGTTCACTACCTCTAACAAGTTCAATTTACTCAGAAATCATAGTCTCTTTGATAATATAAATGTTGAGGAGCTCCCTGGAATGGATCTCCCTATCCCAGACCTTCTCCCCCAACCATCCCCCAAGGCCAATCTCCCCCAGAAAACCCATTCCCCACCGCCTCATTCACGCCCCCTGTCCCCTCCCATCACCGAAATCGATTCCCTGAGCTCTTCCCCCAAACCATCACAGTCCTCTAATCCGCCACCCCCATCCTCCCCACCCACTGGGAACGGAATGCCCCTCTCCCCATCTAAAACCCCCAGTGTCGAATCTGACAGTGATGATTCATCCCAAGAGTCCCCTGAACCATGGAGTCCAAAACAAACCAGAAGTTTCAAAAAGTCCCAAATGGATGTAGGAGGTGATAAGAAAAAGGGTAGGCCTTCAGGTGCTGAACTGAGAAACCATGATACAACTGAAGATATAGCCAATGGCACCCAAAAAACCCTTTTCCAAGAACTTGGAAGCACCAACAGGGAAGAAACCAAGAGATCCAAACCCCCCACGCAACAAAGCAAAGGGGGCAAAAAAACCTCCAAGAGTTCCAAATGAAAGTCCTCTCCTGGAATGCGAGAGGGTTAAATGGGGCAGCCAAACAAAGACTGGCTACTGCCATGCGAAAAGATTATAAACCCACCATATTTCTCATCCAAGAAACCAAATTAGGGGAAAACTGGTCACCAAGAGTTGCCAAAACCATTTGGAGAAATTGTGAGTCTGCCCACACTCCAGCGTCTGGTACCTCAGGAGGTCTCCTTTGTCTTTGGGACCCTACCAAAGTAGAAGGAAGAGTCATCTCAGGCGAAGTCCAATATTTACTTCTATGATCCCAACACCCAGCTCTCCTAGGTAGTGACAAATGTTTATGCCCCCAACTCTCAGCAAGGCAGACTGCTCTTATGGAATAACCTCACTCAGATGAGGCAAGCATTTAGCAATGTCCCATGGATACTAGCAGGGGACTTCAATACCCCCTGCACTACTCAGAGAAAAGAGGGGGGAATAACTTAACCACTAGAACCACCAATGACTTTGCGTAGTTCGTTGACTCAAATGAACTCATGGACGTTAATTTGAGGGGGTCTCAGTTCACATGGAGCAACAGACGGAAGGGCGGAGACCTTATCCAAGAACATTTGGACCACTTTCTGTTATCCCAAGAAGCGCTCCCCCTCTTTGGTGATGCTAGCCTTCAGGCACTCCCAAAAATAGGATCCGATCACAACCCCCTTATCTTTGAAACTGTAAATAGATCTCAGTTCAAGACCCCCTTCCGTTTTGAGTCAATGTGGACACAACACCTAGATCTCAAAATATTGATTGGCGAATGGTGGGGGAAAAATTCCCTAGGACTATTATAAACCATGTATTGCATAAACTTCGATCAATTAAATTAAAACTGAAGGGGTGGAACAAAAAGACATTCAGGAATATCTTTGAAAATAAGAAAAACATCAAAAATAGGCTTGAACAGATTGAGGACAGGTTCCAGAAGGGGTAGGGGGATGACAATCTCAGAGATGAAGAGCGCTTTTTGCTTTCAGAATACCATAATACATTACGGAAGGAAGAAATGTTTTGGCATCAAAAATCAAGGCAGCTTTGGCTCAAGGAAGGAGACACCAACTCCAAGTTTTTCCACATTTCCACCCTCAGGCACAGGGGAGCGAATAGGATTAAGGGCCTCACTAGGCAAGATAGGTCTTTCACCACTGACATTCACCAGATTCGGGATGAAGTTGTCTCCCACTTCGAATCCCTCCTAGGCCCCCAACCCCCTCCCTCCGGTTTGGTCATGGTCTCCCTTCTCGAGAGCATTCCTAGTTCCATCACTGAAGCCATGAATGAATTTCTCCTTAGCCCTCTATCCCCTAAAGAAATTCATCAGGCCCTATTTTCCATGCAGCCAGACAAAGCCCCTGGCCCTGATGACTTCTCCCCTAGATTCTTCCAAACCTACTGGGACATTGTTGGCCCCGACCTCTGCCTAGCTATTTCTCAAATGCAGCTCACCAGATCCATTCCCAGAGATGTCAATTCCACTTTCCTTGCTCTCATTCCCAAGGGGTCCAATTCCTAGTCCCTGTCTGACTACCACCCCATTAGCCTTTGCAATGTCATTTACAAGATCCTGTCCAAAGCTTTGGCCAATAGACTCACTGGCATCCTCCCATCCATCATCGATCCCTACCAAGGGAGTACTATCAAGGGGTGAAACATTGTTGACGGTGTCATCATAGTTCATGAGCTTATCCACTCAACCCACATTTCCAACAAGTCTACCTTCTTCCTGAAGCTTGATATGAACAAGGCCTTTGATAGAGTGGACAGGGAGTTTCTGACCAAAGTCCTCCTCAAATTTGGTTTCCATGAGAACTGGGTTAATTTGATCTCAAACTGCATATCCTCCTCTTGGTTCTCCATCCTTGTTAATGGGTCAGCAACAGGGTATTTCCCCAGTGCCAGAGGTCTCAGACAAGGGGACCCCCTATCCCCCATTCTCTTCATCATTCTAGTGGAGATTCTAGGAAGGGCCATCAAATTTGCCTGCTCCAGAAAGTTGATAACTGGTATCAAGGCTGCCTCCAATATCCAGCCTTCAACTCATCAACAGTTTGTTGATGACACCTTGCTGGCTACATCAGCCTCTGTGGCTGAAGCCAAAATCATTAAGGCTATTCTCAAACTCTATGAGGACATTGTTGGTCAGAGGATCAACTTCACCAAAAGTAAACTCTACTTCACCAACACCCCCATCAAGAGGCAGGTCAAAATTATAGGTATTTTGGGATGCACCATTGCTGATTTCCCGACCACATACCTAGGCCTCCCAATGTTTCGAGGCAGACCAACCAAGAATATGTGGAACAATGTCATAGAAAGAATCCAAAGGAAATTGGCAGGCTGGAAAGGGGCTCTCCTCTCCCAAGCGGGAAAAGCAACCTTGGTCAAATCTATCCTCCAAAGCATACCAATGTACTTCATGTCCATTTTCAAAATCCCAGTGGTAGTGGGAGAAGCTATAGAGAAGATCCAAAAATGCTTCCTATGGGTAGGTTCTAATAATCAATGAAAGTTCCACCTGATGGCATGGGATAAAGTGTGCACTCCAAAATATAGAGGTGGGCTCGGGCTACGTAGGATAAGTCTCATGAATCAGGCCCTTTTGGCCAAACAAGCATGGAAGGTTGTCACCAATGCCAATTTGGAGTGGGTCTCCATTGTCAAACGAAAATATTTGCAACAACTTTCTTTCAGGGATGAAGGAAGTCCCAACAATGGCTCCCACTTTTGGCAATCCATAACCCACACCAAGCACCTTCTCCAACAAGGGTTAAGATGGCAGCTCGGGGATGGCAAAGATATCGATTTTTGGCATGAACCATGGGCTAGGGATGAGCCCTTGGTCAAAGACCCTGACATTGCTGCAATCAAGCACCTCACTGATCACAAATTTGGACCCAGAGTTGTCGACTTCATCACCACTGACCAAGGAAGCCGTAGATGGAAATAGATTCGGTTCAGAGTCAGAAATGTTGTCATTGACAAAGCTATGGAATCTCTACTGGATGTCCTCAGGGCAACTTTCATACCCTAGACTCAGGTGGCAGACAATCTTTGCTGGAAAGGCACTAGCAACGACCTCTTCTCTGTAAAATCTGCCTTCCAATTGACAGACAGGGCCCCAAAGCATCTCAATACCATTGACAACCCGACCACTGCCAAGTCCATTTGGATCAAACATCTGGTCCCAAAGGTGGCTCACTTTTGCTGGCTCGCTATCCATAATAGAATCTTAACAATGGACAACTTGATCAGAAGGGGTGTAATTGTCCCCAATAAATGCTATCTTTGCACTCAGGCATGGGAGTCCACCCAACACCTCCTCCTCGAATGCCCCTTCACCTGGGATGTCTTCTCTTCTCTGTTAAGTAGGTTTCACATCAATTTGGTGTGGCCCAAATCCATCCTGGACTTGTTCACTCAGTGGCCCAATGTATTCAGGAATACCAGGCTCAACTTCCTTTGGAAAGTCCTGCTTCATCATGCGACTTGGCAAATCTGGTTGGAGTAGAATAATCATATCTTCAAAGACAGCCCTCGAAATCCTGAAACAGTGGCTATCAGAGCATTGTCCCTCGCCATTGAAAACTCCAGCCTCATCCCTTGCATAGACATCCCATATTCTGGGACAGAATCTTTCCTATTCAAATCTCTGGGGATTCCCACCGAGTGCACCAAAGCCCAGAACTACCCCAGTTCCAAGAGTAACGTCAAG
This sequence comes from Wollemia nobilis, assembly GCA_028583015.1. Lineage (NCBI taxonomy): Eukaryota > Viridiplantae > Streptophyta > Pinopsida > Araucariales > Araucariaceae > Wollemia > Wollemia nobilis. The sequence goes on from JAQPPZ010000040.1 coordinate 6,884,901, forward strand.
TGGAATCCCCCACCTCCAGGTTGGCTTAAGGCCAACTTTGATGGATCATCCAAAGGAAACCCGAGGGATGTTGGGGTTGGCGGTGTCATCAGGGACTCTACGGGCAATATCATAATGGCTTTCACTGAAAACCTAGGGGTTCAAACTAATAACTACGTGGAAGCCCGAGCTCTTTGGAGGAGCATTGAGATAAGCAAATCGTTGACTAATCCTATCATGTTCGAAGGTGATTCATCTATAGTTGTTAGTCACATGAACAACAACAACAATGGAGGGTGGAACATCCATAACATAATTCAGGAATGTCGAACCTCCCTAAGTCAATGCCCCCAAAGCACGATTCATCATGTGTTTAGAGAAGCGAACAGGGTAGCAGACCTTCTAGCCAACAGAGCAGCCAACCAAAACAACCTGATCATTTGGGAAGAAGACTTCCCCTAGGATGTCCTCATGGCAGCCAATCATGATGTGGAAGGCAACAACAAAGAGCAGCGTTAGCTGCCATAATGGTGTTTTTTCAACACCAAAGGTGTTCTTGGTCAACACCAGTCACAAACGGAAAAAAACCACAAAAGGCAGTTCTTGCTACCACAAAGGTGTTTTCTCAATACCTTCGGTGTTTTTCCTCAACACCATGTCCCTTTGGGACTTATTTCACTGCATCATTAAGGCAGAAGACATGTTGCGCTCCACCACCCATACTCACATTAATAAGGCGGTTGAACACCTGAAGTCCGCCGCCAACATTATCAAGGAGGTTGGATTGTTCCTTTCAGGCGCCATTTATGAAATCCAAAAGCTCCCTGCTGTGCTCAAGGTCCTGTGGACTAATAATCATAAAGACAATGCAGAGCAAGAAGACAAGAAGGATTCCCAGTAACCTTGGGAAAGTGTCTACTCACAGCTGGACTGCCTCATTTCTTTTTGGTTTTCATTTCAGTTTCGTTTGTAATATTTGTGGTGATGGTTTGGCTAGCCCACAGGGGGTTGGACCCCTTTTTTGTTGTTGTCAGACTTTGTCATTTTTGTACAACAAGCACTGTTCTTGCCCACTGTAATAGGGACGGGACCCTTTAACCCGATCTGTAAATAAAATCTTTTACCTACCAAAAAAATAAATCAAAGTCTCCCTACTCTAATTTATAAATAAATTATTTTTTCTTCATTTAATAAATCAAAGTCCCATACCCTTAATTTATAAAATAAACCATTCCCTTTATTTAAATAAATCAAATTATCCCTATTTTAATTTATAAATAAACTATTTTTTCTTCATTTCATAAATCAAAGTCCCATGCCCTTTATTTAATAAATCAAAGTCTCCCTACTTTAATTTATTAAAAAACTACATTTCCTTATTTAATAAATTAAAGTCTCCCTAATTTAATTTAAAAATAATTCATTTAACCTTTATTTTATAAATCAAAGTCTCCCTACTTTAATTTATAAAAAAATTACATTTCCTTATTTAATAAATCAAAGTCTTCCTACTTTAATTTACAAATAATTCATTTTACCTTTATTTTATAAATCAAAGTCTCCCTACTTTAATTTAAAAATAATTCATTTAAACTTTATTTTATAAATCAAAGTCTCCCTAATTTAATTTACAAATAATTCATTTAACCTTTATTTTACAAATCAAAGTCTCCCTACTTTAATTTACAAATAATTCATTTAACCTTTATTTTATAAAACAACTACATTTCCTTATTTAATAAATCAAAGTCTCCCTACTAAAATTTACAAATAATTCATTTTACCTTTATTTTATAAATCAAAGTCTCCCTACTTTAATTTATAAATAATTTATTTTACCTTTAACAAAGCATAACCAAACCCCTTTGTTAATCTACCCAAATTCTTCCTACGACTCAACCAAGCTATAGGGTAGAATAAGGATAAACTAAAAGATTCAATTAAACTACATAAGAGTTGTTCGAAAACTAACTAAAATTACTCCCCACAAGCCTAAAAGAATCGCGACCAACAACCCAGGCCACATGGTGACAATAATCAAGAGCATGCATGGAGAAATAGTCTCGGGGGAGCTTAGGGTGTGCAAGTAGCTGGTGCTCAACACACAAAGGTAGTCTTAGCCAAGTACTAAGATGCTCAGCTACTAACCTATAGGTGCTCGACACCCTAAAATCCACCATTGGCCAACAACTTAGTGACTATGGGATAAAAGGTCCCAGCTATATTACCAATGAGCCCGTCAAAAAACTACAAATGGTACCAGTACGAGTGAACACCAAGGGAGTTCAACATCCCTAGAAAAATCTAACAGGGGTTACATAAAGCTCAAACCCAAAATCTAATAGGGGTTACATACTCAACAGATGATCAAACTGGTTCCAAAGTGTGTGAAGAGAGAGAACTTACCTTGCTGGTCACAACATTGGTAACTTGGAAAGAAATATAAGCTTCCCTACAAATAGCTTCAATACAAAAAAGAATAACGATGATAAGAACCCACTCAAAGAAAACTGAAGGGGAAGAAAATAGGTTTTACTTGAGAACCTAGATGAAGGCAATAAACAAACCTGCAACACAGTCCCTCCGATAGACACACAAAAGTCTCTCACAAAGAGATCGAAGAGAGATCGGGTAGGTATGGTTAACGTCAAAATAATTGACTACCCACAAGTGTTATCACAAAACCAGACATCGATAAACATGAGAAAACAAAGGAATAAGGAAATAAACATATATTTTTATTTCATTTTCTTATTTTAAAGTAATGAAATTGATCACAAGAATCCCAACCTGCAACTTCTAAATAATCAAGTATGCTTTTTCCTTCTAGAGTGTGGAGTTATCAAGACGTTCAAATCAAAGATTATTTAGTCTCCTTACCTCCTTCTTCCTTTTCCTTTTTCTGAACATGCATCGTTCTTCTCCTTTTTCCCTAGACTTCTCTCTTCTACGTTCGCTTGCCACCCACTCTTTGACTTGCCTCATCAATGCTACCTCATCCCTTCATGAATGTAGGTTTAAAGAAATTATTTTTATCTTCTTCCAAAACCTTGTCATAATGAAGCTATCCTCTCAACTTCAGCTAAAGGCTTCGCATTGCAAGCGAAGTAAGATCTCTTTGAAAGGGCAGTCTCCTCGAATAAAATCTCGCAAGATCTTTTTTTAAAATAAATTCTATTATTTATTTAATAAAAAATTTGCTAGCTTTTAAATGAAGACTTTGCTAACTATTTTAAATGAATTTCCATTATCATTTAAATAAAAATTTTACTAACTATTAAATGAATTTCCATTATCATTTAAATAAAATCTTTGCTAACTATTAAATGAATTTCCATTATCATTTAAATAAAAGCTTTACTAACTATTAAATGAATTTTCATTATCATTTAAATAAAATATTTTCTAACTATTAAATGAATTTCCATTATCATTTAAATAAAAGCTTTGCTAATTATTAAATTTCATCTATTATTTAAAAATAAATTTAAACTATATATATATATATATTATATATATATATTATATATATATATATATATATATATATATATATATATATATATATATATATTCTATATAGTTCTGACTTCAACATCATGTTGTTCTCTTTAAAATATCCAAGAAAAATAAGAAGTTTCAAAGGTAACCAACTAATGCATGCTTTATAAACCATTAATGCAACAAGTGATGAAGTAAAATACAATCAATCATATGCAATTTAGACAACAAGGGAGTCTTTCCATCAACCCAATCACCTGTCTCAACCTAAGGATTTATGATAGCTACCAAGCTATCAATTGAGGCTCAAGGTGGCTAGCTAGTTGATGATTATCCCTTACCAATAATGCATGCCTATATGAAGGTATCCATCCATGTTATCCTTGAGTTGCCTTAATCATCATTTCCCCAACCTCAAGTACCCCCACTTCTAGTGGATGATTCTAATTCTTCCACCTACAAGTGTACCTGATCTTACACATTGGAAATATGTCAATAGTACCATGTTCTTCCAACTCAACTAAACATCACATAGTTGGTTCAATTTCATAAACTAAGTATTAAAGCATCATCAATTAACACATCATTTCTTTATGTCAAAAAAATTTTCTAGGGAGAGTCATGACATCCTACCCCTTGGGACTAAACACCATCCTGGGAGTTTCTAGTTTTGCACAAATAAAATTATTACATCATATATTTTCAAACAAGAAGGAAAAATATTTTTGCATATCATCCACTTTTTCCAAGTGGTATTTCTTTCATAAAATTGGTCCCACTAGACCTTACATTGTTTGAGAGTTCGATTCCGCATAGATTTAGAAAAAAACTCAAGAATTTATCGACATCACTTCAATAGCCTCTGGATTTGCCATCTACAATTTAGAAACATCCCACACATGTTTAGGGTCAACAACATATTTCCTAAGTAAGGATATGTAGAAAGTGTCATGGATATTTTATAGGTTAGGTGATAAAGCAAGTTCGTATGCAACTAAACTGATATTTTTAATGATCTCAAAGGGTACCATAAATTTAGGATCCAACTTTGTGTATTTGATAGCACTCTTTATCAGTTTAACCCTCAAAAACACTTTGTCTTCAACTAAGTACTCTCTTGGAGTTCTCTTTAGATCAACATAACTTTTTTGCCTATCGGTAGCTTCTTTAAGTCTTTGCCTAATTACCTTTAACTGGTCTTCCATTTCTATGATCATATTTGGCCCAATCACAACTCAATCTTCCATGTTGTCCCAATACAATAGCATTCTACACTTTTGCCCATACAAGGCATTGAAAGGAGTCATTCATAGAGAGGAGTGATGTCCACTATTGTAGGAAAACTCTACAAGATGTATGTAGTCTTCCAAAAAAAAATTTAATCCATGTAGTACATGTGGAGAATGTCCTCTAGTACTTGTTTTACACATTTAGTTTGACCATCTATCTTAGGGTGTTATGGTGAGCTCATATTCAGTTTTATACCTACTGCACGATGGATGGCTTTACAAAATTTAAAAGTAAATCTGGAATCCCTATTTGAAATGATTACCTCTAGAAATCCATGCAATCAGAATACCTATTTGGAAAATCTATTAGCCACCACTTGAGCATCATCCTTGATGTTCCCTATGAAATATGTAACCTTAGTCAATATATCGACTATTACTAGGATTGCATCATGTTGATACCTAGTCTTGGGTAATCCTACTATAAAATCCATAGATATTTATAATACCATTTATATATAAGTACATCATGTGGATACAATTTTTCTGTAGGATGCTTACATTTAGCTAACATTCGAGACACTGAGTGATAAAATCAGTGATATCCTTCTTCATTCCTACCTATAAGAAGGTTATTTTTATGTTTTCCCTTATTTTGATCCCTCTCAAGTGAGAAGAATAAGGATATCTATGGGCTTCTTTAATTATCAACTTCCTTAAATCACCCCCTTTTGGTATGATGATCCTACCTTTGTATCACAAAAGGTCATCCTTCAACCAAATTCCTTATTACCCTCAAGGTCTCTACCCATTATAGCTCAAATTTCTTGGCAATATTCATCCTGAGATTGCTTCTATCTCACTTGATCCATCAGATTTATGTGACTTCTAGTTATGGATGCTATGTATTTCCTTCTTCTCAAGGCATCAACAATCATATTCTCTTTCCCTTTTATGTACTCAATTTCAAAGTCATACTCAACGAGAAACTCAACCCATATTCTCTGTCTCGCATTAAGTATAGGTTGGGTGAATATATACCTCATACTTTGATGGTTAGTTTTTAATTCAAAGGGTCTTCCTAACAAGTAGTGGTGTTAGGACTTTAGAGCATGTACCATTACAACTAGCTCTAAATCATGTGTAGCATAATTAACTTCATGCTTCTTGAGCTTCCTTGAAGTGTATGCTACTACTGACTTTTCTTGAGAGAGTACTCCTCCTAACCCTTCCAGTGATGCGACTGTGCATACTAAAAAGTTCCCTTGAGGGTTAGGTATTTTTAGTATTGGTGTGGTAGTGAGTTTATGTTTTAGCAATGCAAAGGTAGCTTCACACTTTTCTGACCACTTGAATTCCTTTCCTTTTTTTTGAAGGTTAGTAATTGCCACTATAATCTTGGAGTAATCCTTTATATAACATCTATAGTAGCCCGTTAAACCCATGAAGCTTCATAATTTAGTCACATTAGTAGGGAGTGCCTAATTTAGTATGGATTCAATTTTCTCTGGATCTACATCAATTCCTTCTACTAATATGATATGCCCAAGATAACGTACCTCTAAGACATAGAAATCACTTTTTGCAAGATTTCCATATATTTGGTTCTCCCTTAACAACTTTAACATGATCTTGAGATGTTTGTTGTGATATTCCTTGTCCTGAGAGTATATTAGAATACCATTTAGAAATATGAGGACAAACTAATCCAATTGCCTTCTAAACACATTGTTCATTAGATTCATGAATGCAACTAGGGTGTTAGTCCAGGGTCTAGTCTTGAATGTCATTTTGTGAGAGTCATCCTCACGTATTCTTAACTAATGGTACTGTTATGGTCATTCCACAACTAGCCCCAAATTTGGGAACCCACATTAAAATTTTATGTTTTTGGGATTTTGGGTTTCTTTGAGTGAAATTTTTGATAAGTCTTTATCCTTGTATTTTGCCATGTAGATGTCAAGGTTCATTTTTGGTGTATGTGTCCTTTCAATTTGATTAAAGTGTTTTGTGTTTGGTTAATAAAGGTTGAGGTAGTTTTATTTTGTTTGTTTTGGTGTCCCTCGCTAATATTAATTCATTTTATTTTAGTTTGCTTAGGGTTGATGTAGTGGCATTTTAATTTAGTATGTAAATAAGCTTTGATAAAAATGATAATAAAATGATGTCCTTTTTTGAAAATATTTGTTAAAAAAAAAAAGTGTTCCATTTTATTGTTTTTCATGTTCCATTTTTTTTAACCATTAGGCTTGATTTTTATAGTTATTTAATCCTTAGTATTGTAGGAGGTTTCATATGTGTTGCAAATTAGTTATTTTTAAAATTTTAATTTTAATGTTTTGCATCATGATAGTTATATTATATTTTATTATGAGTTTGATTACATTTTAATTAATGTGTGGTATGTACATTTGCAGGTTATCAATGAGTGTTGACATGGAGATTAATGAGGAGATATCATACGACATTGAAACCATAGAAAATGATGATGAGGACCCAAAAAAGAGATGGACAATAGCCATGCGATCGAGATAGATCAACGACACATGAGGAGATGAAATTCTTGGCTATGTGTAGTGGTACATTAATATTAATGCTACGAATATCTTAATTGCTAAGGATTTCTTCATAAATCTTGTTGACCAAGATTCTAGAGGGAGGCTTCTATGACAGTAGCAACAACTGATATGGAATCTAGCATCAAAGAGAAAGTACAGGGTCATGTGGATTGAGCATGACAATTTATCAAATAGGTGGAGGAAGCTCCTGGTCTAAAATGTTCAGCTACTAGTACACTAGGTATTGATTTGATACCTTAACCAGGTGGGTCTTTGATGCACTGCAATGAACATCCCAATGAAGAACACAAGCTTATACTAATATGGGGGGTGAATAGTATAATACCCCTTTTTACTTTTCTTTCCCAATAAATATTATGCCATGTATAGATAGCAATATCAACAGCAATAATCAAAGCAATGCACAAATCACACACTCAATAGATATACCAATTTAACGTGGTTCACCCAATGTGGGCTAATCCATGGAGAAAATATTTCACTAAATTTTTATTAATCAATATCTTGGGAATCCTTTCCCCATTACAATATTTATGGACCTCTGTCCAAAGGAGACACTAATACCCTAATCAAGTTCATGGATCTTTATCCACAGGAGAACTCCTTTCTCCTTAGCTTTGATTGGTGATCTTCTAGAAGAACTGCTACCCCCACTACTCTGGCTAATGGATCTCTATCCACTGAAGACACCTGTCCTCACTACCCTGGCTAATGGATCTCTATCCACTGGAGATTGTCATCCTCTATACTCTGTCACCTTCAAATATCTATCTCAAATCTGTACTAAACATAGTCCTTCGGTCTAGCACAAATTTTCTCAATATCTATCCTTTGATATAGCACAAACTTATCCTCAAATCTGCACCAAACTCTATCCTCAAATCTGTACTAAACATAGTACTTCGGTCTAGCACAAATCTATCCTCAATATCTATCCTTTGATCTACATTAAACACAGTCCTTCGGTCTAGCATAAATATTTCCTCAATCTCTATCCTCAAGCCTTAACACAAATCTTGATCCAATCATAAATCAAATTTACTAGATCTGACCCAAACATTAACTCAAGGTTTGAACAAATCAATCAATCAACTCTTCTCACAAGTCTTCTCAAATATTTATCTCAAATTTGCCTTGTAATCTTCCACAAAAGCTCACACTAATCTGTCCACAAGTCCTTTCTAGAACTTATCCAAATTTTCTCAATAAGTCCTCACTAGAACTTATCCAATTCTGTTCAACAAGTCCTCTCTAGAACTTGTCCAATTCTGCTCAATAATTCCTCATTAGAACTTATCCAATTCTGCTCAATAAGTCCTCACTAGAACTTATACAATATCATAGAAACATAAAGAGAATTGTTAGAGACTCAATATGATTCATATTCATCACAATGCTCAATCACTTTCAATCACTCTTTTAGAAACATATAGATAATTGTTAGAGACTCAATATGCTTCACATTCACCTCAATGCTCAATCACTTCCAATCACTCTTTTAGAAACACATAGATAATTGTTAGAGACTCAATATGTTTCACACTCACAAACTCTCAATCACTTTCAATATCTATTTTATCACAAAAACATATAGAGAATTGTTAGAGACTCAATATGTTTCACATTTACAAACTCTCAATCACTTTCTCAACTCAATTCAGAATATAGAACAATTTGTTTCATAGAACTTGAACTATCACATTAACACATCCACTTGACTAGGCTCAACAAACTTTACTCAACCAATCACTCAATGAACTAATCCTTGCTCACAAACCCTAGTCCAAGAATATGAATACTCACTAAAATTTTTCCATCAATGCTCATTAACCAATCTCACATAACAATGATACTCATGATATTTGCAAACCCTAGTTCAATTTCTTCACTCAATCAATCACTTCAACAAAAATGCTTATAAAACAATCTTCACATAACAATGATACTCATGATCTTTGCAAATCCTAGTTCAAGTTCTTCACTCAATAAATCACTTCAACAAAAATGCTTATAAAACAAGGTTTTATCAACAACTTTCAATTTCAGAAAACCTTGAAGCATTAATTCAAAATACACTCAATAATGTTTACCAAACAATCCTTTTCACTCCAACTTTGCATTCACAAATTTCAACAATCACTCACTAGAAATAATATGCCTATACCTTTATTTGATTTAGAAGTGACCTTAGAAGACCTATCTCAATCACAATTTTCTCTTTTGCCAATCTCAATGGTTAGATGATAAAATATCACACTAACTTTCTCTCAAAATAATTCTCAATTTAAAAAATAATCAAACTTAATTACACCTTATTTCTCCTTCTTAAAATAATATCCAACAACACAAATCTTCAATCAAAACACTTCTTCCAAAAATCTAACTCATAAAAAGAACCTCTTATCATTTTAATTTCATCATAACCCTTTTCAAAAATATATCTCAAAAATAATCCAAACTCTACTTATGACTCCCTACTTAATATTGCATTAATTTAGTAAATCACTTTATAATATAATGCAATAAATCAATTTCCAATTTTTCTAAGTTAAAACAAATTTACCCTAGCCAAAATAACCTTTCAACACTTAGGTTAATATCATAACCTAACTTCCACCTTATTCCTCCTAAGACCTTAGCAATATGCAAATATAATTTCTAACTTGCACCTTATTCCTCCTAAGACCTTAGCACATGCAAATTAAAATAAATTTAAAAACTTTATTACCCTTTTCATAATCCGTGGGGCCTAAACTTGCACCACTCTCTCCACAGCGCCTTAGCCGTAGCTTCCATGTTGTGTGAGCCATGTGCTCCTTTGACGCCTTAAAGCATAATATGCGCTTTGACATCCTCACAATCCTCAAGAGCCCTTGGCTCTTCCTTCAACGCAACGTCCACTACCACACTTGCAATTCAGAGGTTCTTGATTAAATTTTGCACGAGCTTCAAATATTTTGGATGCACACATTTTAATCGGATGCCAAACTTTGGTTTTACTAAGGTATAAATACCTTATGCCCTCTTTACCATGCACATCAATGGAGGATAATGCGTTGGGAGTCGGCGTTAACATTTGCCTTGTTAATATTTTAATTTATAATTATTTAAATTCAATAGAATTTAAATATTATAAATTTAATATTTTACATCCTCTTTGGGATTTATTAAAAATTAAAGCATCCTTAGGTTTTTAGGAAAACCTTTTTAATTTGCCCACCTATGGTTTTAATAGAACCTTCATGGTTTTAAATAAAAATATTTTATATAATATTTAAAAATAAATATTATGAAGCTTATTTTCCCATCAACATTTTGCATTACTTATTTTGACCTTTTTACATCAATGAAAATTTATCCTTGACATCAATGATAACTTTGACTCAAAATGTCCAATAATATTTCCCTTTGTCATTGATGGCAACCCATTAATATTTTACCATTTTCTTAACCTTTTCATTTTGCTCCCCCTGGGAAACTGCTCCCCCTGACTGAATGTTTTCCTTCAAACATAGATCTCTCCCCCTTACTCTAATATCTCCCCCTTTGACATCAATGGCAAAGGGTCACCTTTGGGGCTCGAGGCTAAGAATGAGTCTCTTAGCTTAGCCCCTCCCCCACCTCCTCTTGAGGTGGTTAATTTTGGGGTAAGAGTATTTCTACTAGTCTTTAACTTTATCCTTTTTCTTTCTTATTTTATCCTTCTGATTTTTGTTCATGTCCATGTTCCTATTCTTGTTTATGTCCATGTCCATATTCTTGTTCTTGTTCATGTCCATATTCCTGTTTATGTTCTTGTTTTTGTTCCTAATCATGCTTGATTATGGAATGTCTACTCTACACCACTTTGTTGTATGTCCTTCATTATTACACTTATAACACTTAATGTTATTATTCCTTGGAGGTGCAAATGTCTTGGGATTTCTCCTTGTGAATCCATATCCTTTTCTATCATGAACCCTACAATTCATTTCCTTGTGACCAAACTGATTACATGAGTAGCAATACCCATGAAAAAATTACCTGCTTTTGAAGTTCCCATATTCTTGTCTTTCATGTGTCCTACATTTTGAAGCCTTATGCCCAAATATGTGACATGAGAAACATATTCCATTGAAGTTTCCTTGTCTTGACCTCATTGGTCTCTTAGTCTCTCTTAACCTATTCTGATTGTTGTTCCATCCATTTCTTCTTTGTGCATTGTTCCTTTCCTTGTTGAACTTTTTGTTGTTCAACTCATCCTTAGAAGCCTCACTTTCTCTTACACTATCTTCTTTTGAAGTTTCTTCTTCTGATGTTTCTACTTATTATAACTTGAGGTTGACTCTTATTCTTGTTTCTTTCAAGCCTGTTCAAAACCAATACTTGTTTTGTTTGTTGACCTTCTTTGTATCTTGATCATCTTATCCAAATTCTTTGAACTCTTTCTAAATTTTTGTAGATTATCCTTGGACTTTTCTAACTCTTCCCTTAGTAGAGCTACTTCTTGTTCTAACTTTTCACATTCTAAGACCTTTTCTTCTAGCTTATCCTTGAACTTATTTATCTTAGCCATTGACTTGTTTAGATCCTCTATAAGCTTTCCTCTTTCTTCATCACATTCTTGAAACTGAATCTCAAGTTGGGAGTTTTGCTTTCTTACCTTCTTTAAATTTTTAAGAGCATAAATAAGTTCTCCCTCAAGATCAAATCCTCCTTTTTCTAATTATTCCTTTATTTGTTTGCCTTTGTCAGCATCTTCATTTTCTTTTGATTTGTCTTCTATAGGATCATCATCTTCTTCTTCTAGTGCTATTAGAATATTCTCTTCTGGTCCTTCAAGTGCATCCTCATATTCATCATCATTGAAACTGAAATCATTCCTTCTAAAATTATTTTCAAGATATCCAAAATTAACACATCTAAAACACTTGAGAATTATTGGTGACCTTTTCTTGACTTCTTTTTCTTCAATCAAAAATAGGACTTCATATTTATCATTATATGAAAAACTATTATCACTATCACTTGAGTACTTACTTGCCTTGTCTGCATAGTGGCTCCTATTTTGTCTTTGAAAGAACTTCTTTCCTTGTCTACCTTGTCCATCCTTGCCTTTCTTTTGGTACCTGTATTTTTCTTCATCATTGTTATTTTTAGCTTCTTGAAAATCAATTGCATAGTGACCATACTTTCCACAATTGAAACATCTAACAAATTTTGCATCTTTAAATCTTATTGAATTCTTATTTGGTGGAGAACGAATCTTGCATAAAACAGAAAAACCAGAGAAACAAGAGAGAAACCAAAGAAACAAGAGCCCAAGATTTTGTATTTGATGCTCAGGAAGAAATTTTACAATATACAGCCAAATTGTCGTTTGCCAACCCCTTCTCATTACAATCCATGGGTTTTTATTGAGGTCCCGATCCTCTATGTTTTCCCACTTCCCACGATCTACAATCGCCACTTGGAACAATTTTGGAAAGTTGCATTGATGAGACTCATGGTGAGGTGTGCGACTGGCTACCATATCCAACGAAATCTACCTCTCAATCTGTTCCTTGCTATTAGATGCTTTAAATATGTCTTCCAGATACCCTGTGCAAGTGGCCAACATGCCTGTTGGAATCCTTCTTTGGAACAGCTGCTTCACTGCCTCTAACTTACCGTGCACGAAGGGATGTCTTTATGAAAGCTGGAGTGCATGTTTTTCTATTTGGTCACGATATCATGACATGTCATGATATCATGACCATTTCTCTCCTACGCTTTCTCTCTCCAGCTTCTGTCACGATATCATGACATTTCCTCCGCCAAGCCCTTTTCCTCTGTTTTGGCCGTGATATCGTGACCTATCGCGATATCGTGCCATTTTTGTCTGTCGGCCTCCGTCTCCTGCTCTGGTCGTGAAATCGTGACATGTTGCTATTTTGTGACCTTTGCGCCTTTCGTGCCTTGGCTTCCCTGTAGTGGCCGTGATTTCGTGACCCTTGTGCCCCTCGACCTTGCCTTCTCCGTTTGGGTCGTGATTTTGTGACATGTCACGAAATCGTGACATGTCACGATTTCGTGACCCTTGTGTCCCTCGGCTTGATTTCTCCGTTTGGGTCGCGATTTCATGACCCTTGTGTCCCTCGGCTTGCCTTCTCCGTTTGGGTCATGATTTCGTGACATGTCGTGAAATCATGACATGTCATGATTTTGTGACCCTTTGGCTTCCGACTTCGCTTTCTCCGACTTGGGTCGTGATTTCGTGACATGTTGTGATTTCGCGACCCTGTGTAGCACTTAGAAAAACAACGAAAAAAATAACTTTGTTACTTAGAAAGAAATAACAACAAAATTTTGGTTGATGCTCAATTGCTTTGCTGCCCTTGGATGCTCCTGCATCATTATTCCTTCTACCATAATTAGCTTCTTCATCACTGGATGACTCATTGCTCGATTCTAACTTCTTACCCTTTGTCTTCTTAATTGCTTTGAAGACTGCTTCTTTCCAAATATTAGGTTCCTCTTTTGTTCTTAACTCAAAGGTTGTGAGAATACCAAGTAATATATCTCTTGTCAAATAATCACAATATTTTGATTCTTCTATAGCAAAAATATTTTCACTAAATATTTTTGGAATAGATCTTAAGACCTTATCACAAACATCCGATTCTTCAATATTAAGTCCACGTCCTTGCATGGCATTAACAACCTCATCTACTCGAAGTAGATAAGTACTAATGTTTTCCTCATCCTTTATTCTTAACTCTTCAAATTGCCCTTTTGAGATTTCATATCTTTGTTTTTTTTACACTTTTATCTCCTTCATATATGCTTTACAACTTATCCCAAATTCCTTTTGCATATCTGCAATGCATAATTTTTATTAATTATGTTCTATACAAACCTCTTAAAATTGCATTCATTGCTTTTGAATTGTAATATTATAGAATATTACCTTCCTTATCTGTAGGTGCATCAACTGGTGATATGTATCCATTTTCAACTGCTTCCCAAATTTCATTGCCAAGTGCCATCAGGTGAATCTTCATTCTCATACTCCAAAATATATAATAACTTCCATCAAATATTTGTGTTGAGTTATCTTAGGACACATTTGTAGAATCCATTATGTTCTTGAAATCTTTTCCTTCAAGTTGTTAAACTCTTCCAAAGGAACCCACTCTGATACCAATTGAAGAATACAAGCTTATACTGAGAGGGAGGATGAACAGTATAAGACCAATTTTTACTTTTCTTTCTCAATTAATATTATGCAATGTATAGATAGCAATATCAACAACAGTAATCAAAGCAATGCATAAATCACACACACAATAGAGACACCAATTTAACGTGGTTCACCCAATGTGGGCTACTCCATAAAGAAAATATTTCACTAATTTTTTCTCAATCAATATCTTGGGAATCCTTTCCCTATTACAATATTTATGGACCTCTATCCAAAGGAGACACCAATCCCCTAATCAAGTCCATGGATATCTATCCATAGGAGAACTCCTTTCTCCTTAGCTCTGACTGGTGATCTGCTAGAAGAACTATTGCCCCCACTACTCTGGCTAATGGATCTCTATCCACTAAATACTTTTGTCCTCACTGCCCTGGCTAATGGATACCTATCCACTAGATACTGTCATCCTCTATACTCTATCATATTCAAATATCTATATCAAATTTGTACTAAACATAGTCCTTCAGTCTAGCATAAATTTGCTCAATCTCTGTCCTCTAATCTAGCAAAAATCTATCCTCAAATCTACACCAAACTCTATCCTCAAATTTGTACTAAACATAGTCCTTCGGTTAGCACAAATCTACCCTCAATATATATCCTCTGATCTGCACTAAACACAATCGTTCGGTCTAGCACAAATATATCCTCAATGTCTATCCTCAATCCTTAACACAAAGTTTGATCCAATCATAAATCAACTCTGCTAGATCTGCCCCAAACCTTAACTCAAGGTTTGAACAAATCAATCAATCAAATCTGCTCACAAGTCTTCTCAAAGACTTATCTCAAATATGCCTTGTAAGCTTCCACAAAAGCTCACACTAATCTGTCCATAATTCCTTTATAGAACTTGTCCAAATATGCTCAATAATTCCTCACTAGAACTTATCTAATTTTGCTCAACAAATCCTCTCTAGAACTTGTCCAATTTTGCTCAATAAGTTCTCACTAGAACTTATCCAATTCTGCTCAATAAGTCCTCACTAGAACTTATCCAATATCATAGAAACATAAAGAGAATTGTTAGAGACTCAATATGCTTCACATTCATCACAATTATCAATCAATTTCAATCACTCTTTTAGAAACATATAGATAATTGTTATAAACTCAATATGCTTCACATTCACCTCAATGCTCAATCATTTCCAATCACTCTTTTAGAAACACATAGAGAATTGTTAGAGATTCAATATGTTTCACACTCACAAACTCTCAATAACTTTCAACCTCTATTTTATCAAAGAAACATATAGAAAATTTTTAGATACTCAATATGTTTCACATTTACAAACTCTCAATCACTTTCTCAACTCAATTCAAAATATAGAACAATTTGTTTCATAGAACTTGAATTATCACATTAACACATCCACTTGCCTAGGCTCAATCAATCAGTCAATGAATTAATCCTTGCTCACAAATCCTAGTCCAAGCATATGAACACTCACTCAAATGTTTCCAACAATGCTCATCAACCAATATCACATAACAATGATACTCATGATCTTTGAAAACCCTAGTTCAAGTTCTTCACTCAATCAATCACTTCAACAACAATGCTTATAAAAAAATCTTCACATAACAATGATACTTATGATCTTTGCAAGCCCTATTTCAAGTTCTTTACTCAATCAATCACTTCAACAACAATGCTTATAAAACAAAGTTTTGTCAACAACTCTCAATTTCAAAAAACCTTGAAGCATTAATACAACACACTCAACAATGCTTACCAAAAAATCCTTTTCACTCCAAATTTGCATTCACAAATTTCAACAATCACTCACTAGGAAGAATATGCCTATACCTTTATTCGATGTAGAAGTGACCTTGGAAGACTTGTCTCAATCACAATTTTCTCTTTTGCCAATCTCAATGGTTAGATGATAAAATATCACACTAACTTTCTCTCAAAATAATTCTTAATTACTAAAATAATTAAACTTAATTACACCTTATTTCTCCTTCTTAAAATAATATCCAACAACACAAATCTTCAATCAAAATACTTCTTCCAAAACTCTAACTCATCAAAGAACCTCTTATCATTTTAATTTCATCATAACCCTTTTCAGAAATATATCTAAAAAATAATCCAAACTCTACTTATGACTCCCTAATTAATATTGCATTAATTAAAAAATTATTTTATAAAATAATGCAATAAATCAATTTCCAATTTTTCTAAGGTAAAAAAAAATTACCCTAGCCAAAATAACCTTTCAACACTTAGGTTAATATCATAACCTAACTTCCACCTTATTCCTCCTAAGACCTTAGCAATATGCAAATATAATTTCTAATTTTCACCTTATTCCTCCTAAGACCTTATCACATGCAAATTAAAATAATTTCAAAAACTTTATTATCCTTTTTTGCAATTATGGGGCTCGAGCTTGCACCACTCTCTCCACAGCACCTTGGCTGTGGCTTCCATGTCATGTGAGCCATGTGATAATTTGATGCCTTAAAGTGCAATATGCACTTTGACCTCCTCACGATCCTCAAGAGCCTTTGGCTCTTCCTTTGACGCGATGTATGCTACCACACTTGCAATTATGAGGCGCTTGATTAAATTTCGCATGAGCTTCGAATATTTTGGATGCACACCTTTTAATAAAATTCTAAACTTTGGTTTGGCTAAAGTATAAATACCTTATGCCCTCTTTACCATGCACATCGACGGAGGATAATGTGTTGGGAGTCGATGCTAACATTTGCCTTGTTAATATTTTAATTTATAATTATTTAAATTCAATAGAATTTAAATATTATAAATTTAATATTTTACATCCTCTTTGGGCTTTATTAAAAATTAAAGCCTCTTAGGTTTTTAGAAAAACCTTTTTAATTTGTCCACCTATGGTTTTAATAAAACCTTTTATTTGGCCCAACCATGGTTTTAAATAAAAACCTTTTACATAATATTTAAAAATAAATATTATGAAGCTTAATTTACCATAAACCTTTTGCATTACTCCTTTTGACCTTTGGACATCAATGAAAATTTATCCTTGACAACTTTGACTCAAAATGTCCAACACCCAATTGGTCGTAGATGATGGGAATTCATTGTTGCTAGCCCATTGATTCGAACTAGAGTGTAGTCATTGAATATCTACTAAGAATGATAGACTATCATTTTTTGTGTATTGTTGCGTACTGCATGAATAATATCAAGTGTGCAACAAATTTTGGCAACGATAAACATCATCACCGAGAATAAATTTTAAAATATCAGGAAGGATGCGCAATAGACTCATGTTGGGGAGAATATTTTAGAGATTGTCCTATAAATTGTGGTCATGAATTCTATCTTAACACCAAGTAATTGAAGGAATATGTTGGGAGACACTGGATAAGGAAGGAATTTTGGCCAGAGTTTGTCCAGTAGATAACGGGATGATACAGTTGTAAAAAAATGACTAACACGGTAAAAGGGAAGAAGCACAGAAGGAGTGATTAAGTCTCAATTGACCTTTTATGGAGAATTGCACATGTTAGAAATGCACACGTGGGAAGGCATTATTGTTACAAAATTTCACAATTTTAGTCCACAAAATGAAAGCCTTTCAATTTTTAAAAGAGTCATTCACTATGATGAAACGAAAAGGAAAGACTGTGAGTTCAACTATGGATGCGACTAGGAAAATCACAGCTAATTGGATAGTGTATTCAACAACGTCGGAACCATCGATTTCCAGGAAAGAACAATTGTAAATTCTTCCAAATAAGAATTGGACCTATTAGAATTGGAAAGCCTACAGAATGTTTCCCAATAATTTTATTTATTAACTCCAGTGGAGGATACTGGGAAGGAAATATTAGGATAGAATGAAGTAGTTGCTGAATGAGATCTATTAACAGAGGTTCAATACCAGGATGGACAACTCATTGGGAATAAAATGTGCTAGTGATGTAATTACAAAGCATAGAGTGGATGCCATAGTAAACAGATA
Source organism: Wollemia nobilis (assembly GCA_028583015.1). Lineage (NCBI taxonomy): Eukaryota > Viridiplantae > Streptophyta > Pinopsida > Araucariales > Araucariaceae > Wollemia > Wollemia nobilis. The sequence goes on from JAQPPZ010000040.1 coordinate 6,903,376, forward strand.
TGATGATGATAATAGGCATGTGGGGACGTGGCCAGTCACAGGATGCAGTAATGAGATAGTATCATAATTGTAGCATTTTTTGCAAGAAGACACAATGGACGATAGGTTAATGTTGTGGTAAATAGATCGAGAGCGTGGGGTTAATTTTAAATGATTTAGGTTTCCATAGTGGTATGAAGAGATAATACCATGGATATGTGGTGAAGTCCCCAATGTAGGGCTTTTGGGCATCCCATTAAGAGGTATACTAAGTTTGAAAGACATATTTTATGGATATTAGGTAGGAACGGTATTGCCATGTAGTGTTTTCGCTAAAGGATAATGACTGGAAAGCGTTACAAATTTCCATATGGAATTGGTACTGTATGTCCAAAGAACTAAAGGGGTGATGTACACATCAGATGGACGTGTAGACATCCAAAATGCTTGGCAACAATATAATGGCAAAACCATAATAAGTATAAGGAACATTGTTAAAATGTAATGATGGGTAAGTGAAGCCTATTAAACATGAGTTAGTTAAAAAAGGGAGGGCTTACGAAAAAAAAATATTGAACTACCATGAAAAGGAAAAACATAAGGAAGCTAAAAAAATAATAGAAAGAGAAATGAAAGGATAGTATGAAACTTTTAAATATAGCATCAAAATACAAGCAGATGGATCGAAGACTTTTGGACAGGATTGCAGGTGGAAAAAGAACATTGGCACTGAATTTTTCTTAGAGCTTCTCCTTCCAGGTTACTGGAACTGCACCACTTCACCATTGATGCCATTGAAATTGGTATTCTGCATGTATATTGGATTATTTTGAAAATATTTATGTCAATATATTGGAGATCTAATGAGATTTATGCATGTTAATGGTTGACTCATTTATTATGTTTAATATATTTCACCTTTTTTCTTAGAATATTTCACCTCATTAAATATTGGATTGCATGAATATGGATCACATTAACATGGGTTTTATACAGTATATCGATGTTTGCAGTGTTTGTGTGAAGTTTCAGAGTTTAGTGGCTGGTTTTATTTCATTTTATTTTTTGTTATTTTTTCTAACCCTATCTTTTTTCATTTTTTTTTTAATTTTGCAAATAAAATAGAAAAATACAAAAAACAATAAAACTCCAAAAATTAGATGCATGAATTCAAAGAATAAGCTTTAAAGTTTCATTTAGAGCAGTTTTGATTTTACTTTGAAGCAAATTTGAAATTCCAAAATTATTTAAAGTTCACATATTTTAAAAGATATTTTGTTATTTTAGAATTTAACATGGTTTCAAATTTTTAAGGGGATTTAAATTTCAAGCTTTACATTTTTATTTACAGACAATAAATTAACTTTCCTTTATAAAAATTACAATTTCATTAAAAGGAGGTAATTTATATGGCATATCAAAGGCCATTGTATTTTAAAGTTAGTCATTTAGATTATTTTTTTTTCATGCTCAAAGCAACATAAAATGAATTCAATCATCATTTCATATTTAGGGATAGATCACTTTAACAAATTAGAAATAAAAAATGAGTTAAGATCAATTTCATGCACTCATTCATCATTTTATTTTTGTATATAAGGGAAATCAAGTCATTTTAATTAATGAACAATAATAGCATAACATAATAAATTAATACCAACACAGGCCCCTTGTTAACAGTTGCTTACAAATCACTAAGGTATGCTAGCACTTATTTGACATATTTTTATAAACATACAAGCATGCATTAAGTAAAAGGAACCTTGAAGAAATGTTTATTTCTTTACAAGAGAGGGTTTTATAATCAAAATCCCAACTATGAGTGTGGTTTTGCAATTGGGAAAAATTACCACTCAATATTTTGACACTAGAAGGAGGGTCTGATTTGGTTATTTTATCTACGTTGTAGATGCTAACTTGTTCATTGTTACTTGAAAGGGTATTTGAAGGCATTAGTCTTGACTAATGAGGTTTTGTTGATCACATTTATTGATTTGAAAGTTCTTTAATTGATGATGTATTGATGTTAATTTTTTGCAAATTGGAGAATATTCTTTAATGTCATGGTTTAGATTGATGCATATCATCTGGTTGATTGTTAGTCATTTCATGCTTATCTACAAGATATATTCCTTTGACTAACAAATTGGTACTAAAATTATATTCTTTAAGGTTCACTAATGGCATTGTTTACTTAAACAAGGTTAGGAATTGTGTCCTATATAGGTGATTATTATAGTGATTTAAACATTCATACCCATAAAATCCCTAAAAATGTAGAAAAGTATTTACCAATGTTTAGGCATGATGGAATGAGTATGACTAAGGAGCATATTCAGGCAAACAAGAACACTTTAATTTATTTGTAATTATGCATGAAGATATTTCTTGTAGGTTGTTTTCATACACATTGGATGAATTTATGCTTGATTGGTACATCCACTTACCTCTAGATTCTAGCATGTCTTGGGATCAATTAGAAGCAATATTTTTCAGCCATTTTGAAAAACTAGTTGACCCAGATATGATACTAAATTAGTTTATCTCTATCTATAAAGAGCTTAATAAATCCATGATTCAATTCAATGATAGGTTCCATAGGTTGTATACCAAAATGGAAACACATTACATCATTTTAGAAGAAGAAGCCATTCAAGTACACCTACAAAAATTGGACCCCTTTACTTCTACATTTCTAGGAAAAATTCTTAAAGATCCATCCTTGCCTAGAGCCTACAGTAAGGCAATCATAGTGGAATAATGGTGGATTTTTAAAGGTGTTGATGTGGTTATATTATCATTACTTAACCCTAAGGATCACAATCAGATACCACCAATGGTTCAATATGAGGAACAACCTTATCCCATGATGAACTATTCTTTAGGAGTTATGGATTCCAACCAATACCAATCATCTAATCTAGAATCCTTGAATCAAATGATGTCTAATGTGAGAAAATAATGGTATAAAGTTGAATGTCTAAATTTTACAACCACCTTAGATATCATCCAAGAGGAGGTGCAAGTTTCAAAGCCAATGTACACCAATGAGGATTATGGTGAACAAGCCCATCAAAATATAGATATTGATTCAATTTTGGAAACACTTGAACCATCAAAAGTGGTTGAAAGTGAATTTGAAAAGGAATCAATAGATGAATATGAAGATTATGGGAAAGATGATTATTATAATGGTTGGAAAAGATATAAGGAATCATTTGTTTCTCACACTCATGCTGATAAAAAAATTATTTCACTTGATATGTAGGATGCTGAAATTGCCATCACGCATGAAGATCTTGCAATTCTTGTATAACCAAAATTCAATCATTTTGAATATGAGTTTATGGAACACCTTGCTAAAATAGAAGAGGAAGAAATGGTAAAAATTTATTATGATTCATTTATTATGGATGAAAATAGGAAATTGGTGAAGATGATGGGCTACAAGTGACAATGATGGAAATCATGAGGAAAAAAGAAATTACAAATCTTCATCAAGTCTTGGTAAATGAAAATATATAAAAGGTAGAATCTCATCCTTTGTGTTTGATCATTCAAATTCCATGTAAAAATTTTCCTACTTATATGTTGGATTTGCATGTTATTTATGATGAAATGCCATTAGAGGTTGATAAAGAACTAGAGTAGATTTCTACTCCCACCACTAATAATATTGCTTTGTTGAATGAAACAGAAGTAGATGTGCTTGAGTTGTCGAATAAAGTTCATCAAAAGTTAAAAATTGAATCTATGATACAAACTTATAATGATTCTCATTTAGTAGATTTTCTATATGCTTGTAAATTGGTACATAAGTATGATTGGTCTAAAGACATAGGTGATGACTTTGCTTTAAAACTTTCAAAAATAGCCTCATGTTTGAAGGAAATCCTATATGCTTGTGAAAATGAGAACTTAATTCAGAGTGATAAATCATGTTGTGAAATTCACACCTCATTAAGTAAGTAAAATATAGTTGAAAATCATGTATCCGCTTGCCAGTTTAATAAATTAAAATTTCAACATGATATTACTAATATCATTAAATAAAATTAGTGGTGATGAGGCTTGAAAATGCCTCAATCATAGTATGTTTTGAACCATTAAAAAATGCCTAAAAACCATGTGATATGTTTTATATGCTGATTAAGTTGATTTAAATACACTATATATCAAGTATTTGCATGATTAATGTGTTTAGGAATATTATACTCTATTTTTGCAGTTTTTGTACAATTTTGCATTACTTTAGCATGATTTATTAATGAAAGGCATGCATGGTTTGAACAAAAACATTTTAATATCTTTATACTTATATTTTCTATGTACTAGTTTACCTAAATCTGGAGAAAAGTGCCAAAAGACTGTAATTGTGCAATAGAAACAAGATTTTTGTGTAAATTCCAGCCAGTTGCCAATGAATGGCAAGGCCTGGAATTTACCAATGGAGAAAAATAAAATTAGTTGGGATCACCTCCTGGAAGCTGGATCATCTATCCCAATAGTACCCAAAGGGAACCACTTCTATCCCCTACCCCACTAGTCCAAAGAAGGTGGCAGGGCTGCCAAGTTAGTAGAGTTCATAAGATCACATGCATATGCCAATCCAACTGACCCAACCTTTTGAAAGGGTCCAAAAACCACCCAGTTAGTAGGAGAATAGAAAATACCTGACACATGTACTCCTTTGTGATTGAATGACTAACCGAGAATGGGTTAAAGATGAACAAATATAAATTCCTCCTCGATCCCTAGAAAATTAAAGTCCAACACCTATCCATGTTCATCCATGATTAAGTTTTGAAGGTTCTGGGGGAAGTTGGATATCCACACCATAAGACCTTGTTGAGTCAGGCCAATATTGGCCATTAGATCCATTGCTTTGTTCCCTTCATAAAAAATGTGTTGCACTTGCACCTCAGATATTGAGCTAAGGATTCTAACAACTTCCTCAATAATATTGGTAATATTCCAATTTGATGGGCTTGAAAATTTTACAAGATTAATAATATTCAGAGAGTCCCCCTCCACAACTACTTTTTGGAAGCCCAAAGATTCAATCAACAAAAGACCTTGGAACAATGCCCTAGCTTCCACAAAATGAGAATTTTGTATTGATAGGAATTCAGCAAAAGCACCAATCAGTTCTCCTTTCTCATTTCTAAGAATACCTCCTACTATTGTAGGTCTCGGGTTCCCCTTAGAAGCACCATAAAAATTTAGCTTAATCCAACCCCTAGGAGGAGGGACCCATTTCACCATACTTCTCAATGATGCTGGAGGTATATCTGTAGGCTAATTATTTTGAGGGAAGCCAAGTCTATTTTCCACCAAGGCTTCCTCATGGAGCCCCCCATCCATATCAAGGAAACAAGAAGAGATGTTTTCCACAGTCGCTCCAATAGCTTTCAAGAAAATTGACTCTGGATCTCTCTTGGTATTCTTGAAGGCTCTTTGGTTCCACTCCCACCAAATACTCCAAAACAAATGAGGGAGAAGGAAGTTCCAGAACTTAACCAATCGAGGAGATTTAAAGGGAGTAGCCCATTGAATATAAACTTCTACAATTGTCAATAGAGAAACCCACTAAAACCCCTAAGAACATAAATATGTGGTTCAACACTTCAATGGAGAAGGGGCAGTGAAAGAACAGGTGCTGGCAAGACTCATTAGAATTTTTGCACAAATAACACCTGTTAGGGAGAAACATTCCTCTTCTGCATAGGTTCTCAAGGGTGAGGTATCTATTTTGAATAGCCAACCAATAAAACACATTCACCTTTGGAGTCATATTCTTCATCCAGACTCTACCTAGTAGATTCCATTATGAAGGATTAGAGTCAATGAACCTATAAGCTAACTTAACTGAGAAGGAACCATCACTTTCACCTTTCCAAATCAAGGTATCCTCTGACTCCTATATTTTTAGGACCTGAAGCCTAAGGAGATTGGATATGGCATTCCAAGCTTCTACTTCCTCTCTATTGCAATTAGATAAGGGGACAATTTTCCATGATCTCCTTCCATCTGTGATTGAAATAAAGTCCTCCACCCTAGACCATCCCAACCTTTGAGTGAGAGCCTCAACCGGAGCAAGGTTGACCTTATGAATCAATGGGTAGTAAGAGAGCCACGTATCCCACCAAAAGTCAATAGATTTTCCATTTCCTACTAACCACCAAGACCCAAGAGAAAGATTTGATCTATAATAAATCACACTTTTCCAAAAAGTGGACCCCTCCTAGGGAAGGGAATCAACTAGTAGACCCTCTTATTGGTGCAAGTATTTGGCCAAAATGATTTTAATCCAATCAAATTTTTGATTCTTTAAGATCTTCCAACCTTGTTTTAAAATTAGGGCTTCATTCATCAATCGGAGGTTGCACAACCCTAAACCCTCATTTTCCTTTCTTGTGCAGGCTTGATTCCAAGAGACTAAATGGAACTTCTTATGGTCTTGAGGCCCCTCCCACAAAATTTTTTTTTGAATCCTCTCTAATTTGGACAAGACTCTGAAGGGTAATTTAAAAATAGACATAAAATACACTGGAATACTTTGCAAAACTATCTTGACCAAAAGAATTTTACCTGCTTGGCTAAGTAGAGCCCCTTTCCAACTAGCAAGCTACCTTTGCATCCTTTCAATCACTGGGTCCCAAAAGCACTCCTTCATTCTTTCGATGAATAAAGGTAGCCCCAAGTAGGATGAAGGGAATTTTGTAACTCTACAACCAAGGATATCTATAATTTTATTTTATCGAGCTTGAGGGGTGTTTAAGAAAAACAACAGGCTTTTGAAGAAGTTGATCTTCTGACTAGCAACCTTCTCATATGCAGATAATTTTTTTTAACCTCCCTGGCTTGCACCACTGAAGCAATGAGTGATAACAATGTGTCATCCATGAATTGATGGTGGGAGAAAGAGTCCAATGAAAGAGTTGGTTTGATGCCTTCTATAGTTGGATCCAGAGAAATAGCTCTTCCTAAGGCCTCAACCATGAGAATGAAGAGATAGGGAGATAACGGATCTCCTTGGCGTAGACCCCTAAGACTATGAAAGTAGCCAGTTGGTGAACCATTAACAAGGACTGAGAATTTTACTAAAGTAATGCAGGTCTTTACCAGCTTGATCCAATCCTGATTAAAACCAAATTTTCCCAACACCTCGAATAAGAAGTTCCAAGACACACGATCATAGGCTTTTTTCATATCTAATTTGAGGAAGAGTCCTAACCTCCCACTTTTTTGAGTAGAATGGAGAATTTCATGGACCAACAGGACCCCATCCAGGATCTGTCTCCCTACAATGAAGCCACTTTGTGCTTTGTCAATCAACAAGGGCATAAATAATTTTAGTCTATTAGCCAAATATTTGGAAAGGATCTTATAGATGGTATTACAAAGGCTAATAGGTCAAAATTCTCTAAAATTATTTGCTTTAGCAAATTTTGGGATAAGAACTAGGAATGTAGAATTCACACCATATGACATCAATTTTGATATTTGCACATCCCTCACCATATCACAAACTTCCTTCCCTACTATGTGCCAAAATATTTGAAAAACAATGGAGGGAAGTCAAATGGCCCTAGAGCCTTCAAAGCACCCATAGCAAAGATAGCTTCTCTTATCTCCTCATATTTGAAAGGAGCCTCAAGGGCCTAGTTCATGTCACGTGAGACCAACCTGGGAATTGCTTGAAGAAGAGAGCTTTTAGCCTCAAGATCTCTTTCATCCCTAGAACCCAACAAGGATCTAAAAAAAGATATTGCTTCAGTCCTAATGTCCTGAATATCCATCACCTTAGAACCATCCTCTCTAATTATTTCCCAAATATAATTAGATATTATGTGCCTCATAGTCAAAATATGGAAATACTTGGTATTTCTATCAACTTATTTCAGCCAGAGGGCTCTAGATTTCTGCTTCCACAAGATTTCCTCTTTAGCTAAGGTGTTATGGAGTTCTAAAAGTAGCATCTTCTCCTTAGTTATAGAATCTCTCGATAAGACACCTGCTTCTACTTCCTCCTCAATGGCTACAAGTTGGCTTTTTATTTCATCCTTCCTTTTAAAAATATTTCCAAAAACATCTTTGTTCCAGAGTTTGAGCCTCCCTTTAACTAGTTTCGGTTTGTTTACTATTTTCAATATCCCAACAATCAAAACAGTTTCTGAGCACCACTTATTAATTTTTGGTTCCAATTCTGGATGAGAACACCACATCACTTCAAAATGAAATGGTCTAGGAAATAATTTTTCCTACTGAGTAGTTTCCATCAATAAGGGGTTATGGTAAGACCTCATTTTTGGCAACACACTCAACATGGAATATCCAAAAAATAGAAGAATATACTAAGATAAAAATACTCTTTCCAGCCTAGACATAATAATCTAATCTTTGATCCTCCTATTACTCTAGGTAAATATTGTACTTTTCAGATCTAGGTCCATTAGTTCTCCTTGATCAATAAAATAGACAAATTCCTCCATACTTATTTCACATGGGTAGTTGCCCCCTTTTTTATCAAATGGATACAACGAAGAGTTAAAGTCACCTACAATCACCCAGTCTTCCTCCTTGAAATTCTCATGCATTTGCAGTAGGGAAGATCAAAAAGATTTTATATTAGAGCCTGTGTTTGGAGCGTATACGTTAGACATGACTCATCTACGATTGGAAAATTTATAGAATAATAATAGGTTAATAACCCAATCAAAAGATAATACCACATAGCCATCAAGTTTTGATAGGTCCCAAAAACAAAATAGTCCTCCTAAGGAACCATCAGCAGGACTTGCAGCAAACCCAACATTTTTCCAAATGGAGTTTCTAATAGAATCAATATGATCATTCTTAATTTTAGATTCTTGGATGAAAATAATGTTTGGAGAGTAGTCCTTGAGAGATGAAACCAACCTTATTTTATAAGATCCATTTAGTCCTCTTATATTCTAGCAAAGGAATTTCATTGACAATTTTTGGATTTCTTTTCAGTCGTCAATGGCTGAGAGGATCGACTGAAGGCTTCTAGCTTCAATTGTTTACCACTTGAATCCATACTGTTATCCACCTTCATTTGGGTCTAGGAGCCATTGGCTATTTCAAAATCTGCTTCCCTCTTCCTCAAATATTTATTTGAAGGTTTGCCCACCTTATTTTCAATCCCCACATCAACTCTTCCTTTTCGATGACTCCTAGTTTTGGGTCCAGGAGTACCATTTTCCATAATGGGTTTAGGAGAGGAATATTTCTTCAAATCAGATAGCAATTATTGTAGCATTGGCTCTTCCAAGTGGAGGATTTCAAATGAATTAAAGAGAACCATATATTTAGAACATACCTCACCTAAAGAAGGATCTGGGTTGCAACTAGATTTTGGATCTAGGGTTTTAGAGTCTGCATTTTGAACTAGGTCTAGAGCTAAAATTTGAACAACTTCCTTAGAGCTACCCCCTAGATCTATAGCTATATTTTTTGAGGGTGATGAGATATATTTCCCTCCATATACATGAATCACTTATGTCTGAGGAGAATCCAGAGGAGGAGGAGCAAACTCCTTACTTTGAGATATGCTCTTTCCAATTGGAGAAACTGGATCTTTCTCTCCCTCTAAAACTAGGGGAGAGATTTTTGCAGCTATGGCTTCCACTAATTTTTCTACATAAGGCTTTATCTTTAAGGCCCAAATTTTCTTACCCCCCTTTTTATCTTTAGGAGATTCATGCACCTTATGAGAGGGGTAGAGATCTTGATTGTGTTCGCGTTTGCCACACCATCAACACAAAATTGACCTATTTTAATATTCCACTAATTGAATCCATGAGCCTAGCTCTGACATGATATCCATAGAATTCGGAAGCTCCTCCTATAGGTTGGTCATGATGCACAACCTAGCATAGGTCATTCATGTTTTTGCCACTGTAGTTGCATCTAAGGAAACCAACTCCCCAATATCTCTCGCTATCCCTTTCAGGTTATCATAGCACCAGTGATGCATAGGAAGCCCTAGCAATATTACCCATAGGGGGAGAAGATTAACTTTTTGAGTATAAGGGTTAAAATAAATTCATCATTTGTGTAGGAATAAACCCCTTCTACCAAAAAATCAGGGCTCTCCTAGAATACATCTAGAATCTTCCTCGTAGTTGAGCTTGATGAGAAAAAAGGACTTGGGAATCACCATAATGTTAATGGAATCGAGCAGTTTCCACTTGGCTAAGGCTAATTTCTAGATAGAAATCATATCAGGCCTGCTACCCTAGAATTTGCCAATCAAGTCCCATGAGCTTTCTTTACTATTCATTTTGAGGATATTGTTGGGGATCCACAACTTATGGTTCTTAGAGAATAAATCATACTAGACTTGCTTCTCACTTCCATGACAAGACCTTACTACCATATTGGTATAATGCGAGTTCACATGATTCCATTTGTTCATGTGACCCCTTACATGGGTCTCTTTTTGAGCCCCAGTAGTCAAGCTTGATGATTGGACCTTGGTTCCCCATTTAAACTTACCTGGGTCCTAAACTTGGAATTCAAAAGGGATCAAGGGACCCTTCAACTCAAAAAATTATCCTTCACCATCTGCTAGCAGTTTCACAATTGGATCTCCACCCACCGCATTGCGATAAGCCACCTCCCAAAGCCTACAATCTGCCCTTGCCAAATTCTCACTCACACATAAATTCAAATTCACACCCATCATAGAACCCTAGAAATATGTTGTGAGTTTGATTACATTTTAATTAATGTGTGGTATGTACATTTGTATTTTATCAATGGGCAGTGACATGGAGATTCACAAGGAGATATTTGACGACACTGAAACCATAGACAACGATGATGAGGACTCAAAAAAGATACAAACAACAACCACACGATCAAGACAGATCAACAATGTATGAGAAGAGGAAATTCTTGGCTATGTGTAGTGGTACAGTGATATTAATGCTATGAATATCGTAATTGTCAAGGATTTCTTTTTAAATCTTGCTGACCAATATTATGGAGGGAGGCTTCTATGATAGTAGCAGTAATTGATCTAGAATCTAGCATCAAAGAGAAAGCACAGGGTCATGTGGATTGAGCATTATAATTCACCAAATAGGTGGAGGAAGCTTCTAGTCTGAGATATTTAGCTATTGGTACACTAGATAGTGATTTGACACCATAATCAGGCAGGTCTTTGATCCACTAAAGTGAACATCCTAGTTGGTCGTAGATGATGGGGGTTCACTATTGCTAACCTATTGATTCAAACTAGAGTTGTAGCTACTGAATACATATTAAGAATGATAGACTATCCTTGTTTGTGGATTGTTATGTACTACATGAACAATATCAAGTTTACAACAAAGTTGTGCAGTGACAAGCATCATCACTGAGAATAAATATAAAAATATCTGGAAGGATGTGTAATAGACTCATGTTGGGGAGAAGCTTTCAGAGCTTGTCATTTAAATTATGGTCATGAATTTTGTATTAACACCAAGTAATTGAAGGAATATTTTGGGACGCTAGCTAAGGAAGGAATTTCGGCCAAATTTTATCTAGTAGATAAGGGGATTATATAGTCATAAAAAAATGAGTTACATGGCAGAAGGGAAGAAGCACTGAAGCAACGAGTAAGTCTCAATCGGTCTCTTCTGGAGAATTGCACATGTTAGAAATGCACATGTAGTAAGGCATTATTGTTATACAAGTTCACCATTCCAATCCATAAGCTAAAAGCCTTTCAATTCTTACGAGAGTCATCCACTATGATGAAACAAAAAGGAAAGACTATGAGTTCAACTATGGATACGACTAGGAAAAATCATAGCCAACTGACAGTGTATACAGCAATACCGAAACCATTGATTTCTAGGAAAGAACAATTGTAAATTCTTTCGTATAAGAATTGGACCTATCATAATTGGAAAGCTTGCAAAATGTTTCTCGATAATTTTGTTTGTTAACTCTAGTGGGGGATACTGGGAAGGAAATATTGGATAAGGATGAAGCAGTTATCAAAGAAGATCTATCAACAGAGGTCCAATTTCAGGATGAACAACTCATTGGCAATAGAATGTGCTATTGAGGCGATTATAAAGCGTAGAGTGGATGCCATAGTATATGGATACGATGATGGTAATAGGCATGTGAGGACGTGGCCAGCCATAGGATGCAACATTGGGATAGTATCGTAATTGTAGCAGTGTTTGGCAAGAAGACATAGTGGATGACAAGTTAATATCACAGCAAACAAATAGAGAGTGCGAGGTCTATTTTAAGTGATTTATATTTCTATGGTGGTATGAAAAATAATACCGTGGATATGTGGCAAAGTCCCCAACACAGGGTTGTTGGGCATCCCATTAAGAGGTGTACTAAGTTTGAAAGGTATCTTTGGTAGATATTAGGTTGGAATGGTTATGCCATGTAGTGTTGCTTCTAAAGGATAATGTTTGGAAAGCATTACAAATTTCCATGTGGAATTGGTAGTGTACACCCAAAGAACTAAAGGGGTGATGTACACATCGGATGGATGTGTAGACATCCAAGACGCTTGGAAACAATATAATGACAAAACCATCATAAGTATAAGGAATGTTGTTAAAATGTAATGATGGATATGTGAATCCTATTAAACATGATTCAGTTTAAAAGGGGATGTGTTACGAAAAAAAGGAAGATTAAACTGTCATGAAAAGGAAAAACGTAAAGAAGCTAAAAAATAACAGTTGCAGAAATGAAAGGATAGTCTAAAAATTTTAAATACAACATCGAAACGTATACAAAGGGGTCAAATACTTTTGGGCAAGATTGCAAGTGGAAACAAAACGTTGGCATTGGATTTATCTTGGAGCCTCTCCTTCCAAGTTGCTATAATTGCACTAATTCACCATTGATGCCATAAAAGTTGGTATTTTGCATGTATATTTGATTATTTTGAAAATATTTTTGTGTTAATATATTGGAGATCTAATGAGTTTTATGCATGTTAATGGTTGAATCATTTGTTATGTTTAATATATTGCACATTTTCCCTTAGAATATTGCACCTCGTTAAATGTTGGATTGCGTAAATACAGATCTCATTAACACGGGTTTTATACAGGATATCGATGTTTTTAGGATCTATGTGAAGTTTCAAAGTTTTAGTGGCTGGTTTTATTTCATTTTATTATTTTTTTTCTAACCCTATCTTTTTCATTTTTTTAAATTCCGCAAATAAAATAGAAAAATATAAAAAAAATAAAACTCCAAAAATAGGTGCACGAATTGAAATGATAAGCTTTAAAGTTTCATTTAGAGTTGTTTTGATTTTAATTTGAAGCAAATTCAAAATTCCAAAATTATTTAAAGTTCACATATTTTAAAAGGAATTTTGTAATTTCAGAATTTAACATGGTTTCACATTTTTAAGGAGATTCAAATTTTAGGCTTTACATTTTTGTTTATAGGCGATAAATTAACTTTCCTTTATGAAAATTACATTTCATTAAAATGGGGTAATTTATATGGCATATCAAAGGCCATTGCATTTTATAGTTAGTCATTTAGATAATTTTTGTTTCATGCTCAAAGCAACATAAAATGAATTCAATCATCATTTCATATTTAGGGATAGATCACTTTAACAAATAAAAAATAAAAAATGAATTAAGATCAATTTCATGCACTCATTCATCATTTTATTTCTATACATAAGGGAAATCAAGCCCTTTTAATTAATGAACAATAATAGCATAGCATAATAAAGTAATACCAACACATACCCCTTGTTAACAGTTGCTTGCAAATAATTAAGGTATTCTAGCACTTATTTAAAACATTTTCATAAACATACAAGCACGCATTAAGTAAAAGGAACCTTGGAGAAATGTTTATTTCTTTGCAAAAGAGGGTTTTCTAATCAAAACCCTAACTATGAGTGTGGTTTTGCAATTGGGAAAAATTACCACTCAACAGGTACCTTGATCTTAGGTCAATACTGGTGAATATTGTGGCATCTCTCAGTTGATCGAACAAATATTTGATTCTAGGTAATGGGTATAAATTCTTGATTGTATCCTTGTTAAGCATCCTATAATCAATACACAATCTTAAAAAACCATCCTTATTTTTCACAAATAAAACCAGTGCACCCCAAGGTGACACACTTGGTTTTATCAATCCCTTTTCTAATAGCCCTTGTAGTTGTACCTTTAATTCCTGCATCTTGATAGGATTCATCCTATATGGAGATATATGAATAGGTTCCACTCTTGGCATAATATCAACAGTGAAATCAAATTCCCATACAAGAGGGAGTTCAAGTAAATCCTCTAGGAACACATCCTTAAAATCTTGTAAAATTGGATGTTTTTCCAACACCCCTCTCTTATAAACTTCTCCAAATTCATTTAGTTTAACCACAAATACTATCCCTCCTTTCTTGAGAGCTTTATTTAACTACATAGTTGACGTCATCTGGGGTTTTAATGCCCCTTGCTCGCTATGAATCCTCAATATCTCCTTACCTTTCTCTGAATACTCTATCCATCTATCTTGGAAATTGATCAAGGTTTTATGGGCCTACAACCAATCCATATCTAGGATCACATAAAAGGCATGAAGTGGAGCTACATATAAACATCCTTTGGTGGTACCACTAGCCAAAGTAATCTCTACCATAAAAAACATTGGTTTACTGAGTAGGTTTACCCCGAATCATACTCAACCTTCTAATCATGGGCTAAATATCATGTCCTTTCCAACATATCCCTTGCTAAAATAGAATAAATAAAGCTATCTGTGGTCCCATTATCAATTGAAATATTTACTTGCTTATTAAAAATATTACCTTTCACAAGCAATGGGGTGACTTGCACCTCTAGCTTTTGATTTTTGGTTGTAGCATAGATCCAATGTGTAGGTTCCTTTAATTTGGTTCTAGATGTACTCATCCCTGGTTGGTGTGAAAATTTATTAGCATAATGTGGGCCTCTGCAATGATAACACCCATTCTTGGTTCCTTGCTTCTTTTTCAGTTTTTGTTCCCCTATCTTACTTTTTGGGGTTGAGGTGTATGACTTATGCGGCTGTGGCTTTGCATTTTTAGGATTATTATTGGTTTTCTTTTGGAATATCTTCTTGAACCTTCCCTATTTCTCTTTATTTATCTTCTCAAACTTCTAAGTGTTCTTGGTATTTCAATCCTCTTCCTCTTCCTATTTCAAGAATTCTTGATTATTTCTCTTCCTCAATGCTTGTCGATCGTGCTCATATAGGGCAACATAGTTGAATTGCAAGTGGGAATCTACTTTCTTTACAAATTCATATGCCTTTTGTAGTGATTTAGGCTCATGCATGTATATATCATTCTTCACTCTAGATTCTAACCTATGAATAAACCTGTGAACCCTCATTTTCTCATCACAGGCAGACACATACTTAAGTAACTAGACCAACTTATTATAGTATATCTCTACAATTTTGGTCCCTTACCGTATGCTAGCAAACTCTTCAAATTTTAGCACATAGAAATGCTTAGTAATGAACCTTTTATTGAAGATAACTATAAATTCTTTTCATGGAAGGTCAACAGGTTCAATCTTAGTCTTATCATAGTAGGTTTCCCACCAATATAGAGAAACCCCATCTAAGTAGATCATGGCCCAAACCATTTGGGTTCCTAGGGAATAGATTTTTACTGTAAAGTAAACTTCTAATTCTCTTAGTTAGGCTTTATCTACATCCCCTTCTCCTTCTCCATGAGATACAAACGTTTTTTAGATCCCTAGTTGTTTCCTTTTCTAGAAGAGCTCTAGATTACAACAGTTCTACAATTAGTCCATCGGCTTGGCTAACCTCTAAGCCTCTAACTTGTGAATTCTAATTTGCAATAGTTTCCAATACTTGTCTCATCTGGTCTTGCATTGCAACAACCATAGCGATGATATCTTCTACCTCTCTATTAGAATTTCTTTTATCCTCATCCTGGATTCCTTCTTAGATATTATTTATTTGAGTTTGTCTAATCAAAATTGTATGTCTCTCTTTTCTATCCTTAGGTGGCATTTTAACCTAGTTGCAACCAAGGAAAATATTAGGTTATAGCTTCACTTTGAACTATTCCAATAATTCAAGCCATAATACAAAGTTCTCTTGCTAAAAGCATCAATAATCTAATTAGGATGGTATTCCAAGATTATGATGTAACTTCCATACCAAATTCAATACTTATCATAATTAAGGTATCATAACATTCCATCCCTCCCTCGGGATTAGATCCCTTTAGATTCTAGAAAGTGAGAGATTCTAGGTCTTCTTGGATTAAGATTAAAACTTAAGCAATCCTTCATTAAAAGACATACAAATCTCTTTAGCACATAATAAGCTCTATACCCTTGTATCTAGAGCTCTAATACCAAATGTAATGACCCAAAATCAAGCTACAAAAAAAACACACAAATTAGAAAAGACTTTTTTTTTACTAAATAGAGGGATTCATAAATCCCTGATCGACCTATGGTTAATCCATTTGTTTAAGATCACTAAGTTTCTCAACTTTTCTAAAGATTTACATCACACAATATACCCTCCCACAAGTCAATATATGTAGGCATATTATATGTTACTACAAATAAGCTTATCTATCTCATCGTCCCTAATGAGATAAACTTATCACCTTCCATCAGTCGAAGGTGTATGCCCATAACCATACCATACACAAGCCTATTTGTATAGGCATGCTAAGTGTATTGTGAGTTAAACTATCCATCTCATCTCCACAATGAACTATATTAACTTAGATGTAATATTTTAGTCTACTTAGTTTTCATTCTCCCTAAGGGGTCTTAATCCCTTAGGTCTTCCTATGTTCACCCTAAGGGGTCTCAATCCCTTAGGTCACTCTCTAGGTTCACCCTAAGATCTCAATTCCTTAGGTCACTTTTATGTTTAGCAAAAAAACAAAATAATTCAATCAAAGAACATATATATAAGGTATGCAAGGGTGCTTAGAAAGTGAGAGATATTCAAACAAAATTAAACATTAAATAAGATAGGAAAGCCATGTAATAAATATAAATAAAACATGATAGTAAACTAATGATACAATTCCTGTACATTCATCAAATTATTACACATATCCAAGTATGGTAAAACCTCCATACTTTTAAAGAATAAAGTAATATGCTACATTCATTTAGGGATATCTCCCCACAATTCTAGTTTATTTGAGCATAAGTAAATCATTACAAGTAGAATCAAACTGATGCATTGGTTCCAATTGCCTCTTTGGTCCTTCTCTTTTCGTCGATCATTTGATGATAGTAGGGGATCAAGGCACTCATGATTCCATGATAGACATGATTCTAAATGCATTTACTATAATATTTGCCAAATTGCAACCATACAAATTAAATCAAAGTATTTAACCATCTACTGCATAGTTGATATCATAAAATCACTATTTTTATTTTCTCCTCTTATTACCCATAGAGAGTCTTTCATCAACTATAGCTAGATCATAGATTTTACTTTAATCCATTCATTTCACCTTTACTTAACAAATTAAAGTCCCACACCTTTAATCATTAAATAAACCATTTTCTTTATTTAATAAATCAAAGTCTCCCTACTTTAATTTATAAATAAACTATTTTTTCTTCATTTCATAAATCAAAGTCCCATACCCTTAATTTATAAAAAACATTCTCTTTATTTAATAAATCAAAGTCTCCCTACTTTAATTTATAAATAAACTATTTTTCCTTCATTTCATAAATCAAAGTCTCATACCCTTAATTTATAAAACAAACCATTCCCTTTATTTAATAAATCAAAGTCTCCCTACTTTAATTTATAAATAAATTATTTTTCCTTCATTTCATAAATCAAAGTCTCCCTACTTTAATTTACAAATAATTCATTTTTTATAAATCAAAGTCTCCCTACTTTAATTTATAACACTACTACATTTCCTTATTTAATAAGTCTCCCTACTTTAATTTACAAATAATTAATTTAACCTTTATTTTATAAATCAAAGTCTCCCTACTTTAATTTACAAAACAATCATTTAACCTTTTATTTTATAAATTAAAGTATCTCTATTTTAATTTATAAAAAAATTGTCTTACCTTTAACAAAGCATAACCAAACCCCCTTCGTTAATCTACCTAAATTCTTCCTATGACTCAACCAAGCTATAGGGAAGAATAAGGACAAACTAAAAGATTCAATTAAACAACACAAGGATCGTTCAACAACTAACTAAAATAACTCCCCACGAGCCTGAAAGAACCATGACCAACAACCCAGGCCACATGGCGATAACAAGCAAGAGCACACATGGAGAAATGGTCTAAGGGGATCTTAGGGTCTACAAGTAGTGGGTGCTCAACACACAAATGCAGGCTTAGCCAAGTGCCCAAGATGCTCAGCTACTAGCCTATAGGCACTTGACACCCTAAAATCCACCATCGACCAACAATTTGATGATTGTGGGATAAAAGGGCCCAATCACACTACTAGTGAGCCCATCGAACAACTACAAATGGTACCATTGTAAGAGAACACCAAGGGAGTTAAACATGCCTAACAAAATCTAACAGGGGTTACATAAAGCTCAAACCCAAACGCTGGAGAGGACCACATACTCAATAGATGATCGGATCGATTCTAAAGTGCATGAAGAGAGAGCACTATCCTTATTGGTCACAACATTGGTAACCTAGGAAGAAATATAGGCTTTCCCACATTGAGCTTCAATACAACAATGGATAACAACGACAAGTACCCACTCGAAGCAAATAGAAGGGGAAGAAAACATGTTTTACTTGAGAACCTAGATGAATGTGATAAATAAACCTACAACACAGTCCCTATGATAGGTGCACAAAAGTCTCTCACAAAGAGATCGAAGAGAGATTGGGTAGGTATGGTTAACGTTGAAACAATTGATTACCTATAGGCACTATCACCAAACTAAACACCAACAAACATGAGCAAACAAAGGAATAAGGAAATGAACATATATGTTTATTTTATTTTTTTATTATAAAGCAATGAAATCGGTCACAGGAATCCCAAATTGCAACTTCTAAAGAACTGACTATGATTTTTTCCTTTTGGAGTACGATGTTATCAAGACATTCACCTCGGGGGTTATTAGATATCCTTACCTCCTTAATTTTCCTTTTTTCCAGATGTGCATAGTTCTTCTCCTTTTTTCCTAGACTCCTATCTTCTATGTCCACCTGTCATCCACTCTTTGACTTACCTCATCAATGCTACCTCATCCCTTCATGATTGCAAGCTTAAAAAAATCATTTTTCTCTTTTTCTAAAACCTCGCCATAATGAAGCTATCCTCTTAAAATCGGCTAAAAGCTTTGCATTGCAAGCAAAATCAGATCTCTTTGAAAGGGTGCTCTCCTCAAATCAAATCTTACAAGGTATTTTTTTTTAAAAAGAAATTCTATTCTCTTTAATAAAAACTTTGCTAGCTATTAAATGAATTTAAATAAAGACTTTGCTAACTATTAATAAATTTCTATTATCATTTAAATAAAATCTTTGCTAACTATGAAATGAATGTCCATTATCATTTAAATAAAAGCTTTTCTAATTATTAAATTTCATCTATTATTTAAAAAATAGATTTAAACTATATATTATATAGTTCTAACTTCAGCATCATGTTGTGCTCTGTAAAAGAAAAATAAGTTTCAAAGGTAACCAACTAAAGCATGCTTTACAAACCATTGATGCAACAAAGTGATGAAGTAAAAGACAATCAATCATATGCAATTTAGACAATGAGGGAGTATTTCTATCAACCCAGTCACCTATCTCCGCTTGAGGATTTACGATAGCTACCAAGCTATCAACTGAGGCTCAAGGTGGCTAGCTAGTTGATGATTATCCCTTACCAATAATGCATGCCTATATGAAGATATCCATCCATGTTACCCCTGAGTTGCCTTAATCATCATTTTCCCAACCTCAGGTACCCCTAATTTTGGTGGATGATTCTACTTCTTCCACCTATGAGTGTACCTAATCCTACACATTGGTAATATGTCAACAATACCATGTTATTCCAACTCAACTAAACATCACATAGTTGGTTCAATTGCACAAACTTAGTATTAAAGCATCATCAATTAATACATCATTTATTTATGCCAAAAAATTCCACCAGGGAGGGTCATGACACTCCCTAATTAATAAAAAAAAAAACCGAGGAAAAATATATAAAGAGGATCAAGACTCACCACAACCATGCTTTATATTTATTTATTTATTTATGCCTCGATAATTAATATAGATAATTTGAATAATATGTTTGAAATGTAATTTTACACACTTCTTTGTCTAATGTATATTGTTTGACCAAACTCGTACAAAATATACGTCTTTTTGTATGGTCACAAATGGATGACTAATAATTTGTATGTACACAATGATTTACATAGGTAATTCTTTGAAGCAGATGACAAAGAACAAACTCTAGTGAGAGAAAATAAATAACGATTCTCTAATGCAAGCGATGGATTTCAAACCCTAATATATGAAAGAAAAAACAATAATTTTTTGAAGTAGGTGACATAATTTATGAAGGAAGGGGATATCAAACCCTAGTGAAAGGAAGCATGCGATGAATTTCTTTTGAGGTAGACGATAAATGTTTTGAAGTGAGGAGAGGGGTGGTTAAAAGTGGGATCTATCACTTTCAGATTTTAAGGATACAATAACTTCATATATGTAACCATTCCGATAGGTGACAGATCATGCAAGTTAGGGTTTTGGGGTGGAGGAAGATTACAAGGCCTTAGACGGGTTTTTTGGGTCGTAATGCACATGGAGGTCAACTGTTCAAATCCAGTCATCTATTGAATTAGCTTTAGAATATCTGGGTGCTATTAAATATTATGAAATTTTTATTTACAAATAGCTATGGATGTCTTGATATGTACTTTTCTCTAGTGTTTACTTTTCTAGATGAAAGTAAAAGTTATTTTTGGAGTTGTGTCTAGGGTCTTTTTTTAATACAAAGGTTTGGGTAGCCATTAAAGAATAATAAGTTTTCAATTTGTTAAAACTTCATAGTACTTGTAGTTCGAGTAGATGATAGTCTGTGCAAGTTAGGATTATATGGAAATACAAATAGGGAATAGCATTAGGATTTCATAGTCCTGAAGAACAATTTTTACTAGAAGATGGTCTTCAACAATTTGCAAGAGAATTATATATTTTTAAATATATTAAAACTTTTACACCCTGAAAAACAGTACAAGATTTTGCATTAAGATGTAGATGGATGTCAGAGGTGTCTAAGATTTTAAATTTTACAATGAAGAAGGGATCAAGGGAATACAAATAGGCAAGTAGAAGGATGGGTCACTACTACAACTACCATTGCAAATACAAGACCACCACCATGGTGAGTGAAGCAGAGGGTGGCAAATACAATGGGATATTCTCTGTTGAGGCTATATTTGCTAATATAAACGCTAATGGAGAGTCCCTTGACCTTTAGGCTATAAGGAGAATGTAAGATTTTGAAAGGGAAGGAAGGTTTAAGGGTTTTTTAGAACAAGGTCATGAAGAAGTAGTGGACTATTCAATGGATCCTTATGAGGATGTCTCCATATTTGATTGTGAAAGAAAGTACGAAAGAAGTCTCCTTTAGAAGAGTTCAAGAATGGGCCTAAGTCAATGATGATTTTACAAGAGGGCATACAACTTTTGGATAAGTGTGATAATTGGAATATGTCCTCTTTAGAGCAAGTTCAAAATAGGCAACAACTCTTTGATCCCTTCCCTTAGAAGCATGTAAAAAAGGCAACCAAATGCAATTGAAGGAAGAGTAATAGAGTAAAATTAGTCCTAATAGAAGATATGAAAATAAGGGAAGTCATTGAACTCTCAAAGAAAATGCTTATTCGGAGATTCTATGGGCATGCAATTTTTGTAAAATCCTTGGCAAACTGGATGACCAAGGAATGCATGAAAGCGCTAGGGTGTGTGCCTAGGTTTTTACTTATAGTAAGAAGGTGGTTGTCATTTCAATTTAGTTTCGTTTGCAGAATCAAAGGGAATAAAAAAAATTCAAATTTATAGAGACTCACAGGTGGTAATAAACTTGATACTTGGTGTTTTTAGGATGAAAAACATGATTTTGCAACCCATCTTCTCTCAAATAAAAGTTGTGGATTGAAGTGAAGCTTTTACTTTTTGGTATATTTATAGAGAACTAAATAGGGAAGTAGATGAACTCTCAAAGGAGATACTTTATATTGAGCGTACAAGAATTTATTGAGGATAATATACTACCGCTGGTCCATATCTCTATCTGGGGGATCAATTCACTCTAGTTAAAGCAAATTTTTTAAAACACTTATAAGTGTGTGATGGTTGACAAATTAGGCAGGTGTCTAAGGATAGAACTTAGCCCGATAGAGATAGCTAGTTATGATGAATGAGTCACCCCGTTTTTAGGTCAATATTGAAACTTTGAAGAAATACCAAAAAAAACATTTAAAAAATGTAATTTAATATTTACTTAATATAAAATTAAGATTTTTTTTCCTAAGGAAAATAAATTTTATAAAAAATATATTTAATTATATAAAATAAATAAATAAATTATAAATAAAACTCTTCAATAAATGGCAACATCCTATTAATAAAAAATTTATTTATCTAAATCAAATAAATATCATAATCATAATTTTTAATAAAAATTATATAATATATTATTATTAATAAATATATATATTGATTGCAAACTTGTTTATTTTTATAAATTTATTAGCAAAATCATTTAGGTTCATCAACTTCTCATACCCCTTAATTTTCCAAGAGAAGGGATCTTTTGGGGACGTGACCCTCCGAGCAAGAGCTATGGGTGCTCGTTATATCTGCATCGCATTTATCGGAATGAAAGCAGAACACGCCTACATATTATTTGGCTTATTATAATGGCCAACAGAAACAACAAGAAAAGGCGACCATCTGTGGGAACTGATCCAGAAGATAAAACTAATAAGAATGAATCCAAGATAGGGCTTGAAATATCCAATTTGATATCTAAATTGAATACAGTAAACGAAAGAGCTATTCAAAAAGCTTCTATTCTCACAAAAGATAAGATTGAATTGGAATCTAAGTTAAAAGAATCTGAAGCGGTTACTCAAGAATTTCAAGCAAAAATTTCAGCTACTAATAATTTATTAGCTTCCATAGAAGAAGAAAAGACCGATCTGAAATCTAAATTAAAAGAATATGTAGCAAGGGCACAGAAATTAGAAGAAAATAATCTTAAGACTGAGGTCATAGTGTGTAGCCTAGCAGAAGAAAAGATTGAGTTGCAGTCCAAGTTGGAAAAATCCAAAACAAGGATTGAGTTGCAGTCCAAGACTGAATTGGAATCTAAATTGGAAGAAGCTTTTACGCTGCAAAAAGAAAATACAGATTTAGAAGATAAGTTGAAAGAGTATGAACCAAAATACAAAAAATTACAAGAAAAGATTTGTAAAGATGAGGCTTCTGCGATGAAGCTAGAAGAAGAAGTGATCAAATTGAAACAGAACTTGAAACAATCAGAAGAAAGGACTAATGCTTTAGAAATAAAAATTTCTGAAGACGAGACCTTAGCTGTAACCTTAAGAAATGAAATTTGTAATTTAGAATCCAAGTTGAACGACTCAGGGGCAAGAGCCCAAACTTTCCAGGAAAAAATTTCTAAAGATGAGATGTTAATAATGTTACTCCAAAAAGAAAAAACAGACTCTGAGTCTAAGTTGGAAAAATTGGAAACCAGGACCCAAGAATTACTAGAAAAAGTTTTTGAACACGACAACGTATTAACCGCCCTTAAAAAAGAAAAGGCTGAATTGGAATCTTTGTTCAAAGGATCCCAGGAAAAGGTCCAAGAATTACAAGAAAAAATTTCTAAGAATGAGGTTTCCCCATCTGAGTTGGAATCCAAGATGAGGGAATATGAAGACAGGAGTAAAGATTTGCAAAATGAAATTTCCAAACACGAGCACTTTGAAAAGACATTAACGGAAGAAAAGATTGTTTTACAATCTAAGTTGTCCTCTTCTGAAACAAGGGCCCAAAAATTGCAAGAAAAAACTTCTGAGCATGAGGCCTTAGTGGCAGCCCTATCCAGCACAAATGCTGAGTTGAAGTCTAAATTGGAGGAGACTGAAACTCTAAGAGAAGAAAAGAACAGGTTTGAAACAGAGTTCAAACAATTTGAAAAAAGAAGTACACAATTGCTTTCCCAACAAAATGTCTTTGAGGTTACCCTCCTTGATAAGGAAAAGACTGATTTAAAATCTAAGTTGAAAGCATCGGAAGAAAGGGTTCAAGAATTTCATGAAAAATTTTCTAAGCATCAAGGGTTAGAGGAAATCATAGCCAAACAGGAATGTGAGCTGGAATTAAATTCTAAAGAGATTGCAACCTTAAAGGATGGAAAGGCCAAGTTAGAATATAAGTTGAAAGAATCTGAACAAGGGATTAAAGGACTGAAAGAAAAAAACTATAAACTGGAGGAATTAGTAGCATCCCTACAAAAAGACAAGGCCGATTTTGAATCTAGGTCGAAATTATCTGCTGAAAGGGCCAATGAATTACAAGGAAAAATTTATAAACATGAAATAGCCCTGAAAGAAGAAAAAAGCAAGTTGGAAACTATGTTGGAAGAATCTGAACAAAGTAGTCTACAGATACATGAACGTATCTCCAGTTACGAAACTTCAGTAGCAGTCCTAACGGAAAAAAAGACTGATTTGGAATCTCAATTAGAAGCATTTGAGAAAAGGGCCCAGGAATTGAAAAGAAATTGTTCTGAACATGAGGCCTCGCTAGCATTCTTGGCTAAAGACAAAATTAAGATGGATTCTGAGCTGAAAGACGTTACAACTCTAATGGGAGAAAAGATTAAGTTAGAAACTACGTTAAAAGGAATCGAAAACAAGAGTAGAAGCTTGCAAGAACAAATCTCCGGTCATGAGACATTAGTAGCGTCCCTAACAGAAACAAAGACTTACTTGGAATCTAAGTTGAAAGCATTCCAAGAAAGAGCAGAGGAATTACAAAGAAAAATTTCTGAAGGTGAGGCCTTGGCAGCAATATTTGGGAAAGAAAAGATAGAGTCAGAATCCAAGTTGGAAGAATATGAAGCCTTTTCCACAGAAAAAACTTCAGTATTACAAGCAAAACTTGCCGATGCTGAGGGCTTGTGTGATACAAGTAAAAGAAACTTGGAAGACAGAGTTACAGAGTTGCAGACTAACCTTGATTTCATGACTAATCAGGGAAGCCTATTGATCGATAAATACTTAAAACTCGTAATTGAAAACAAGACACTGAAAGAATCTGAAGCCAGTAGTCGTGCAAAAATATCTGAAGATGAACAAACAGCTATGCTTCTAAGAAGAGAGAAGACACGCATTGAATCTCAACTGAAAGACATTGAAACAAGGAATAAAGAATTATCTACAAAACTTTCTAGATACGAGGAATTACGTAGCAATTTAACGAAAACAAACACAGAGTTGAAAGAATCAAAAGTAAGGACAGAGGAATATGTTGTATTGAAACAAGAAACTCGTCTTCTTAAGCAACAAATTGAAGAGCTACAAAGTCTTAGGAGACATTTGGAAATAACGGCTACAAAGTTGGATATTGAGCTTGATTTGAGATCCAATGAAGTTACACAATTGAATGCGAAATGCAAAGAATCTCTCGATGAAAACAAAATCTTAAAGGAGATATTAGAAAAGTCCAACACTAGAGTGAAAACTCTTTCATTAAGTATATATCAAAGATATGAAGACCTAGTTATAGAAAATACAAAGTCGGAACTACAGGTCAATGATCTCCAGCAAGAAAATGAAAGGTTACAAAAGGAGAGCCAGGAAATAAGGTTTTCACTTGAAATGCAGGTGGGAAAAGTTGGCCAACTTAGAGAAGAAAATGCTGGACTTTTAAAGGAAATTGAGGACTCAAGAACAAGTTTACAAAAGTTGAGGAAAGGCAATAAACATCAGAAAAAGGAAATTGAGTCCAAGGATGATCAAACCTTACTTTTGCATAATAATCTCCAGCAAACAACCATTACTCTACAAGAGATTTCAGATAAAATTTCTGACATGGTGGGAAAATTGTTGGGTCTAGAAAATCAAGTGTCTACATTTAAAGGAGAAGCAACATCAGTATATGATTCCATCTTATCAGAGTGGAGTATTATGAAAGAAGCTATGAATAAACATGTTCGGGCATTTTCACCAAATCGAAAAAGAAATAGAGGCATCTCAGGGGAATTTCTTTTTCTCGACGGCTGAATATAGACTAGGCAGCCAAAATACACGGTATACATGCTGTTTTCCATCACATAGATATGAATATGGCTGGTTTGAGGGTATAATACGAAAGAAATTTTCAACCTTGCAACATTGTTTTTTTATATATATTATAGGTCTATTCTATCTGTATGGATGATTATTATATATATATTTATTTTGACCATGTTTTAAAAATGTGCAATTTTTTTTTTTTTTTTAAATTCTAATCTTGGGCCTCTTTTTTATTGTATGTTGGAGTTACATAGCCTTTATTGTTATTTATTCAAGTTAATATTGATGTTGTCAAATAAATTTTTAAATTTTTTTTTAAAACAGTTAAACAAATTTATTTAAATAATAGAATTAAATTTGTCTCTAAATTTAAATTAAAAATATATTTAGAGTTTGTAAATTTTATTTTAAAATAAATAATGTTATACAATTTTAATGTTTAAACTGAAATTTATGGAGAGAAAAAAATGAATAGTACCTGTTAACTGAACTGGTTACCATGAAAAAGAAGGAGAATAAGATGGTTGATGACTTTAATAGAAGGTTCACCAAGCTGAGAAATTGAATCCCTGCTGCCTTGAGGCCCAATGACTACCAATCTATTTGCTTTTATAAAAATGCCTTCCATGGTGATTTTAACTATGAGCTAAGGCAGCAGCCTACGCTTACTATTGATGCATGTATGGAGAGGGCCATCATAATAGAAAGGGACATGATAGAAAGTGGTAAAATGAAGGCTACCTCCACGGATCCTAGTCCTAGCCAGCCTGAAAAAAAAAAAAGAGTGGGGTTCAGGATTTTAAAGAAATATTAAGTAGACCCCATTGAAAAACTGTCATCACAAGTTACTGAGATATTTTTGTCAATGAATAACTGCCTGTCTAAAATTGAGAGAGACAAGAATAACAGTGGGAAACCCTCCCAACACTAGAATGATAGTAGACCTCCTTTCAGAAGGAATTTCAACAGAAATTGGAATAATGAGGGAGGTAGAAATTCAAATAAAAGTTGGAAAATGAAAGATAGTCAGAAATACCAGGACGTTATTCCAAACCCCATGACCTCTATCAATGTCACCTTTGATTTTCCTTTTTTCTTCCCAGCCTGTGATGCTCCTCATAACCCTGCTAACTGTGGTGTATTCCATGGCCCCCACTCAAATGTCAACCTGGAAGAAGAGTTTGATAATGAGATCAGAATAAATACTTGTTGGACATGGGAAGAAACCGTTGATAGTCCCCAAATTCTGAAATAAGTGAATTAGTCTCCCAACCTTGATAACCGGCCCACTACCTTTGCCAATGACGATGTAAAAATCTTGAGAAGACCCCCAAATAATCACTTTGAGCAAATATGGTAGGGAAAATTAACCCCTACAACAGAAGAGGTTGAAACCTTAGAGAGAGTCCATGCTACCAGGTTACACAATAGAACCCTTCCAGACAACGCTGATAAGAAAAAAAAACTGTTAAGGAAAAAAAAAATCTTGAGGTTAACCTACCTCCCCCTACTGAAATATTAGAACCTGTTAATACTGGAACAGAGACTAAGAGGGTAGAATTTGACATAGGGATGGAATTGGCAAAGTAAATAATTAACATAACCTTTGGAGAGTTAATGACCATCCCCAAGTATAGGGAGCAAATATGTAAGGCCTTTGGGTTGACTGATCAGGGAGAGAATCATGTCTTAGTAGCTTCAGGTTCCAACCCTCCAAGCAGAACCCCTACCTCAGTAAGGCCTTTTTACATCTCCCTTAGATATACATCCGATTATGGGGACTGCTATGTAATACACAACTGCATGCTTGATAGTGGGGCATCTCACAATGTTATGCCAAAATAAATGGTTGATCAGTTGGTACTGATATGCACCAAGGACTCTCCCCCCATTTCTGTCATGGACGGCAGACAAGTGCCCTATGTAGAAATAATTATAGGCCTTGTAGTTTTCCTATATCAATACCCAAAGAAATGGATTGTCATAGATGTGGCAGTTTGATATGAACCCATTCTTTTCCTTATTGTTGTCTAGGCATTGGGTAGAATAGTTAGAAGGATAAATTCAGCTAGATTGGTCATTTGATACCATTCCCCTTTCCTCCAAAGAATAGGCTATATTAAGAAGGGAGCCTTTCAACAAAATATTAGTTGAAATTATGAAAACTTATAATACCACGATAAATTTGGTCAGCTCTGTAAAGGAAAAAGAATTAGGTGTTTATTCCATTAGGCACATCCCTTTTCTTAAAGAAGTACCTAATGCTAAAGGATTGGATCCCAAGCTCAAATCAGTTGTGGATGCTAAATTAGACAAAATTCTCACCACTAAAATGTGGACTATGATATTTGATGAAGCCAAGTAACAGATAGGGGCTGGGACTGGAATTAATCTGACATAAAGGGTAACTATCTGGGAGTACCTTACAAACTAGAGTTTTCCTGCACTAATAATGTGGCAGAGTATGAGGCCCTACTATTGGGGTTAAGAGAAGCAAAGGAGTTGGGAATTAATTACCTGACTATTTATGGGGACACAAAATTAATCATACAACATATTAAGGGAAGGTACCAGACTAAACACCCTAGGTTGAAATAGTACAAGCAAGCCATCCTGGATGAAATAAGTAGATTTTTGGCCTTCAATATTTCACATATCCCAAGAGAAACAATCATGTGGCCAAATTACTAGCAGTGAATGCTTTTGGGGTAGATAGTCCCAATATTGATACATAGTTCATGGATAGATTCCCCACTATCTCTGTTTATCACCCCTCTATTCTAGACAATGTAGTATACCTGTAAACTTTTTAGGATGATGTTGATATCAAGTACTTCATGACAGTACATAACCAGTTTTCTAGGGTTATTTGTGATTAATAGGATGAAAAAACTACAGCACGTGATAGGGACACCCATTGAAGTCATACAACTCAAAACAAATAAAATCCCTAGAGGATTGGTGTCTCTGGAGTCTTTGTTTGATAACATTGATAAGGCCCATATGACTACACCTAGTGAATTTGAAGGAGAAGAGGTCAATTTTGGGATAGCAAGGAATCCTAATATGATCAGAATAGATAAGTCACTGCCTACCAAGAAAAAGAAGCAGTATATACATTACTTAAGGAAAAACATAGAGTTTTATCTGGATTTATGAAGACTTAAGAATATTTAACACAGAGGTCATGACCCACATTATTCCCTTGAAGTAAGGTGCCAAACCCTTTAGGAAGAAACAAAGAAATTTCAATCCCACGCTGCACCCCATTATGCAATAAGAGGTTCAAAATTTGCTCAATGTAAAGATAGTCAAGAAAGTGAGGTTTTCTTCCTGGATAGCTAACTTGGTTCCTGTCAGGAAAAATAATAGGGAAATCAGACTGTGTGTTGATTTTAGAAATTTAAATAAAAGCTCCCTCAAGGATAATTATCCTCTTCCTAATATGTAACAACTATTGTAGGTAGTAGTGGGGTCATCCCTAATATCTCTCCTGGATGGTTTTTCGAGATATAACCAGATTTTAGTTAATCCCAAAGACCGTTATAAAACTGCTTTTACCACACCTTGGGGAAATTTCAAATACTAGATAATGTTGTTTGGGTTAATGAATTTTGAGGCCACCTTTCAAAGGGCCATGGATTTTTCTTTCAAAGGGTTGATGTTCAAAATAGTGGTAGTTTACCTAGATGACATTACTATTTTTTCCAAGGATCCTGCAGACCACTTCTCCCACTTGTCTCAAGTGTTTCAAAGATGTAAAGAATATGGGATCTCATTAAACCCAAAGAAGTGTCTATTTGGAGCCACCCATGGTAAAATATTGGGACATGTGGTCTCAAAGGAGGGAATCAGAATTGACCTCGAGAGAACAAAAGCAATAACCCAAATACCACCTCCCAAGAGCCTTAAGGGAGTCAGATCTTTCTTTGGCAAAATAAACTTTTTCAGGAGGTTTGTTCCAAATTTTACCGAGATCACCAAGCCAATAAACGACATGATTAAGAAGAATATAAAAATTAAATGGGATGAGGACAACCTCAAGGTATTTCAGCATATTAAGGAGACCATCACTACTACACCTGTTTTGATCTGTACAGACCACTCAAAGGGTTTTAACCTGTACTCTTTTGTCTCAGAACATACCATAGCAGTTGTACTATCTCAAAATGATGAAGAGGGAAATGAGAGACCAATAGCATTCATGAGTTTAGGGATGAAGGGAGCTCAAATGAGATATAAGCCAGTTGAAAAATAGGCTTATGCCCTCATACAAGATTTGGAGCATTTTAAAAGCATTTTTTGTGCCTATAAGTTATAGTATGATGTGGAATTTAAACCAATAAAAATTATTAAAGGCCAGGGGTTGGAAAAATACATGGCTTACAAAGAAGATCAGGGAGCATATAATGTTATCTTGGTCCAGAGAGAACAATAGGATGAAAAGTCGAGGCATGAAACTTCTAAAGGTACAAGGACATTCTATTTTATTTGAGAAATATGTCCTTCTTTCCTGGAAAGACTACCAACAGGATGAGAAGTATCAAACAACAGTCTCAAAAATATCATCTTCAAGGAACTCAACTGTATTGGAGGCATCCAAGTGGAGTATTACTTTTGTGTGTAATTAAAAAGTAGGTTCCTAAGATCATCAAAGAATTTCATTATGGGTTCTGTGGTGACCATTTTGTACCCAAAGCAACAGCTAACCAAATCATGAGAGTAGGATATTATTGGCCATCCTTGTTCAAGGACATTTATCAATTAGTTAGAATTTGTTACATTTACCAAGTCTTCACCAGGAAAAAGAACCTGCCTGCCATGCCACTCCAGCTAGTAATTTTTGAAACTCCATTTTCCCAGTGGGGGATAGATTTAATTGGGAAAATCAATCCCAATTATTTAGGAGGGTATAAATGGATTATCACTACTAAATATTACCTAATTAAATGGGTGGAAGCCACTCCTCTAAGAAGGTCAACAATAGCTATAGTTATTAATTTCTTAGAGGAGAATATATTAACCAGATTTGGAGTACCCAAGAAATTGGTAACATACAATGCCAAGTTACCTCCTATGAGATGGTTGACTTCTATAATGAATATAGCATTGAGCTGGCTCACTCTGCCAAATATTATTATCCTCAGGGAAATGGGCTAGCTGAATCCTCAAATAAGAACATCATCACCAGGATTAAGAGGTCACTGGGAAAAATAAGAGGGGATGGGACAGTGAGCTTAAGTATGATTTATGGGTGGAAAAACTGTCAATAAATAGGGTCAACGACATGACACCATATGATATGGCTTATGGAGAAAGAGCACTATTACCACCATAGCTAGAAAGGGCAGCTCTCTCCTTATTGTTGCAGGATCATGAACACCCAGATAAGTTGCAAAGAAGGATGGACCAATTGGTGAAATTGGAAGAAGACGAGAGGGAGGCTGTTATAAGGATGATTGACCAAACTAATAGGACAGTCAAATTTTTTAACAAAAATGCCAAAGGATAGACTTTTGCCATAGATGATGTAGTACTATATTGGGACCCAAAAAATGACAAGCCTGGGGAAAAGGATAAATTTCAACCAAAATGGCTAAGTCCCTATCAGATTACCAAAATAGTGGGTCAACACACTTATAGGTTGAAGTATATGGAAGGGGAGAAACTACCTATACCATTTAATGGGCAGCATCTGAAGGTCTTCGGTCCCACGGACTGAGGCCTAATATAAAAAAAAAGTGTGTGTGCGTTACTTAATGGTTGGTCTACCTAAATATTCTAGAGTCCTCAGGTTGGTATCTTCCATCCACCCCCATGTCCCAGTAAGAGCCAGTGTTGACTCCCAAAAGGATAGTCCCCATTTTGGGAGCCTAACTTGCATCTCCCCGTGGGGCGCACAAGGTGGTGCACCCCAATCTAGCCTTGTGCACTCCATTTCAATGGAGCGCACTAAAAGTCCCTCGGATGCACAAGTTGTGCACCCCAAGCCGAGCTTGCACGCTCCAATAGTGGAGCACACAAGGACCCTATCGGGCACACACCTTTGTGCACCCACCTCTAGCCCATGCGCCCCATTGGGGAATGGGGTGCACAATGTCCCCTAGGGGCGCACAAGCCGTGCACCCCATCCATAAGGCCACGCATTCCATAGGGAGGTGGAGCACGCAATAGTCCAATAGGGTGCACAAGGTTGTGCACCCCCTCATGAAGCCCACATGCTCCAAAGAGATGGAGCATACATAGACCAAGTAAGGGTGCACAACCTGTGCATACTGAAGAAGCCCATCCCTACCAGCATTTGTGCACCCATATTGAATATGGAGTAGGTGCACATCTTTGTGCACTCATTCCCACCTTGTGCACTCCACTCTGACAAGGTGCAACAATTAACCCGAGGGGCGCACATCTTCATGCGCACCCCAAAACTTGACATGCGCTCCATTACTTGGGAGCATGCACAAAGCCTTGGAGCGCACAAGTTGTGCGCTCCTCTCCCGACTAGTGCGCTCTACTCCCAAAGCGAAGTGCATGACCTCCATCGAGGTGCACAGGATTGTGCGCCCCAACCAAAGTCCGCATGCCCATTCCATTGGGGCATGCAAGAGTCCAAGTCAAGCGTACAAGTTGTGCACCCACCTCCAGGTTGTGCGCTCCACTATGGTGGAGCGCACGAAATCAGTTAAGGGTGCACAACCTGTGCACCCCATTGAGTCCCGCATGCCCCACTCCCTTGGGGCGCACAAAAGTTGAGTGGGCGCATAAACTTGTGCGCCCACCTCAGGAGTCGTGCGCTCCACTCCCTAATGGAGTGCATGCAAGTATTAAATCTAGCACACTCTGTGCACATGCCCTACCTACATGCGTCCCACCCCATCTAGCCCAAATCCACCATGTGTCCCATCTGCTACCCTCAACCGTAATTCCCCCTCTACTGGTGCATTGGGTCGATAAAGTAACAGTTGACGTGGCACGCCTGACCAACTAGAGAGCTTCATCAAATGAAAAAGTGCATGAGGCCCACCTAGAAAATTAATTACATGCACTTTATAAGGGAGGTGGTGGACCTATTTTGCGCCATTACTGCATGCAAAGATTGCTCATCGACGAGGTCGAGCGTAGAGCAAAGAAAGTAGAAAATTTTGTAGTCTCACTACTTGTTCCCATGGCATCCACCAGTTCGACTACTCCAGAAGCATCCATTGTTAGGGAGAGAATTGGTAAAATTATAGGGGCATGGCCCATTGTAAAAAATATAGGGAGGGCACAGGACCCTAAGGCCCTCATGAGTTTACCAGATACAAATAGAGACATCACAGAAGAGCAGCAGAAGGAGGTAGAGGGGGTAACAATTTATGCATTTGACCCCACTGAGGAGGATAACCAATGCCACCCAATGCTTCTGAGAAGCCTCTACATGCGGGCATATAGAGACAACACCTCGCCTACCTCAGTCTACAATAAATGGAACATAAACCTAGGCCGGTTGACATGCCCAAGAGTGTATCACTCCTCAGATTTACTATCATGGCTCGCAGTCGCCTACGACTCTAGGAGCCGAACAATTAGAGATTATAAGGGCAAGGCGGTGGCTTAGGTGTCGACTGATAGGATTAGGTAAGTCTTTGGATTAGCCACTACATCCAAGGTGGTGGACTTTCAAACGTTGGCCCTCCAAGCCAATTATATGTTAAACACTATGTTCCCCCAAACTCTGCTAAAAAAGGGAGGAACAGGTCATCCAATTTCCCTATTAGGAAGTTCCTGCTTTGGCCCTGGGCGTAGGATTATGTTGATATGATTAATCTGGAATTGGGGGTTAAGGACCTAGAGCCGATTACAAAGGAGGTGATGTTTTTAATCCTCTAGTGCAATAGGACTGACAAGACTCCTCTCTACCGATGGGAGGATATAATTAGTGATAATTTGGATCAGGAGTTGCAGCAATTACAGGAGGCCATATTGGCCAATAAGGAGGAGATGCCTCCCTTCTCCTATTATTCTTTCTTCATTCATTTATTTGTGGTACAATTGGACAAGTCCTTGGTGGCCCAGATGGGAGGGGTAACTACACCAACTTTGCAAGACCAATTATTGTGCATCCAGGAGGGATGCTCTAGTTACAAAACCTTCTTCGAGAAGGTCCTCCCAGTAGTCCACTTCAGATTGTGTGGATATTTTCCAGATAGAATAGGGGTAGGAGTAAGGAAATTTCTACACTAAGAAAAAGTGGGGGATTACTTCTACGTAGAGGAGTTTTCCTACATTAGAATATACGGGTCGAAGCTACCCCCGAAAGCACTCCCAATGCACTACCCAACTTCCATCGCCATTCTGGAGATCACTCGATAGATGGTCAAAGAAGTCAAGATCAGATACCTAAGGAAGAAAGGACCAGTGAAGTGGTTGCCCATTCCCTACTCAATGGGCCCCTACACTTATCTTGGCCACTTTGTCATGTTGCGGGCTATCTAGAACATGGACACCTACTATTTTCTAGAAGTCACTTGGAGAGCCTACGATCTAGATGGCCATCACAAGAAGAATGTTGTTGGCAAGCTCGCCCTTCTACAGGTCATACATGCTAAGGATAATTTTGAAGATGAAATGCAGAAGGCTTTCAGAAATAATCAAACCTTAGACTTGGTCTGGAGAATGGACAAGTAGGCCTTACAACAAATTGGAGGTTATTGGTGATTATAGTGCCCATATGAGGTTACACCAAGGGTTATTAGTGGATAAGGTGGTCCCACTGGTCCTAGAGGCCCCTCTAGAAGAATTTGAGGACCCCACATTTCAAATTGTCCAACAAGACTCTGACCTCTTTGAGGTCATGATGAAGATTGTAGATGAAGCACAAAATAAGCAGGCCAAACATCCTTCCTCTTCTAGTCCCCCCACTTCCACATCAAAATGGAAGGAGTTGGCTATTGGCCCATCTCAACAAGGTGCCACATCATCACACTAACTTTGTTATACCCAGAAGAGTAGGGCCAGTTGGCAGAAAGCCAACATTCTTTGTATTCTGCCACCTTGGTGGTCAACCAAAAGGAACGTCAGGTTCCCCCCAAAGTCATGAAGAAGATAACTAAAGCTAGGGGTTATAAAATATACTTAGGGACTATGAGGTGCAGGAGAAAAGTCCTACATAGTCCCCTACCCACAAGAGAGCTAGGACTGAGTCTTCAGCCCAAGGAATTGAAAGTCTCACAATGGCAAGGGTCAGTGACACTTGCCAATTCATGACTGATGAGGAGGACCAAATTCAAGATATGGAGGAACAAAGGTCTCCAAGTAAAGGGATAGTCAGACCCAAGAGGACCATTGTATAGGAGACAACCGATGTGTCTACCACCACCTTCGAGATCCCATTGCCACCCAACATGAAAGAGGCCACCATCGACACAAGTAAAGGTGTCATCAAAGCATAGCTGCACCCATTGATATGATGAAGTCACATCTGGCCTCCCAAGCATAGGTGGTAGAAGTAGTAGAAAAATAATTAGAAGAATGGAAGGCAAAGGCTACCGAAGTAGGGCAGTTGTAGCTCAAGGTCAAGCAACTTCAAAGTGAAGTTGACAAATTAAAAATCCCTCTCCATAGCCACTCCAACTTGGATCGATGAATTGAAGAGATGAAGGATAAAATTCAAGAAATAATGAGGGATTTGGAGTCCATCCTCATGGATATTTATGCCACTCACACTTTTGGCCTCATAACAACAAGAGAAAGGGTGAATGCCATACTCCCCTATCTACAAAATTTTAAGACTATCATACCAATTTTTGCAATACAGCCACCTTTCGATGATTCCTTCTACTTCTTTGCAAAGGAATATATCAAGGTTTTTATCTTTTTACAGAATAAGCAAAGTTGGTTGGGGATAAGAGGTGGAAAAGAAAGAGGCCAATGATGAGCTAGCAGACTACAGCCTCATGATTGAGGATTTTGGCAGGCCCCCAATATTAAGAATTTTATATTCCAAAAAATTCAAGAGTTTGATTTGAACTCTGGTGATAAATTATCAAAATGCTTCACGGCCTTGGTGGAAATGGTGGACCGCCTATGTGTGTTCACAAAAAATAATGTGCAATGGGCAAGAGATCGAGTAAACAAGGCCACTCAGGATTTGAACCTGCTACTATTCTCACTAACATTTCATGATGAGGCTTGGGAATTCATTGACTAGGCCATTCAAAACCTAGAGAGTAGGAGTGGGGCCCAGCTCCTCTAGGACACATGCACCAGGAGAACATCAGCCACCAACATAGGGTAGTACAAGAGAAGATATGCAACCACCACCTACATGAGAAAAGAGCATGGGCTACGTGTCCATTTTTTATTACATCTCATTTTTTAGTACGATATGATTCATCCAGCTGGAGTAAGCGGTTACAATAGTCAGGCGAGCCTACTCTATAAGAAAGAGGATATTATAGCTAGAGAGTTTTTTATCAAACCTCTAAGAGAGAAAAGCCTAGGTATAGCTTTATCTACTATTTTAGTCATATTCTCCCTATGTTAGCTTGTCTACCTTCCTTAACACCCTTTCTCTTGTCATTCACTAGGGATTTCTTGAGGTGCATTGTTCACTATGATTATTTCCTATGGAATGCGTTGGAGTTGAGAGCTCTTACGTCACTACAATCAGGATGGAGAGAAGATACCCCTTGTTCTGAATATTCAAATCGAGGGTTTATTGTAATGCAATGGCATATAAGGATCAAGCACTCTACTGATATTTCTTATGTAAACATATTTTATATTAATGAAAATCTCAACTCTTCCCTTGGCATCTTTTGTGTGAATGTTTTGTGTTAGCTTATTCATGTATTACTGTAATCAGAATCTATGAATAATACCTTCTATCACTAGTTTAATAATTTTTATTACATTACATCATTTGAATGGATTAAAATGAACTAGTTCTCCTTTCCTCCATATTTTCTAACGTCATTTAAAACTTGCTACGACTACCCAATGGACATGGCACCGGTCTGGTCTTAATAGGCTTCATTATTGATAGGTTTGGTCACTAAAATACCAAGGTAACATAAAAGAATATTTTGTCTGGCTTAGTGGGTCTTTGCATCATACAAATCCATTAGAAGAACCCACCGTTTGGGGTTTCCTTACCCAACCTAGTCTATCTAGAGTTGTCCAAGGTAATCTATTCCTAGGTTAAAGAGGTGGATCAACCAGAATCCACAGTGTTGGTTGTGATTTTTAGAGTCTCCCATGACGTGACAAATCTTCCAAGGGTAAGCGAGAAAACTCCACAATAGTTTTTGGCGTCATTGTCGGGGAGGGCCTTGTTAATCCCTTTTATCATATTACTCCCCTTCTACAACATATATATTTTTCTTTTTATTTTTCCTATGAGGTTTTTGGGTTGAGCAATCTTAGCCAGAGAGAGCATTCCCATTTTGCACCTAGTGTTGGTGACTCTAAAAACAAGGAGCTGATCTAGCGGCCACGAGACAAAGTGACGAGGAGCTCTACCCCAAACTATCAGACCCATAGGTACTTTTCAAAAAAAGTAAAAGTAAAAAGTGCACTTTGATTTATGTTCATTCCAGTAGTCAGAATAGTAACAACAATTCCCTATACATTCCTCAAAGTCCCCAAACTAGTACTTCTTTACCTATTACATCCACTATCCCGAGGGACCTAGTTCCACCAATGGCAAACCCACCTTTAAATAACTAGCATTTGAATAGGTATAGACCCTTTGTCTTACCTCAAGTTCTAAACCCCTTACCCCCAAAGGCTCATAAATACCTACCCAAGTTCTTAGGGGACAATACCATGATTGGGGAAGATCACGTGAAGGACTTTCTATATGCTATGGATAGTTTGGAGGTAGAACATGAAGATGTTGTCCTCCGATTATTTTTATAGACCCTAGAAAAGGATGCTAGGGAATGGTTTAACAGTTTACAAGCCGATTCCATTGGAACTTTCCATGACTTAGAGGTTGCTTTCCTCAGAAAATATGGAGAGAAAAAATGAACAGTCCCTGTTAACTGAACTGGCCACCATGAAAAAGAAGGAGAATGAGATGGTTGATGACTTTAACAGAAGGTTCACCAAGCTGAGAAACCGAATCCCTACTGCCTTGAGGCCCAATGACCACCAGTCTATTTGCTTTTATAAAAATGCCTTCCCTGGTGATTTTAACTATGAGCTAAGGCAGCAACCTACACTCACTATTGATGCCTGTATGGAGAGGGCCATTGTAATAGAAAGGGACATGATAGACAGTGGGAAAATGAAGGCTACCTCCATGGATCCTAGTCCTAGCCAGCCTGAAAAGAAAAATAAAAGAGTGGGGTTCAAGATTTTAAAGAAATCTGAAGTAGACCCCATTGAAAAACTATCATCACAAGTTACTGAGATGTTTTTGTCAATGAATAACCACCTATCTAAAATTGAGAGAGACAAGAATGATAGTGGGGAACCCTCCCAACACCAGAATGATAGTAGACCTCCTTTTAGAAGGAATTTCAATAGAAATTGGAATAATGAGGGGGGTAGAAATTCAAATAATAGTTGGAAAAGGAAAGATACTCAGAAAGACCATGATGTTGTTCCAAACCCCATGACCTCTGTCAATGTCACCTCTGATTTTCCTTTTTTTCCTAGCCTGTGATGCTCCTCATAATCCTGCTGATTGTGGTGTGTTCCATGGCCTCCACTCAAATGTCAACCTGGAAGAAGAGTCTGATGATGAGATCAGAATAAATGCCTATTGGACATGGGAAGAAACTGTTGATAGTCCCCCAATTTTAGAGGAAGTGAATCAATCTCCAAACCCTGATAACCGACCCATTGAATTTGCCAATTATGATGTAAAAATCCTAAGAAGACCCCAAAATAATCATTTTGATCAAATACGATAGGGCAAATTAACCCCTACAACAAAAGAGGTTGAAACCTTGGAGAGAGTCCATTCTACCAGGTTACGCAATAGAACCCTTCCATAAAAATTTGATAAGAAAAACAAAAAAGAACCTATTAAGGAAAATAAATATCCTGAGTTTAACCCACCTTCCCCTCCTGAAATATTAAAACCTGTTAATACTGGAACAAAGACTAAGAGGGCAAAATTTGACATAGGGATGGAATTGGCAAAGCAAAGAATTAACATAACCTTTGGAGAGTTAATGACCATCCCCAAGTACAGGGAGAAAATATGTAAGGCCTTTGGGTTGACTGATCAGGGAGAGAATCATGTCTTAGCAACTTCAAGTTCCAACCCTCCAAGTAGAACCCCTACCTTAGTAAGGCCATTTTACATCTCCCTTAGATATACATCCGATTATGGGGACCGCTATGTAATACACAACTGCATGCTTGATAGTGGGGCATCTCACAATGTTATGCCAAAACAAGTGGTTGATCAGTTGGGACTGATATGCACCAAGGACTCTCCCCCCATTTCTGTCATGGATAGTAGACAAGTGCCCTATGTAGGAATAATTATAGGCCTTTTAGTTTTCCTAGATCAATACCCAAAGAAAGGGATTGTCATGGATGTGGCAGTGGTTGATGTGGACCCATTATTTTCCTTATTATTGTCTAGGCATTGGGCAGAATAGTTAGGAGGATCAATTCAGCTAGATTGGTCATTTGCTACCATTCCCCTTTCCTCCAAAGAACAGGCTACATTAAGGAGGGAGCCTTTCAACAAAATATCAGTAGAACTTATGAAACCTGATAATACCATAGTAAATTTGGTTAGCTCTATAGAAGAAAAAGAATTAGGTGTTTATTCCATTTGGCACACCCCTTTTCTTAAAGAAGTACCCAATGTTGAAGGATTGGATCCCAAGCTCAAAGCAGTTGTAGATGTTGAATCAGATAGAATCCTCACCACTGAAATGTGGACTATGACATTTGATGGAGCCAAGTCACAGATAGGGGCTGGGGCTAGAATTAATCTAACCGACATAAAGGGTAACTATCTGGGAGTACCTTATAGACTAGAATTCCCCTGCACTAATAATGTGGCAGAGTATGAGGCCCTACTATTGGGATTAAGAAAAGCAAAGGAGCTAGGAATTAATTACCTGACTATTTATGGGGATGCATAATTAATCATACAATAGATTAAGGGAAGGTACCAGACTAAACACCCTAGGCTAAAATAGTACAAGCAAGCCATCCTAGATGAAATAAGCAGATTTTTGGCCTTCAATATTTCACATATTCCAAGAGAAAAAATCATGTGGCCAACTTACTAGATGTGAATGCTTCTGGGGTGGATATTCTTGATATTGATACAGAGTTCATGGATAGATTCCCCACTATCTCTGTTTATCACCCCTCTGTTCCAGACAATGTAGTATACCTGCAAGTTTTTCAGGATGATGTTGATATCAAGGATTTCATGATAGTACAAAACTAGTTTGTTAGGGTTATTTGTGATGAAGAGGATGAAAAAAATTGCAACATGTGATAGGGACACCCACTGAAGTCATACAACTCAAAACAAATAAAATCCCTAGAGGATTGGTGTCTCTAGAGTCTCTATTTGATGACTTTGATAAGGCCCATAGGACTACACCCAGTGAATCTGAAGGAGAAGAGGTCAATTTTGGGATAGCAAGGAATCCTAAGATGGTCAGAATAGATAAGTCATTGCCTACCAAGGAAAAGAAGTAGTATATACAATACTTAAGGAAAAATAGAGATAGTTTTACCTGGAGTTATGAAGACTTAAGAACATTTAACATAGAGGTCATGACCCACATTATTCCCTTGAAGGAAGGTGCCAAACCCTTTAGGCAGAAACAAAGAAATTTCAATCCCACACTACACCCCATTATGCAAAAAGAAGTTCAAAAATTGCTCAATGCAAAGATAATCAAGAAAGTGAGATTTTCTTCCTGGATAGCTAACTTGGTGCCTGTTAGGAAAAAGAATGGGGAAATCAGACTATGTGTTGATTTTAGAAATTTAAACAAAAGCTCCCTCAAGGATAATTATCCTCTTCCCAATATGGAACAACTATTGCAAGTAGTAGTGGGGTCATCCCGAATATCTCTCCTGGATGGTTTTTTAGGATATAACCAGATTTTAGTTAATCTCGAAGATCGTTATAAAACTACTTTTACCACACCTTGGGGAACTTTTGAATACCAGAGAATGTCATTTGGGTTAATGAATGTTGGGGCCACCTTTCAAAGGGCCATGGATTTTTCTTTCAAAGGGTTGATGTTCAAAATAGTGGTAGTTTACCTAGATGACATTACTATTTTTTCCAAGGATCCTATAGACCACTTCTCCCACTTGTCTCAAGTGTTTCAAAGATGTAAAGAATATGGGATTTCATTAAACCCAAAGAAGTGTCTATTTGGAGCCACCCATGGTAAATTATTGGGACATGTGGTCTCAAAGGAGGGAATCAACATTGACCCCGAGAGAACAAAAGCAATCACCCAAATACCACCCCCCAAGAGCCTTAAGGGAGTCAGATCTTTCTTTGGAAAAATAAACTTTGTCAGAAGGTTTATCCCAAATTTTGTTGAGATCGCCAAGCCAATAAATGACATGATTAAGAAGGATGTAAAAATTAAATGGGATGAGGACAACCTCAAGGTATTTTAGTAGATTAAGGAGGCCATCACTACTGCACCTATTTTGACCTGTCCAGACCACTCAAAGGATTTTAACCTGTACTCTTTTGCCTCAGAACATACCATAGCAGTTGTACTATCTCAAAAGGATGAAGAGGGGAATGAGAGACCAATAGCATTCATGAGTTCAGGGATGAAGGGAGCTCAACTGAGATATAAGCCAATTGAAAAATAGGCTTATGCCCTCATACAAGCTTTGGAGCATTTTAAAAGTATTTTTGGTGCCTGTAAGGTAGTTGCCTACATCCCCTACATTACCATCAAAGATGTTCTCACCCAACCTGATCCCACAGGTAGTTCAACAAGGTGGATGATCAAGCTACTACAGTATGATGTGGAATTCAAACCAATAAAAATTATTAAAGGCCAGGGGTTGGCAAAGTACATGGCTTACAAAGAAGAGCAAGGAGTAGATGATGTTGTCTTGGTACAGGGAGAACAACAAGATGAACAACCAAGGCATGAAACTTCTGAATGGTACAAGGATATTCTATTTTATTTGAGAAATTTGTCCTTCTTTCCTAGGAAATACTGCTAGTAGGATGAGAAGTATCAAACAACAGTCTCAAAAATATCATCTTCAAGGAACTCGATTGTATTGGAGGCATCCAAGTGGAGTATTACTTATGTGTGTAACTGAAGAGGAGGTTCCTAAGATCATCAAAGAATTTCATTTTAGGTTCTATGGTGGCCATTTTGCACCCAAAGCAACAGCTAACCAAATCATGAGAGTGGGATATTATTGGCCATCCTTGTTCAAGGATGTTTATCAATCAGTCAGAAGTTGTTACAGTTGCCAAGTCTTCACCGGGAAAAAGAACCCGCCCATGCCACTCTAGCCAGTAATTGTTGAAACTCCATTTTCCTAGTGGGGGATAGATTTAATTGGGGAAATCAATCCCAATTCTTCAGGAGGGCATAAATGGATTATCACTGCTATGGATTACCTAACCAAATGGGTGGAAGTCACCCCTCTAAGAAGGTCAACAACAACTACAGTTATTAATTTCTTGGAGGAAAATATACTAACCAGATTTGGGGTACCCAAGAAATTGGTAACAGATAATGCCAAGTATTTTACCTCCTATGAGATGGTTGACTTTTGTAATGAATATAGCATTGAGTTGGCTCACTCTACCAATTATTATCCTCAGGGCAATGGGCTAGCCGAATCCTCAAATAAGAACATCATCACAAGGATTAAGAGGTCATTGGGGAAGAATAAGAGGGGTGGGATAGTGAGCTTAAGTATGCTTTATGGGTGGATAGACTGTCAATAAAGAGGGCCATCGACATGACACCATATGAGCTAGTTTATGGAGAAAGAGCACTATTACCACCACAACTAGAAAGGGTAGCTCTCTCCTTATTATTACAAGATCATGAACAACCAGATGAGTTGCAAAGAAGGATGGACCAATTGGTGAAATTGGAAGAAGACAGGAGGGAGGTTGTTACAAGGATGATCGGCCAAATAAATAGGATAGTGGAATTATTCAACAAAAAGGCCAAAGGATAGACTTTTGCCATAGATGATGTAGTACTATATTGGGACCCAAAAAATGACAAGCCTGGGGAGAAGGATAAATTTGAACCAAAATGGCTAGGACCCTATCAGATTGCCAAAGTAGTGGGTCAACACACTTACAGGTTGAAGGATATGGAAGGGGAGGAAGTGCCTATACCAATTAATGGGCAGCATCTGAAGGTCTTCGGTCCCACATACTGAGGCCTGTTGTAAAAAAAAAAGTGTGTGAGTTAATGGTTGGTCTACTCAGAGAGTCTAGAGTTCTCAGGTCGGTATCTTCCATCCACCCCCTATCCCAGTTAGAGCCGATGTTGACTCCCAAAAGGATAGTCCCCCTTTTGGGAGCCTAACTTACATCTCCCCATGGGGTGCACAAGGTGGTGCACCCCAATCTAGCCTTGTGCGCTCCATTTCAATGGAGCGCACTAAAAGTCCCCGAGTGCACAAGTTGTGCACCCCAAGCCAAGCTTATGCGCTCCAATAGTGGAGCACACAAGGACCCTGTTGGGTGCACACCTTTGTGCACCCGCCTCTAGCCCATGCACCCCATTGGGGAATGGGGCACACAATGTCCCCTAGGGGTGCACAAGTCATGCACCCCACCATAAGGCCATGCATTCCATGGGGAGGTGGAGCATGCAATAGTCCAATAGGGTGCACAAGGTTGTGTGCCCCCTCATGAACCCACACGCTCCAAAGAGATGGAGCATGCATAGACCAAGGAAAGGTACACAACCTATGCACCCCAAAGAAGCCCATGTGCTCCACTCCAATGGAGCACACAAAGTCCCCATGGGTGCACATATTTGTGCACCCATCCCCACCTTGTGCGCTCCACTTCGATGGAGCACACCAATTGACCCGAGGGGTGCACACCTTCATGCACACCATGAAACCTAATGCATACTCCATTACTTTGGAGTGCACGCAAAGCCTTGGAGTGCACAAGTTGTGCGCTCCTCTCCCGACTAATGCGCTCCACTCCCAAAGTGAAGCGCACAACCTCCGTCAATGTACACAAGCTTGTGCACCCCAACCAAATTCTATGCACCCATTCCATTGGGGTGCAAGAGTCCAAGTCGAGTGCACAAGTTATGCACCCACCTTCGAGTTGTGCACTCCACTATGATGGAGCACACAAAATTAGTTAAGGGTGCACAACTTGTGCACCCCATTGAGTCTCAAGCACCCCACTCCCTTGGGG
Organism: Wollemia nobilis; assembly: GCA_028583015.1. Classification (NCBI taxonomy): domain Eukaryota; kingdom Viridiplantae; phylum Streptophyta; class Pinopsida; order Araucariales; family Araucariaceae; genus Wollemia; species Wollemia nobilis. Next base: position 6,948,084 of record JAQPPZ010000040.1, read on the forward strand.
GCATGAAAGTTGAGCGGGTGCACAAACTTGTGCACCCACCTCGGGAGTCATGTGCTCCACTCCCCAATGGAGCGCATGCAAGTATTAAATCTAGTACACTCCATGCATGCACCCTACCTACCTACATCCCACCCCATCCAATCCAAAGCCACCACATATCCCATCCACTGCCCTCAGCCGTAATTCCCCCTTCACTAGTGCATTAGGCCGATAAAGTAATAGTTGACTGGTACGCTCAACCAACCAGAGAGCTTCATCAAATGAAAAAGTGCACAAGGCCCACCTAGAAAATTAATTACATATACTTTATAAGGGAGGTGGCAGACCTATTTTGTACCATTACTGCATGTAAAGATTGCTCATCGATGAGGTCGAGCATAGAGCAAAGAAAGTAGAGAATTTCATAGTCTCACTGCTTGTTCCCATGGCATCCACCAGTTTGACTACTCCTGAAGCATCCATTATTAGGGAGAGAATTGATAAAATTATAGGGGTGTGACCCATTGTAAAAAATATAGGGAGGGCATAGGACCCTAAGGCCCTCACAAGTTTACCAGATACAAATAGAGACATCATAGAAGAGCAATAGAAGGAGGTAGAGGGGGTAACAATTTATGCATTTGACCCCACTAAGGAGGATAACCAATACCACCCAATGCTTCTAAGAAGCCTCTACATGCGGGCATACAGATATAACACCTCACCTGCCCTAGTATGCAACAAATGGAACACAAACCTAGGCCGGTTGACATGCCCAAGAGTGTATCACTCCTCATATTTACTATCATGGCTCACAGTCGCCTACGACTCCAGAAGCCAAGCAATTAGGGACTACAAGGGTAAGGTAGTGGCTTGGGTGTCGACCGATAGAATCAGGTAGGTCTTTGGATTAGCCACTACATCCAGGGTGGTGGACTTTCAGACGTTGGCCCTCCAGGCCAATTATATGTTAAACACTACATTCCCCCAAACTTTACTAAAAAAAGGGAGGAACAAGCCATCCAATTTCCCTATTAGGAAGTTCTTGCTTTGGCCTTGGGTGTAGGATTATACCGATATGATTAATATGGCATTGGGGGTTAAGGACCTAGAGATGATTACAAAGGAGGTGATTTTTTTAATCCTCCAGTGCAATAGGACTAACAAGACTCCTCTCTATCGATGGGAGGATATAATTAGTGATAATTTGGATAAGGAATTACAATAGTTACAAGAGGCCATATTGGCCGATAAGGAGGAGATGCCTCCCTTCTCCTATTATTCTTTCTTCATTCATTTATTTGTGGTGCAATTGGACAAGTCCTTGGTGGCCCAAATGGGAGGGGTGACTGTGCCAACTGTGCAAGACCAATTATTATGCATCCAGGAGGGATGCTCCAGTTACAAAACCTTCTTTGAGAAGGTCCTCCCCGTAGTCCACTTCAGATTGTGTGGATATTTTCTAGATAGAATAGGGGTAGGAGTAAGGAACTTTCTACACCAGGAAGAAGTGGGGGATTACTTCTATGTAGAGGAGTTTTCCTACATTAGAATATATGGGTCGAAGCTACCCCGAAAGCACTCCCAATACACTGCCCAACTTCCATCGCCATTCTAGAGATCACTCAAAAAATGGTCGAAGAAGTCAAGATCAGATACCTAAGGAAGAAAGGACCAATGAAGTGGCTACCCATTCCCTGCTCAATGGGCCCCTACACATATCTTGACCACTTTGTCATGTTACGGGCTATCTGGAACATGGACACCTACTATTTTCCAGAAGTCACTTGGAGAGCCTACGATCTAGATGGCCATCACAAGAAGAATGTTGTTGGCAAGCTCACCCTTCTATAGGTCATACATGCTAAGGATGATTTTGAAGATGAAATGCAGAAGGCCTTTAAAAATAATCAAACTTTAGACTTGGTCTGGAGAATGGACCATAGGCCTTACAATAAATTGGAGGTCGTTGGTGATTATAGTGCCCAGCTAAGGTTACACCGGGGTTGTTAGTGGATAAGGTGGTCCCACTAGTCCCGATAGCCCCTCCAGAAGAATTTGAGGACCCCACATTTCAAATTTTCTAACAAGACTCTGACCTTTTTGAGGTCATGATGAAAATTGTAGATGAGGCACAATAGGAGTAGGCCAAACTCCCTTCCTCTTCTAGTCACCCTGTTACCACCTCAAAAGGGAAGGAGTTGGCTATTGGCCCATCTCAACAAGGTGCCACATCATCTGCATTAACTTTGTTATGCCCAAAAGAGCAAGGCCAGTTGGTAGAAAGCCAACATTCTTTGTATTCTACCACCTTGGTGGTCAACCAAAAGGAACGTCAAGTTCCTCCCAAAGTCATGAAGAGGATAACTAAAGCTATAGGAGAAAATTCCTATGCAGTACCCTACCCACAAGAGAGCTAGGACTGAGTCTTTAGCCCAGGGAGTTGAAAGTCTCACAATGGCAAGGGTCAGTGACACCTACCAATTCATGGCTGATGAGGAGGACCAAATTCAAGATATGGAGGAACAAAGATCTCCAAGTAAAGGGATAGTCAGACCTAGGAGGACCACTGTATAGGAGATAACCGACATGTCTACCACCACCTTCGAGATCCCATTACCACCCAACATGAAAGAGGCCACCATCGACACAAGTAAAGGTGTCATCAGAGCAGCAACTACACCTATTGATATGATGAAGTCACAGTTGGCCTCCCAAGCATAGGTGGTAGAAGCGATAGAAAAATAATTAGAAGAATGGAAGGCAAAGGCTATCAAAGTGGGGCAATTGCAGCTCAAGGTCAAGCAACTTCAAAGTGAAGTTGACAAATTAAAAATGCTCGCTCCACAGGCCAGCATTCAGCTTGGGTCGACTGATGAATTGAAGTAGGAGATGAAAGATAAGATTCAAGAGAAAATGAGGGATTTGGAGTCCACCCTCATGGATATTTATGCCACCCGACATGTTGTTGGCCTCATACAGAACCACCTGCAACAAGGTGAGCAAAGGGTGAATGCCATACTCCCCATTTACCAAAAATTTTAGGAAGACTATGTACCAATTTTTGCAATGATAGCCACCTTGTCTGATGATTCCTTTTACTTCTTTGTGGAGGAATATATCAAGGTTTTTACTTTTTTATAGAATAAGAAAAGTTGGCTTAGGTGGAGACAAGAGGTGGCAAAGGTCGAGAAAGAGGCCAATGATGAGCTGGCAGACTACAGCCTCACGATTGAGGATTTTGGGTAGGCCCCCAATATTAAGAATTTTGTATTCCAAAAGATTCAAGAGTTTGATTTGAACTCTGGTGATAAATTATCAAAGCGCTTCACGGCCTTGGTGGAGATGGTGGACCGCCTATGTGTTTTCACTAAAAATAATGTGCAATGGGCAAGGGATCGGGTGAACAAGGCCACACAAGATTTGAACCTGTTACTGTTCTCACTGACATTTCATGATGAGGCATGGGAATTCATTGACCAGGCCATTCAAAACTTGAGAACAGGAGTGGGGCCCATTTCCTCTGGGACACATGCACCAGGAGAACAACAGCCACCAGCATAGGGTAGTATAGGAGAAGATACGTAGCCACCACCTACGTGAGAAAAGAGCATGGGCTACGTGTCCATTTTTTACTGCATCTCATTTTTTAGTACAATAGGATTCGTCCAGCTGGAGTAAGCGGTTACAATAGTCAGGTGAGCCTGCTCTATAAGAAAGAGGATGTTGCAGTTGGAGAATTTTTTATCAAACCTCTGAGAGAGAAAATCCCAGGTATAGCTTTGTCTACTATTTTAGTCGTATTCTCCCTGTGTTAGCTTGTTTGCCTTCCTTAACACCCTTTCTCTTGTCATTCACCAGGGATTGCTTGAGGTGCACTATTCGCTATGATTATTTCCTGTGGAACGCGCTGGAGTTGAGAGCTCTTACGTCACTGCAATCAAGACGGAGAGAAGATACCCCTTGTTCTGAATATTCAAACCAAGGGTTTATTGTAATGCAATGGCATATAAGGATCAAGCACTTTGCTGATATTTCTTATGTAAACATATTTTATATTAATGAAAATCTCAACTCTTTCCTTGGCATATTTTGTGTGAATATTTTGTGTTAGCTTATTCATGTATTACTGTAATCAGAATCTATGAATAATGCCTTCTATCACTAGTTTAATCATTTTTATTACATTACATCATTTGAATGGATTAAAATGAACTAGTTCTCCTTTCCTCCATCTTTTCTAACGTCATTTAAAACTTGCTACGACTACCCAATGGACATGGCACCGGTCTGGTCTTAATAGGCTTCATTATTGATAGGTTTGGTCACTAAAATACCAAGGTAACATAAAAGAATATTTTTTCTGGCTTAGTGGGTCTTTGCATCATACAAATCCATTAGAAGAACCCACCATTTGGGGTTTCCTTACCCAACCTAGTCTGTCTAGAGTTGTGCAAGGTAATCTATTCCTAGGTTAAAGAGGTGGATCAGCCAGAATCCATAGTGTTGGTTGTGATTTTTAGAGTCTCCCATGACGTGACAAATCTTCCAAGGGTAAGCGGGAAAACTCCACAATAGGTTCATCTGAATTCTAGGAGATCCTACTCTTTATCTTGGAGATTGGCCTCTTGATCCTACTATCAGATCACTTTGTTGCCAATGTTTCCAACTTATTAAAAGAATGAACTTTATTCATATTTATTAATCAAATGTGCTCCCCTTTTACAAATAGTAATGCTTATATTAATTAACTAATATTTTTAGGGTAAGCATTAACAATTAAATCACTCACTCATCTCAGTACTTAAAAATTATTATTGCTTTCGAATGCTAGTGTTAATTACTAATAATAATAATTAAATTAATTATTCACTTCATAGAATTAATTTAATTAATATCAAATGTTAATATTAACCATTAACATCAATATTTAATATTTTAAGTATTAACAATACAACATTATTATTAATACCTTATTGATAAACCATTAACCAAACAAATTCCATACTTCAAAACATATGCAACAACACAAGGGCTCTTGCTAAAAGTTTTCCTTACCTAGATTAATATGCAAATGAAAGATATGCACAAAGAATGATTTTTCATAAGTAGAAGGTCTTACAATAACTACAACATTATCACCTACCTATTAAATATATCCTAAGCACTGGATAGGGGCTCTTTTGCTCTTATAGCAACCTCCATGCTCGATGGTGTATTTATGCAAATGCATCTACATAAGGATTTTACCCTTATGGTTGTTGAGAATTCATCCATCATTTTCCTTTTCTCTCAACTCTAGTGGTTGTCCTATACCAACCCACCCATGAGAGCACCTGGTCCTACAACCACAAAATTCATCAATAGTACCATATTATCAAAAAATAGCATAATCTAAATTTATAAGTATAAAGTACAATTATCAATTTATGTTGATAGAATAATTAAGATCATGCATTTGATATCAACATATCAATACATAAAACAAACAACAAGGGTAGTCCTACTAATATGGGAAGTATAATATCACTCTTTTTTGTGCCTTGTTTTGAGCATTTTATTTAGAATGATGACCTTCAAACTATCATATCTTCAATGATTTTCTTAGGAATATAAAACATCTCTACCACGTTTGCATTTCTCAGGTCATACCAATCCTCTTAGATGGTTATTCTATGGTATTTGGTGCTCAATTATGACATTATTTTGCATTGACTTTGCTCTCAAGTAGATGCAATTAGCTTGTCTCTTAGATGCAATATCTTCAATAACTTTACTATCAGGCAAATGCAATTTTACAAACAATAATTCTTGTCATCTCTCAACTTAGATGAGCTTAATCTTCTTTAGGTAGATTTATGCTTCTTCTAGACCGAATGTCTCTGGCATTATCTTGGATGAAGTTGTCCAAATAAATATTTTGTGGCTTTTGACCATACTTCTTTATATTTTTGCTTCTTTCAATAAAAATAATAAATATTTTTTGAATGTCTTCCCTTCACTGTTGCTTCTAGATTGGATACATCTCTCAGACATAATGTTACTTCCAAATTGATTCCTTGTCTTCACTTGGCTTGTATCTGAATGGGTAGACTCTCTGGAAGTCCCCTTTTCTGATTTAGGTGACTTCTCCCTAGGATGCTTGCAATGGCTCCCTCTTTTATTTTATCTACTACTTCTTATCTAGTGGATTTTTCCATTCTATATTATATTTTTTCTATAAAAAGATGTCTTCTTTGTCTAATTTTTTGGAAAAGGCTATCAATGTATTCATTGTATTTGAATGGCTCAAACTCTATGGTTCTTGGTGGCTCTTAAAATGTCTACTCTCAACTCATACTCAAAGACTTTCTCCTTGTATTCAACCTTATTATTTTTGAAGAACACAATCTTGTACTGAGAAAGGGGGGGTGAATAGTATAAGATCATATTTCACTTTTTTTCCCAAATAATATTATCCAATATTATCAATAGCAATATCAATAGAAGTAATCAAAGCAATTCACAAATCATCACACACAATAGAGACACCAATTTAATGTGGTTCACCCAATGTGGGCTGCTCCACGAAGAAAATATTTCTACTAAATTTTCTCAATAAATATACTTGGGAATCAATTTCCTATTACAATGTTTATGGACCTCTTTTCCAAATGAGATACCAATCCCCTATGCTCTGATTTGTGGATCTATCTCCATAGGATAACTCTTTCCCCTTTTATCTGATTTGTGGAACTTGATCCAGGAGATCTCTATCTCCTCAACTAGTTTGTGGATCTCTCTTCACTAAAGAACTCTATCTTCCCATTTGGTTCATGGAACATACTCCACATGAGAACTTTTTCCCTTACTCTGGTTTTTAGATCTCTATCCATAGGAGAACACTTTTTCCTCTACTCTGGCTAGTGATCTTCTAGAAGACTTCTGCCCCCATTGCTCTAGCTAATGGATCTCTATCCATTGAAGACATTTGTCTTCACTACCCTGGCTAATGGATATCTATCCATCAGAGACTATTGTCCTCTTTACTCTGTCACGTCCAAAGCTTACTTTCAACTATGTCTCAAATATACACCAAACTTTATCCCAAGTCTAGTACAAATATATTTTATCTCTACTCACAAATATTCACTAATCTCTATCTCAAATTTGTCCCCAAGCCTTAACATAAAGCTTGATCAATTCTACTTAGATTTTCCCAAGACTTAACACAAGGCTTAAACAAATCAAACCTAATCTTAATGTTATCTCAAGTCTTCACCAAGACTTGCTCAAATCTATCTTCAAGTCTTCACAAATACTTGCTCAAATTTTCCCTCAAGATTTCAAAAAGACTTGCTCAAATCTACCTTCAAGTCCTCTCAATAACTTGCTCAAATATTCCTTCAAGTCCTCTCAAGAACTTGCTCAAATATACCTTCAAGTTCTCTCAAGAACTTGCTCAAATCTACCTTCAAGTCTTCACCAAGACTTGCTCAAATATGCTTTCAAGCTTTCACAAAAGCTTGCTAAACTCTATTCTCAAGCTTTCACAAAAGCTTACTTAACTATGTCCTCAAGATTTCACAAAAGCTTACTCAAACCTATCCTCAATATTTCACAAAATCTTGCTCAACTCAACCCTCAAGCTGCCCACACAACCTATTCAAATAATTCCAAAACTTGCACACAAAACACAACCTAAATCTCTTTCAGAAAACTCTTTTCACACAAACAAAATCTACTTAGAATATTTTTTAATCTCAAAAAAATATAGGGAATGATAAGCTCTATCAAAGCCTTAATATGTTTCACCTTCACAAATTATTTACTCAACCAATCAATCTCTATCACTTGAAAAATCTCTCAAAACAATTTAGAATAATGTATAAATTATTTCACAAAACTTGATCTATTACTCCCATACTTTCAATCAATATTTCTCAGATCAATGCTCAAACAACTCCACATAATTATTTCAGCCAATGAAGCACAATCCACTCACAAACCCTAGTATAGGTGTTTCACTTCCTTTCAACAAAGATGCTTAATGTAGGTCTCAAACCCTAACTCAAAACTTTCCAACAAGTAGATCTCAAACTCAAAACTTTCCAACAATGTTCTACCAAACAACCCTTTTAACTCCACCTTATATTTTAGAAAACCTCATTCAAAAACACACCTCAAGAAAGAATAACATGCCCATACCTCTCATTTTCTTTGATGAAGATATGTCACAAAAACCTATTTCAAAACAACCAGTCCTTCTTGTGCCACTTCAAGGGTTAGATAGCATAGTATTTTTAAATCATCCACAATACACCCTTATTACTCCTAATTTCCTTTTTATAAAATAATATCACATACCCTTATTACTCCTAACTTTCCCTTTTTAATTTTCACAAAACAATATTCAAAACAAAGCCTTATAACTCTCAACAGAATCAATTACAAAAAAAAATATTAATTGTCACACCTTATAACTCCCTCTATCATAAATCTCAACCAAATATTCTATCCCTTCATCAAAACTACACAACAGACTTTAAAGATAATTAAATATTATTCAAGGGCAAATACCTTTTAATCAGCGTTGCATGATTTTTCAATACTATTAATTTAGCCCAAAAAAAAAACTTTATCCTCCAAAGGATGTGCTTGACAGGATTTGACCCACTGACCTGTGTTGCAATAGTGATTTCACAAGCGCTTTAACCACTTGCTCTACCAAACCTTTTGGAACCAAAGGAGGTTTCGCTTGATTTTATATCTATCATGGACTCGATGGAGGAAGAAAAAATATTTTAAACTAAATCGTCATCGACAAGACTCGATCTCGACACTTCATCTATGTCGTACCTTACATGCAGTCCATCTGCCTACTGAGATATCTACTTGGATGAAACTAACCTCGTGGCTACTTCAACTTATCTCTTGTACACTATATTCATGTATTTTAGAACATGAGTATCCTCCATATCTATTACTGTGTGCTTCTCTAATTGTTGCTGCATCACAAGAGATTCAAATCACGTGCTCAAATCCAACTATTCATTAACCTTGGAAAACGTTAACCCTTTTTATTTTTATTTTCACATGAACAAATGACGTGCTCTCACTCAGGATTATCACTACTGCTGCATTTTATTAACAAATTTCCATCGATGTCTTTTTTATTTTCATTTTAAAACCTTCATCCCTTATTTATATATAGACCAAGGCACTTAAAATAAAATCGTCGACACTTGAAATATGATAAAGTTATTTTATTCAAAAAAGAAAATTCCATGAATGACGTCGACGCATCGATGCCCAACAACTTGAAGGTTTATAAGGTCATATTTAAAGTATTTAAATATTTAATTTTAAATTATTTAAATATTAAATAATTTAAAACTTTAACCTTTTGGGTCCTTTTTGTTCAAGCATTTCAATCTTCCTCTCAAAAACATTTGGCCCTGAATATTATAATATTAAAATATTATAATATTGTCTTCTCATGAGCCTTAGCCATTTGTTTATTTTTGAACCAGGGTCTTAGACTTGAGCCTTCAACTCTTCTTCAAACCTTTTATTCATATACTTAGAACTCATGGTCTAGAGAGAACCTTGTCTTGCTTGCATAGAACTTTAACCTTTGACATCAATGATCATGCACCTTTGACATCAATGACAACAAAAGTGCTCAACTTTCCAATAATCTCCCCATTTGTCATTGATGGCAACCACTTTCTAAAACACTTGATTTCAAATTTGTTCCCCCTGAGAAATTGTTTCCCCTGACTGAATGCTCTCCTCCTAACTCAAATATCTTCCCCTTTGTCATCAATGGCAAAGGGACTCCTTTGGGGCTAAATATAAGACTCTTAGCTTAGCCTCCTCCCCACCTCCTCTCCTTGAGGTGATTAATTTTGGGGTAGGAGTAAAATTACTCCCAGCATACAATGCTATTTTCCTTTATCAACCTTCTTTCTTAACATACCCTTTTGGTCTCTTTGAGTATCCTTATTCTTACTTGTTTTTGGAAGCTCTGGAAACTCTGCTCTGCACCACTTGGCCATATGCCCAACATTATTGTACTTACAACACTTAATGTTGTGGTTCCTAGAAGGTGCAAATATCTTGAAGTTTCTCCTGGAGAAGCCATACCTATTTCTGTCATGAACCCTGTAGTGAATTGCTTTATGACTAAATAGATTACATGAGTAGAAATACCCTTGAAATAAATGTTCATATTTAAAGTTCTTCTTAGTAATACCATACTCCTTTCCATGAGTTCTGCAATGCATAGCCTTGTGACCAAATCAATTACATGAAATATAACGTCCTCTGAATAAATATTGTCTTAAGTCCACTGGTCTCTTAGTTCTTTATTTGCTTATCTTTTTATGATCTGTATCCCTTGATGGTGCATTGTTTGCTTCCTTTTTTATATTATCACCTTTCAACACATCTACGTAAGTTTTAGGTTCTTCTTCAATCACTTCTTTTGATGCTTTTTCCTCTTTTGAGCTTGAGCTTGACCCTTCTTCTTGTTTCCCTTATCCTTCTTCACAACCAAGTCTTGTCTTGATAGATGAAGATCTTTGTGCATTGGTAATCTTATCCAAGGTCTTTGAACTTTTCTCAAACCTGTGTAGCTTATCATTTGCATCTTTCACTTCCTTCCTTAGTGAAACTACTTCATGTTCTAATATTTCACACTCTAGCTCTTTTGTCATTAATTTTTTAGTCATACCTTCTTCAATTTTCCTTACCTCTTCAACATTAACCTTAAGGTTAGTGAGATCTTGTAGAAATTTTGCCTTTATTTTATTATCCTCTTGTACTTAGGCTTTCAATATTGAGTTCTCCCTTTTTAACTCAAAAAGTTCCTTAACTGTGGCTTCTTCCTTCTTTTTCTGAATATTCCTCTTCTTCTAGGTTTTCAAGAGCATCTTCATACTCTTAAATATTTGAGAGACTTACATTACTATCACTTGAAGCACTGCTTGCTACTTCAACAGAAGCGTTTCCTTTTTCTTCTATTACCAAAAGTATAGTTTCCTTTATATACCTGACTTGACTACCCCTATTTTTTTTTTCATCTTCATTGCTACTGAAATCATTATAATAATTTGCATTGTGGTCACGATTATCAAAACATTATTCTTCGCTGCTACTATACCCAACTTTTGAATAATGATCTTCAAGATGACCAAAGTTACCACAAATAAAATATTTGAGTATTCTTGATTCCTTGTTATTCCTTTTTACATAGTTACCTTCTTTTCTGCTGCTTGATTTTTTACTTGATCCTGTTTCCACTTCTCCTCTTAGAGCAAAAATAAATTCCTTTTCCTATTTACTACTATCATACCCATTTTGTGGATAATAAAGTGCCATGTGACCAAGCTTACCACACTCAACACATCTCATGATTTTTCTTCTTTCTTTTTCTTAATAACAATCCTGCTGAGAAAGGGATCAAATTCTTCTTCCATCATAGCAATGTGTGTTCCTTATTTCTTAGGTCTCATGGTTCTTATTTTGCCTTTCCTACCCATGTGTTCTTGTAGATCTTCCTTCAAGTTGTTAGGCTTCCCTGAAGGAACCCGCTCTGATACCAATTGAAGAACACAAGCTTATACTGATATGGGGGTGAACAGTATAAGACCAACTTTCACTTTGTTTCCCAAACAATATTATCCAATATTATCAATAGCAATATCAATAGCAGTAATCAAATCAATGAATAAATCATCACACACAATAGAGGCACCAATTTAACATGGTTCACCCGATGTGGGCTACTCCAAGGAGAAAATATTTCTACTTAATTTTCTCAAAAAATCTTCTTGAGAATCAATTACCTATTATAATGTTTATGGACCTCTTTTCCAAAGGATACACCTATCCGCTATTCTTTGATTTATGGATCTATCTACACAAGATAACTCTTTCCCATTTTATCTGGTTCGTGGAACTTGATTCAAGAGACCTCTATCTCCTCAACTGGTTCATGGATCTCTCTCCATAGAAGAACTCTATCTTCCCAGCTGGTTCATGGATCACACTCCATAGGAGAACTCTTTCCCCTTGCTCTGGCTCGTGAATCTCTATCCAAAGGATAACTCTTTCTCCTCTACTTTGGTTGGTGATATTCTAGAAGACTTCTACCCCCACTGCTCTAGCTAATGTATCTCTATCCACTGAAGACATTTGTCCTTACTACCCTAGCTAATGGATTGCTATCCACTGGAGATTGTTGTCCTCTTTACTTTGCCACCTTCAAATATTACTTTCAACCCTATCTCAAATCTACACCAAACTCTATCCCAAGTCTATTACAAATCTGCTCTATCTTTGGTCATAAATTTACTCACAAATTTGCACTAATATATGTATCAAATCTATCCCCAAGCCTTATCACAAAGCTTGATAAATTTTTCTTAGATATTCTCCAAGCCTTAACACAAATATTGAATAAATCAAACCTACTCTTAATGTTGTATCAAGTCTTCATAAGACTTGCTCAAATATACCTTCAAGTCTTCACCAAGACTTGCTCAAATCTGCCTTCAAGTCTTCACCAAGACTTGCTCAAATCTGTCTTTAAGTATTCACCAAGACTTGCTCAAATATGTCCTTAATATTTCATAAAGACTTGCTCAAATCTGCCTTCAATTTCTCTCAATAACTTGCTTAAATATACCTTCAAGTCCTCTCAAGAACTTGCTCAAATCTGCCTTCAAGTCCTCTCAAGAACTTGCTCAAATATACCTTCAAGTCTTCACCAAGACTTGCTCAAATCTGCCTTCAAGATTTCACAAAAGCTTGCTCAACTTTGTCCTCAAGCTTTCACAAAATCTTGCTCAACTCTATCCTCAAGCTTTCACAAAAGCTTGCTCAAATCTATCCTCAAGCTTTCACAAAAGCTTGCTCAACTTAGCTCTCGAGCTGCTCACACAACCTGTTCAAATAATTCCAAAACTTGCACACAAAACACAACTTAAATCTCTTTCAGAAAACTCTTTTCACACAAAATCTACTCAAAATCTTGTTTAATATTAGAAACATATAGGGAATGATAATCTCTATCAAAACCTCAATATGTTTCACCCTCACAAATTTTATACTCAACCAATCAATCTCTATCACTTGCAAAATCTCTCTCAAATCAATTCAGAATAATGTATAAATTGTTTCACAAAACTTGATCTACTACTCCCATACTTTCAATCAATATTTCTCAGATCAATTCTCAAACAATTCCAGACAATTATTCATCCAATGAAACACAATCCACTCATAAACCCTTGTATAGGTGTTTCACTTCCTTTCAATAAAGATGCTTAATGTAGGTCTCAAACCCTAACTCAAAACATTCCAATAAGTAGATCTCAAACTAAAAACATTCCAACAATGTTCTACCAAACAACCCTTTTAACTCCATATTATACTTTAGAAAACCTCATTCAACAACACACCTCAAGAAAGAAGAACATGCCCATACCTCTTATTTGCTTTGATAAAGATATGTCACTAAAACCTGTTTCAAAACATTCAGTCTTTCTTGTGCCACTTCAAAGGTTAGATAGCATAGTATTTTTAAAACATCCACAATACACCCTTATTACTCCTAATTTCCTTTTTATAAAATAATATCACATACCCTTATTACTCCTAACTTTCCCTTTTTAATTTTCTCAAAACAATATTTAAAATAAAGCCTTATAACTCCCAACAAAATCAATTACAAAAAATATTATTTTTCATACCTTATAACTCCCTCTATCATAAATCTCAACCCAATATCCTTCTATCATAAATCTCAACCCAATATTCTATCCCTGCTTCAAAACCACACAACAAAATTTAAAAATAATTAAATATTATTCAAGGGCAAATACCTTTTAATTAGCACCACGTGATTTTTCAATACTTTTAATTTAGCACACAAAAAAACTTTATCCTCCAAAGATGTGCTCAACAATATTCGACCCACTGACTTGTGCTGCAACATCGCTTTCACAAGCTCTTTAACCACTTGCTCTACCAAACATTTTGGAACAAAATGAGGTTCTGCTTAATGTTATATCTATTGCAGACTCTATGGAGGAAGAAAAATGATTTCAAACTAAATCATCACTGTCGACACTCAATCTCGGAACTTCGTCTATGTCATACCTTACGTGCAGTCCATCTGCCAACTGAGCTATCCACTTGGTTGAAACTAACATCGTGGCTACTTCAACTTATCTCTTGTGCACTGTCTTCATATATTTTAAAATATGAGTATCCTCCCTCTCGATTACCGTGCACTTCTCTAATTGTTGATGCATCGCAGGAGATTCAAATCCAACTATTCATAGGCCTTGGAAAACGTTAACCCTTTTTATTTTTTTTCACGCTTTCGAATTATGTGCTCTCACTCAGGATTATCACTGTTGCTGCGTTTTATTAACAACTTTCCATCGATGCCTTTTTGATTTTCATTTTAAAACCTTATTTATATATAGACCAAAGCACTTAAAATAAAATCGTCAACACTTGAAATATGATAAAGTTATTTTATTCAAAAAAAAATTCTCCACGAATGACGTCGACGCATCGTCGACGACCAACAAATTGAAGATTTAAAATGACATATTTAAAGTATTTAAATATTTAAATATTAAATAATTTAAAACTTTAACCTTTTGGGTCCCTTTTGTTCAAGCACTTCAATCTTCCTCTGAGAAACTTTTAGGTCTGAATATTATAATATTAAATATTATAATATTGTCTTCTCATGAGCCTTAGCCATTTGTTTATTTTTGAACCAGGGTCTTAGACTTGAGCCTTCAACTCTTCTTCAAACATTTTATTCATATATTTAGAACTCATGGTTCGGAGAGAACCTTGCCTTGCTTGCATAGAACTTTAATCTTTGACATCAATGATCATGCACCTTTGACATCAATAACAACCAAAGTGCTCAACTTTCCAACACTTTTTACTTCTATCTCAAAATAGAATATGTTAATTCTTGCCAACAATAGTCTCAAACTTTATAATTTAGGATGATATCAATATCAAAAAATCAAGTAGGATTTTGAGTCAAACTCAAAATATAATATGAGCCTCAAAAGCTCTTCAATATTTAAACTTTTTTCTTTAAAGTTTTAAATTCAAATTCACAATAGAACTTCCTTCTAATGCTAGCTTTGAATATGCCTCTTCCAAAAATAGATAAAGTGTGGTAGCTTTGATACCACTGTTGGCTTTTTAGCTAGACTATCATAGGTCCCAATGTTTAGGATCAAATATAATAATCAAATATTTGAGCATTCAATATATTAGGCTAATATTAATAAACAAATATTAATATAAAATAACAATAATATTAAGTAAAATGGCACCCAGGTGTTGTAGGTGAGTTGGAGAGGAGAGGGCAATCCTCCAAGGGAGGTCCCAGGTTCGAATCTCCACCCTACCAAAAAGCTGAATTGGGTACCCAAAATCCAATTGATAATGTTGGTGCTGGCAGGGCTGGGTGAGAGTCCCGGGTGACTTTGACGGTATAGAACCCCCTATTCGTGGTCTCTCAGACCAAGGCGGTCCCATAAGGGGTTTTTCGCTTAAAAAAATATATATATATGAAGTAAAATGGTCAATATCATTCATGCAATAACATGAAGAAAACTTATAATAGAATTGCTCAAACTATATACAAGCTTCTTTATTTGATGCTTGAAATACATATATTCTTTGATACATTTCCTAGAGCTTTGTCTCCATAATATAACCTTTGAAAGGTGACTCTTAGAATCTTTGACTATTGCTCTCCTCACATATCTAGGAAATGCAACCTTCCGCACTTCATGAATAAGATAAACCTCTCATGCCTCTTGGTTTCTCATCTTGCCACTTGCATACATGACTCTTGATTCTCTATTTACTCTTTCACACTTTATTCTATGTCACTTGGACACTCTATTATATGACACTAGTACACATCCTACACATGAACACATACATAGGTTAAATATGAATCACACTCCTAAACTATAGACTTGCACCCTAATCTATTACATATTTACATTTGTACCATTAAGGTGCCAGGGGGGTACATTAGCATGTACCAAATAGTGTAATATTCTTCAACACGTACTTGATTCTGGTTATTGACATTTTACTTGAGCATTGGGTTTTTCTTCTATGTACAAGATCTTTTCCACTCCACTTCTTTTGGCTAAATCTTATATTTTGTATATCTTTTTAGATAATTATTAATAGTAATGTATCTTCTCATAAACAAGTTAACTCAAAGCCTCATTGGCATTAGAAATCAAGGGCAAGTCAAAGTTTTCAAGTATGGTGAAGTGTGTTGTAAAAGGGAAAATCATGCTTCCAAGTCTTGCCTTATGACTATAGAAGATTGAAGCAACTTCTAAGTGAGGGTATTCTTAGCTTGTTTACCTTATTTGGAGTTACAAAGGAGATGTTTCTTGTACATATGTAGGAGTTTGATATTGGTTGTAGTGACTATCTTTAATAGACTCTTGTGCAGGGGCATTTCACATAAAGTAAATTTCCAAATGATGATGAGGATCCAACTGAGTCTTTCTCAAGTGTGAAGGCCCATTATGGGGGGAGGAAGGAAGAAGTTATTATTACTAATGTCTTCTCTCATTTGCCCTTGATTTCAAATTATGAGAGAGTGTTGAAAGTGTAATTTGACTTATGAACAAGGTCGACATTATACAATGTAATTATTATCAATGTATACCCTATGGGCCATGGTTAATTGCATGATGACTAAATCTAACTTGTGACTTGTATTTAACCTAAAACTCACTTATTATGTTCACTTAGGTTTGCTTATGTAATTGGGTTTTTGGTAATTGGTAAGTACCCCCCATGAATTGCATCCATTGTATCAAAGTGTTGTGGTTCTTATATATAATATAGTGACTATTTGGTTCTCAAGGGCATCCATCATCTATATCTCTCTTTCATCCTTTTTCATCTATATATCTCTTTAGCTATTTTTTACACTTTTTGTAAAATATTTGAGTGAATAGATTGTTTTTGTTCATTACTAGAAATAGGTGTGAAATCCAATACTATTTACATAATTTGTTCTTTAGAATCAAATTATGAAGAGCATTGGTCATATGATGTGCTCTCATTGGCTCAAGTTCCAAACAAGCGAATTTGATTAGGATGGGTCTAACTTTACTAGAAAGCATAAAATCTAGAATCATTTTGGACTTATGAGGCCATATAGGTAAGAGACACTATTATTAGAAGTGATAGTATTGCCTATTGAAAATAGTCATGTTTGGCTAACATTATTACAAAAATAGTAGTGCTCTTGATAGAATGACAAAATCTAACATTCTTATGGTTTCCTCTAATGGTCATAAACTTTCTAATTTGTGTTAAGTAGAAGAAAATATTGTTCCTGACCTATGATTTGGTCAAATGAAAGAAAAATGCAAGGGGCTAAGCTTTATACCTCAAGGTCTGCCATCCCCTTATACAAGGATCATTAGTCAAGAAAGGTAGTAATCCTACTTGATTTTGGATTTTGATATTTTATTTGAGCATTGGGCTTTTCTTCTATATACAAGACCTTTTCCACTCCACTTTTTTTGGCTAAACTTTATATTTCATATATATTTTTGGATAAGCATTAATAGTGTAGCAGTGACAATGGTATCTTTAGCTTGTGGTTCTAGTAAATTGGAGATAGTTCAGTCCTATTTTTGGAGGGGTAAAATAATGGATAGCTTGACTACCAACTGAATGTCTTTTCTATTTTGTTTGTCATCGTATTTATGGAAACAAACATATTCAAGACGGGGTAGTCATAGATAGTAACTTAACAAACGTTTGTTCCCATAAGCCAATGAGAGTTGATAACTTTTTTACAAGAACAAAGTAAAATAGTGCTTCTTCTCTAAAGAAATTAGAAGCCAATCTGTAAGGCTTCAAACTAAGTCACTTCCACTAAGTGAAAATCACAAGAATTTTAAATTGTTTTTGGGAGTAATCCTTTTCCAAGTTAATGAAAATATTAAATTCGAAGCAAAAGAGATTGGTATAAATGACCTTTGCCATAAACAACTCTAAACATAAAGTAAAATTTGTTGATTTGTGTACATGATATGATGGGGTATATCCTTCATCACTTACAATCTTGGAGAAGAGGGCATCATAAGAGTCATCACATCTAAAATTATAGTTTGATATGAGATTTGACACCCCCACTTTATCATTTTTACATAATGTAATGATCTATGTGTATATTTTATTCAAAGATTAATCTAAATATTGTTACTTGTATAAAAGAGGTGGCAGAATTTTATATTTATAAATGTTTCAAAAAATATATATATTTTTAATTTTATGGTGGAATCGGTAGCCGTCACAAATCCGGGCAGGATGTCCGACTTTTATGGCCGTCACAATATTCTGCGTTGTTCACCCCGAAAACCGCCACACAGATCTTTGCGCAATCCGCCCCTATAACCACCATGCCACAATCATTTTAAACTTTTTACGCCACTAGCGACAAGCAAATTCAAATAATATTTTTAAATTATACTTATATTATAATTTTTTTAAAATCTAAATAAATAATACTTTTATATTAAAAAATTGATTTATTTAAAAAATTTAAAACAAACAACATATTAAACTATAATAATTTATTTTGAAAAAAATAATATAATGCATTGATGTATATAATCAATATTAATTATTTATTTCAATATGTATACCGAACAAAAACAAAAAGGTTTAAAACTGTTTGTTTTTAACTATAATTATATTTACATAAATGGCTACAAATACCCTCGTGCCTTTTAATAATTTTAAAGTTGTACAAGAAAGGGATCGCTTCTGGGACGTGACTCTCCACCACCCAGAAGAGAGCAGGTTATATTTACGTCACATGAAGTAAAGTATTTGGTTTTTTAATATAAACAAGAGGTGAAGGCAAAGGAATCTTTTCTGGGTGTGGGAGCAGCTCTCAAGCAATATGCCCACCAAAAACAATCACCAAAGGCGAACTGATAGAAAAGATGAAAACGGTAACAATGAGTCCAAAGCAGAGCTTGAGATATCCAATTTGATATCCAATTTAAGCGCTGTAAACGAGAGAGCTATTGAGAAAGCTTCAATTTTCAGAAAAGAAAAGATTGAATTGGAATCTAAGCTCAAAGAATGTGAAGGGAGCACTCAAGAATTACAAGTAAAAATTCTTGAAAATGAGGCTTTACTCAAGGAATTACAAGCAAAAAATTCCACTAAGAATATTTTAGCAGCTTCCTTAGCTGAAGAAAAGGCTGATTTGGAATCTAAGTTGAAAGAATATGTAGCTAGGGCTCAAAAATTAGAAGAGAAAATATTGAAAAGGGAGTCTATAATAGAGGCCTTTGCAGAAGAAAAGACTGAGTTGGAATCCAGGTTGAAAGAATCCAAAACAAACATAGAAGAGTTACAAGAAAATATTTCTAAAAGCCAGCCCTTAGTGAAAATCTTGTCTACTGAAAAGACTGAATTGAAATCTAAGTCGGAAGAAGCTGCTACCTTGAAAGATGAAAAGACAGATTTGGAACATAAGTTGAAAGAGCATGAAACGAGAGCCCAAATTTTTCAAGAAAAAATTTCTAAAGATGAGGCTCTTGTGGTGACCCTTGAACAAGAAATGACCAAATTAAAATATAACCTGAAACAATCTGAAGGGAAGTGTAAAAATTTAGAATCACAACTTTCAGAAGATGAGGCCTTAGCTGCAACTTTAAGAATTGAAATTCTGGATTTGGAAGGAAAGGCCCAGAGTTTCCAAGAAGAACTTTCTAAAGAGGAGATCTTAGTGGCTAAGTTAAAAGAAGAAAAGAATGAGTTGGAATCTATGTTGAAAGAATATAAGAAAAGGGCCCAAGAATTACAAGAAAAAGTTTCTAAAGGTGAGCAATCTAATTCGAAGGAACATGAAGATAGGAGTAGAAAATCTCAGAAAAAAAATTCCCAACACAAGGACTCAAAGAAAACACTAACAAAAAAAATGGTTGATTTACAATCTCAATTGACAGCATCTGAACACGAATTACAACAAAAAAAATCTCAACACGAGCCCTTGGCAACGCTATCTCATGCAAAGGTCGAGTTGAACTCTAAGTTGGAAGAGGCTGAAACACTGAGATGGGAAAAGACCGAGTTGCAAACTAAATTGAAACAAATGAAAGAAACAAGTACAAGATCGGTTCCCCAACGTGAGTCCTTACAGGCTACCCTTGAAAAAGAAAAGACTGATTTGGAATCTAAGTTGAAAGCATCAGAAGAAAAGGCTCAAGAATTATATGAAATTTTTTCTAAAAATGAGGGCTTCGAAGAAATCCTAGCAAAACAGAAAAGGGAGACAGAATTGAACTCAGAAGAGTTTGCAGCCTTAAAGAATGAAAAGGCCGAGTTAGAATATAAGTTGAAAGAATCTAAAGAAGAAAGTAGAGCATTGAAGGAAAAAACATACAACCTTGAGGAATTAGTAGCATCCCTAGGAAAAGAAAAAAATGATTTGGAATCTAAGACAAAGTCATTAGAGGAGAGTGCCAAAGCATTGGAAGAAAATGCTTTGAAACAGGGGACAAACCTGAAAGAAGAAAATAATAAGTTGGAAACTACGTTGAAAGAATCTGAAGCCAGGAATCGGGAACTACACGCAAAAATATCTGAAGACGAACAGTCTGCACTCCTCATAAGAGACAACACACAAATTGAATGTGAGCTGAAAAAATTTGAAACAATGAATAAAGAATTATTTGCTAAACTGTTCAAATATGAGTACTTAAATGCCGGATTAGAATCAAGGTTGAAAGAATCTGAAGATACCACTAGAGGATTATATGCAAAAATAATTGAAGGAGATTCTTCCATTGACACCTTAAGAAAAGAAAATGAAGATTTGCTATCTAAGCTAAAAGAATCAGAAGTAAGAACTGAGGAATTGCTTGCTAAAGTTTCCGAATCCGAGATGAATGGAGCAGAAGCAAATCCTGAACAAGAACAAGCTAAATGTTCCCAAAAAGGAAGAGGCCCAGAATCCCAAACTGAGCTTGATTTGTTGAGCAATGAAAAATGCAAAAAATTTCTCACTGAAAACAAAATCTTAAAGGAGCATTTGGAAAAGTTGAACGCCACTGTCATAGATCTTTCAACAACTTTCAATCAAAAAGTTAAAAGTTTGATTGTGGAGAATACAACATCAAAACAACAGGTCAACAAACTCAAAAAAGAAAATAAAGGGCTAAAAAAGGAGATCCAGGGAACAAGGAATTCACTTCAAATACAGCTTGAAAAGCCTGGCCAACTCATAGAAGGAAATGCTAGACTTATAAAGGAGATTGAGATCTTGAGAACAAGTTTACAAAACTCGAGGAACCAAACTCTAGATTATAAAAAGGAGAAAGCAAATCTTGTACATAATCTTGAAAAAACAACCTCTAGATTAAAAGATATTTCAGATAGAGCTTTTGAGATCGTAGGGAAAGTGTCAGATTTAGATGTCCAAGTGTCTAGATTACAAGGAGCAGCAACATCAACATATGACTCAGTCTTATCAGAGTGGAGCATCATCAAAGCAGTTGTGAATAAACATGTTCAAAATTTTTGCCGAATCAAAAACGAAATAGAGGCCTTCCATGGAAATTTGATCTTCAGAATTGCAGAAAATAGACTAGAGAGTCAAAATACAAAATGCAAACTGTGCCTTCCCCCAAAAAACATGATACTTGAGGGTTATAGATTTGGCTGGTTTGGGGGAATTATATGAACAACTTTTAATCCAATATAATTGTTACTGTTAGTATTGTATTTTTTATTCTCTTATGAATTGTGAAGTTCAATTTTTTAATTTAAAAAATAAAAAACATTTGAATAAATATGAAGTTTAATATTTCTATTTAAATTTACAAATGATATTAATAGCATTTAGGGTGTTACTTTCAAGCAAGGAAATTTGAAAAGTTATTTTAATGTCCATTAAGTCATGGGCCTTATGAAACCATCCAACCATATGGTCCTTCATACTCGTTTGAATGGTGTATAATAGGTAGAGTATGCTGTATAATTTTATTTTCTCTGGGACTTTAATCTTGGATTTATTATTTGGAATTTTTAAATTGTCTTGAGGTCCACTTAAATAATTGGATAAAAATTAATATAATACATTTTATTAAAATATTATTAATATCTGTTTATGTGGGGGAGTTGGAGAGCAAGTGGGTAGTTAAAACTCTCAAGTTGAAAAAGAGAGGCCCCAAGTTCAAATCTCTCTCCCTCACATGTTGCGGATATGCAAAGTCCAATCAATGGTTTGTTAGGCTAGCTAGAGTGGATGGGCTCAGGTGCGACTCTCGAGTGATTTTGATAGGCCAGCTAACGTGGATGGGGTCAGGTGCGACTCTCGGATGACTTTGATGGAAGAGAACCCCAAACACGAAATCTAATTCCAAGGTTTCACTCTCCCGCGAGAGGCGCGTTTCCAATAAAAAAACTATTAATATATATAAACAATATTATTTTTTTATATTTCTATATGTATACCCATAAAAATAGAAAGGTTTGAAACTATTTGCTGTTAACTATAGTTAATATTTAGATAAATGTCTACAACTTCCATTATTTCATAGAACAGTTATTAAAATTAACCCTTCTCATGTTTTTTAATAATTCTAAAGTTATCCAAACGATCTCTTTTAGGATGTTGCTGGCAAATGGGCCTAAAAATATCACAAGTTTATAATTACAGGATATTATAATCACACATAATCGTATTCAATCACAATAACACCATTATTACATAAAAGAAGAAGCTTTATTAATTAAAAAAAATATCATTTATTATTGATTCTTGTTATATAACATAGAGCTTTGTATTCAATATATAACCTTACATGAAGTTCTTCAACTCACCCAACTCTTGACCTTTGATCTCCTCAAAATCATGGGAGATACAACCTTTCATATTACCTCTTTACATGACACATCTCACATATTACATAATGACAAAGTCTCTCATGATTACATAACTCCCTACTTATAAACTTGATACATCAGACACATAAATCTCACTTACATGCAAGACACCTCACACAACTCTTCACTTATACACATGACACCTTTCACTCATAACTCTTCACTTACACACATAACACCTTTCACTCATAACTCACACTTGATTACATGACATGAACACACTTCACTATAGAGTTATCGTTACACTAAAACCTTGAGGTGTTAGTGATCGATACAATCTTTGTATCTAAACACCTTATAGGGTGGTTAGTCCCAGGGTCTAGGGTGGTGGTTAGTCCACTACGTCAAATCCCAAAAGCGTAGCAGCTAGTCCAACATTTCCTCTTCGACATAACTCAAGGGGATTTGATCCTAGGGTGAAGCTCTGATACCATTGTACAATTGTTATTACATAAAAACCTCGAGGTATTAGTGACCAATACAATCTCTGTATCTAAACACCTCACAAGGCAATTAGTCTCAGGGTCCAGGATCACGGTTAGTCCACTAAGTCAAATCCTTGAGGTGCAGCGGTTAGTCCAACATTCACAACTTGACATAAATAATAAACACACTCCTAATCTAAATATTTAGAGTTGTAGTCAAGGTACCAAATAATGTAATACCTCTAATAGATGTAACAAAATCTAAAGTAAATAGTATACATAGAAGTTTGACTATGAAATACACTAAGTTTTATAATGAAATTGAAATATAAATGCAATATAAATGGAATTTAATTGGAAATATAATGTCAATGAAAAGTGGAATATAATTTGATTTAGTGTTGTCAGCATAGAATGATGTCATAAGATTTATTAAGATTTGTAAAGGTATAGTTAAAGTCTTAAGCTACATAAGGAAAAATGGAAGTTTGGGGTGAGGTGTCCAAGGAAGCACTTCTTTGTAACTATTGTCCCACAAGCATAAAAGAACCCCCCTTCATTCATTGTTTTGTAACCCATGGTATGTAGAGGTAATGTTAGAGCGAGTATAGAGCATTCTCAAAATATTGTGAATTGGAGAGAACAAGGGTTCTAGGAAGAGTTTTGTGTTTGTGTACTGCAAGTGCAGTCATACCTATATTACAAGTGTCTTATAGGCAATGAGATAATGCAAAGGATTTTCCACTTCCATATTTGTGTGTGTGTTGGGTAATGAAATTGTTGTATTAGTTATTAGGTTGTGTATGTAAAGTTCTATGTGTGTAGATTATAGGTTGTAGACATGAGTTGCATATAGCTTAGTATAATTGTATGAGAGTCATCATACAAATAGTTGCAGTTGGAATATCATGCAAGGGATACCATAATTTTTGTATGACGAAGGTTGTCATACGAAGAAGCTAACATAGTTGTTGTATGAGGATTGTTGATAGGGTGAAGTTGTGGAAGATTACCTTCATTTTGGATTGCAATCGTGTAGTACAAGAGATTGTGCTATACAAGAGGTTGTCATACAAGTGATTGGTAGAATGTCCATATAAGTGCTAATAATATATGATGTTAGACCAGCAATGATTGTAGTCTTAGTTGGTCCCTAGAATCTGTTATTCCAATTGTTCCTCCAACCATCAAAATACTCACTATCATGCTATATTTAGCATTGTTTCCAAATCAAAGTTTATGTCATCTCATTTTTTGAAGTTTGAACTAACAATGGGTGTTACATTTGGCATTGTTGATAAATCAAAGTTTAAATCACTTGTCTATTGAAGTTTGAACTAGTAAAGAGTGCTACATTCGATAATGCTATCATCTAAATTTCAAGGCTAGCACACATGAATATTGAAGAGGTGGATGATATATTTCTTACCATGAGGATATGGGAGATATAACTGCAAAATAAGTGACCAACCTGTAAGATGAAGTCAATGAATTGCCAACCAATATTTGCAGTCAAGACAAAAAAAACTTGAACAATCAGAGATGGATGAAGCAGAACTAAGATAACACACAAAAAATTCACACCAATTTCATTAACATAGGTCTTTAAGTCAAAAATACAGTCGTTCTATTCAAAATGGCCAAGAGTCCGTTTACAATGCATGCGCGGCCTTTTTATAACAGACCCCAACCTCTTCGAAAATCATTACACAAAATGCGGGATTCCCTGTAACCATCCACATGAATGTTCTGTTGTCGCCTGCAAGATGTTGCTAGGTGCCCCATATCATCATGGTTTGTAATGGCGGAGTGCGCTGCAGCCGCCTGTCCATCAACCTGTCGAATCATCATGCATATGAGCGCCCTATAGCCATTTGTAGTTTGTTGCCACGTGTACTTCTACCAGGGTCTTTGTAATCGCTTAATACTCCATGGCCACCTATAATTTGCTGTCACGTGTCCTTCGGCTATGACCTCTGCAACCGTCGGCCAGTCTAGAGTCGTGAGCATTTTGTTGCAATATCACCACGTGTTTGCTTCTTTACGCCCTCTCTCCTCTTCGGTTGTGATATCGCGACGTTTTGGTTGTTCGACCTCTATTTCTCCTTTGGGCCGTGAAACCGCGACATGTCACGATTTCACGACCACTTTGCACCCTGTCACCTTTCTTTTGAAGGTGTCGTGATTTCGCGACCACCTTGCACCTTTAAGCCCTTACTCCGAAAGTGTCGTGATTTCACTACCGTTTCACGCCCTTGAGTCTTTGGTTCGAAAGTGTCACGATTTCATGACCTCTTTTCGCCGTTGAGCCTTCACACCGAGAGTGTCATGATTTTGCGACCACTTTGCGCCTTCGAGCCTTGCCTCTGGGAGTGTCACGATTTCGTGACCACTTTGCGCCATCGAGTCTTGCCTCCAGAAGTGTCACGATTTCGTGACCACTTTGCGCCGTCGAGTCTTGCCTCCGAAAGTGTCATGATTTTGCGACCATTTTGTGCCTTAGAGCTTTGCCTCTGAAGGTGACACGATTTTGCGACCACTTTGCGCCTTCGAGTCTTGCCTCCGAAAGTGTCACGATTTTGCGACCATTTTGTGCCTTAGAGCTTTGTCTCCGAAGGCTTCGCGATTTTGTGACCATTTTGTGCCTTGGCTTCTTTGCTTTGAAAATGTCGTGATTTCGCGACCATTTGGCGCCTTGGCCTCTTTGCTTTGAAAATGTCATGATTTCGTGACCATTTTGCGTCTAGGCTGCTTTGCTTCGAAAATGTCACGATTTCGTGACCATTTTGCGTCCAGGCTACTTTGCTTCATAAATGTCGCGATTTCATGACCATTTTGCGTCCAGCCCGCTTTGCTTCAAAAATGTCACGATTTCGCGACAGTTTCGCACCTTGGCTCCTTTGCTTCAAAAATGTCACGATTTCGCGACAGTTTCGCGCCTTGGATCCTTTGCTTCAGAAATGTCGTGATTTCACGACAGTTTCGTGCCTTGGCTCCTTTGCTTTATAAATGTCACGATTTCGTGACCATTTTGCGCCTTGGTTCCTTTTCTCAAAAAGCGTTGCGATATCGCGACAGTTTGACCCTTTTGCGCCCTTTCTCAAAAAAGTGTCACGATTTCGCGACAGCTTTGTCACTTAAAGAAAAAAAATATTTTTGTGTGATGCAAGATTGCTTTTCCACCTCCGAATGCTCCTGCATCAAACACCCGGGGTGAATTGAGAAGTGACCTTCACTTCTGATCTATCGGAGGTAGACCCAGGCGGTCAACCTCTGCTTTCGACAACCAAGTCACATCTTCTATGGGATTGCCCTTCCACTTGATCAAATACTCAGAATAACTCCTGTTTTGAGTACTTCGGCCCTCATGCGTATCCAGGACTTCTTCTATCTTGTTTGCGACTGGAGTGACCGCAGGAATGCTCCACAAATCTGGGCTTGGTGTTGCACTATTATCTCCTTCATGAAACTCAACCAAATCTGAAATGTTAAAAACCGGTGAGATGTTAAGTCCACTCGGCAACTCCACCTCATAAGCATTGCCCGAATCTCGTTTCCCAATGATCTTGCATGGCCCAAACTTCTTCATTTTTAGCTTGTTATAGTTCTTGGAAGGAAACCTCTCTTTCCTCAGATGGACCATGACAGAATCTCCGACTTCAAACCCCTTAACCCGACATTTTTGGTCTGCCCTGGCCTTATACTGAGCATTCATCTTGGCAATGTGCCTTGTCACCTCCTCATGCACTCCCTTCAGATGTTCAGCAAAGTCTTCAGCCTTAGCATTGCATTTTTCTCTCGTATCCATCCTTCTCAACTCTGAGGCATTTCTTGGGCTGCTCCCATAGATAATATGGAATGGTGATTTATTGGTACTTCTATTGACAGAGTTGTTGTAAGCGAATTCTGCCTACGGCAGAACTAAATCCCATCCCTTGGGCTTATCTCCAACCAAGCATCTCAGCAGATTGCCCAAGCTCCAATTTACCACCTCTGTTTGGCCATCTGTTTGGGGGTGGTATGCAGAACTGAATTTTAAATCCGTCCTCAGTTTCTTCCACAGGGTTCTCCAAAAATACCCTACAAACTTGGTATCCCTGTCCGACACAATGCTCCTTGGCAGCCCATGAAGTCGTACCACTTCCTTGAAGAATAGGCCAGCCACATGGACCGCATCGCTAGTCTTCTGGCATGGAATGAAATGAGCCATTTTTGAAAACCTGTCCACTACCACAAATATGGAGTCGTGCCCTCTCTGCGTCCTGGGCAAACCAAGCACAAAATCCATACTAATATCCTCCCATGGCCTTTCGGGAACAGGCAGTGGTTGATATAAACCAGTAGGCTGCCTCACACCTTTGGCCATCTGGCATGTCCTACAACTTTGCACAAATTTTGCCAAATCTTGTTGCAATTACGGCCAGTAGTAATTTTCACTAACAAGGGAGATGGTCTTATCTTGACCAAAGTGTCTAGCTAGACCTCCACTATGCTTTTCCTCGATGAGATTCTCCCTCATTGAGCTCCTCAGAATGCATAATTGGTTCCCCCTGAACAACATTCCATCTTGAATTAGATAATTCAACCACTTAGTCCTATCCAATGTAACAGGCGCAGTGCAGGCTTTCCAAGCTTCTGTGAAATCGGGGTCTGCAGGGTATAAACCCTTGAGCTCAGCAAACCCTACAACCTCCACTTTCATCTCCATCAATATACATTGCCTCCTACTCAAGGCATCTACCACCCTATTGGAATTTCCACTCTGATGCTTCAGCACAAAGGTATAGCTCTGCAGGAACTCAACCCATTTCAGGTGCCTCTGATTTAATTTCCCTTGATTGTTAATATACTACAGTGCTTGATGATCAGTATAAAGGACAAACTCCTTTGGCAACAAATAATGCCTCCATTTCTTTAGAGCCTGAACTATGGCATAGAACTCCTAATCATATATCGAATACTTTCTTTTGGCATCATTGAGCTTCTCACTAAAATAAGCAACAGGCTTACCCTCTTGGCTCAATACGGCCCCTATGGCACTACCACTCGCATCACAGTCTACCTGAAACACCTTGTTAAAATCTTGAAGCGCTAAGACTGGTTGCTCCGTGACCTTCTTCTTCAGCATGGCAAAGCTTTTGTCTACCCCAGCTGTCCACTTGAATTCCTTCTTGTTTCCCCTCATTATCTTTGTAAGGGATGCACAAATACTGCTGAAGTTTCTAATGAAATTTCTGTAGAAACTGGCCAGACCGTGAAACAATCTCACCTCAATCACGCTTCTTGGCACAGGCCATTCTATGATAGCCCTCACCTTCTCGAGGTCCATTTTGAGACCATCGGCTGAGATAAAAAATCCCAGATATACTAGCTCCCTCTTCACGAAGTTGCACTTCTTCAGATTGATCAGCAACTGCTCCTCCTGTAGTTTCTCAAAAATCCTCCTGATGTGCATCATGTGTTCCTCTAGGGTTCTGCTAAAAATCAGGATATCATCCAAGTAGACAATAACAAATTTGCCTAGGAATTCCTTCAGGACTTCATTCATTAACCGCATGAAGGTACTCGGTGCATTGGTTAGCCCAAATGGCATAACCAACCACTCATACAGCCCCTTTCTGGTTTTAAAGGATGTCTTCCACTCATCCCCTTCTCTAATGCGGATCTGATGGTAACCATTTTTTAGATCAATTTTTGTGAAGTACTCAGCTCCACTTAAACAGTCCATGATATCATCCATCTTGGGCAATGGGAATCTATATTTGATAGTGATCTTGTTAATTGCCCGAGAGTCTGTGCACATTCTCCACTCTCCATCCTTCTTGGGTGCTAGTACTGCAGGTACTGCACATGGACTAAGACTCTCCCTAATCAGCCCTTTCTTCAACAGATCTTGAACCTATCGGTTTAACTCCTCAGTTTCTACAGGTGTCATTTTGTGTGTAGCCTTGTTTGGCAAGCTCGATCCAGGCACCAAATTGATGTGATGACTGATCTTCCTAACAGGTGGTAAACCTTCAGGAACATTATCAAAAATGATATCTAGGAACTCCTCCAACAGTCCCATGACTTCCACTGGAGTTTCCTTGCACTCTTCTTCCCTGACCCTAGAGATTATTGCATAGCACATATGATCTGGCTTCAGGCCCTCCAAAAATCTTCTTCCATCAACTAGACAGACTCGTGCACTGCTGCATACCTTCTCATCCGCCTCCTTCAGGGGTTTCAACTTATGTCAAACTCCATTTTTCGACAAGGAATAGGTGTTAGCTCGACCATCATGTACAACACTTCGATCAAACTGCCATGGTCTCCCCAACAACAAGTGACATGCATCCATAGGCAAGATGTCACATAAGACCTCATCTCGGTAAGTTCCAATGTTGAACTTCACCAGGCATTGCTCACTGACCAACACTCGATGGTCCTTTTACAACCATGCAATCCGATAAGGGTGCGGGTGTTTTCTCCTCTCCAGCTGCAGCTTGGCAACCATATCCTCAGAAACCAGGTTGTCAGTGCTTCCATTATCGATGATGATGTTACAGACCTTGCCTGTGCACTTACATCTTGTGCGAAGCAGGTTGTTCCTCTGGTCTGACTTCTTCTCTTCATTCAATAAGACCCTTCTGATGATCATCGCTTCTCCTCTTTTTGCCTCCTCTGAGTGCTCAGATTCTACACCCTCGTCTGCTACAACAGCTCGGGCCTGACCCTCAGGTCTTCGATTCAGCCTCTCTTGATGCTGCAGGCAGTTGTATGCCTGATGTCCTTCTCCGTAGTTAAATTAGGTTCCTCGAAAGACACCTCTTCCAAACCCTCACCCAGGCCTACCTCTTCCCCTCGGGTAGTTGTTCTGATTGTGTGGGCGTTGGTTGCTCTCCTCCTTCTCTTATTTTTGTTTCTGGCTACTGCTAGCTTCACCAGTTTTTCCCAAATATCTGTATCTTCCTCCATTGGTTCTTCCACCAGATCTTCCACCCCTGTCCTTTCCTCTCTGCTTACCATCAAATCTCCTATTCAATTTCTCTTCTACTTTTAATGCACACTGGTATACATCCTCAACCGTGCTCATCCTTACCAGCCCCAGTTCTTCTTGAATGCTGGTTCACAATCCATTGATATATCGTGCGACTTTCTCCTTATTCGCCTCAAAATGGACGGTTCTAAATGAGATCTGATAGAACTCCTCCGTGTACTCCTTGACAGATTTACTTGCCTGTCTAAGACTTTACATCTTTCTCAACAAATCCAACTCATAATCTGCAAGGATGAATTGCCTTTTCAACTTCTCTACCATCCTATCCCACCTGGTGATCTTTTCCTTTCCCCTCCTATTCCTTTCCAGCTGCACTCCTTTCCACCAGATGCTAGCATGTCCTTTCATCTTTATTTTCGTGAACCTGATCCGATTCGGGTCTGAGATCTCTTCATACTCAAAATACTCCTCCATGTCGTTGATCCAATCTATCAACTCCTCGGGGTTGAGATTCCCAGAATAAGTAGAGACATCGAACTTCAGATTCTTCTCAATCTGGGATATGGCCCTATACAGCCTAGCCTCTGCTGGATCCAATGCTTCTTCCTCATTAGATGGACCCTCTTCTTCCAAAACTTCATCTTCACTGGGTTCCTCCATTCTTGGCTCAACTCTTATAATTTCCTCCTGCAAGGCTTCAACTTGCCTTTGCAAGGCTCTAAGATTGACCTCTGCTTGCCTGTTCCTCACACCATCGCGGTTCCTACGCGGGGGCATCCTGTTCGCTTCCTCACACCCACAATCACAATCTTGGCACAAATTGCCTCACTGTCGGCGATCAATTTGCATACTTAGAACCTTCTGGCTCTGATACCACTTGAAGCAGAACTAAGATAACACACAAAAAATTCACACCAATTTCATTAACATAGGTCTTTAAGTCGAAAATACAGCCGTTCTATTCAAAATGGCCAAGATTTCATTTACAATGCATGCGCGGCATTTTTATAACAGACCCCAACTTCTTCAGAAATCATTACACAAAATGCAAGATTCCCTGTAACCATCTGCACGAATGTTCTGTTGTCACCTGCAAGATGCTGCCAGGTGCCCTGTATCATCATGGTTTGTAATGGCGGAGTGCGCTGCAACCGCCTGTCCATAAATCTGCTAAATCATCATTCATATGAGTGCCCTATAGCCATCTGTAGTTTGTTGCCACGTGTACTTCTACCAGGGTCTTTGTAATCGCTTAATACTCCATGGCCACCTGTAATTCGCTGTCATGTGTCCTTCGGCTATGACCTCTGCAATCATTGGCCAGTCTGGAGTCATGAGCGTTTTGTCACGATATCGTGACGTGTTTGCTTCTTTATGCCCTCTCTCCTCTTCGGTCGTGATATCGTGACGTTTTGGTTGTTCGGCCTCTATTTCTCCTTCGGGATGCAAAACTGTGACATGTCATGATTTTGTGACAACTTTGCACCCTGTCACCTTTCTTTCGAAGGTGTCTCGATTTCGCGACCACCTTGCGCCTTTAAGCCCTTACTCCGAAAGTGTCGTGATTTTGCGATCGTTTCACGCCCTTGAGTCTTTGGTTCGGAAGTGTTGCGATTTTGCGACCTCTTTGTGCTGTTGAGCCTTCGCACCGAAAGTGTCATAATTTTGTGACAACTTTGCGCCTTTGAGCCTTGCCTCCGGGAGTGTGGCGATTTCGTGACCACATTGTGCCGTCGAGTCTTGCCTCCGGAAGTGTCACGATTTTGTGACCACTTTGCACCATCGAGTCTTACGTCCGAAAGTGTTGCGATTTTGCGACCATTTTGTGCCTTAGAGCTTTCCCTCCGAAGGTGTCACGATTTCACGACCACTTTGCGCCTTCGAGTCTTGCCTCCAGAAGTGTCGCGATTTCGTGACCATTTTGTGCCTTAGAGCTTTGTCTCCAAAGGTGTCGTGATTTCACGACCATTTTGTGCCTTGGATTCTTTGCTTTGAAAATGTCGCAATTTCACGACCATTTGGCGCCTTGGCCTCTTTGCTTTGAAAATGTCACGATTTCGTGACCATTTTGCGTCCAGGCTGCTTTGCTTCGAAAATGTCATGATTTCACGACCATTTTGTGTCCAGGCTGCTTTGCTTCAGAAATGTCACAATTTCGTGACCATTTTGCGTCCAGACTGCTTTGCTTCAGAAATGTCACGATTTCGCGATAGTTTTGCGCCTTGGCTCCTTTGCTTCAAAAATGTCACGATTTCACGACAGTTTCACGCCTTGGCTCCTTTGCTTCAAAAATGTCATGATTTCGCGATAGTTTCACGCCTTGGCTCCTTTGCTTCAGAAATGTCACGATTTTGCGACCATTTTGCGCCTTGGTTCCTTTTCTCAAAAAGCATCATGATATCGCGACAGTTTGACCCTTTGGCGCTCTTTCTCAAATTAGTGTTGCGATTTCATGAAAGCTTTGTCACTTAAAGAAAAAAAATATTTTTGTGTGATGCAAGATTGCTTTTCCACCTTCGGATGCTCCTGCATCAATGGAACAAATATGAAATCCTCAAAAGGAGGATAGTTTCAATGACAAAAACGAAAGGTGCCACACATTTTTATTAACAACAAATGATGATGCGTGAGGAGAATAAAAACAAACAAATGAAGTATAGTTTGAGGGATATATTTACGTAAGTCAAGATACAAATATGAATACTACATAGAGAGACAAGGTTGAACGACTAATAACATTGGTACAAGAGTAGGGGAGTTTTCCAAGAGATGTAGAGTATAAGGAGTTAAGCACAAAGGAAACCATAGGAGAGTGCATGCGCAAAAACACCAAAATCAGTACTCATGTATTCACAAGGGAGGTCACAAAGTATTAAGATACCAAAAATTAGTTGTAGATTGTTTACTAGCAAAGAGTTGTTAGGTGAAGCATCAAGAGTAGAGGCACCAAGAGGAGTACCAAGTGAGGCATCATTGAGTGGGAAGGAGTAAAGAGAAGAAAATAACCCCCTAATGACGAATATGCATCAACCACAAGAAGTCGAAATGCCCACCTTTTCATGGTGATGAAAAGAAGGATCCAAACTGTCACATCGAAACATGTACTACAATATGACATTCCAACAGAGTGGATGATGAAGATACATGGTTAAGGATATTTTCGGCCACATTGTGATGAATCATAATGGATTGGCATATAAATAAGGAAAGAAATGATCCTTTCACCACATGGAAATATTTGAGAGATAAATTCAAGAAATAATTCAAGTTATTTGAGACAATATTGAAATTATTGGTGAAATATATTCAACTAAGTAGGAGGATGAGGATGTCAAGTCCTATAATTGAAGACTCAAGGAACTGATAGATAAGATGGAAGTAAAACTAAAATATGACTTATAGAAGAGATGGTTCCTTGATGGGTTGCTACCATATTATAAGAAAAAAATGAAGGTAGTACCCCCTACCTCATATCAAGAAGCATATGAGGGAGAATAAAATGTGGAAAGTGAGGCTAAGCAAACGATGATGAGATTAAGTTGAGGTGAATTCCAATTTACTTGGTGCAATACTTGAGCTATATTCAAAGGTAGAGCATATCACATGCACAAGGAAAGGTTATGGGGCCAAGATGTCAAGAAGTGCAAGTGATAAGAAGAGATTAGTTCATTGATACAACAATGTTGATGATTGAAGCAAGAAAGAAACCAACATTGATTCATATAAAGTTGTTGAATCACAAACTAACACAAGTGATCATTGATGAGGACCTAGTGTAAACGTTATGTTTGGGAAAACCTAGAAGAATATTGGAGCACCATTCTTGCAGTCTTCAAACTTTTGCTTATATGGTGTAGACCAATATGGAATAGAGATGAAGGGCGCATTAACAAATAAAAAAAAGAATATTGTTGATCAATATTTCATTATGGATTTTGTAGTGATTTCCATGCAAAAATTGGCCTATTATGCATTACTAGGTTGTGGATGGTTAAAATTGGTGAAAATGATCCATGGTTGGAAGAAAGAATGTCTAACACTTAAGAAGGGACACCACAAATATATGATAAATTTCAAAAACCAATCCGTAATTCAAGATATTGCAACATCTAATAAATCAATAAGTTCATCATCAAATGAATAAAATAGACATGATCCAGATGAATAAGGCATGATAAAACTTCAAGATTGTACAAAAGACAACGAAGATTTTGATAATGGACTCCATTAGCAAATGGTGGAATATGAAATTTTTTTCCCACATTTTTTATGTATTCAAGTTTAAGAATATGATCATGATGAAAGGAGAAATATGATGTATGAGGTCAATGATTCAAGTTATAATAAGAAGCATGCACCAAGGAAAGAAGAAGAAGAAAATTGGATATTTCCCAAAAATATTATAGAGTACACGGTCGGTGACATGGTGATCAATGAGAAACCAACCTAGTCAATCAATGTACTCAAGGAAACAAATGAACCTGATGTCATCCAATATGAAGGTGTAAATATGGTGTAGGTAAACCTCAATGAACAAGGGGAATAAAATATCATCTAGTGTGGAGATGATTGGGACCTAGTATTGAAAGCAACAAGCAATTTCTTTCAAAAACATTATAGTACAAGCATGTTTTTGCAAGGACATATAAGGATTTGAAGGGGATTCCACCAAACTTGTGTATACAAATAATCCTAGTGACTCTAGGTGTAGCTAGCAAGAATACAACCATACAGGATGAATCTAAAAAATGCAATATTGGTGAATACAAAGATACAAAAAATGTTAGATGCAGGTATAACCTTCAAGGTGGCGGTCAATGAGTGGGTGTTAATGATAGTAATTACCATGAAGAAGTAAGCAAGTCAAATTTACATCTGTGTGGACTTTCAAAGTGTAAACATTAAGTAACGATTAAGGACTCATTTCCCATTCATTTCATTGATTCAATACTGGAAGTAGCGAGACACGAGATCCATTTACTTTTGCATGGATTATTAGGTTATAACTAGATCAACATCATCAAGAAGGATAAATTGAAGGCTACCTTTTTTATGAAAAATAGAATATATGCATATAAATGGATGTTTTTTGGTCTATGCAATGCTCCAACCACATTTCAAAGGATAGTCTTGTATATTTTTGAAAAAATATCCACTAGAAAGTTTAAGATCTTATTATATAACTGATCATTGTATGGAAGAAAAGGAAGACACTTAAAAGTACTGCACGAATACATGAGTTTGTGTAGAAAGGCTCATCTAGTATTGAATCCCAAGAAGTGTAAATTGTCAGTTCCTTATAGGAATTTTTTGGTACATATTGTCTATAAGGAATATTTGAAGACAAACCTTGACAAGGTATGAGTTATAATGGGCATAGAAGAGCCCTATGATATCAGTTCAATGAAGTCATTCTTAGGAACTATCGGGTACTATCATAGTGAGATGCCTTAACATGCAAGAATATTTCTTTCAAGTGGACAATGGAGTATCAAAAAGCCTTTGAGGAGTTAAAGCCAAAGTTGATGTGTGCACCCATTCTAGTATTTTTGCATTAGGACAAAGAATTTCATGTCCACGTCAATGTATCTAATTTTATGATTGGATGTGGGTTGGCCTATGAGGGAAAATTTGATCTTTGATAAACCTATTTACTTTTTGATTTGGTTGTTGTCATGGGTGGAGAAAAACTATAGCACTACGAAGAGAGAAGCTTTGGGGATGGTGTATGTAGTACAAAAAGTTAGACATTACTTGCTTTTCAATCTCTTTACCTTCTATGTAGATCATTAAGGGTTATTGTACTTGATCAATAATCCAACTATACATGAATGAGTTAGTAGGTGGCTCATCACACTGTAAGTGTTTGGTTTTTAGGTGGTGGTGAGACTTGGGAAGACACATGTAATAGTGAATTAGTTATCATAGATTTGCTTAGGAGAACCTACTGAAGAAGGAATATCAGTGAATTTTTGAATGATCATTTGTTTATGGTAAGTGTAGTACCATATTGGTACAAGCATATAGGAGTATACCTATCAAAAGGAGAGCCTCCAAAGGAGATGATAACAACAGAAATAAGAAGCATCATTATAAATTCAACACCATTTTAGTAGATTATAGGTTTGTGATACAATATTGGACCTGATGGAGTTCTACAGAGGTGTGTTATGGATGAAGAAGTAAATATAGTGCTAAAAGAGGCTCATGAAGGACTAGTAGTAGGGAACATGGGGCCATATGCAATAATAAGGAAGGTGTTGTTGGTAGGGTTATAGTTTCCCACTCTTTATAATGATGTTAGGGAGTATGTGAAAGCATGTGATATTTACTAGCAAGCCAGGAAGCCACTAAAGAGAGACTTGATGTCATTACATCCATAACAACCATACTAATTGTTTGAATGATGGGTCTTCATTTTATTGGACCTTTGAAAATAAGTTGAAGAAGTAAGTGTGGGTATATTGTGGTGGAAACTAAATAATTAATAAAGTAGGTAGAGGCATACGCATTGCCAAAAACAATTTCATGAAGTACAACCCAATTTCTCTATAAATAAGTCATTATAGTTTTGGAATTCTCTAATATTTGACTAGTGATAGAGGAGGCCACTTTATCAATGAGATTTTATAGAACTTAACCACTAATATTAGGATTTTTCATTCTTTTTCAAGTTCATATTACCCTAGAGTAAATGGGAAGACAAAGAAGATAAACAAACTCCTAGTCTCGATTATTTACAAGACATGTGGTGTGGTAGGATTTTATTGGGAAGAGAGTGTGGGCATACAGGATGACATTCAAGACAATAAAAAAACATAGATTACTCTGATTTATGTATGGATAGGAGGTAGTAGTGCCAATGGAGTTTCTTATAGTTTCCATATTGAGGGTGGTGGTACAAAACCATCTAGGAGACCAAGAGAGGCTTGCACCACTCATATAACTAGATGAGAAATGGGTGATGGCATAGTGGGCAATAGATATTACCCAATGATGAATGAAGCTATGGCATGACAAGCACTTGAGAAGCATGAAGTTGCAACTAGGTGATTTGGTGCTGAAATTTAATGGCAAACGTGAGACCAAGATAGGAAAGTTAAAAACCCTATAACTTGAGTCATTCCAAGTAGTTAAGTAAATGGATAATGATGCAATTAAGTTACTAAAATTGGATAGGACATAATATCCCAAAATATTCAATGATTTGAAGTTAAACCCATACGAAGTAAAGGCATAAGTTAATATGGTTGATTTTAAACAAGTTGAGGAAGAGACTGTAGAAAGACTAGTTGAAGCACTGCAACAATATTCAAAGAGGTTTGAAGGAATCATGGTCTATGATAAATGGGACCCAAGCAAGACCCATGAGAAAAATTATGTATACTAAAAACTTAATAAATGGACCTAGGATGGTTGTTTGAAACAAAAAATGGAGAGCAACTTGTCATAAAATAAGAAGAGTTAGAACCACATCCAGTAGAACAAATAAGATTGTGGATATATGTAATATTCTTAGGGATAAAATAAGGACAACATGAGCAGTGATTGGTGGCCATGGAAAATGTATGATATCCACCCAATAAAAAATATTTGAACAAATATAGTGAGTATAAGGAGATGAGTATGCCAACACAATTTGATATCATACAACAAATAATACATCTAGAAACATAGTTGTTACAAGAATAATATGAAAGTATGCAACGGGTATAAATTGCTCAAGAATCTAGAAGAATAATACAAAATATTTATGAAAGGGAAATGATATGGGTAGTGTTGAATTACCTTGAGCAACAAAGAGTGAGAAGAGAGGAAGTAGCTAAGATACTATGGAGAGGTATTTTTGAAACACCTATATATCAAGAAGGATATGGAAGAAACTAGAAAATAGACACTAGTAGTATGTTCTCCACAAGATCTAGTGATTCAAGCAATACCTCAAGCTCACCACTCAAAATAAGCTCCAAGGAACACATCAAGACCTCAACCCGCTCCCCAATTGGAAGAAAGAAATAATCCACAAAATAACTTTGAGCATGGATGAAGAATAAGGTAGAGATTGGAATATTTGCCAATAGATGCAGTTGAGAAAGTAGGAGGTCCTAGTAGTTCTCAAGGACTACTAGATATACCAATTTTAGTATAGGAAATAGTGGATTGAAATACAAAAGGAAGAATGATTTAGAGTAAAGTATTTACCTTTTAATATAAAAAAGAGGTGAAGGTCTCTTTTTTGAGTGTCGGAGCAGCTCTCAAACAACGTGTCCATCAAAAACAACAACCAAAGGTAAAATAAGAGAAAAATATGAAAATTATACAATGAATCCAATTCAGATCTTGTGATATCCAATTTGAGCACCGTAAACAATAGACCTATTGAAAAAACTTCAAATTTACAAAAAGAGAAGAGTGAATTGGAATCTAAGGTCAAAGAATGTGAAGGGAGCACTCAAGAATTACAAGTGATTTTTTTTAAATGAGATCTTACTCAAGTAAGTATAAACAAAAAACTCATAATATTAAAACATTAGGATTAAATATGAATTAGGAGAATGGGATTGACAAGTGGATTATGAAAACATTGCATTCTAATGTCTCAAATGTCATGAAATTGGATAAATGGCAACATTAAAACATTAGGATTAAATCTGAATTAGGAGAATGGGATCGACAAGTGGATTATGAAAACATTGCATTCTAATGTCACAAATGTTATGAAATTGGACACATGGAAAGATACTTGCAAAGTGAAAATGATAGAGAAAGAGATGAAATTTTTTGGGCATTAGGGAAACTTCAATATGAAAAAAGGAGATCATATCATAGGAGAAGCTAGATCAAATCAAGGATTTTATACTTCTAAGAAAGTGGTAATAAAAAACCCTCTACATCATCATATGACAAAGGTTAATTTTAAAGAAAATGAGAAGAATGAGGTCAAGCTTATTCTAGGTAAATCATCTTTATTTTCTTCAAGTAGCATAAAATTTTCTCCTTATAATAGAATGAAAGTAGTCCATAGTGTCTTCATTGTACTTTTAATGTTTCAAAAGCAGTACAATGGAGAAAAGTATAGGAGGATATCTAAGAAAATTTAGGATTTCCATACCAACATAAGAAAGTAATGACTATGGAGGATCATACGTGCACTTTAGGGTTTTCAAGGAAAAATAAAGAAGAAAATGCTAATGAATGTATTCCTTGCACTTTAGATTCCTTAGGGAAACATAAATATTTAGAAGATAAGTCTCATTTTGAACAATATGAAAAAATACAAGAGATTGACGAAGATGAGAGTATTGGTAGGAATGGAAAAAGGAAAGGAAGGCCATCAAAGCATGATCAAAAAGAAAAATAAAAGGAATCCAAATAAAAATATCATGTGTTAACAAGAATTGGGGCTAAGCCCACTTATAAAAATAAAAATTGTTGATTATGCAAATTATATCATGGAGCACTTAAAATTTGTATTCAATAATCAACAATCTACTTTTTACAATACAATTCCCACACAAGTATCCACTTCTTTAGTCTTATTTATCAACAAAGATGGAAATAGACCTGCATTGACATAGCTAAAAATAGACCTGCATTATTGCAGCTATACTGCATTACACAATGATGGAAATAGACCTACAATCATATAATACAAAGTGTTGGAAATAGACCTCCAATCCTGTAGTGTAAAGTGTTGGAAATAAACTTGTAGTACTGCAGTGCATAGCATTGGAAATAGACTTGTAGTCTTGTAGTGCCTAGTGCTAGAAATAGAACCTAAAGTCTTATAGTGCACAATGTTGAAAATAGACTTGTAGTATTGTATTTGTCTTGTAGTATAAAGTGTTATA
Source organism: Wollemia nobilis (assembly GCA_028583015.1). Taxonomy (NCBI): domain Eukaryota; kingdom Viridiplantae; phylum Streptophyta; class Pinopsida; order Araucariales; family Araucariaceae; genus Wollemia; species Wollemia nobilis. The sequence continues at coordinate 6,988,307 of JAQPPZ010000040.1, forward strand.
AATAGACCTACAATCCTATAATGTTGTGCTAGAAATAGATCTGCAATCCTACAGTGAAACCATGGTCTAGTTCACCATATTTTCTTCCTTATATTTACTCTTAACATAATACATGCAATAATTAATATTTGAAAGGTGTATGACACCTATTCCCAACATTCTTACACTTGTCATATACCTTAAAAGAGCAAAAGAGAAACACAAACAAAAGAGTGAACTAATTGGTAAGGAAAAAAATGTTCATTCTCTTGTAGCATGATCTAAACTTCTCAATGCTCATAGGCTTTTTTAGAGCATATACAACATTTATTGAAGTATCCACCTTCTCAATAATAACCTTCCTATCCTCCACCATGTCATGAACAAAATTATATTACACATAATATATTTTTTTTGCTAATGAATTGTAGGGTTATTTTCCAAGGCAATAGCACTTTAATTGTCAAAGTTAATTTTTACTACTTCCTAACTCAATCCAACATCCAAACATAATTTTTAAAGCCAAATTACCTCTTTATTGGCACGAGTATCTGCCATATACTTTACCTCTATATTGTATAAAGTGACTAAAACTTATCACTTGCTCATCCAACTAATTGCACCACCAAATAGGCTAAACACATAGCCATTGGTTGACCTCTTGCTGTCAACATCTCCTACCCAGTTTTGAGTTCACAAATCCTTGTATATACAACTGCTTCTTTAAAAATTTCTTGGTTGTCAAGGATGCTTGATAAAAAATAGAGTAATTAGAAGCACCTTCAAGATATTTGAAAACCCTCTTCACTACTACCCAATGATCCTTTCCAATATTTTCCATAAACTAGCTTAAGACTCCCACTACTTGGGAAATGTTTGGTCTAGTGCAAACCATAGCATATATGAGGATCCCAATCACACTAGAATAGGGTACATAACTCATGTAATTAATTTTTCCAAGTGTAGGATACTACTCAACAAAAAAATTTGTTCCCACAGAAATAGGGACACTAACTGGTTTGTAATTCTTCATGTTAAAATGTTGTAAAATATAGTCGCCATACTTTCTTTGAATTAACCAAAGTTTTTTGTTGGATCTATATTCTTATAATATCCATACCTAAGATAAAATTAGCAACTCCTACATCCTTCATTTCAAACTATATTGAAAGTTGAAATTTCAAGACCTTAATGATATCCTTATTGTTACCAATTAGCAGCGTGTCATCCACATACAATATGAAAATAAAATAATGACCATCCTCCTACTTATAATAAACAAGATTTGATGTGGGAGACCTATTAATTATATAACATGATGTACTAATTACTTCATCCCAAAACTTCTATTCTAGTCTAGTACTACTTAACATACTCCTAGCCCTCTCCATTAGTGTCATGTTAATCCTTTTGACAACTCCATTTTGTTGAGATGTATAAGGAGTTGTCTTACACCACTTAATTCCATGCTTCTTGCAAAAACTATAAACTATTTGCTATAAAAATTTCCTCCATTGCCTATTCTAAGAGACTTAATCTTTCTTCGTATTTGGTTCTCAACAAGAGCTTTGAACTCTTTAAACTTAGCAACCATTTCAAAATTTCTTCTTAGAAAATAAATCCATGTCATTCGTGAATGACCATAAATTAAAGATACATAATACAATGATTAATATAATGAAGGTACATCAATTAGGCCACAAACACCACTATGCACTAAATCAAGTAAATCCATGCATATATGAGAGCTTGAGTAGAATTTAACTTATTTTTGTTTTCCATTAAGATAATGTTCACAAACCTTGAAATCAAAGAAAACATCATTTATCCCCTCAACAAGGATTTTTCTCACAAAGGTTTTAAACCCTTTATCACCAATGTGACCAAGCCTATAATACCTAACATAGTATTATCTATTGGTAAGTTACTATCTATATTTTATGTACTACTACATGTAATTGTCTTAGCATCAAGACAAAATAGTTTCTCATCATATACTCCTTTAGCAAGCACTATTGATCCATGAACCATAGTGACTCCTCATTTGTTAAATATCACTTGCACACCCAAGTCATTCAAGCTACTCACAAAAATAAGGTTTCATGCCAAACCAAGAATATGCAAGACATTGGTCAAGGTCTTGGTCATGTTATTTAAGATTTGTAAAGAAATTATCTCTCTACCAACAAACTTAAGGGACAAGTTTCCCCCAAGTACACACTCCCACTATCACTATCCTAGTACTCTATGAAGTACTCTTATTATGGGGTCATATGGTATGACACTCCTAAATCAATCAACCAAACACTATCTCTAATATGAGTGGAAAAAGAAACCATGAATGCATCTCATGCATCCTCTCAAGAAGAGTTAGAATCAGAATCCTTATTGGATTTATGTTTGTTCTTATGATTCTTCTCACAATATTTCTTCACATACCCTTATTCCCATAATTTCAACATTTGATCTTTGTTAGAGTGGGAGTATTGGATCTTCCCTTGGACTTGTACTGATAAAATATCTTATTTCTCTTATTCCTTTATTTATATCTACAATGAACAACCAATACATTCTTGACGTCTTTCATGGTTTTCCTTCGCATATCTTCTAAAAGCAAGGTATAGACTATCTCCTCCATATTCAACTTGGTACTAGTGGAGCTGATAACCATTACTATGTCATCCCAAGAATTGGGTAACTAACATATTAAAGTGATACACTAGTCCTCCTCATCCTTTTTTACTTCAATGAATCTTAGTTGTAAAATGATAATGTTGAATTCATTCAAGTTTGTTGCTATGGAATATCCATCTCCCATCCTTAGGGAGTGCAATTTCTTCCTCAAGAACATTTTTTCACAAGGGATTTGGCTTGGTAAATTGAATCCAACCTATCCCACAATATTTTCGTATTAGGTCACTCACTTACATTCAAGAGCATAGAGTCAGCCAAGAAAAATCAAATAAGGCTCTCTACAAATAATAGAATTTTAAAAATGAATCTCAAAATATTTTGGTAATATTTTTAAAGAAAAGAAAGAAATTTAATACAGGATAAAAAAATTACAAGAGATAATAGAAATTAATGGAATGGATCAATATTCTTATTGAAATGACGTTAGAAAAATGTATAATAAATTTCTACTTAATCTTTAGAGGAAAGCAGTGCAAAACACACCTCGACTTTCACTTCAACAAGTAAAATTGCATATATCTCACATACAGGAAGCAATATATACCTTGAAGAACCCCTTTGAGAAAAACATAACCATCAAGAAGCACTTAAATTTTTTATTCTGTAATCAATAATCTACTTTTTACAATACAATTCCCACACAAGTATCCACTTCTTTAGTCTTATTTATCAACAAAGCTAGAATTAGACCTGCATTGACATAGCTAAAAATAGACTTGTATTATTGCAGCTATACTACATTGCACAGTGATGGAAATAGATCTACAATAATACAGTGTAAATTTTTGGAAATAGACCTCCAATCCTGTAAAGTGTTGGAAATAAAATTGTAGTAACTGTAGTGCATAGCATTGGAAATAGACTTGTAGTCTTGTAGTGCATAGTGCTAGAAATAGAACCTAAAGTCTTATAGTGAACAGTGTTGAAAATAGAATTGTAGTATTGTATTTGTCTTGTAGTATAGAGTGTTATAAATAGATCTACAATCCTATAATGTTGTGCTAGAAATATATCTGCAATATTGCAGTGAAACCATGGTCTAGTTCACCATTTTTGCTTCTTTATATATACTCTTAGCATAAGACATGCAATAATTAATTTTTAAAAGGTGTATGCCACCTATTCCCAATATTCTTCCACTTTTCATATACCTTACAAGAGCAAAAGAGAAACACAAACAAAAGAGTGAACTAATTGGTAAGGGAAAAAATACCCATTCTCTTGCAGCATGATCTGAAGTTCTCAATGCTCATAGGTTTTTTAGAGCATCTACAACATTTATTGAAGTATCCACCTTCTCAAGAATAACCTTCCTATCCTCCACCATGTCATGAACAAAATTATATTACACATAATATATTTTGTCTACTAATGAATTGTAGGGTTCTTTTCCAAGGCAATAGCACTTTAATTATCAAATTTAATTTTTACTACTTCCTAACTCAACCCAAAATCCAAACACAATTTTTAAAGTCAAATTACCTCTTTATTGGCATGAGTATCTGCCATATATTTTACCTCTATATTGGATAAGTTGACTAAAACTTGTCACTTGCTCATACAACTAATTGCACCACCAAATAGGCTAAACACATAGCCCTTGGTTGACCTCTTGTTGTCAACATCTCCTACCCAGTTTTGAGTTAAAAAATCCTTGTATATATGACTGCTTCTTTAAAAATTATATGGTTGTCAAGGATGCTTGATAACAAACAGATTAATCAGAAGCACCTTCAAGATATTTTAAAATCCTCTTCACTACTGCCCAATGATCCTTTCCAAGATTTTCCATAAACTAGCTTAAGACTCCCACTACTTGGGAAATTCCTGGGCTAGTGCAAATCATAGCATACATGAGGATCCCAATCACACTAGCATAGGGTACATAACTCATGTCCTCTATTTCTCCAAGTGTAGGACACTAGTCAACAAAATTTTTTGTTCCCATAGAAATAGGGACACTAATTGGTTTGTAATTAATTTTAAAATGTTTTAAAACATAGTCAACATACTTTCTTTGACTTAACCAAAGTTTTTTGTTGGATCTATCTCTTATAATATCCATCCCTAAGATAAAATTAGCAACTCCTACATCCTTCATTTCAAACTATATTGAAAGTTGAAATTTCAATACCTTAATGATATCCTTATTGTTACCAATTAGCAGCATGTCATCCACATACAATATGATAATAAAAGAATGACCATCCTCCTACTTTTAATAAACAAGAGCTAATGTGGGAGACCTATTAATTAGATAACATGATGTACTAATTACTTCATACCAAAACTTCTATTCTAGTCCAGTACTACTTAAAATACTCCTAGCCATCTCCATTAGTGTCATGTTCATCCTTTCGACAACTCCATTTTGTTAAGATGTATAAGGAGTTGTCTTACACTGCTTAATTCCATGCTCCTTGCAAAAACTATCAATTATTTGCTACAAAAATATTCTCCATTGTCTATTCTAAGAGACTTAATCTCTTTGTAAAAACTATCAATCACTTTGCTACAAAAGTGTTTTCCTAATGAAATGGACCCCTAATTTTGATCCTGAGAAGCAAAGTATTAATTATACCCCTATTTGGGTTAGGCTTCCTAACCTTCCATGGCATATTTGGCATGAACATGTTCTCAGAGCTATTGCTTCTACCATTGGAGATCTTGTGGTCATTGATAGAGGTATCCTGGCCAGATATAGAATGCATACTACTTGATTTTGTGTTAATGCAAAATTAGATTCTGCTCTCCCTACCTTTGTTGAGCTGGAACATGGGTTATTTTATCGAAAACAAGCCATTGAATATGAGAACAAGCCTGCTTTTTGCATTGAATGTCGCACCCAGGGACATCTCAAAGCTCAATGCCCTTCTCTAAAAATTCATGTTGTAAATGCTGGTCCAAGTCAAGAAAATATAAATGTTGGCAAAGGAAAGGATATGCTATCGTTCTCCAAGTCGGATAAAAAAATATTTTCTCCTTCAAAAGAAGTGTATTTCCATCGTATCAAGAGTAAAAAATCTCAAGGATATTTTTATAATGTTTCAAGTGATATGGGTAAAAAATATTTCTCTTCTGCTGTCGAGCCCTCCCATAATGAGGTAAGTTTTTTTGCTCTTCTTAATAAATTTTAGGCGTTGGCTAATTTATCTTCTGAAGAAGATGTTGATTTGGGTATTCATTCTCTCAATACTGGGCCACGTTCTTCTTCTACTCTTGATTCTGTTCTAGCACAGGAATCTTGCATTGGAAAGTCCAAGTCTTCTCCTACCCAAAATGCTAGTCATTCTCCTTCCAAGGCTAGTGAGATGATTCTTAACAATATTTCTGAACCTCTCGACCAAACCCCTTATTAATTAAGTTTCTATTCCTTCATCCTTATTTGAACCTTCCAGTATTGTGGTTCAAAAAATTACATCCCACAACTTGAGTCTAAAAAATACCAAAAGTCATAAGAAATCTCCAATTGATTGCGGAGCTGAGAAGAATAAAGGTAGAACTTCTAATTATGATCAATGAAAACAAGGTTTGCATGAAGATATTGATAATGGCATCAAAAAAATCTTATTTTCCTCTAAGATTAATTTGTCAAAGGAAGATTCAAAATGTACCAAACCTCCCCAACCCCAAGGAAAGGGAGGCAAGAGAACCACCAAATATTCAAAATGAAAATCCTCTCATGGAATGTGAGAGGCCTTAATGGTTTAGCTAAGCAGTGGCTAGTTAGATCATTAAGGAAAGAAACAAGTCCTACTATTTTTCTACTTCAAGAAACCAAAGTTAGTGATCCTTATGCTAATACTATTTGTAATAATGTATGGAAAAGCTATGAGTCTATTGTCTACAATGCAAAAGGTGCCTCTAGAGGTCTCATCTATTTATGGAACCCTTCTATCCTAGAAGGAAGACTAATTCATTCTAATGATTGTTAAAATTCTTTTTTTTGATAAAGTCAACAACTCGCCTTGGGTTCTCACCAATGTTTATGCTCCAAATTTTATTACTGGAAGGTTTAGGCTGTGGGAAATTATTTCATCTATTAGGAATGCCTTTCCTGACCTTCCTTGGATCCTTGTTGGTGATTTTAATACGCCTCTTTTTCCTTCTAATAAAAGAGGTGGGGTCGACTCTTTTTCCAAAAGTATGGAGGATTTCTAGGAATTCATAAGTTTAAACAACTTGATGGATGTCAATCTCAAAGGAAACCAATTTACCTGGTCTAATAGAATAAGTGGCTCTCAACTCATCCAAGTTAAACTTGACAGAGTTTTATTTTCTCATGAGGCCTTGGCTATTTGGGGAGATGCCAATCTCCAATATCTTATTAATATTGGATCCGACCATAGTCCAATCCTTCTTGATACTAATAATCCTAAAATATTCAGAATTTTATTCAAATTTGAAGCAATGTGGATGCATCATCCTAATTTTAGAGATAGAATAATTTAGTGGTGGCAAACGGAATTCCAAGGATGCCCCTCTTTTATTTTGGTCCAAAAAATAAAATTAATCAAAGAAAATCTTAAGATCTGGAACAGAGATATTTTTGGGAATCTTTTCTAAAATAAATAGGAAATAAAAAATAGACAGGCCATAATTGAACATGAAATTCAAGGAGGTTTTTTCTAGTAATTTATTAAATGAAGAGAGAAACTTGATATCTCAATATCATAACATCCTTCAATGCGAAGAAACCTTTTGGAGATAAAAATATTGGGATGTTTGGCTTAAGCAAGGAGATTTTAATACAAAATTCTTTCATGTTTCTACAATGAGGCACATAAGTAACAATAGGATTAAGGAAATTAAGTGCAAGAATGGAAATGCTACTTTTGACATTAAAAAATTAGATTAGAAGGGATAGCACATTTTATTTAGCTGCTTGAAGAAGATCCTAGATCTACCTCTGAAAAACGCCAAGGATTTCTTCCTTCAATTTTTTCCTCATCTGATATCTGAAGATACCAATCACAATATCACTATTGTTCTCACAGATGAGGAAATCAGATTAGCTATATTTTTCATGAAAACTGATAAGGCTCCCGGACCTGATGGATTTCCACCTAGGTTTTTTCATGTATTTTGGGATTTCATAGGTCTGGAGTTTGTGCTAATATCAAATAAATTCAAGCCTCTAAAATCATTCCTCGAGGAATTAACTCCACCTTCATTATGCTCATTCCCAAAAGTCCCAATGCAAACAACTTTAATGATTTCAGACCCATTAGACTTTGTAATTTCATATACAAAATTTTGACAAAAGCTTTAGCCAATAGACTAAGGGATATTATGCCCCTCATTATAAATCAGTGTCAAGGAAGTTCAGTTAGAGGCAGATCTATATTGGATGGTATCATCTCTGTTCATGAATCTATTCATTCCACATCGCACAACAAAAAAGTTGCTTTCCTTCTCAAGTTAGACATGAACAAAGCCTATGATAGACTAAATTGAGACTTCCTTTCAGCAATTTTGTCCAAATTTAGATTTCATCCTGATTGGATCTCCTTAATTAGAGGATGCATTTATTCAGCTTAGTTTTCTATCCTAATTAATGGATCCCCAGTATGTTACTTCAAAAGTAGTAGAGGCTTAAGGTAAGGTGATCCCCTCTCTTTTCTTATTTTTATTATTGAAACTGAGGCTCTTGGTAGATCAATTCTAATTGCCAAACATTCAGGTCTTATTTCTAGAATATAGGTTACTTATCAATGCAATTCTATTACTCACCAAAAATTTGTTGATGACATGTTACTGTCTACCTCTGCATCTGTTGGTGAAGCAAGAGTCATCAAATGCATCCTTCTCCTATATAAAGGAGTTGTTGGTCAAAGGGTTAGTTTTCAAAAAAGCAAATTAATTTTTCTTAATACCCCTTTCAGAATAAAACTCATGATTCCCAATATTCTGGGCTGCTCAATCTCATATTTGCCTTCATCCTATTTGGGAATGCCACTTTTTGTGGATAATTCTAAAGAGAACCTATGGGATAATTTCATTGAAAGACTCCAAAAAAATTTATCTTCATAGAAAAGCAATATCCTTTCACAAGCTAGCAAAGCCACTCTTACTATGGCTTGCCTTCAGAGCATTCCTATTTATTTTCTCTCCTTGTTCAAAGCTCCTACAAAAGTGTATCACAAAATGGAACAAATCCAAAAGCATTTTCTTTGGACAGGTATTGAAAATAAAAATAGATTTCACTTGGTAGCCTGGGATAATGTTTACAAATCCAAAGTGCAAGGAGGATTAGGTCTGAGAAGAATTTAGCAGCTCAACTTTTCTCTCTTGGCTAAGCAGGCTTGGCACCTCATCTCAAGAGATAATACTGAATGGGCCAAGATCATCAGAAGAAAATATCTTCAATTCTTTGTATTCCTTTATGGGGACATTTCTTCCTCTGGTTATTTCTTATGGAAATCAATCTGCTTAGCCAGATCAATCTTAAAAAAGGGATTAAGGTGGCAAGTTGTTAATGGAAAACATGTTCATTTCTAGGAAGACAGGTGGATAGGCGACCGGCCACTTCTTCATTCTTCTAAGCTTTGAAAGTTAAAAGATATTACTACAAATATTTTTGGTCCCTTGGTTGCTGACTTTATTTCTTCCTCAAATGGAAACAAAACTTGGAAAAGGTTTTTTATACCTGAATTGGCAACTAAAATTTCTTCTCTCAAGGCGTTTTTATCCTCCTTTCGCATTCCTTCTGGTGCCTCTTCTGATTTTTCTATATGGGAGCCAACTGAATCAAGAGAATTTTTAGTCAAATTGGCTTGCTTGTTGTCTCTCAACTCTATTGATAGCCCTATCCCTTTTAAACAGGTGTGGACAAAGCATTTAACTCCTAAAGTTGCCTTCTTTTCTTGGCTCTATATTCCGGATCGTATCCTTACCACTGAAAATATTATCAAGTGTGGTATTACTCTTCCTAATAGATGTTTTCTTTGTCTCTCCGATTAGGAATCCACCTCCCACCTTTTCCTTTTTTGTCCTTTTTCCACTATGGTGCTTAATAACCCATTCCTAAAATTTCACCTTGTCTGGGCTTCTCCTCCTATAATTGACCTCTTCCTTCAATGGCCCAATCCTTTAAAAATTCCTATCCTCAAAATTTTATGGAGCTTTTGTCTTCAACACTTCTTATAGCAGATTTGGCTTGAACACAACATAAGAGTTTTTGAGAAAGATATAAAAAATGTTGAGTTCATCACTAATAAAATCATTCTTTATGCCAAAGAAAATGTGTTGATTTCTCCCCTTGATCCTTTTCCTTGATCCTCTTTTGAATATTCTATGCTCCAATATTGTCATGTTTCCTTCTATTATGGTTGTCCAACTAGACCCATATCTACCAGAACCAACATTAAATGGCATCCTCCACCTTTTGGTTGGGTCAAGCTTAATTTTGATGGTGCTGCTAAAGGAAACCTTGGCATGGCTGGTGCAGGTGGCATCCTTAGAGATCATTTTGGCAATTCTATTTTTTCCTATAATGAGCCTTTGGGAGAGCTATCCAATCATTTAGCTAAAGCCAGAGCCTTATGGAGAGGTCTCCAATTCATTAAGCAGATCCCAGGTAAAATCATTATTGAAGGAGATTCCTTAAATATCATTAATTATATAAAAATTCCAAATCTCTCGGATGGAAAATAAGAAACATAATTGAGGAAGTGAAAGAAGTCCTCCATGGGCAACATGAGGTTATTGTCCAACATGCTTTCAAATAATCTAATTCTATAGCTAAAAAATTGGTAAATATTGGTGTCTTTGCCTTTGGATTATTGACTTGGACCAATTCACTTCCACTTGAAGTAGAAGTACTTGCCAGGCTAGATCAAAAATCTGTTCATAATTATGATGCATCAACCACTCTTATGTGATTTTATTTATCATCAATACCCTCATGTGGGGGTTCGTGTGATTTTATTCTCCAATGGTGTGGTCTCAAGCCTTTTTATCATGCATTATGTCTATTCCATCAAGCCTATTTTTCTTACCTTCATGAATATTTTCAAAATTTTGAATCCTACATTGGTTCGCACTTTTACTATACTTTTTCAAATATTTTTTTTATTTCCACCACCTTTTCATATTCCCTCTATTTTTTGTTCATCAACTACTTTTTATTGGGATTCCAATGCTCTTCCCAACATCGTATTTCATCATTTATGCCTCATTTTTCTCATAATTAGCTTCATTTCTATTTTGAAAACCTTTACTCTTCAGGTTTCCTCTTACCTTGTTTTGAGGTTTGACTTGTTAAAGTTTACAATTTCTCTTGGTTCTAAAGCCTTCTCTGTTATCTCCTTTCCCCATTTTTTGAGTGTTCCCATAAGTCAACTTTCTCCTTTTATGGCTCTCTGTCCAATTATCCTCTTTAATTTTCATTGTTGTATAATCCTCCTCAATCCCATTCGTGACCAATCAGTCCCTTCTTTCTGGTTGTTTTCCTTTTCCAATTTTCTTCCCCCTTTGAGTTACTATGATTCTATAATTAACTCATGTTTCTCTTTGCAAGGCATCATTTTAAATACCTGCAAGTCCCTCTACTTTATGTTGTTTACCCTCTTTCTTCCCTGTAGTTGCCCTATTGTGTACCTCTGCTTTGTCATCATGAAGGATGTGAAAGAAACCTATGTTGAACCTGAGGTTTTCTCAATTGATGCTATTGTTGATTCTATTCTAAAATATAAGGGTGGTCTTATCCCTTTCTTCAAAATGTTCTCTAGAACTAGTTGGGATGCCAGCACGACATTTGCGTCGACATGGGAAGATGGTGTTGTCATAATTCATGGGGTTAATTTTCAAATTACTGTGGAGATCCTTTCTAATATCATTGGGCAAGTCCTTGATGGTCGTGTGGTCAAAAGGAAAAAACACCACTGGGAAGCTGAGTTAACTCACTTCAAGCCATCCTCCCAGATATGGAAGCTCCACAAGAAAGGTCTGTATCGTCACAATTTGTCTACTCCTTGGAAAGAACTTTTAAAACCTGAAATGTAGTATCTTACTGTAGATGACCCTGATTCTCAGTTGTGTAGTTTTCACCTATCCTTTGTTAATCACTTCAAAGAAGCTAAAATGCTCAATAACCCTGAGTTCCTATACTAGTCTATGGACTATTCCATTACCTCTACCCATGACAAGAAAGAGGAGGGATGGTCGTCCCACCAAGGTCTTTTTAAAATTTTGTATGGTTATTTACTTCTAAAATTTCCTAAAGGTAGCATCCCTAAGAAAGTCAATGCCGAAGAGGATTCCTCTCCTACACCCAGTCCTAAGGAATCTAGTTCTAAAAGGAAAGGTAAATCTAAGAAATCCTAGCCTGATTTTTATGCCAAGAAAAAATTTAAGCTGGAAAAAACCCCTATTCGTTGTTCTCAAAGGCTCAAATTTAAGGAAACCCCCACTCTTGAGAATCTCAAGAAAGTGGGTAAATATGAACCTAATTCTCCCGATGTGGTCAAAAAATACTTGCACAAACTTGTTATCCAATCTTCTACTGCCACCATTAACTATATGGAGATTGCCCATATGCCTCTCGAGAAAGGCATTGCTCAGTTGAAGGATCAATGTAATGCCCTAAGTTTTCTCTTTTTCTGTGATACTTTTGAAGAGGATGGTCTAGATATCTCGGCTACAGCTGAAACTTCTGATTTCAAAGACATTTATAAGGAGGATGAAGTGGTTGAGATTACAAAGGAATCTTTCAAGGAAGTTCCTAAGGATGCACCCATTAACGACATCAAAGATGACATCAAGTATGTTGAACCAGATTATATTGTTGCATCTCCTATGCAAACGAATGCTCCTCATTTTTAGTAATTGTACTGCATGTTTTGTTTTGGAGGTTTTTTCTACAACCCTCTCTTGGGGTTTTTTGTAAGGTTGCGTCTCTTCTTCTTGCTTCGTTTAGGATGAATTTTGTTCTTTCTTAGCATCCTTCTCTAGTTCCTCCTGGTTTTTCCTTATCTTTTATTCCTTCTATTTCTTTACTATTTCAAGGCATTGGGGTGCCTTTCAAATGCCCCATTATTAGTATAAAATATTTAACTTACCAAAAAAAAGACTTAATATTTCTTCGTATTTGGTTCTCAACAAGAGCTTTGAACTCTTTAAACTTAGCAACCATTTCAAAATTTCTTCTTAGAAAATAAATCCATGTCATTCGTGAATGACCATAAATTAAAGATACATAATACAATGATTAATATAATGAAGGTACATCAATTAGGCCACAAACACCACTATGCACTAAATCAAGTAAATCCATGCATATATGAGAGCTTGAGTAGAATTTAACTTATTTTTGTTTTCCATTAAGATAATGTTCACAAACCTTGAAATCAAAGAAAACATCATTTATCCCCTCAACAAGGATTTTTCTCACAAAGATTTTAAACCCTTTATCACCAATGTGACCAAGCCTATAATACCTAACATAGTATTATCTATTGGTAAGTTACTATCTATATTTTATGTACTACTACATGTAATTGTCTTAGCATCAAGACAAAATAGTTTCTCATCATATACTCCTTTAGCAAGCACTATTGATCCATGAACCATAGTGACTCCTCATTTGTTAAATATCACTTGCACACCCAAGTCATTCAAGCTACTCACAAAAATAAGGTTTCATGCCAAACCAAGAATATGCAAGACATTGGTCAAGGTCTTGGTCATGTTATTTAAGATTTGTAAAGAAATTATCTCTCTACCAACAAACTTAAGGGACAAGTTTCCCCCAAGTACACACTCCCACTATCACTATCCTAGTACTCTATGAAGTACTCTTATTATGGGGTCATATGGTATGACACTCCTAAATCAATCAACCAAACACTATCTCTAATATGAGTGGAAAAAGAAACCATGAATGCATCTCATGCATCCTCTCAAGAAGAGTTAGAATCAGAATCCTTATTGGATTTATGTTTGTTCTTATCATTATTCTCATAATATTTCTTAACATACCCCTTCTTCCCATAATTCCAACATTTGATATTTGTTAGAGTGGGAGTCTTGGATCTTCCCTTGGACTTGTACTAATTAACTATCTTCTTTCTCTTATTTATTTCTGTATATCTACCACAAACAACCAATACATCCTTGACGTCTTTCATGGTTTTCCTTCGCATATCTTCTGAAATCAAGGTAGAGACTATCTCCTCCATATTCAACTTGGTATTAGTGGAGCTGATAGCCATTACTATGTTGTCCCAATAATTGGGTAACTAACATAGTAAAGTGATACACTGGTCCTCCTCATCCATTTTTACTTCAATGAATCTTAGTTGTAAAATGATAATGTTGAATTCATTCAAGTGTGTTGCTATGGAATATCCATCTCCCATCCTTAGGAAGTGCAATTTCTTCCTCAAGAACATTTATTTCACAAGGGATTTGGCTTGGTAAATTTAAGCCAATCTATCCCACAAGATTTTTGTAGTAGGGAACTCACATTCAAGAGCATAAAGTCAGCCAATAAAAATCAAATGAGGCTCTATGCCTTTTTATCCATCACCATCCAATATTCATCCATCATAGATGCAGGTTAACTTCCAAAAACAACAAGCCATATATCTTTTTCTATGAGCATATTCTCCATTTTAAGCTTCCATAGCTCATAATTTGTATCATTGAACATTTCTATCTTCTATTAGAGTATATTACATTATTTGGATCATGTAAATGTACCACCCTTGGTATATAACTATAGTAGTAGATTAATTTAGGGGTACTTATCTAGTTACTTCAAGAAATATAATAAATGCACAAGTATCTATGTGCAACTTGTAAATGTGCAAGGTGCCCCCTTGTACAACTAGGTATAGTGTTGGCCAAGCAATCCATATTTCTATATAAAGGGCCTCATAGTGAGTGATTATATATCATTGTAGGTAGGAGTAGGTATACTGGTTAGATCACCATATAGATTAGTGATGGATATAATGTAGTTCTTTAGCATCAATTATGGAGTGTTCATTTTCTCCATAATGCATTGTATCATTTTTGTCACATTCTATTAATATCATATTTTAGCATCTTACATTTCTGCATATTTTATATTCTATTATTGTATTCTTCCTTGGCATACACCATAAAAAACTAATAGTGGTATCAAAGCCACGATAGATCGATAGGATTAGGAAGAGCCACAATGGATCACTATTACTATAAGCCTAACTCTATTATGTCTTTACAAACTGGATATACCATTGTGCAATGTTGCAAAAAATGTCATCACAAGAGAGATAGAGAGGAGAAGTAAATCTCAGTTCCAAAATTTCTAAGATTGCATTTGGCTAGAGTATTTCCATATTTTTATAGAAAACTCATGAAGACTAGGACTCAACATTTGTTCCACTATATTGGTATATCAACTAGTGAAGATTCATTATTGATAAGATTTAGAATCATCTTAATAATATCTTATTGTATAAAAATAAAACTAAATTAAGCCTTGTTGTAGACCTGTACATTTTAGAAGAAAAGGCCACATAAACCTTATTGTAGAAGAAAATGCCAAAAAAGTCTTATTCCAGAAGAAAAGGCCATAGAAGCGTTATTGTAAAATAAAATTCCACAGAAGCCTTGATCCAAAAGAAAAGGCCACAGAAGCCTTGATCCAGAATAAAAGGCCATAGAAGCCTTGAACCTAAATAAGACTTTAGATAAGAGTCCATGAAATATAAGAGATTGGTGATCTCCTTTACTGGTTGAAGACTTCATATAGAAGAAGCTAAAGAGACCCATCAAAGGTCTCATTAAAGAACTTCCATCCTTGGAAGAGATAGAGAAGGACTATAAAAACTCATGTTTTAGAGATCCATGAAGAATATCTCATTACCAACACTTTCGTAGTTGAAGGTTGAAGGAAAGGTCTCATCAAGAAGACCATAGAAGTTGCAAGACTAAATATATTGGAGAGGTATCAAGGAGAAACAAGGAGAAGGTTTAAATAGCCTCATTGCAAAAATTGGAGAAGCCATCAAAGAAGTTCCTAGGAAAACTCATTGGATAAATTCCCTACAAAATATAGTGAAAGAACTTGGGATAATTGTCACCATATGGAAATAAGACCAAAGGAGAAATATTTGGCAAACAACTTGTCAAAATTAAAAATAATATTCATGAAGACCTTAAGACCTTCCGATTCTTGAGAAGAAATTCATGTTTGAAGAAGAACTCATATATAAGAAACCTACCAAATTTAAGAAGATTTAGATATTACCCTTCATAGCTAAAGAAGGCACATTTTAGAGATAGAGATTTGTTGGATTCACAACAAAATATCAAAAGAATTCTAAAAGAAAAACATTTTAGTGAATAGATTGATTGCTAAAGGCCAACAATCAAGATAGCATTACTAGCTACAAGAATTTGGAGTTCCAGGCTAGATCCTGAAGGAGAAGTTGAAATCACCTACTATAATTTTAGTGCAGCAAACTCAAACCATTCACTGCTAGGAGCAACCACCATTCTAGAAAATAAATTTGGTGAATCAAGTCATAAAAATATTCATCATCAAAGGTAAGCAAATTAGGTGCAAAATATTCATTACTTTAACATTTAATTTGGATTACTACTTAACCTAATTAAGCAGCTTATTAGAATTTGGAAGTTGAAAAATAGAATATTACATTTTAAGTCCTCAAATAAAGTGTAGAAGATGGTTTTTCTTAAGGTTCATTAACTGCACATTAATAGGAGTTAGATACATTCTTCCTATTATCTAAATATTGAGAAGAGGACTACATTAAAAAATTTATAGTGATGATTAGTGCATTTGAAACTAATTTGAGAGCTTATTAATAGGAGCAATAAGGTGAGACTATGATAGTGCATTAAGTTAGAAATATTATTGGTTTATTGCACTATACTAGTTGTTCACTAAACTAGTTACTCTCAAAGGTACAAAAATTTACAAATAATCAAAGTGTCTAAATACATTATTCAGAAATCAATAACTAGAAGGTATTATGGCCTATTGAATTCACCAATAAGATCAAAATTCCTTCAAGGAGTGGAGAAAAAAAAGGCAGCCATTAAATCACTGATAGAAGCTAAAAATCAAGACTTGGTGAGTCTCAAATTCAAGGTGCAGGAAGAGATCATTATAGGTAAAATATTAGTGTAGAAATTACTCCTTCAAGGGCATATTATCCATATGATTATTATCTTGGGTTCATTACTAGATTAACCAAGTGAATGAGAGAGTTGTATAGAAGAGAAGACAAAATCAATCAGTCCTTACCTACAATAAATTGTATAGAGAAGCTGCCATTAAAACTAGCAAAAGAAGCTTGCAAACGAGAAGGTGAAAAATAAAGGTATTGTATTACAAATTTATTTACATCATTCTACACCATAACATATTGTCCTATGTAGGAAATATGATAGAATTTGAGTGTCTTAAGAAAACATCCTCCACAAGTGAGGAATATCATACAAGTGACCATAGAGGAGCATTATTCAAAGAAAGAGATAAAAGTTAACAAATATATCTCATTATGGTGTCTAAAAACATACTTAAATCCATGAAAGTAGGTAGTCTCAGTAATCAACTTGAAGCACAAGATATCACAAAAGGGTCATTATCCATCTATGTTTACCATCATCTAATGTACATTGCAAAGGGAGCATTCAAACTAGCATATTGAAAGCAAAAACATAGAGAAAAATAAGCTATATCCAAGCTCTTTCTTGGATAAGATATCCATATATAATCAGTGTTCAAACTACCCTTTAGATCACCATAGAACCATATATAATATCCTAAGACCTCCATCATATCAAGAGCCAACCTACGCTTTCTTGGAAGAAGCATTGAAGAACAAGAAATAACTAGATTTACGTTGGCACAAAGAGTATATAGAAGAAAAGAAAGCATTGGATGGAAAATATATGCAATATGCCACTTGTCAAAACTGAAAATAAATGCTCATCTCATAAGTAAATGCACAATTTTTAGAAGTTTACAAAGCATATTTGATATGAAGGAGCTTTACAATAGTTTCACCTACGATCAAAGTTCATAATCCACTTGGAGAAAGCACTAATTCCAGCCACAAGAATTACTCAAGAAATAATTTAAACTAGCCTCAAGAATTATGTAAATAAGTCCCTTGGATATCTCTCAAAGAAGAATTCAAAATTTCCTCAGATGTTAATCAAGGTACATGCACCACATAGCTATATAAGCATTCAACTCCAAGTTAAAGAAGTGAAACAAAATTGGAGCGAAATTACAACGTTCGAGTGAGTAAGAGAACATTGAAATCAAATTCAAAGTAGGTAGAGAGGACTATCATCAATCATAATTAAATTCTCATGGTGATAAGTGTCCATTAAGGAGGATACCAAGCCAAAATAGGTATTATGGAAGCATAGATTTGATGCAGGAGCATCCGGAGGCGAAGGAGCAATCTTGCATCACCCAAAAATGTTTTTTTTCTTTAAGTGCCAAAACTGTCGCGATATCACGACGCTTTTTGAAGAAGGGCACTAAGGGGCCAAAATGTCGCGATATCGTGATGCTTTTTGATGAAAGGGGCCAAGGCGCCAAATGGTCACGAAATCGCGACAGTTTCGAAACAAAGCAGCTCGAACGCCAAACGGTCACGAAATCGCGACATTTTCAGAGCAAGGAGGCCAAGGCACAAAATGGTCGTGAAATCATGACATTTTTGAAGCGATGGAGTCAAGGCACAAAATGGTCGCAAAATCACGACACCTTCGGGGGGCAAAGCTCTAAGGCACAAAATGGTCGCAAAATCATGACACTTCTGAGGGTAAGACTTGAAGGTGCAAAGTGGTCGCGAAATCACGACATCTTCTGAGGAAAAAGTTCTAAGGCACAAAATGGTCGTGAAATCGCAACACGTCTGAAGGCAAGACTGGAAGGCGCAAAGTGGTCACGAAATCGTGACACTTCTGGGAGCTGGGTTCAAAGGAGCAAAGTGGTCACGAAATCGTGACACTTCCGAAGTAAGGGCTCAAGGGCGCAAAAGACGTCACGAAATCGTGACACCTTTGGGACAAAGACACCAAGGGACAAAATGGTCATGAAATCGTGACATGTCGCGGTTTCATGGCCCGAATGAAGAAGCCGAGTACGGAAGGCAAAGATGTCATGAAATCATGACGTCGTCGTTTTGCGACCCAAAGGCGAAAAGCGAGTAAGGAAGGCTTAGACGTCAACAAACCACAAGTAGTTGTGGCGCATTCCTTTGAATGATGACTTGGCAGATGGATTGACAGGCAACCGTAGTGCACTCTGCCATTACAGACCATGATAATACGGAGCACCTAGCAGCATCTTGCAAGCGGCAATAGAACATTCGTGCGGATGGTTACAGGGAATCCCGCACTTTGTGTAATGATGTCGGAAGAAGCTGGGGTCTAGTATAAAAAGGCCACGCATGCATTGTATTGGGGGCTGGGCCATTTTGGGTGGAACTACTATATTTCTGAATAGAAGATCTCAGTTAATGAAATTGGCTTGAATTTTCCCGTGTTTTATTTTAGTTGCTGCTTCAAGTGGTATCAGAGCCAGGTTGGTTTTGAGTGTGCAAACCAATTTCCGGTAGTGAGGCAGTTTGCACCAGGATTGTGGTTGTGAGTTGTGAAGAAGAAGCAGGATGCCTCCATGCAAGAACCATGGTGGTGTGAGGAACAGACAAGCAGAGGTCGATCTTAGAGCCTTGCAGAGGCAAGTTGAAGCCCTGCAAGAGGAAATTAGAAGGGGAGTTGAGCCAAGAAGGGAGGGACCCAGTGAGGATGAAGTTTGGGAAGAAGAGGGTCCATCCGATGAGGAAGAAGCCTTGGATCCAGCAGAGGCTAGGCTATATAGGGCCATCTCCTAGATCGGGAAGAAGCCAAAATTTGACATCTCTACTTACTCTGGGAACCTCAACCCCGAGGAGTTGATAGATTGGATCAACGACATGGAGGAGTATTTTGAGTACAAAGAGATCTCAGATCCAAATCGGATCAGGTTTGCAAAAACCAATCTGAAGGGACATGCTAGCATCTGGTGGAAAGGGGTGCAGCTGGAAAGGAATAGAAGGGGGAAGGAAAAGATCACCAGGTGGGATAGGATGGTGGAGAAATTGAAGAGACAATTCATCCTTGCAGATTATGAGTTAGATTTGTTGAGAAAGATGCAGAGTCTTCGACAGGAAAGTAAATCTGTCAAGGAGTATACGAAGAAGTTCTATCAAATCTCAATCAGAATCGGCCATTCAGAGGCGAATAAGGAGAAAGTCGCACGATACATCAATGGATTGTGAACTAGCATTCAAGAAGAGCTGGGGCTGGTTAGGATGAGCACGATGGAGGATGCATACCAGTTTGCATTAAAAGTGGAGGAGAAACTAAATAGGAGATTTGATGGTAAGCAGAGAGGAAAGGACAGGGGTGGAAGATCTGGCGAAAGGACCAATGGAGGAAGATACAGAGATTTGAAGAAGATTGGTGAGTCAAGCAGTAGTCAAAACTAGAAATAAGATAAAGAGGATAATACTTAACGCCCACACAATCAAAACAACAACTACCTGAGGGGAAGAGGTAGGCCTGGGCGAGGGTTTGGAAGAGGTGTCTTTTGAGGAACCTGCTTCAACTATGAAGAAGGACACAGGGCATACAACTGCCTATAACATCAAGAGAGGCCAAATCGAAGACTTGAGGGTCAGGCCCGAGCTGCTATAGCAGATGAAGGTGTAGAATTTGAGAACTTTGAGGAGGCAGAAAGGGGAGAAGCAATGATCATCAGAAGAGTCCTATTGAATGAAGAGAAAAATGCAGACCAAAGGAACAGCCTGTTTCAAACAAGATGCAAGTGCGCAGGCAAGGTCTGTAACATCATCATTGATAATGGAAGCACTGACAATTTGGTTTTTGAGGAAATGGTTGCCAAGCTGCAGTTGGAGAGGAGAAAACACCCACACCCTTATCGAATTGCATGGTTGCAAAAGGACCATCGAGCGCTAGTAAGTGAGCAATGCCTGGTGAAGTTCAATATTGGAACTTACCGAGATGAGGTCTTATGTGACATCTTGCCTATGGATGCATGTCACCTGTTGCTTGGGAGACCATGGTAGTTTGATCGAAGTGTTGTACATGATGGTCGAGCCAACACATACTCTTTGTTAAAGAATGGAGTTCGCCACAAGTTGAAACCCTTGAAGGAGGTGGATGAGAAGGTATGCAGTAGTGCACGAGTCTATCTAGTTGATGGCAGAAGATTTTTGGAAGGCCTAAAGACAGATCATATGTGCTATGCCATAATCCCTAGGGTTAGGGAAGAAGGATGCAAGGAAATTTCAGTGGAAGTCATGGGACTGTTAGAGGAATTACCAGATATCATTTCTGATAATGTTCCTAAAGGTTTACCGCCTGTTAGGAAGATCAGTCACCACATAGATTTGGTGCCTGGATCGAGCTTGCCAAACAAGGCTGCACATCGAATGATGCTCGTGGAAACCGAGGAGTTAAATCGACAAGTTCAAGATCTCGTTGAAGAAAGGGCTGATTAGGGAGAGTCTTAGTCCATGTGCGATGCCCAGCAGTACTAGCACCCAAGAAGGATGGAGAATGGAGAATGTGCACAGACTCTCGAGCAATTAACAAGATCACCATCAAATACAGATTCCCACTGCCAAGGATGGATGATATCATGGACTGTTTAAGTGGAGCTGAGTACTTCACAAAGATTGACCTGAAAAGTGGTTACCATTAGATCCGCATTAGAGAAGGGGATGAGTGGAAGACAGCCTTTAAAACCAGAGAGGGGCTGTATGAGTGGTTGGTTATGCCATTTGGGCTAACCAATGCATCGAGTACCTTCATGCGGTTAATGAATGAAGTCCTAAAGGAATTTCTAGGCAAATTTGTTATTGTCTACTTGGATGATATCCTGATTTTTAGCAGGACCCTAGAGGAGCACCTGATGCACATCAGGAGGGTTTTTGAGAGACTATGGGAGGAGCAGTTACTGATCAATCTAAAGAAGTGCAACTTCGTGAAGAAGGAGTTGGTATACCTAGGATTTGTTATCTTAGAAAATGGTCTCAAAATGGACCCCGAAAAGGTGAGGGCTATCCTAGAATGGCCTGCTCCAAGAAGTGTGACCGAGGTTAGATCATTTCATGGTCTGGCCAGCTTCTACAGAAAGTTCATTAGAAACTTCAGCAGTATTTGCGCATCTCTTACGGAGACAATGAAGGGGAACAAGAAGGAATTCCAGTGGACAGTTGGAGCAGACAAAAGCTTTGCTATGCTGAAGAAGGTCACTGAGCAACCCATATTAGCACTTCCAGATTTCAATAAGGTGTTTTAGGTAGACTGCGATGCTAGTGGCAGTGCCATAGGAGCCGTATTGAGCCAAGAGGGTAGGCCTATTGCGTATTTCAATGAAAAGCTCAATGATGCCAGGAGGAAATATTCGGTGTATGATCAGGAGTTCTATGCCATAGTTCAAGCACTCAAGAAATGGAGGCACTATTTGTTGCCAAAGGAGTTTGTTCTTTATACCGATCATCAGGCATTGCAGTATATTAACAGTCAAGGGAAATTGAATCAGAGGCATCTAAAATGGGTAGAATTCTTGCAGAGCTATACCTTTGTACTGAAGCATCGGAGCGGACGGTCCAATAGGGTGGTAGATGCCTTGAGTAGGAGGCAATGTCTGATGATGGAAATGAAAGTGGAGGTTGTAGGGTTTGCTGAGCTCAAGGGTTTATATCCTACAGACCTCAATTTTGCAGAAGGTGGGAAATCTTGCACTGCGCCTGTTACGTTGGACAGGACTAAATGGTTGAATTATCTGATTCAAGATGGAATGTTGTTCAGGGGAAACCAATTATGCATTTCGAGGAGCTCAATGAGAGAGAATCTCATCAAGGAAAAGCATAGCGGAGGTTTAGCTGGACACTTTGGTCATGACAAGACCATCTGCCTGGTTAGTGAAAACTACTACTGGCCGCAATTGCAACAAGATGTGGCAAAATTTGTGTAGAGTTGTAGGATATGCTAGATGGCAAAAGGTGTGAGGTAGCCTATTAGTTTATATCAACCACTACCTATACCTGAAAGGCCATGGGAGGATATTAGTATGGATTTTGTGCTTGGTTTGCCCAGAACGTAGAGGGGACACAACTCCATATTTGTGGTAGTGGATAGGTTTTCAAAAATGGCTCACTTTATCTTGTGTCAGAAGACTAGCGATGCGGTCCATGTGGTGGGTTTGTTCTTTAAGGAAGTGGTACGCCTTCATGGGCTGATGAAATTGGCTTGAATTTTCTCGTGTTTTATTTTAGTTGATGTTTCAATATTTCGAAGAAAGAGCATGCAGGCCCTTCGTTGGACAACAAGGTCAAAACAACATTAATACATCATTGGAAATATGTATCCACAAGCCATCAAAGTACATGGATATACAAGGATACATAGAGCATTAAACCTTACTAAGGTAAATATTAAATTTACTTTCTTTAATTAAAATCAAATTTATAAGGTGATATAGACTATTGCATTGGAATAAACTTATCAAGCAAGAGTAATTATCAAGCAAGCTTATTTCAAGGTATTGAATATTCATATTTGCAATTAACCAAGTAGGATATATAAGGTTATCAACTTTTATTAATTCTTTATTAAATTGCAAATACCATTATTTTCTAATATTCCAAAAAGTAAAGAGATATAAGGGATACTACTTCAAACTATATACATATAATTAGAATTTAAAAAATTAATCTATTGGAAAGAGAATAAAATCAATATCCTACATATAGAGTTGGAATTAATTGGTAAAAATTATCTCATACTCATTCTAAGGAGATAAAAATAAATCCAACCATTAAAGCATGCTTCATTGGAAAAGATAAGGTAAAAATTAAAAGGTTGATTATTCTCAAAACATTTCAAAATCAACTTAGAAGGTGAACTAAGCATATTATAATTATTAGGGAGATATAAGGAAGCCTATAAAACCTAATTCTAAGAAATGTTTTATCAAATTAGTTCACATCTCTTAACTAAGGAGAAATAAGGGATTCTACAAAAGCTAAGACTTGAATAGTTTTATCAAACCAACTCATATACTCTTAACTAGGGAGTTATAAGGTGGACTACTTAGAATATCCTATCTCATAATACTAAAAGAGATACAAAATATAGGAACTATCAAAGCACTTCATAATCTAATCTAGGGAGAGCTATAAGGATGTCTACCTCTAAGAATACAACAAAAAATAACATGAATAACTCCTTTAAAAAGCAAAAAGCAAGTGCCATAAAATTGGAATCATGAATATACTTATAAAGTGTGAAGCATATTTAGATCTATCTTCAAAAATAAATCATAATGAAGCTTTATACAATGACTTCGACACCATGGAATATTATATACAAGCTTGACTCTATGAAGCAATTGGAAATAGAAAGGATGACATTCTACTTCCTTTAGATTTTGTAAGCATATTGTATATGGCATTACTTACATACAAATGTTACAAGAATGAGAATGCAAAACAAAAAGGATTGATAGAAGCTCTTAAAAATAAAATTGAATTGAGTGAATCATACTTAGAAAATATATTTCAATCCTCATGCAATATTGGTACTTCAAGTTCTACTAATTCAATATCTTATCATGATGCTTTGAGTGTTTGTTCAAAAGCCTCTGTACACAACAAGGACAAAGAAGGAAAATTACCTTTACAGCAAGAAGATAGCAATACAACCACTTATGAAAGTACAAAAATAGAATCTAAAGCAAAGGCTAAAGAAGAAGAGGAAGAATCAAACCGAGGCATATAATGTAAGCCAAAGACTATTTAAGAGAAGGAGATCCATATTGAAGACTAAAGTCTTCAATACCTAAATAATGTAATACAAGGGTATTAGAATATATTACATCATTTGGGTCATGTAAATGTACCACCCTTGGTACATAACTAGAGTAGTAGATTACTTTAGGGGGTATTTAGCTAGTTACTTTAAGCAATATGATAAATGCACAAGTATCTATGTACAAGTCATAAATGTGCAAGGTGTCCCCTTGTACAACTAGATAGAGTGTTAACCAAGAAATCCTTCTATATAAAGGGTCTCATAGTGAGTGATTATATATCATTGTAGGTAGTAGTAGGTATACTAGGTAGATCACCATATAGATTGGTGATGGATACAATGTAGTTCTTTAGCATCATTTCTAGAGTGTTCATTTCCTCCATAATGCATTGTATCATTTTCGTCACTTTCCATTAATAGCATATTTCAGCATCTTACATTTCTACATATTTTACATCCTGTCATTGTATTCTTCCTTGGCATACACCATCAAAATCTAACATCTCCAACTGCAATGTACTTGTCATCCTAAAATATATCATTTCCCCTATGCATAACTCTCTCTCAAACCAAGATTAATATCAAATTTAATGTTTTACTAAGGATCTCAAAAGTTGGCCAAGCTATTAAACCAATTGAAAGAAAGTTAGAAAAATGTGGAACCACTTCCTAATTAATCCTTATAGGAAAGTAGTGTAAAATTGGCTTAACAAGTAAAATCATATATATATCACACATAGGAAGCAACATATACCCTAGGGAAACCCTTTTAGGAAAAACGTAGTAATCAAGAAGCACTCAAAAATTGTATTATTTAGTAATAAACAATTTACTTTTTACAATATAATTCTCACACATGCTCTTCAATTCTATTTATCAATAAAATTGGAAATAGACCTGTAGTATTACAACTATCCTACAATGCATAGTGCTAGAAATAGACCTATAGTCATAGTACATAGTGTTGAAAAAAGACCTACAATATTGCAACTATCCTATAGTGCACAATGTTGGAAATAGAACTACAATCCTACAATACAGAGTATCAAAAATAGACATGTAGTCCTATAGTGCAGAGTGCTAGAACTAAACCTATAGTTCTACAATGCATAGTGTTGGAAATAGACTTGCAGTATTGTAGTGTACAGTGCTAAAAAATAGACTTGTAGTCTTGTACTGCATAGTGCTTGAAATAGACCTATAGTATTGTATTTGTTATGCAATACAAAGTGTTGGAAATAGATCTACAATACTATAGTGTAGAGTGTTGGAAATAGACTTGTAGTCCAATAGTGAAACCATGGTCTAGTTCACTAGTTTTTCTTCTTATATATACTCTTAATATAAGACATGATACAATTAATGTTTGAAAGGTGTATGACACTTATTATCAACACTCATATGAAATAAAAATTTACTTTTTGATTATCGCATTACATTGAAAAATGAGTCATATCGATTCCAAAAATATAGAGATAAATGGCTCAAGGAAGGAGATAGGAATACAAAAAAATCAAGTTACAACAAAAAAAAAATCATCACATCAAAAATATTTTAACTCTAGATGGAATAAATATTGAGGATGAAGAATATATAAGGAAGGAAGCAATTAATTATTTCAAAAATATTTTGTCAAATACTAGGCAAGATAAGGAGGTGCAAGATAAGCCTTTGCAAAATATTCCATCAAATATCACATAGGGACAAAATGAAAGTTTGATGAAGAAGATATCTATGGAGGAGCTCTATTAAATAGTTTTCTCCTTCCATCATAACAAGGCACCCAAACCTGATGTATTTCCTACAATTTTCTTTGGAAAGTTGGGATTTATTGAAGAGTGATATGTTAGTTGTGGTTAAAGAGGTCGAGAAAAGAAAGGCTATAATAAGTGAGATCAATACCACTTTTATTATGTTGGTTCACAAGAAAGGTGAGACAAAATATTTTTATAATTTTATCTAATAAACCTTCGTAATATGCTTTATAAGATCATTTCAAAAATTATAGAAAATAGGTTGAAGAGCATTCTAGGTTGTGCTATCTTTGGAGAATAAGATTTTGTTCATGGTACACAAATTCTTGATGGTATAATTATTACACAGGAAGCCATACATTCTCTTCATTTCATGAAAAAACTAGGTATGCTTATGAAATTATATATGAAAAAAGCATATGATAGGTTTTCTTGGAATTTTCTACATGTTATTCTCAAAAAGTTTGGCTTTGATTATAGTTGATGTGAATGGATTAAATGTTGTTGTAACACTACACAATTTTCTATTTTGATCAATGGTTTTCCTATTGGTTACTTCAAGTGATCTTGTGGAATTCATCAAGGTGATCCACTATCTCCTTGTCTATTTATTATTCTTGTGAAATAATTAGGTAAAGCTTTCTCAAAGGCAAAAATGGAAGTAAAAACCAAAGGTATTCAAGTTGTAAAAAAAGGTCCCTTCGAACCTCATTTCCAATTTGTTGATGATACTTTTATTTTGGGATATCCCTCAATCAATGAGGCCATGGGGTTTAAATCAATATTAGAATACTATGAGAAGGATAGTAGACAATTAATACTACAAAGTCTAGAATTTATTTTATTAGTATTTCCCCATATTTACAACAAATTATTGTTAATATTTTACGGTCTAAAATTAAAAATTTTCCATCAACTTACTTATGTTTTTCTTTGTCTCATAAAGAAAATAAAAAGGATCTTTGGATCTATTTTTTGGATAGAATGAAAGCTTGTTTGGTATGTTGTAAAGGTAAGTTCTTAACCATGGCAGGAAGGCTACAACTTATAAAGACTACATTGCAATCCAACCCTTTTTATATGATGTCATTTTCAAGATTGTAAACAAGTACAACATCAAAAATTGATAAAATTTAAAGAGACTTTTTATGGAAGGTTGTGAGGAAACATTTAGGTTTCCTCTTGTAAGTGGGATAGGGTTAAAGAGAAAGAATATTGGAGGAGAAGGCTTGCAAAATTATATATTTATGAATTTGGTATTAAGGGCAAAGTTTGGGTGGAGATTATTCAAAGATAAAGGAAAGATTTGGGTAAAAATATTACTTCAAAATATATAGGTTCTCTTGATGCAATGAAATTATTTAGGAAAATAAACCTACCCAAATAATTTTCAACATGGAACTTCATATCAGAGAGTTTGCAATTGATTAAAAAATATATTAGATGGTTAGTCAGTGAGGGGAGTTATAAAAAATTACGGTTTGATGCTTGGTTGAAGCCTTATCCTCTTATCTCTGACTCAAAATGATAACTCCAAAAATGGCCTTCTCTTGGCTTGCACAAAAAAAGTTCTCACAATGGATAATTTGCTTAAGATAGGTCTGCATATCCCTAATATATGCCCATTATGAAAAAAGGTATTGAAAGGAGGTATGAAATTTGTTTTTTGGATGTTCATTTTTAAATGATATGTTTAACAACATCCTTGAAAAATTTTGTATAGCATGGGTTTTTCTAAATTATATTGTTGATCTATACTTAAGTTGGGAATCACCTATTAGGAGGAAAATATTGAATACTTTATGGAGCCTTTGTTTACCCAATTTTATGTGGGGTATTTGGAAATAATGAAGCAATAGATTTTTTAAAGGATGCAAGAAATATGTGATGTGTATAGTGATTAGAATTTGTAATGCTATGAAGGAGAAATTATGATAATCAATTTTAGAGACTCATGGTAAGATGACAATGATTTTTTTTGTGTAAATAGTTGGGGTTTGGATTCTTGCAACAATTAGCCACTATTTTCTTCCAAAATTAAAAGAATTCAAACAAATTGGGAGCCTCCACTACAGGGTTGGTTAAAATTGAATTTTGATGGTGCTTCAAAAAAGAATCCAAGTATAGCAGGTGTTGGTGGTATTTTCTAGAATGAAAGAGAAGAAGTGGTATTATTGCATGCTAAGAATTTTAAAATTCAATCTAATAATTTTGCTAAAACTAGAGCTCTTTTCCTAGGTATTAGGATGATTTATAGAATTGGAGTTAAAAATTTCATCATAGAAGGAGATTCATTAAAAATTATTAATATGATCAAGGGTAATAAAGATTTAAGTTAGGATATAAATGATATGATTTAAGAGGTTAGACTAAAAATTTAGAATTTGGAAAATGTGCAAATTGTACATATTTACCAAGAAGGAAATAGGGCTATAGATTGGGTAGCCAATTGGGGAATTCAAAATGAAGGATATGTAATCTTGGAAGATAATTTTCCAGAAGAAATTATGGAAATTAGCAATAATAAATTTCAAAATAGAGTTGTTTGATATAATGATTAGGAAAAGGGATTCACAAATATAGAATAGTAGAGAATGTAAAAGAAATTTTTGTTAAGTAATTGACTCAATGTTGTGTTTCAATTGTTATGTTTTTGACTAAGTTGATTTTCTATAGTATAAGCTGATATAGATTATGTGGGTTGCATTTTCAAAGTGGTGTCTCACTTTATGTCATATTTTAGGATTTGTATTAAAGTATTATGTTTTTGTTTATGACAATGTAAAAGGGTTGGTCCCTTTAAAAAACCCCTTCCTCCAACATAATAATTAAAAAAATCAGAAGTAAGAACTAAGGAATTGCTTGCTAAGGTTTCTAAATTCTAGATGAAAGGAGTAGAAGAAAATCTTGAACAAGAACAATCCAAATGTTACAAAAAAGGCAAAGACATAGAATCCTAAACTAAGCTTTATTTTTTGAGCAATGAAAAATGCAAAGAATTTCTCACTATAAACAAAACCACAAAAGGAGCAGTTGGAAAAGTTGAATGGCACGGCCATATATCTTTCAATAAATCTCAATGAAAAAAACTAAAAATATGATTGTGGAGAATACAATATCAAAACAATAGGTCAATAAACTCAAGGAATAAAAGTAAGGGCTACAAAAGGAGATCCAAGGAATAAGGTGTTCACTTCAAATACAAGTTGAAAAGTGATGGCAAAGCCGGGATTCACACAGACAACCTCACAGTAAATTCACAAAAATTTTCATTAATTCATTCTATACCAAAATAAAGTAGTAACTTTCCCCCGGCACAACACTTCTTCCCCCAATCCCGAACTTCACCATCCTCCCCAAAGATATCCCCCCCGAGTTTTTAACGAGGCCTCGATCCTCCAGGCATTCAATGCCTCCACCTAATAAAAATTTCAAATTCAAATTTCCCCCTTCCCGTGTTTTTGAAATTCCAATATTAAATGTCGATCTGCCCAATCTATCAAGATACCGGCATTGATGGCCTCTCTGCATCGGTCGCATCATTCTGACCGTCCTTTGCACCGTTGTCCCTTCCATTAAGCCATCACCTGTAAATGCTTCGATGCCATTAAAGCCAAGACGGAAAGAGCGCGGTCGACACCTTCCTTAACAACTTAAGAGACCCCCAAATTAATTTGCATACACGTGGTCGGCTGCGTGTACATCCATCCAATCTTTCTCCTTGTCGCAACATACTCGACCCACGTGTCCTTCACAACTGCCACGTGTTCGGTTTGGTCTAGCCCGGCCGTTCGCTAATCACCCCTGGTCTCGTTCTCTATCTCCCTTTAACTTTCACCACTATCGGAATACCGGCCACGTGTCGGCCTTTAACTGGCCGCGATATCGCGACAGGTCACGATATCGCGACGCGTCACGATATCACGACGTTTGAAGACCCTCGCTCTTTCTTTTCATTACCGTCACGATATCGCGACGTCATGATATCACGACGTTTGAAGACTTCTCGCCTCCTCCTTTCATTACTGTCGTGATATCGCGACGTCGCGATATCGCGACAAAACTTCACCAAAGTTGCAACGCTGCGTTGGGGTCACGATTTCGTGACCCCTCCCTTCCTTGCCTCTCAAAACCTTCCAAACCAAAACTTGCTTCACAAACCTTTCACAGTACTTGAAAATAATAGATCTAAGTGCAAAGAACTTAGAAAGGAAACTAAAAATATTTGGAAGATGCAAGATTGCCCTCTCGTCCCCGGATGCTCCCGCATCGTACACCCGGGGTAGATTTGAAGTGATCCTCACTTCTATTTTGTTGGGGGAAGACCCAAGCGGTCAACCTCCGTCTTCGATACCCAAGTCGCATCTTCCACTGGCCTGCCCCTCCACTTGATCAAATACTCAGCATACTATTTGTTTCTGGTGCTTCTGCCTTCACGGGTATCTAATATCTTCTCGGCCTCATCTGTGCTTGGTGTAGAGGTTGGAAATTGCCGTGGTTCTGGATCTTGCATCTCTGTACTTCCTCCCTCATGATATTCTACTAGATCTAAAATATTAAAAATAGGTGAAATATCAAGCCAACTCGGCAATTCCACTTCATACGCATTTCCCGACTCCCGCTTTCCCAGTATTTTGTAGGGTCCAAACTTTTTCATCTTCAATTTATTGTAAGTCTTGGCAAGAAATCTCTCTTTCCTGAGATGCACCATAACCTCATCTCCAATCTTGAACTCCTTGAACCGCCGCTTCTGGTCGGCCCTTGTCTTGTATTGACTGTTCATTTTTGTAATTTGTCTTCTTACCTCCTCATGCAGACTTTTCATATGCTCTGCAAATTCTTCTTCCTCGGTACTACATTTTTCTCTTCTGTCCAACTTTCTTAGTTCAGACACATTCCTCGGGCTGTTTCCATATACTATCTGAAACGGAGATTTACTTGTGCTTTTGTTAACTGAATTGTTATATGCAAACTCTGCCTGTGGTAAGACCAAATCCCATCCCTTGGGTTGATCCACTATCAAACATCGTAGTAAATTGCCCAGGCTCCTATTGACCACCTCCGTTTGCCCATCTGTCTCGTGGATGGTATGCTGAACCGAATTTCAGGTCTGTCTTCAATTTCTTCCACAGAGTTCTCCAGAAGTACCCAACGAACTTTGTATCTCTCGTCCGAAACTATACTTCTTGGTAGACCGTGAAGTCGGACCACTTCCTTGAAGAACAACCCAAAGAATGTGAACTGCATCACTTGTCTTTTGGCAGGGAATGAAATGTGCCATTTTGGAGAACCGATCAACCACCACAAATACTGAGTCATTTCCCCTCTGTGTTCTCGGCAATCCAAGAATAAAATCCATACTTATGTCCTCCCATGGTCTCTCAGCATGGTAATGGCCGGTACAACCCCCGTATTTTGTCTTACACCCTTTGCCATCCGGCATATTCTTGCAACCTTGCACAAACTTCCGCACATCTTGCTGAAGTTGTGGCCAGTAGTAATTTTCCTCAACCAAGGCAATGGTCTTGTCCCGACCAAAATGCCCAGCCAACCCTCCGCTGTGCTTTTCTTTGATTAAATTCTCCCTCATGGAACTTCTGGGAATGCACAACTTACTACCTTTGAACAGCATTCCGTCCTGGATTAAGAAATCCAACCATTTTGTTCTATCCATAGTAATAGGTATCGAGCAAGCCTTCCAGGCTTCTGCAAAATCCGGGTCTGCAGGGTACAGACCTTTCAGTTCTTCAAATCCCACTACTTCTACCGTCAATCTAGTCAGCAGAGCCTCGCCTTCCGCTTAAGGCATCTCGCAACTCGTTTGACTTCCCACTTCGTGTTTCAAAGACAAAGGTATAACTTTGGAGGAACTCCACCCATTTCATGTGCCTTTGGTTCAGCTTTTGTCTGATCGTTAATGTATTGCAAAGCCCGATGGTCAAGAACAAGACAAACTCCTTTGGTAATAAATAATGTCTCCACTTCTTCAGGGCCTGAACTATAGCATAAAATTCTTGATCATAGACTGAATACTTTTTCCGAGCATCATTCAATTTCTCACTGAAATAAGCAACCGGCTTGCCTCCTTGACTCAGTATAGCCCCTATTGCACTGCCACTGGCATCACAGTCCACCTGAAATACCTTGTTGAAGTCTGGAAGTGCCAAAACAGGCCGTTCGGTAACTTTTCTCTTTAATGTATCAAAGCTCCTTTCAGCCCCTGATGTCCATTTGAACTCCTTTTTATCTCCCCTCATTGTCTCTGTGAGAGGTGCACAAATACTGCTGAAGTTCTTTATGAACTTCCTATAAAAACCGGCCGTACCATGGAATGACCTCACTTCTGTTGTGCTCCTTGGAGTAGGCCATTCAATGATGGCTCTCACCTTTTCGGGGTCCATCTTCAGGGCTTTTGCTGAGATTACAAACCCCAAGTATACCAATTCCTTCTTGACAAAATTACATTTTTTCAAATTTATTAATAACTGTTCTTCTTGCAACTTTTCAAAGACCCTCCCGATATGCATCGTGTTCCTCCAGGGTCCCGCTGAATATCAATATATCATCTAAATAAACAATAACAAACTTTCCCAAAAATTCTTTCAAGACTTCATTCATCACCCGCATGAAGGTACTTGGTGCATTGCACAACCCAAAGGGCATGACCAACCACTCAAACAGCCTTCTCTTGTTTTGAAGGCTGTCTTCCATTCATCTCCCTCTCGGATACGGATTTGATGATAGCCACTTTTCAAGTCAATCTTTGTGAAGTACTCAGCTCCACTTAAACAGTCCATGATATCATCCATTCTTGGTAACGGGAATCAGACTTAATAGTAATTTTGTTGATGGCCCGTGAATCTGTACACATCCTCCATTCCCCATCCTTCTTTGGCGCCAAAGATCGCAGGGACTGCGCATGGGCTCAAGCTTTCCCGAATTAATCCCTTTTCTAATAATTCTTGGACCCCGTCTATTTAATTCCTCGCCTCTACAGGTGTCATCCCGTGTGCAGCTTTATTTGGCAGTGCTTGATCCCGGTATTAAATCTATATGATGGCTAATTTTTCTCACAGGGGGTAAGCCCTCAGGCACATTGTCAGACACAATGTCTGGAAATTTCTCCAGTAGATTTAGAATTTCTGCTGGGGTATCCTGGCATTCCTTCCCCCTAACTCTAGGGATTATTGCATAACATAAATGTTCACGCTTTAACCCGTTCGGAAACTCTCTCCCCTCAACTAAACAGACTCTGGAAATATGACATACCTTTTCATCTCGCATCCTTCAAGGGCTTTAGTTTATGGCGTACACCATTCTTTGTCAATGAGTAGGTGTTGGCTCGGCCATCATGTACCGCACTTCGGTCAAACCGCCGGGGTCTCCCCAAAGAACATGTGGCAAGCATCCATGGGCAAGATGTCACACAGGACCTCATCACAATAATTTCCAATGTTAAATTTAATAGAACACTGCTCATTGACCAAAGCTCTGTGGTCCTTTTGCAACCATGCGACCCGGTATGGGTGTGGGTGCTTCTTCCTTTCTAGCTATAACTTGGTAACCATTTCCTCAAAAACCAGGTTATCCGTGCTACCATTATCAATAATGATATTGCAAACCTTGCCCGCACATTTACATCTAGTGCGGAATAAGCTTTTCCTCTGGTCTGTGTCCTTCTCCTCGTTCAACAGGACTCTTCTTACAATCATTGTTTCTCCCCTCTCTACTTCTTCGGAATGCTCGGATTCAGCATCCTCCTCCGCCACAGCAGCTCTGGCTGGACCCTCAGGCCTCTTGTTTGTTCTTTCTCGATGTTGTGGACATTCAAATGCCCGGTGTCCTTCTTCACCACAGTGGAAACACGTTCCACGAAATACTCCTCTTCCAAATCCTCGTCCATATCCACCCCGTCCTCTTGGGTAGTCGTTTCCGATCTCGAGGCCGATAAACATCTTCTTCCTTTTGGTCCTCGGTTACTACCGGCTTCACCAGCCTTCTTCGGATCCTTGTACTTTTCCCCACCGGTTCTCCCACCAGCTCCTTCCACCTCGGCCTCTTCCTCTTTGCTTGCCTTCAAACCGCCTCGTTCAGCCTTTTCTTCTACCTTCAAGGCAAATTGGTAAGCATCCTCAATGGTGTTTAATCGAACCAGGCTCGGCTTCTTCCCCGGATACCAAGCCTCAACCCATTAATGTAACGGGCTACCTTCTCTTTGTTTGCCTCTAAATGCCCCGTTCTAATAGAAATTTTGTAAAACTCTTCAATGTACTCTTGGACAATTTTGTTTGTCTGTCTCAAGCTCTACATTTTTCTTAGCAGATCCAACTCGTAATCTGCCGGGATGAACTATCTTTTAAGCTTCTCCACCATTCTATCCCATCTCGTTATTCTCTCCTTCCCTCTCATGTTCCTCTCCTTCCCTCTCCTGTTCCTCTCCAATTGGATTCCTCTCCACCAAATGCTGGCATGGCCCTTCAACTTCGTCTTAGCAAATCTGACTCGGTTAGGGTCTTCAACTTCCTCATACTCGAAATATTCCTCCAAATCATTTATCCAACCAATCACTTCTTCCCGGATTTAGGTTTCCCGAGTATGTAGAAACCTCCATTTTAGGCCGCTTTCCAATCCGAGAGATGGCCTTATACAACCGGGCCTCGAGCCGGATCCACAGCCTTCGCTTCTTCCTCGACTCGTTCTTCCTCTTCAACTTCATCTTCACTTTCCTCTTCCCCTCCGGGTTCGCGCCTTCGCGTAACTCGCTTGCAAGGCTTGAACTTGCCTTTGCAAGGCCCGGAAGTCTTCGGCCGGCACCACACCTCCTCCTCCGCCTCGGTTCCTTCGTGGAGGCATTATATATATATATATATATATATATATATATATATATATATATATATATATATATAAATAAAAAATTTTTTTTTTTTAAATCTTCCCACGCATCCCGGTGTAACTGCCTCTTTCTCCGGTGATCCGTTACACGCTCAGGAGCTCCTGCTCTGATACCACTTGATGGCAAAGCCGGGATTCACACAGACAATCTCACAATAAATTCACAAAAATTTTCATTAATTCATTCAATACCAAAATACAGTAGTAACTTTCCCCCGACACAACACTTCTTCCCCAATCCCGAACTTCACCATCCTCCTCAAAGATATCCCCCCCGAGTTTTTAACGAGGCCTCGATCCTCCAGGCATTCAATGCCTCCACCTAATAAAAATTTCAAATTCAAATTTCCCCCTTCCCGTGTTTTTGAAATTCCAATATTAAATGTCGATCTGCCCAATCTATCAAGATACCGGCATTGATGGCCTCTCTGCATCGGCCGCATCATTCTGACCGTCCTTTGCACTGTTGTCCCTTCCATTAAACCATCACCTGTAAATGCTTCGATGCCAGTAAAGCCAAGACGGAAAGAGCGCGGTCGACACCTTCCTTAACAGCTTAAGAGACCCCCAAATTAACTTGCATACACGTGGTCGGCTGCGTGTACATCCATCCAATCTTTCTCCTTGTCGCAACATACTCGACCCACGTGTCCTTCACAACTGCCACGTGTTCGGTTTGGTCTAGCCCGACCGTTCGCTAATCACCCCTGGTCTCGTTCTCTATCTCTCTTTAACTTTCACCACTATCGGAATACCGGCCACGTGTCGGCCTTTAACTGGCCGCGATATCGCGACGTCTGAAGACCCTCGCTCTTTCTTTTCATTACCGTCGCGATATCGCGACGTCGCGATATCGCGACGTCGCGATATCGCGACGTCGCGATATCGCGACCGTCGCGATATCGCGACGTTTGAAGACTTCTCGCCTCCTCCTTTCATTACTGTCGCGATATCGCGACAAAACTTCACCAAAGTTGCAACGCTGCGTTGGGGTCGCGATTTCGCGACCCCTCCCTTCCTTGCCTCTCAAAACCTTCCAAACCAAAACTTGCTTCACAAACCTTTCAC
Organism: Wollemia nobilis; assembly: GCA_028583015.1. Taxonomy (NCBI): domain Eukaryota; kingdom Viridiplantae; phylum Streptophyta; class Pinopsida; order Araucariales; family Araucariaceae; genus Wollemia; species Wollemia nobilis. The sequence goes on from JAQPPZ010000040.1 coordinate 7,024,561, forward strand.
AGTACTTGAAAATAATAGATCTAAGTGCAAAGAACTTAGAAAGGAAACTAAAAATATTTGGAAGATGCAAGATTGCCCTCTGTCCCCGGATGCTCCTACATCAAAAAGGCTAACCAACTCATAGAAATAAATGCTAGATTTATAAAGGATACTGAGATCTTGAGAACAAGTTTACAAAACTTGAGAAAGAAACCTCTATATTACAAGAAGGGAAAATCCTACCTTGCACATAATATTAAAGAAAAAATATTATATTAAGAGATATTCTATATAGAGCTTTTGAGATCATGGAAAAAGTGTTAGAATTATATGTTCAAGTGTCTATATTACAAGGATCAACAACATCAATATATGACTTAGTTTTGTAAAAGTGGAGCATCATAAAAGTAGTTGTGATTAAACATGTTCAAGGGTTTTGTTGAATCAAATAAAAAATAGAGGCCTTCCATGTAAATTTTATTTTTATACTTGTAAAAAACAAACTAGATGATCAAAACACAAAATATAAATTGTGTCTTCCCCCATAAAAATGATGCTTAAGGATTGTAGATTTGGTTGGTTTGGTAGAATTATATGAATAAATTTTAATCCAATGTAATTGTAATTGTTAGTATTGTATGTAGGTGTTGGTTATGGACAAAATCCAAAGTAAACAATGTACTTAGGAGATTGAAAGCAAAATACACTAAGTTTTGTAATGAAATTGAAATGTGAATGCAATGTAAATGAAAGTTAAATGGAAATGTAATATGAGTGAAATATAAGTGAAAATTATTTTGATTAAGTGATATTAACATAGAATGATTTCATAAGATTGATTAATATTTATAAAGGTATGACTAAATTCTTAAGCCGCATAAGAAAAAATGGTAATTATGAGGTGAGGTGTCTAGGGAGGTAGTTGCTTGCAAGTGCCATATCACAAGCAGAAAATATCTCTCCCATTCATTGTTTTGTAACCCATGGTATATAGAGGTAATTCTAGATTGATTATAAAGCATTCTAAGAATACTATGCATTAGAGAGAATGAGGGTTCAAGGAAGTGCCTTGTATCTATGTATTACAAGTGCAATAATTCTTGTATTACAAGTGGCATACAATCAAATAGATAATGCAAATGATATTCCACTTCCATATCTATGTATGTTGTATAATGATACTGTTGTATTGGTTATTAGGTTTTGTATACCAAATTCTATATAGATTTCAGATTTCAAATAGGAGTTGCATGTAGTTACAACTTAGCATAAATATATGAGATTTGTCATATAGATGTAGTCAAAGTATCGTGCAAGGGACATCACAAGTGCCAAATGAAGAAGGTTGTCATATGAGGAATCTAATGTAGTTGTTATTGTACAAGGATTGTCGATAAGTTGAAGCTATGGAATATTATCATTAGGTTGAATTATAATCGTGTTGTACAATATGTTGTATCAAGTGATTGACATAATTACCATACAAGTGTTGACAATGTGTGATGTTGGATAATCAATAATTGTAGTCTCAATTGGCCCCTAGAATCTATAATTCCAATTATTCCTCAAAACATTGTAATACTTATTATCATGCTACATTTTATGCCATTGTTGAATCAAAGTTTGCTTCATCTTATTTTTTGAATTTTAAACTAACAATGAGTGTTATATTTGGAAATATTGCCAAATTATAGTTTGGGTGAATTATCTATTGAAGTTTCAACTAGTAACGATTGCTAAAGTTGGTGTCGTTGTTGTCTAAAATTTGATGCTATCATGCATGAATATTGGAGAGGTGGATGATAAATTCCTTGTCATGAGGACATGGAAGATGTAATTGAAAAAAATGATCAACCTATAATAAGAAGTCAATAAATTACCAATCAAGATTTTCAATTAAGATAGATGAAACCTAAAAAGTCGAAGATGGAATAAGTGTGGAAGCCTCAAGAGGAAGATAGTTTCAGTGATAGAAATGGAAGGTGGTACACATTGTTATTAATAACCGAGGATGAGGCACAAGGATAAGTGTAGCAAATAAATTAAGCATAGACTGAGGAATATGTTCGTGTAAGTCAATACTCCAAATAGCTAGTAATGCCCATGCAATAGTGGATAAGTTTGTAAAGATATGCAGAAGATAGGAATTAGGTACAAAGGAAACTATAGGAGAGTGTATGGGAAACAAGACCAAAACTAGTGCTTGTGTATTCATGAAGGAGGTCATGAAGTATTAAGGCACAAAAAATTAGTTGAGATTGTTTGCTAGCAAAGAGTTGTTAGTTGAAGAAGAACCAGAGGAGTATCGAGGGAGCCATTTTTGAGTGGGGAGGAATAAAGAGAAGAAATCCATCAATGGTGAATATTTTTATAGCTGCAAGAAGATAGAAGTACCCACATTTTCACAATGATGGAAATGAGGATCCAAACTATCACATTGAAACATGTACTACAATATGGCATGCCAATGGAGTTTATAATAAAGAAACATGTTTAAGGATATTTTTGACCACATTGTAAGGAATCATAATGGAATACCATCTAAAGAAGAAAATAAATGATCCTTTCACCATATGGCCATATTTGAGAGATGAATTCAAGTTATTTTAATATGATGCTAAATTTATTGGTGAAATATATTCGACTAAGTAGAAGAAGGATGAGAATGTCAAGTCCTATAATAAAAGACTCAAGAAACTGATTGGTAATATGGAAGTAAAACTAGAAAATGACTTACAAAATATATGGTTCCTTGATAGGTTGCTACCATGTTACAAGAAAAAATGAAGGTAGTATCACCTACCTCATATCAAGAAGCATATGAAAGAGCACAAAATTCAAAAAGTGAGGCTAAGAAAATGGGAACAATATTAAGTCACTTTAAAAGTGATGAATCTAATAGTGATAGAGAAGACCTTCATGGATCAATTCAAGCTATGAAAGGATTTGATAGAATGATCAACAAGTTGAAAGGCAAAAAGAAGAAAGAAAAGAAAAATATATGGTACTCAAATTGCAAAATAGAAAGGCACACAAATATGAATTGTTTGAGGAATGCATATTGTAACATATGAAGTATTAGACATGTAGTAGTAGACTTCCCATTTAATCTAAGAGTGAGGCACCAAACAATGACAATGCAAAAAGAAGAAAAATCCTAGCACTTCTAAAAATAGACAAGGAGCGATGAGTGGAGGTTATAGGAATAATTGTCATGATGGAAGAAAAACCTAGAAAAGTAATCATCAACAAGGAGGGTAGAGTCGATTACAATATGACTCAAAAGGAAGGCCCATAATTTAGTGTCAAATATGTTAGGAGTGGGGATATTTTTATGTAGAATTATTAAAACCCATTATTAGGAGGCAATATAAAAAATAGTAACACCGAACTCATGTGTAGATGGTGCAAACTAGAAAATCACAAAGAGGTGAATAGCCCAAAAAAATTGAGTTCTAGTAGATAATAGAATGTCAATTTTATTGGTATAAAGGAACCTGTGATGAATCATGAAGATAAGAATAAATATGTGCTTGTAGTGACAAGGGCTTAGGCAAAGAAAAATGAGCAAAACTTAAATCTTACTAAGAAGAAGGAAAGATGGAAAAAATTGTATGACTTGATAGAGGAGGAAAACCATAAAGTGAAACAGGAAAAACTCCTCCAAAATAAGAAACTAAAAAGTCGATCAATTTAGAGGAAGCTCCAAAGAAGCAATCATCGACAAAGAAGTTAGAGGTATAAGTGTTGAACATGATAGTTGAGGTAAATGTGTCTATTTTACTTGGCATAATATCAAATCTATATGTGAAGGTAGGGGATTTTGCACACACAAGATTATGGAGCCAAGATGTTAGGAAGTGTCAGCAATAAGAATTAGTTAACTGATCCAATAGTGTTGATTATTGAAGCAAGAAAGAAACCACCATTGATTCATATGGAGTTGTGAAATCACAAGCCGACACAAGTGATCATTGAAGGAGGGTCTAGTGTAAATGTCTTGCCAAAGAAGACATGGAATGATATTGGAGCACCATTCTTGTGGTCTCAAAAAAAAATTTATATGGTGTAGACCACTATGGAATAGAGATGAAGGGAGTAATAAAAATCAAAAAGTGAAGATTGATAATCAAGATTTCCTCATGGATTTTAAGGGTGTGAATGGTTAAGAATGGTGTAAGTGAACCACAATTGGAAAAAATATTATCTAAATTTTAATAAGGGAGAACACAAATACATGATAAATCTTAAAAATTAGTTTGCAAGTCAGGATATTGCAACTTCTAATAAATCAATAAGTTTATAAATAGATAAAAACAATGGACATAAGCAAATGAAGAAGGCATGTTTAAACTTCAATAGTATATAAAAGACGATGAAGATTCTAATAATGGACTTTTACATTGACAAATGGAGGACTATGAAACTTTTCTCCCACATTGTATATTTATTCAAGCTAAAGAAGATGACCATGATAAAAGGATAAATGTGGTGTATGAGGTCAATGAGTCAAGTCAAAATAAGAAGCATGCACTAAGGAAAGAAGAAAAAGAAAAGTGGACATTTTCCAAAAAGTTTACAGAGTACTTGGTCGATGATGCAATGATTGATGAGAAACCATCCCACTTGATCGATGTAATCAAGGAAATGAATCAAACTGACATCATCCAGTATGAATTTCCAAATATGGTGTAGGTAAACCTTGGTGAACAAGAGAATAAAATATCATCTAGTGTGGAGATGATTGGGAACTAGTATTGAAAATAACCGCTTAAAAAAATTATAGTATAAGGATGTTTTTACATGGACGTATGAGGATTTGAAGGGGATTCTACCAGAGTTGTGTGTACATAAAATAAATCTAAAGTATGCAATCATGTTGAATGCGGAGATACAATAAATGCTATATGCAGGTATAATATTCAAGGTGGCAGGTAGTGAGTGGGTGTTGTTGATAGTAATTACCTTGAAGGAGGAAAGTTAGATCCACATTCATGTGGACTTTCAGAGTCTAAAAATTGTAATAATTAAGGACCCTTTTCCTATTCCTTTCACTGATTCAATATTCGAATAAGTATTGGGAAATGAGATCTATTCATTTTTGGATGGATTCTTATGTTATAATCAAATAAAAATCACCAAGGAGAATAAATTGAAGACTACCTTTACTGTGGAAAATAGAATATATACATATATCCAAATGTCTTTTGGTCTATTCAATGCCCTAACCATATTTCAAAGGATTCTTGTACATTTTTAACAAATATCCACTAGGAAGTTCAAGGTCTTCTTATATGATTGCTCATTGTATAGAAGAAAAGATACACACTTAAAAGCATTGGAGGAATTCATTAGTTTGTATCATAAGATTGAATCCTAAGAAGTGTAAATTGCTAGTTCCTTATGGGAAGTTACTAGGATATATTATATGTAAGGAAGGTTTGAAGATAAATGAAAACAAGGTATGAGTCTTAATGGGCATGGAGGATCCCTGCAACATTAGTTTAGTGAAGTCATTCTTAGGAACTATCAGGTGTTATCATAGGTTTATTAAGAACTTTGCACAAGTTTCCCACCTGCTAGATGCTTTAACATGCAAGGATGTTCCATTCAAGTACATAGAGAAGAATCAAAATTCCTTTTAGGAGTTAAAGTTGAATTTGGTATGTGTTCCCATTATGGTATTTCTATATTGAGAAAAAAAATTTCATGTGCATGTTAATGCATCTAATTTTGTGATTGAATGGGGCTTGGCCCAAGAGGGGTAGGTTGGGCTTGAATAACCCATTTATTTTTTGAGTCAATTATTTTCATGGGTGGATAAAACTCATATCACTACAAAGAGAAGATCTAGGTATGGTGTATATGGTACAAAATTTTAGACATTACCTACTTATCAATCCCTTTTATTTCTATGTAGACCATCAAGCATTGTTGTACCTGGTAAACAAGCCAAAAGTACACGGATGAGTTAGCAGGTGGATCATCACATTGCAAGAGTTTTTTTGGGTGGTGGTGATACCTAGGAAGAGACATATAATAGTCAATCAACTATCATGGATTCACTAATGATAACCTATTGAAATAGGAGTGCTAGAATTTATGGATGCTCATTTTTTATTGTAACTGTAGTACCATCTTGGTATAGGTATATAGGAGAATACCTATCAAAAGGAGAGTTTTTAAAGGATATTACGATGATATAAAGAAGATGCATCATTATCAAGTCGACACCATTTTAGTTGATTGTGGGCTTTCTATACAAGATTGGATTTGATGGATTTCTATGAAGGTGTGTTATGGATGAAGAAGTAAATATGATATTGAAAGAGGCTCATGAAGGACTAGTAGGAGGGAACATGGGGCTAGGCACAATAGTAAGGAAGGTGTTGTTGGTAAGGTTATGGTGACCCACTCTTCATTATGATGCTAGAGAATATGTGAAAGCATGTGATACATGCTAGTGAGCTCAAAAGTTGTTGAAGAGATATTTTATGTCGTTACATCCATCATAGTCTTAGGAGTTTTTTTAATGATGGGATCTTGATTTTGTTGGACCTTTGAAATTAATTCAAAGAAGGAAGTGTTGTTATATTATGGTGGCAACTGAATACTACAATTCCAAATAATTCTACACAAAGTACAACCTAATTTGTATATGAACAAGTCATTATGAGGTTTGAAATCCCCTTATAGTTGACTAGTGATGGAGGATGATACTTTGGCAATGATATTATTCAAAGCATAACCACTAAGTTTAATATTTTGCATTCTTTTTCAAGTCCATATTACCCTAGAGCAAATGTGTAGGTAGAGAAGACAAACAAAGTCCTAGTCTTATTTTATTACAAGACGTGGTGTGGAAGGAGCTAATTGGGAAGAGATATTGGTGGCTATTCTATAGGTGTACAGGACAACATTCAAGCCAAAAATGAACAACACATAATTCCAATTAATGTATGGATATGAGGTATTAGTGACAATGTAGTTTTTGGTTCCTAGTTTGAGGGTGGAAAAATATAACCTTCTAGGCAACCAAGAGAGCCTAAGGGAGAGGCTCATGACACTCAAATAACTAGAACAAAAATGGGTGATGGACTAGTGGATGAAGAATATTTCATATTGTTGATAATTTTATTTTTACAATTGATACAATATTTATACTCAATTTTCAAATATCTTATTCAATATATAGTATTCAAAACCAAAATTTTATGATATGTATATTGGAAATATTTTTTCTAAGGGGGGGAGGGGGAAGGGGAGGGTCTTGCTCCATCTCCCCTAGTTCTTGCCCAGTCCCTGGTTCATCTCGGGTCATCCTGCTCTGGGAATGCTTTATAGCAGATGATATCCTTGGGGGGAGATCCTTCTCCACTTTCTACTCCTTTCCTAGCAGTTTTAGGGTTTCCCTTCCTGAGCCCATGGTCTGGTGCTCCTAGAGGTCTCTTAGGGTTTCCTGCATGTTTTTGGGATCCCTTCCTCGATCTCCCTCAAGATTTCCCCTGGGGTTTTTTGTAGGGTTTTTGCATGGATTTGGTTCCTAGGGCTTCCTCGATCGATGGTGGTGGCAGGTTGATATTTTTTCTTCCTGGTGCATCCTGTGAGGTCCTCTCTACTTTGAGGTTGGCCTAGGAGGACCAATTTCCTCTTCTGCCAGTGACTCCTCTCTGGGATGTTTGTGGTTGTTGTTGGTCCCGTACCGTTAGGTAGGGTCCTTTTCGATTTCTTGTTCGAAGACTTCTTCTTGCTAGATATATGATTTGGTGGACACCTAGGGCATTGGTTGGCCTCTTCCTCTGTCTAGGTTGTTCCTAGTCCCAGTACCAGTTCCCTGAAGCTATCCATGAGCAAGGATGGGGGGTTCTTGGTCCCTTCTTCTGGGGTTCCTAGGGTTTTTGTTGCATGTCTGGATCTTGGGGGGACCCATGATCAGTGCATGCAGACCCTGGTTCCCCAGGTTAGGCTTTCGAGGATCCCATATTTGTGCCTGTTGCAGCTCCCCACCTGGGATCCTCAGGTTGTTTGTTTCAGTTCCTATTCAGGGGCTTATGGTCCTAGTTCCTTGGATCTGTTCATGAGCAAGGATGGTGGTTCCTAGGCCTTTCTACTGGAGTGGTGGGGGCTTCCTTCTGTATTCTCTGGTTTTGGGGGGAGATCAGTCTGTTTTTAGCTATGGTCCCTCCTTCCTCCTTTAGTTTTGGCTTCTAGGTCCTGTCTTTGTGCATGTTGTTGTTTTCCCTAGATCCTTCCGACTTCTTTGTTTTTCTCCTTGTTATGCACAGGGATATCTTGGCCTGTAGATATCCCCAGTAGTGTTGTTCCACTTTTTAGGCTCATGCGAAGGCTTCCCATTTTTTTCTTTGAGGACCTCGATACCATTTCCCAGGCTATCCCATTGCTGAACCCTAGCCTGGTGCTACTTGCTGCTTTGCTCGTGTGGCTGCTCATTGCTCCACTACACCCTGGGTTGCATCCCGAGCTGTCCCTAGGCGAGGATCCTCTCTAGTTTTCTAAAAATTCCCTGCTTTTGGTTTTCAGGTAGGATTTCTGGTTGCATGCTATTCTTGGCCTTCCCTCTCTCCCTTCGCAGGTCTGGGCAAGTACGATGTATCCACCCCTGAGAGGATCCTAAACTGCCAGCAATGGGAGGACGATATTTTTGCGAAGTGGGTCTCACTAGTTGGTACTAGAATCTAGTCTTTCTGCTAGATCAAGGGTTATTTCTAGCCCTTATTTTCATGTACTAAGAAATTGCTTTAAATCTTGGTGTTGCGACCATTTTTGTTAGAAGTTTTTGGGACCCTCTTAAAAAACCTAATTTGTATATAAAATTCTAGTTACTTATAAAAAAAAAACCAAAATTTTACTTAATATTCAACACTCATTCTCAATATAGATTTCATGATTTTACATTTAGCAATAAAATTTAGTAATTAGTATTTATGATTTAGTTTTCAACATATAAAATCAAATTTTAATATAAAATATTAAAAATCAAAATTTAATATTTGAAACTAATATTTGTATATTAATTTTATCTCTTTAAAAATTATATAATTTGTCTTAAAAACATGAAAAACATTTTTCTAATAGTTCTTATTTAGAAAGATAAATACCAAATATATATATATATATATATATATATATATTAAAATATTTAATTTTCTAATTTTTATTGAAAAATAAAAATATTTAAATTATTTTTTAATATTATATTTTTATGTAAAAAAAAAATATTTAAGTTTATCTTATATAAATATTATTTTTTCAATTGGTTATATGGAATTGAAATAGGCCTGCAAGTATTACATCATTATTAAGAACTTAAATATTGTTCATGTAACTAAATTTAAATTTGGGTTTGTCTAGACTATTAAGCTATATATATATATATATATATATATATATATATATATATATATATATATATATATGTGGCTGTCAAGCTTTTATGGTTGACACTCTGTAAACTGCGCTTCCTCCCGGAAGCCATCACACAGATCTTCATACAATCCGCTCTTATAACCACCATGCCACAATCATTTTAAACCTTTTACGCGGTTGAAAGTATCAAGAAAAGGACAAGCGTTCAGTCCGACAAGGCAGTGAGGCACTGAGATTTGAACCTTGGACATCCGCCTCGTTGGCCTCTGGTCGAACCAATTGGTCTACACCTAAGATCTATAAATTATATTATATTATATTTAATTTTATATTTATTTATTTAAAACTATTCTATTATTTAAAAGAACAAAAAGACAGATATTAAATGTCACTTAAAATTTTTAAAATCAGTTGTAAATAAAAATTTTAATATTAATAAAATGTAAAACCTAAAATTCAAATTCGGAAATTGTCGTATATGGCATTGTCAATCTCATTTAAAAAAAAAAAAAAAACCTTCCAAATAAAAAAGCAACCCTTCAATATGACTAGTGCAAGACAAAATAAAAACTCTTTTATATTTACGTCGTAGGAAGATAAGATTATTTTCAGGATTTCAAATTTAATCCATAAGTATTATATCTTTGGACGAGTCAAATGATTTAGTTCATAGAAATGATGACGTTTGGTTGAAACGTTGCATGATTGCTCTTTAAGTTGCAGCATCCATATTCTTCTCTTCACAACAAATATTTCATATATTTACCATAAAGAAAAGGTGAAGCTCTTGGCAATGGTTTTTACATGGCTGTTTCTTTGAATTGTCCAGAATTTGAATATTCTTCTATGTAGTTTTTCTTCCTCCAATTTGGCTATAAGAATATGAGTAGAAGGATACGGCCTTCTTATCACTTTTTTTAGCAGGCATTATTGGCTAGGAAGATATGATTAGAAGGAAGACTAGCCAAAAGGGAAAGGCTAAAAGCGACAGCGGAAACACTGCGGATAGAGAGAGTTGTAATGATAAGCTATGCAATTTGGAGAGCCTTAGCCAAGACCTCGTTGCTGAAGTCGCTAGTCTGAGAAAAGAAAATACTCAGTTCATTAAATCTGAGCAACAGTTAAAGCAAACAATCTCTGTCAAAGAAAGTGAATTAAGAAGAGTGATTTTAGACAGGAATGTTTTGGAAGCCACTGTTTCGGAGTTGAATAGACAAGTACATGTTATCAATGAGAGTTTAGAGGCAGCAGATAGATATGAGCAAGTTGAAATAAATCATCTTTTATCACGGTTAAAACAATACAATGAACAACTGTCTCAACTAACAGCAGAAAAGATTAATTTCCAGCATAAATGTAAAGAATATGGCAAACAATTATCTCAATTGGAAACAGAAAAGATTAAGTTGAAAAATGAAACGAAAGATTATGTTGAACAATTATCTAAATTAAAATTGTTAAACAATAATTTGGAACACAAGTACAATGAACTTAGTATTGAAACTGAGTCAGCAAAGGAGCGACAAAACCATGATAAAGGTTTAATAAATTCCCTTTCCAACGAGAAAACCCTTCTTGTACAGAGGCTTGAAGATACAAAAACCAAGATGATAAAATTATCAGAATTTTTTTTGAAAATTCATCCACAACAACAAAAATGGAAGAAAGCCGTATTAGATCTTGAAAAAGCTCTAACAATATTACAAGAAAGTATTAACTCTCAAAAAACCAAAGGCTTTCTTGAAAAAGTGCGAGAAATTGTTCAGTTCAAATTTTAATCAGCCTGTCCACGGCGGTTCTGGTTAGGCTTAAGTGTGAGGGGTGTGTTCAAAGAGTTGTTGTAACAGGTTGGGGATTCCTGGTCAAAACCTCCATATCTTAAATTAGTTTTCCATGCTTTTAAGGTTTTGTTAGTGAAAGATTAACTTTAACTTAAGAATTAAAGAGCAATTACATTTAGCAATAAAAGATTAATAATTAATAGTTAAAAATAATTTGTATAAAAAAGAGCATCATAATATAATTATAATAATGTTAAATTTTTAACTCATTGTTAATTTCATCAAATAAAATTTTTAACTTGATAATTAAATATTGTTAAATTATATTTACATAATTATTAAGTTATTGTAGTATTAGTATGTGAATATGATATCATATGAAGTTTGTTTTTATTTCACATAATCAATTAAAAATTAATAATCAACCAAGTATTGTAAATAGTTTTATTTTTAAATTTATATAAATAATATTTAATAATTATAGTTGAGGAAGTATAATTTATTTTGTTTTTTAAAAAATCTTTATATATATATAAGGGTGGAATCGATGCTCCGCCACATAGATCTTCGCGCAGTCCACCCTTATAGCCACAATGCCACAATCAAATAAAAAAACTTTATAAATTTTAAAAATAAGTAAATTAATGATATAATGAGGTAGAAACAATTAAATTAAATTGTGAATATATAATTTTTTTAAACCATAATATTACATTAATTGTTAGGTAAATTACACCACATCTGGCTTGCCATTTTATCATAAATATTTTTCATTTTATTTTTTATGAAATGTATTTTTCATCTTTCTCAAATTGTTATGTTTTCACAATCAACAAACCATTTTATCATAAATATTTTTCATTTTATTTTTTATCAAATGTATATCTTTTTCAAATTGTTATGTTTTCACAATCAACTCTTTAACATCTCTTTCATTACTCAACCAATTACCTTTTAAAATTTGAATTTTACCAAGATGAAAAATAAGTACCACAATTATATTACCTCTAATAATAGATGATAAACATCAACAGTAATGTTATTGTTTATCTAATTTCCACAATTCTAATAGGATTAATGATAATTTGCGACTCCCCCTCTATTGATAGGGTTAATAATAATTTGTGACTCCCCCTCAATTTAAATCCTTATAAGAGGTGCCCTACCCTTTGCATAGTTGTTAGCTAAAGTTCCATGTGATATTAAGTGAGGAAAATTTTGCCTTCATCATTTTGAAAAACACTACCTTCACTAGCTTTTTTCAAATTTCCTTTGGAAGCAACATTAAAATTAATTTTGATAAACTCATTTTTTGGATATTTTTATTTTACCAAAGAGAAAACATTTAACTATATATATATATATATATATATATATATATATATATATATATATATATATATATAACTAGTGAAAACATAAAAGAAAGAATACATAAGAGCAAGGCAAAAACAATTGATATATCTTACAAAGCATTCTCCAAGACAAAATTACAACAAAGCGAAAGACACACAAAAAACAATATCGTAAGCGGACAATGGTTGCACCATGCTAAGCAATTATTTGAGAGAAATCAAGAAAGACATACCTTTGCTATAATTGATATAGGTAAGGAACTTCTTTCCTGAAAGATGTGAAGGAGAGAATTTAGAAACTAACAATAGGTAAAAAGCTCTGGATGTAGATGGATTGCAAATTGAACATCTTAAGTGTGGGGTTGACATCTTAGAACCACACATCCAAAAAAAATTTAATGCCATCATTAAATAAGGATTTCCACTAGAATGGATAACCAACTTAGTCATACTATTGCATAAAAATGAAGAGATAAAAAATCCTTCAAATCACAATACCATCATGATTAATCATCTTTTTGTAAAATTATTTGGTAGCATAGTAGAAAGCAAAATCAGTCAATGGCATATAATATGAAGGTATGTGATATTTTACCCTCCTCACAAATGAATATTGTTTTTTCTCCAAATTTCTTTGATATGTTTCAAGAGATTACTTTTGGAGACAAAGATAATGGCCTCTTAGAAAAGGTAGATGATGAAAATATTCAATTATAAAATGAGGAATATGAAGATGAGCAAAACCAAATAGTTTTAAAAAAGTGGGTAGATAAAATAAAAAAGAACCTAGGAAATTTAGCTAATCCAAAAAAAAGTTGCCCAATTTTGAAAACCAGACATCAAAGAAGTTAGGAATTGATGTGGGTATTTTTAAATCTTAGAGGAGACCTTTCAATAGGAAAATCAAAGAAAAAGAGATAGAGATAGATATTGCTAATGGAATCCAAACAATAATAGCCTTGGATGGGGGAAGTAAAAAGGCACACAAGGCAGGAAAAAGATGATAATGCAGGCCATGTTGAGCCTGAGAACAATGATCTGCCTATCCTCTATGGTGTTATAGGATTTGAATCTAGTTGCTTATGGGTGTTTTGATCTTTTGGATTCTGTTAGGTTTGGTCCTAGGAGATTATTTTATTTTGTGGTATGTTGCACTTCAAAATATTTTAGTTTTATGGGTTGTCTTGTTTGTGATATCTAAATTTTGAGATTGTTAGTAGATCTATAGGTGTTTTATTGTAAAATGTTTGGGGTCCCTTTCAAAACCCCTTCTTCCACCCTAATAAAAAAAGAAAATAAAGGAAATATGGTAATAGGTCAATCATGGTTTAGATCAAATTACTCATTAATAGATCAGTGCATTACTTTAAATCACCTAATAGAGAGGATATGGAATGAAAAATGAGAAGTTTATTGTTGTTTTTTGGACATTAAAAAAGCTTTTAACATAATACTTAGAGGTAGATTATTGAAAATAATGGAAGAAATTGGCATAACAACAAACTACAAAGTAGCTACACAAACTTTATGAGCAATTGATGGCAAAAATAAAACTCTAGAAGTACTATATAGTGTTTTGGGAGTGATATCAGTATAAAATAGGTATGTTCATTATCACCTACTTTATTTGGCATTTACATTGACAAATTAGAGGAATGGGTAGAAAGGATGGGAGGAGAGGGAATACAATTGACTAATTATGTAGTAAAACTTCTTCTCTATGTCAATGACCTCATCTTGATTGGAAGGACACTCAAAATCTTAAAAGAATATCTAAAATATTTAGAGAATTTTTAGAAAGAATTTGGGATGTAGGAAAACACTAGAAATACTAAAAGTATGGTCTTCTCTAGTTGGAGAGAGCAAAAACATCCATATGATTTATTTGAAATAAATACAAATACCTTGGCTTAGAATTTTGAAGCAAACTCATTTGGGAAATATGCAAGATGAAACAAACACAAGCAAGATGGAGGGAACTCTACTCATTACTACATAAGGGTATAAATATAGAGTTATGGGATTGGAAAACCATTAGGATACTTTTTGGGTTATTAGTTATTCTAGTGGTGATATATGGGTGTGAGGTGTGGGCTAGTAATACATCAAATTTTAAATGGAGACAAATAGAAAGAATTTAAAAGTGATTAATTACAAATAATCTCAAAATTAAAGCATCGGTCTCATATGACATTATACTTGCTAAAAGAAATCATTTTCCACTATAATTATAATCAATGATAAAGCTATTAGGGTTCCTAAATAAAATACAAAGAATGAAATATAGTAGGTTTCCAAAACAGGTAATCAAAGAAACACTAAATAGAAGAAAATACAAATGGATAAAACTAAATAACAAAGGGATGGGCAAATGAAGCATTAAATTTCATGAGAAACCACACTCCAAAAAAATAGTATGTGAGAGAAAAAATCAAACTTGTCATGTGAACTAAGAACTTAGGAAGGAAAAAATAGTTATACATCAACAAGTTCAACCCAAACTATCAACACAACCAAAAAAATGCATAGATGCAAATATCCAATGGAAGGATAAAATGCTTATAGCCCAACTAAGATCTAATTCACACAATATCAAATGTGAAATTGAGATTTGGAAAATTCCTAAAAAGGAATTGTCAGAATGAATATGTATTTTGCACAACAAAGAGTAGTGGAGACCAAAAATATCTTTCATATAATGCAAAGCATATAAGGACATTAGGATTGCATATGAGGACAGTCTAAAAGTAAATTTATTAATGGAAATTTTTTAAAATTTTATAATAGAAAAATAGGAAAACTTCTCATCAAAATCAACAATAGAAGAAACACACTTCAAAATATGATAAGAGGATGTTGAGCTTTTTGACTTTGTTGGATAATTTTATTTCTTAGATGTTGTTAAACTTTGGAACTCTAAATAGGAGGTCCAAAATTTGAATTAAAAAAGAGTAGGGTTGTACACCATACCCCATCTTATATTAAAGCTCTTTGTCCAATAGACTATTTTGGTCTCTTGTGCATAATTAAAATCATTACATTTTATTCCATGTATGTTTAAATTCTATAACCAATTTATTACCATCTATTTTTTTGCACTTGAGAATTACCATGATGAACACCATATCTATAAACATTCTACAACATATGCAATAATATAGTTCCAAACTTGGGTATAATTTTGATATTTGTTCTTAAATTGTATCATTCCTTTCTAGAAATACATTCTACCAAATAAAATTCAAATAATTCATCCAAATTATCATCAACTCTTTCCATGTTGATGGAGCTACCCAATATATTTTCATATTTTTAAAAACTAACCCCATATGGTGTGAGCAAAGGGACAGTGAAAAAGTAAATGGTATGATGTTTCTAGATCTTTCTCACACAAGGCCATATGAAAGGTCCATGATAATATCTCTTTGTAGACTCTATCCTATAAGAATATTACTTTGAACTATTAACCAAAGGAATTTTGAGGCCTTAGGGAGAACCTCTAGTGGCCAAACATTATTCCAAGAAAAACATTTAGAAGTAGGAAATTTTGATTGCTCTAAATACTTATATACCAACTTGACCAATTAACCTCCAAAGGATGATACCATCTGTGTCAAGTTTCCTAAAACCATAGACCCCCCATCCAAATTGGGACCATCCACAACTATGACAAAAAGCCCCAAAAGCTATGCTCAAAATGAAGAAAAATTGCTAGGTCATTTCAGTTTAAACATGGAAAAAATAGAGTCAAGAGTCGAAGTTGTGGAAACAAGAGCCAGGAATGTAGCTTCTAATCCGGTAGTGGAGCAAATTATCCCTTATCGGACGAGCCCAATGGTAAAAGGTTCCTTAAAGGAAAGCCCCTCGTTTAGGAACCATATAGGAGAGGTGAACCAAAACAAGGCTGAGGATGAAGAGGGAATTGAAAACCCCCAAAATGAGGAAGAAGGTTCATGCCCTAGAACATCACAGTATATGCCCCCTCATTTCAATCCAAAATAGACTAGAAGCACTACCAAGCCTCCGATAGATTATGGAAGTGAAATAAATAAAGGGAGAATATCTATAGCAGAGCACTATAGAATGAGAATCAATGAAGAAATTACAAACGAAAAGCAAAGAACATTGTTACAGCAAGCTATTCCTGGCCAGGATAATAGCAAAATTGACAAACCCCCTTTGGATCAGGGAAGGGGGCGGGGAAAAAATATCAAACAGTCTAAATGAAGGTTCTCTCATGGAATGTGAGAGGCCTAAATGGCCCACCAAAACAAAATATGGTGAAGTCTATAAGGAAGGATTGGAATCCTACTATTATTTTTCTTCAAGAAACCAAAACAGATGCGGCACAATCAGCACTTATAGCTAGAAGTATTTAGAATCAAGGGGAAGTGGCCTTTCAACAGGTGAGAGGAGCATATGGGGGCCTCATGATCTTATGGGATCCTATTAAAATAGAAGGAAGTATTATTTAGGCAAATGAAAGAGTCTTAAGTGTATTATTTCATGATTTTGATACTAATAAGAATTGGATTATGTCAAATGTTTATGCCCACACCTCTGTCCAATGGCGGTCTGAACTGTGGGAGTTTTTGGGGCATTTGAGCCAAGCTTTTAAAGACATTCCTTGGGTGATTGGGGGAGATTTCAATACCCTCCTTTACCCATCTGATAAGAAGGGAGGATCTGGGTTACCCTCAAGGAGCATAGAGGACTTTAATGAATTCATTAACACAAATGAATTAACGGATGTAAGACTAAAAGGAGCCAAATTTACATGGAGTAACAAGAGGATAGGAAGTCAACTGATTCAAGAAAGGTTGGACAGGTTTTTTTTATCCAAGGAAGCTACAACAATGTTTGGTGATTCAACGTTACAAGCCTTTCCTAAATGCTATTCAGACCATAATATTATTCTATGGGAGGCATTTTAGGCTAACTCCTTTAAAAATCCATTCATATTTCTATCAATGTGGGTTAAAAATCCAGACTTCAAGAAACGAATAGAGGAATGGTGGCAGCAACCTATCCAGGGAAGTGCTTCCTTCAAACTATCTCAAAAACTTAAGATGATGAAAAACAACCTTAGAATATGGAATAAAGAAGTCTTTGGAAATATTTTTGAGAATAAGAGAGTAGTGGGGGAAAAAATTAGAATAATAGAAAGCAAAATTCAAAATGGAACCTATGATGAGGTGACAAGGACTGAAGAGAAGGAAACCCTTTGTGAGTTTTATAATATTTTAGCTTGTGAAGAGATGTATTGGAGGCAAAAATCAAGGGCATTATGGCTAAAGGAAAGGGACTCTAATTCAAAAAATTTCCATGTTACCACATTGAGAAATAGAAGCAACAATAATATTAGAAATTTAACTAAGGTGGATGGATACTCAACTCAAAACATTCAGGAGATCAGGGACGAGGTTGTTAATTTTTTTAGTTCATTATTGGGTGAAGAACGGGCATGTAATGCCCAAGCAAAGGACTCTCTCCTTCAATTCATTCCACAACTCATTGATGAAATGATTAACGAGTCTCTTACAACAGCTTTTTCAGACGAAGAGATCAATGAGGCTTTGTTTAACATGGATCCTGACAAAGCTCCTAGGCCGGATGGGTTTTCACCGTGGTTTTTCCAAGTTTGTTGGGATATTGTTGGAGCAGAAGTTATTGCTGCAATCAAGGAGTTCCAAAGTTCAAATTATATTCCAAGGGGTTTCAATTCAACTTTCATTGCTTTGATCCCTAAAGGCCCCAACCCCAAGACTGGCTAACTTTAGGCTGGTTAGCTTGTGTAATATATCCTATAAAATTCTATCCAAATTTTTAGCCAACCGTTTGAAGAAAGTTCTACCGGTTATCATTGATCCAAGTCAAGGAAGTTCTGTATAAGGAAGATCAATCTTAGATGGAGTTATTACTGTTCATGAGGCTCTTCATACGATCGCTCAGACCAAAAAGCGAGTCATGGATTTAAAGTTAGACATGAACAAAGCTTATGATAGGATAAATTGGGAATTCCTAGAGGTAGTTTTATTAAAATTTGGCTTCAACATGAAATGGGTCAAGTTAATAAGAGAGTGTATTTCTAAGCCTTGTTTTTTAGTTTAGGTAAATGGGTCTACTATAGGTTTTTTTCAAAGTAAATGTGGTCTAAGACAAGGAGATCCCATAAGTCCTATGTTGTTCATCATTGTAGATGAGGCCTTGGGAAGAACCATTAAGGCAGCAGTGGTAGCTGGACTTGTATCAGGTATCAAGGCCACGTCACTAACTACCCCGGTGACACATCAGCAATTTGTTGATGATACATTGCTACTGACTTTGGCTTCTGCGGTTGAGGCAAGAAGGATTAAAAATATTCTCATAATGTATGAAGAAGCGGTTGGAGAGAAAATGAATTTTGATAAGAGTAAACTTTATTTCATCAATACCCCCATTCCTAGGAAAAACAACATAGCAATGATCATGGAATGTCAGATTGCATCCCTTCCCACCTCCTATTTAGGTCTTCCCCTGTTTACAGGGAAACCTGAAGGATCAATGTGAAACATAGTTCTAGAGAGGATTCAAAAAAAGCTAGCAGGTTGGAAAGAACATCTGTTATCTCAAGCAGGAAAAGCAATTTTAACTATGGATTCACTTCAAAGTATACTTGTTTACTTCCTATCAGTCTTCAGAGCTCCCAGCAAGGTGTATCACAAAATTGAGCAGCTTCAAAAAAAAATTCTCTCGGTCGGGGACTCGAGGATAAGAAAAGGATCCATTTAGTAGGTTGGAACAAGGTTTGCAAACCTAAAGTTGATGGGGGGTTAGGATTGAGGAGAGTTGCTCATATCAATATAGCTCTGTTAGCCAAACAAGCATGGCGGTTATTGACTAATGTCGATAATGAATGGACTGCCATATTTAGGAGGAAATACCTCCAAGGTGTGAACTTCCTTAATGACAACTTAGTAAGCAGGGGGTCTACTTTTTGGAAGGAAATCCTCACGATCAGGGATCTTGTCAAGAAAGGTCTTAGATGGATTCTAGGAAATGGGCAAACAATAGAATTTTGGAAGGATAAGTGGGTGAGAGCTGAGGAGTTATCCTAGAATCCTCGTTTGGATAGGATTCAAGAGCATATGGAGTAGCATATTATGAATAAGGTTGCAAATTATATGTGGCAGGATATAAATATCAACAGGTGGAAACACATCAGAGTACAGGGTTTTGAAGCAGAGTCTAAAGAGCTTTATAACATTTTAACTCAGCAAATTATTCCCTTTGGAGAGGATGAAGATCACATTGTTTGGGCTGAGACTAAAAGTGGTGACTTCACAGTTAAGTCTCCCTATAATTTGCTTCTCAATGTGGAAGGTCAACAATTTCAACCGAGTTTGGTTTGGATCAAAGGCTTAATTCCTAAAATATCCTTTTTTCATGGCTGGTGATTCAAGGAAAAATCCTCACTATGGATAATATGTTATCCAAAGGTATGATTATTGTTAACCGTTTCTACATGTGCAGGGCAGGATGGGAGACAACCCAACACTTGTTTCTGGAGTATCCAGTAGCAGAGTCCATCCTGGATAAACTTTTCCAAGCCTTTAGGATCTCATGGGTTAAGCCTGCTCTTATATCCGAAGTGTTCCATCAATGGCCTCAACCCTTTGTTAGCCTACAACTTAAGTACCTATGGAAAATATGTTGGCATCATTTTCTCTGGTAGATTTGGCTAGAAATGAACCATAGAGCCTTTAAGGATACCATTCACAACCCAAAAACCATCCTTAATAGGATTATTGTCTTTGCAAAAGAAAACATTAGCACCTTAGTGGATGAGAACCACTCAATTCTTCCCCAAGAAAAACAATTAGCTGGCCTTAGGTATTGAGTATAAACCTTCCATTCCTTTGCCCAATCCCAGAAATGGGATTTCTTGGGAGCCACCCCCCTAGGGTTGGTTTAAACTAAATTTTGATGGTGCAACCAAGGAGAACCCAGGAAGAGATGGAGCTGGAGGAATAATCAGGGATCATCATGAAAATCTAATCAAGGCCTTCGCTGAACCATTGGGAATCAATACTAATAATGAAGCAGAAGCTAGAGCCCTTTGAAGAGGGTTTCAACTAACCCAAGAAACTCAAGGTAACTTGATGATTGAAGGTGATTCTATGAACATCATCAACCTGTTAACCAATGGCAAAAAACCTCCATGGAGAATCGATGGAGTCATCCATGAAGTGAGGATCCTTTTTGTGGCAAGACTGAATAGGAGGGCTCATCATGTGTACCGTGAGGCCAACAGGTCAGCTAAAAAATTAGCCAACATAGGTGTTGATGTTGGTAGTTTGGTGACATGGACACAAAGTGTGCCACGTGAAGTGGAAAACATTATTAGTCATGAAAATAAACCTACCCATTAAGGAGAAATATGAATGGGTGTTCTTTCCCCATGGAGTTGGTAATAACTATGGGGTTTCCCTCTAAATCATACCAAATTGGAAATGAAGGTAACAGGGTGTAAGCCTTGGAAGATTCCGATAGAGAATAGGAAATGGGCAAGCAACAGGTTTCACAAGTGCAAAGTTCCAAACTTCAATTCCTGTCAATGTAAGTAATGTTTACAGTTATGTTTAGGTATGGGTGTGCTTTGTTAGTAAGGTGTTGTAGGGGATTCAACATAATTTCTGGTAAGAAAGTTTTAAGGATGACTAGGATCTACAATATCAGTAGAAGGTTGGATATTGTAATAGGTTTTGGGTTAACCTGCAAAACCTCGTAATTAATGAAGACTTTTATTTACCAAAAAAAATTAACCTCCATATTTTGATAGTTTTCAAAATGACTTATCCTTACACATTAAAATAGGTAAATAAAATTCTTGAAGCATTCCTTAAAACTCATATACAATTTGCTTGAGTTCCTCTCCTTCAACCAAGATACTAATAGGAATCCATGATCTAGATTTTCTCATATTAATATGACCTTTGACCTTTGGACCCTTACGACATAGGCAATGGCCAAGCCAATGGTTATCATTTTGAATCATAGATAAGAGGATAAGGCTTCAACCAAGCATCAAAGCAAAAATTTGCATAGTTCCCCTTATTGACCATCTAATATATTTTTTGATCAATTACAAACTATCTGATATGAAGTTCTATGTTGGAAATCCTTTGGGTAGGGTTCTTTTCCTAAATAATTGGATGGCAACAAGATAATATATATACTTATAAGTAACATTTTTCCCCAATTATTTCCTTAATATTTGAATAATATCATTATATTGAAAACATGCACCTAAGCTATTGACATCATTATATCAAAGATAAAAGCAATAAGCATGTATAACAATGAACTAACAAAAATATGAAGCTTTCTTTATTAATTCATGATAAAATCTGGTTACAAGTAGGTCCCTCTTAGGGATACCAATTCTTGATACAATGATTACAATGTTTTGAAACCCCTAAATGGGGGTGGTACAATCCACAGGTTTTCTAGATTCGACACGAACTACTCAAGGCTTATGGATGCCTTCTTCTCACTTGCTTGGAGGAAATTGATGCCAAGAATGCTTCAAAGATGTCAAGAATCTGTAATCTGCATTCAAGAAACAACATAGCACAATTAGGAGCATATGAGGCCTCTCATGATGAGGCTCTTGTTGAATATTTGCAAAGAATGTAATAAAACTTGCAATAAAACATAGATATATGTCAATGTAAGCAAATATATATGCAAGAATGCTAAATTAATGCAAAGTATGCTAGAAGACAAGTAGATCTAACTAATATAGCATCAAATTTGTAAAGAAAACAAGAAATAAAGCTAATCTAAGGAGATTAACTAAAACTAGCAAATATGAATAAATCTAGTCAAAGCTACCTTAAATCTAGCTAATGAACCATTCAAATGTGCTAAAAATGATGAATCTACTTTAATCTAAGCTAATAAAGTAGAAATGTATAAAAAGCTAAGCTAAAACTGAGGAAAAGGTGCATCAAACCTTGGATCGCTATTGCTCAGAGTAGTTGGCTCTGCTAGCCACTGACGTTGTTGGCGATTGAGCCTGTGGGCCACTGTCAAAGACAGCGGCCATGAACTGACTATTCTACCTCTTGAATCTGGGGTTGCAGTGCATAATTCACTAGTTGAATTGATGATCAAGGGTCACCCAAATGTCCCAATATGGATTGGTGGTTGAAATCATTTGGATTTACATCATATTGGTAAGGAATTGCAAGGTGTGCTTCTCAGTCCTTTGGAAGCTCCATTGATGAATTCATGCTTGTCACTCTACAATTGGCCAGCACTTCAACTCTCCTCAAGGGGTTGTCACTTCACTATCCATTTCGGTAGAGCTTCGCTGCATAAAATCCAAGGTCTCATTCTCTCCCTCTCCAATTTGGAGGGGGTCTTATAGCCCTCTCAATTCCTTGCTCTAGCTTCATGGAGAAGCCAAGAACAAGATTTGAGAGGTTAGAGTAGTTAGGAGGAAGCTTCTGGATGCTTCCAAGCCTGAACCACTCCAAAAACCATTGCCAAAGTCATTGCAACTAATTTTTGGCTTGGCTTGAGAGGCCAAGTCTATTTCAAGGCTATTTGCTCTTGCTTAAGGTGGCTAGCTCGTAGCCACTCTAATCATCAATGGCTAGGCTAGTGACCACTCTGATCATCAATGACTGAGCCTAAATAGGACAAAGCTACCCCAAATGAGTGGTTAGAACCACTTCTAGCTCTTGGAAAGGTCCAAGATCATTCATATGGTCTACAAAGGATGCCCATATGAGTAGTCTCCTAAACATGACATGTTTTAGGTGTCTACAGATACCCCTTTTGGGATGCATTATGGGAAAGCACAATGTTGAGCAAAAATAGACCACCTAAAGCCATGTTGTAGGTTGAATGATGATCATTGATCTGATCAACATTAGATGCCTAGTCCTACAAAAGGATGCACATCTTAGAATCATTGCTTCCAATGGGATGGAAGGCTTAAATTTGTAAAGCTTTCGCATGTCCATGATGATCGGGTAGCTTCAGTGCTACAATTGTTTTGATAGGTGGAGAGCTTCAAGATTAACTATCATATTTACTTTTTGCCCCAATAAAGGGTAAGCTTATGATAGTTGTTGGCAATGATTCATAAGATGAACATAATTTACAAGATCGAGTGATCCTTTGTTGAATTTGATTATGATTGTTGATATTATGACTACCCCCTCAAGCGACGAGTCGATGAGGGAAGGAAAATTAATAAAGTGATGAGTCACTTGACCAAGATGATTGATTTGGATGATTTAAGAAGATTTGCATTTTGTTATATGGTAGGTCCTATTACAGGTGTGATTTCAACCATTAATAATAATTGTACATCTCTATCCCATGGAGCAGTCCGGCCACAATGGCCTTCTTAGGGAATCAAGATGATAGCAATTCTATTTAGCTTGTGTTGAATCACTCGATGATCTACTAAAAATGTCATGGAAGAAATGAAATGAATGCCTCATTCTCATGGGGTAGTCCAGCCGCCATGGCCTTCTTCAAGATTGAAGTGAAGCATTTCAATTCAACGATGACTAATTTGGCTCAAATGACCTTATGGTAATTTACTCATCTTATTGGATTGCATGGAGTGCAAGTCACTACAACCACCAAGTGTATAGGATAAATAACTAGGTACGAGGTGCATTTGAAATTTTGATGTTATTTGATTTTTTTGTTAGTTTTGCAATTTTTGATGATTTTGGACCATTAGATATGCTTAATTATCCATTTTGAATCTTCCCATGGTGAAAAATTGAGGGCATTACTCTCAGTTGCTATCAACAGTAGCAGCCCAATTATACAATTTAGCAGTTATTTTCAGCATAGGTAGCTCGCACTTCCTAGCTATTTTTGACATCAGTGGTAGCAAAAAAATATAAAAAGAAAATTAGGGTTTTCAATTCATTATTTTCTAGCTATCAATTTGCAATAGTGAGCTCTGAGAGAAAAGTGAGAAAGTGACCTAGAATACTGTTGATTACCTGACACCATGGCGGAGCAAGGTGAGGCTTCTATGAGCGGAGGAGCTAGAGCTTCATGGGTATTTCTCAAACCCTAGCTTGTTAATTCATAGGTAAAATGAACCAAACTAAGAAATTGGTAAATTAACCTCATTAAACTTGTTGGTAATGAACCGCACCCATAGCTAGGCTTAGAACTAGGCTAATTTAGGTGGGTTCCTCTTAGATTTAGGTTTTTGTTTAATTTTTTTGGATTTTTGGGCGAGGGCGAACATCGTTGGCATGCATCGCCTTGTGGTCACTATCGCTCAGGGCGGTCCCCAATTTGATAAAGAGGGGCCACTATCATAGAGTGCAACTAGTTTAAACCTCCAAAGATAAAAAATTTGACCGTTGGTGGCTAGTTGCTATCAATATTTGTGGCTGCTATGGTAGTTGTTGTCAGCGTAAGCGACCACAAACCTTATGATTTTTTTTTTTTTTTTAGTTTAATTGATTGATTTTTTTTAGTTTTTTCAAGTGTAAATTTTGAATTTTTTGCATGTTTTGGTGCATTTGCTTATTGTGTTTGTACCCTTGCTTGATTATGGGTTATTGTTACACCATTTTTAGATTTTATTGTGTTATTTTAGTGTAAGTGCATCTGATTAGGCATTTTATTTTGCACATTTAGATCTTGTTTGCATGGGCTCGGGAGCTTGAGTTGCTAGTCAAGATACTACCTCTCATGGTTCACATAGACTAGGATTGGTTCAATGCACAAGGCCTGATGTACGTTGCTCAATTGTCGATGATGATGTCAGATTAGATGTACATCATAGCATTGGCCCATAGATGGGACTACCGCACGAACACCTTCCATCTCCCTACCGAGATGACCATTACTCCTGAGGATGTCTATAGGATCTTCAAGATCCCATTCGATGGATGAGCCATCGTATCCTCACCTACTAGACATAGGGCAATGATTTTTGCTAGGGTTTTTGGTGACCAGGCACATGCAGCCTTGGTAGACATTCAACATGGAGGAGTTCCTATAACTCATTGGTATCGGGCCGAGGTATTCTCATGATGCCAGGCCATTTTGATGCACATCATCTACAATGTGCTTCTTCCTGATACGTCTAGAGCGAGGTTCCCATGGAACCTCCTAGCGATGGTGTAGGACCTGATGGATAGCATAGAGCCCATCATTATGGCTTGGGGGAGTGCCCTACTAGTGCAGCTCTATGATGAGTTGTATAGGATCCAACGATGGGGCCAAGCGAGAGTTACTTGCAACTTACATCTATAGATATGGGGTGGGAGCACATCAGAGTGGACTGCCTAGTAGGCCTACTACATGATGTTACTACTATAGCATCTAGGTCACAACGCTATGGGGCTAGGTGGTTATAGGACGTAAAGGAGTGATAGAGTTACCACCATGCGGGGGATTTGGTATAATATGTAGGCATTATAACTAGGATATAGGCTTGAGACATCATATGGTGACCCTATGCATACTACCCAGCATGGCCAGAGGTAGACATGTTCCTAGCTCATATGAGACATGATCGATGGATCATTGGTCATAATTCAGGGGTGAGGGAGTTCTTTCAGATCTAGTAGGACATCCCACTGGATCCTATTCTCTATAGACAAATTTAGGCAGAGAGAGATCTCCCAATTCCTCATGTCATAGCTCTCTCAGAGGAGGCATATCCTCCTATAGTAGACACTGATGTAGTATATGTTAAAACTATAGAGGCATACACCTAGTGGTGGGTTACACAGCTATGGTAGGGTGGTAGCAGCCTAGGGTGATCCAAATATGATGAACCTAAGGAGTATCCTAATGCATGATGGGTGTAGCCTAAGACAGAGGAGTGGGGCCAAGCTACTAAGGAGCGGGTAGTGCTAGAGGAGGAGGAGGATGTAGCTCCAAAGTAGTAGGAGTCTACCCTCTACGTAGAGCTACACAACTTGAAGATCGAGCTTTAGATAGCTTGGTGATAGATCCTAGAGTGGGATAACTCTCTCGCTATAGCATAGAGCCAACTGGTAGCAGGGCAAGCCACATGGCAAGGATATAAGGAGGAAAGGACCTCTCTACAGACATGACTTGACTAAGCACTGCTTAGTATAGAGCATATCACCACAAAGAGAGATGCTCTGTCACTACAAGTTGTACCAGCCACTCCATATATTTATGGACCAATAGGTTTAGACCCAAGGGCAAATATCAGATGCCTATAGGGACTTTTAAAATATTGTCAAACCTATATGTTGATAGATGTTGGATACATTATCACTTTTCAGCTTCATATCAGGATGCTAGGTGTCACTCCTCGATAGAGGTCTACAATAGGGAGCTCACATCATAGTAGGTAGAGTGAGTCAGGGTAGTCATCAGTGTGGCCCAGCCATATAATAGGGTGCCAAATAGATAGGATAGTGGGTACTAGCTCTAGGTCACCTCGTAGAGAGGGCAGAGAGGGTGGAGGTGATACTAGTGGTGTAGGCCACTCATGATCATGTGTTGAGCATATTGTATCTCTTTTTGAGTGTAAGGTTTGAGGACCTACACTATTGTAGCCTATGAGTATTTTTGATATACCTCTATGTACTTGGACATCTACACATATATATGATATTATCTTTTGAGACTCATTATGTGTATTATGTGTTTTTGCTTTTATGTTGATGTTTATGAGATGCACATGGATGCAATGTTTATATGATTTGATTATTGTTATATGATGTGATGTATTGATGACATGCACTAGCTAGATGATTTATGTATGATTAGATATTATGATCTAGATGTGTAGATGGACTACTTATGATGTATGCATATATGGATGCAATATTTGATGTTAAATGCATGTTTAATTTTGATTTAATTGTATGCATCTAATTTGTTGTTATGATATGGTGAATGCAATGTATGTAATGCATTATTTACATGATGATGATCTAATGTAAATGAACCTGTATGCTTTAATCACTTAAAACATAAGGAATGAATGTAATATGAGTTTAACAATCTAATGGACGACACCACAGAATGTATAAAAATCATGAATGAAAATGTTAAATCTTATCATAAGAATTAATCATTTAAGCATCCATATGTGAGATGATATGTAATATATAATATATATTTATAGTAAGATTTGATGATTGATGATATTTGTTGCTATTAGGGAATTTTTGAGGTTTTCCATGAGACTCAAACACCCTAGTTGACTTATCAAAAGTTGTATAATGACTATACTAGACTCCTGAAAGATAGAAGTTTTTGTTATGAAGACCAAGATATTCATTATCCATGTGTGTGCAAATGAATATATTAGATGAGACATAAGACTACCTCATTGCCAGGTGGGATTCATTCAGCCCATTATTGTAATGAGGATCACCAAATGTTCACCATGATCCTAAGTTTGGATGCAGTTAGACTAGACCACTAGGTAATACAGGCCACCTAAAGCTAGCTCATTTGTAAATTGCTTAGAACTACCCCAATGCCAGGAAGGATTCATTCAGCCCATTATTGTATTGGGGATCACTCTATGGTTTCAAGTAGTGAACATTCCAAGGATTCAAGCTCTTCACCCCATTATTTTCTTTATATTTATTGGGATACTTGCTCATGCATAGTGATGAAAATCACTGTTTATTTTGCATTTTTTTTTTATTTTGAGCAAGGGATTTGATTTTGATTTTGGGATTTTGCTCATTTTGATGTAAGCAAGGGATTTCTTGGGTAGGGGGAGCTTGTCCTTTTTCCAATGATCAACACTCTAGACCATGCGCATCACAAGATGAGCAAGTAAAACCTTTCGCTTAAGGTGACTAGGACCACTTTGTAGTGTTCATCCTTCCTTGTCCTAATTAGGATTGTTAATGTGTTTGATTAGTGATGGGATTTTGATATATGCTAGGTGCTATCAAAACTAGACCTCATCTACAAAAGCAAAGATAGCTTTCTACAAAATCTGAGAAGATCACTAGGTATGGTTGAATGATCAAAAAACCCTAGTATATTCCTTATAGCAACAAGAGGGGTTGTGTTGAAAAACACAATTACTCACAAGGGTGATGGATGATGATGATGAATAGATGCATGATTAAGATACAAACATGGTGTCATTTGTAAGATTGCAAACACAACCTATCCTAATGCAAGTGCAATGGATGGACATGCCTAAATGCAATGCAATTAAATGAATGCATGTGCAAAATGAAATGCATAATGTAAATGTTTTTGTATTTTTGATGTTTTGCAATTGTTTTTGAATTTTATTGCTTTTTGATTTTTATGAATTTTGATGTTTTCCATTGTTTTTGAAGTTTTGATTATTTTGAATGTTTTTGAATTTTTGAATTTTTATGTGTGGAACACCTTAAGATGAAGGATGTTGAGAGGTTCAGGCTCTTCAACACCTTCAAGCGATGTTAGGTGATATGTTCTAGGTCCTATCTTCTCTAAGATGATATATGGACCTAACCAGTTGGCCATAAATTTATCTCGCAAGTGCGACGGTAGGTTTGAGTTTTGTTGGTTTTCTTTCAGTACAAGATCCCCAAATTTAAAGTCTCTCAGATGGACTTTATTTTTATAAGCTCATTTTAGGCATTCCTGATAAACTCGGAGATGCTCAAGGGCATTCACGCGATGTTCATCAAGAAGCGTCAATTGGTCGAGGTGAGCTTGTCGTGTAGTGTCATCATCGATGAACTCTTTCAATGCGATGTGCAGGGTTGGAATTTCCAACTCCAAGGGCATAATGGCCTCAGTGCCATATACTAGTGAAAATGGGGTTGCCCTAGTGGGCATCCGTATACTAGTCCTGTAAGCCCATAATGCAAGGGGTAGCTGTATATGCCAATCTTTATGGTTCTCTTGAACAGTATTTTTCAAGATAGCTACCATAGTCTTGTTAGAAGCTTCAACTTACCCATTTGCTTGTGGATAGTATGGAGTCACAAAACTATGTTGTATATTGTACTTGGACATCAAAGCCCTCACAATTTTATTTTTGAATGATGTTCCATTATTCGATATGATCTTGGATGGTATCCCAAAATGACATATGATATTGTGAAGTATGAACTCCGTAATACGTGCTCCTATTGTCATTGTCAAAGGGATTGCTTCCACCCATTTTGTAAAGTACTCAATGGCCATTATAATGAATGTATGTTGACTCGATGATGGGGGAGATATCTTACCAATTAGATCAAAACCCCACTGAGAAAATGGCCAAGCCGCTTGAATGGGTTGTAAGGCCTACGATGGCAAGTGCGTAATATTAGCATGATGTTGATATTTAATGCATTTCTTGACATATGTGGTGCAATCCTTCTCCATAGTGGGCCAATAATAACCCATTCAAAGGATGCGCTTGATGATGGCCATGCCATTGAAATGGCCACCGCATGTACCATCATGAGCTTGTGATATTGCCCAAGCTGATTCTTGGGGCTCAAGAAAATGAAGGAGAATTCCATCATAGCTTTGATGGTACAAGATGTCTCCTAGCAAGACATACTTTGTCACTTTCTTTTTGAATGTGTATTTCATGGCACACGACAATCCCTGCAGGATTAATCCAAGCTTAAGGAAGTCATGCAATTGTGACATCCAATCTTGATAAGCTACAACCTCGACTGACAAGATGACTTGTTCCCTTTGCGATTCGATATGCATGAATGCAGACTGGGACACAACCTTGTGGTGAATGGTGGTGCCATTCCCCGTAGGACCCTACGAGATCAAAGACCCCAAGGTACCTTCTTAAGAAAGTCTCTGGATTTATAGAACCACTCATGGTTTGGTTCTATATGAATCATGTTGACTGATTCTTTATTGTCAAAAGCCTCACATTGCATCATGGATTGTAAAAGCATCTTCACATGAATGGTAGTGAAATTAATAGATGGATTCTGAGGGATCAAGGATCCCAAAGATGCCATAGTGTCTACAAATCTGTTTGATGTACGAGGGATTTCCTTGATGTCATACCACTCTAGTTGGGCTAGATAAGTGTCAACAAGATCCTTATAAGCTTTCAGGATAGGACACCTGCATTGAAATAGTCCCTTCACTTGGTTAACAATGAGAAGGGAGTCACCAAAGATGTTTAATATTTTGATCTTCATGGTGATTGTTGTTTGGAGACCCAATATTAGGGCCTCATATTTAGAGTTATTATTGGTACAAGGAAAGTCTAGTTTAAATGACAAGGGCATTGGAGCACCTTGTGGTATGAAAAATATAATTCCTACACCACCCCCTTGCTCACACTTTGAACCATCGAAGAACAAAGTCATGTCAGCTTTGTTATCTGGTTCTTCGGGTTTGGGTGACTCCGATAATGCAAAGACTGCATCATCAAGAAGTTCTATGATGAGAGGCTTACTATCCTGAAGAGGTGCCTCTGCCAGCTGATCAACTATGACCTATCCCTTGATGGACTTTTGGCTGATGAATTCCAAGTCAAATTCTATCAATAGCATGATCCACTTTGTAGTACATGTATTATGATATGTCTTGCTCATCATATACTACAAAGGATTTTGTTTTGATATCACATACATCGTATGACTTAGCATGTAGTGGTGCAACTTCTTAGTCGCAAAAACCACTGCTAAGCACAACTTTTCTATGTATGCGTACCCTAGCTCATAACTCACCAAGGTGTGATTGATATAATATATCACTTGCTCTTTGTCTTGCACATTCTTTTGGGCTAACATGGTTCCCAGTGCAAAGTTAGTAGCTAATATATATATATTGTAGGAATGGCACATCTAGCCTTGGTGGAGCTAGTACTGGCAGTGTTGCCAAGTATTGCTTGATTTTAGCAAAGGCCTTTTGATAGTCCTCATCCCAATTAAATGGGATCCCCTTGTGTAGCAATCGATTCATGGGTTGGAATTTGTTTGATAATTATGCGATGAATCACTTTATGGATGCTACTTTGCCCTGTAGGCTTCTTAGCTCTTTGATATTGGTGGGAGGATGCATTTCTAGTATGACCTTGACCTTTGTTGGGTCGACTTTGATCCCTCATTTAGAAATGATGAATCCCAAGAGCTTTCTTGAAGTTACGCCAAATACGCACTTCTTGGGATTCAACCTGACATTATGCTCTATCAGGTGATCGAAGACTTTTCTGAGAACCTCAACATGCTCTGAACGTAGCAATGACTTTGCCAATAAGTCATCGATATAATCCTCTAGGATCTTGTGCATGTAGTCATGAAAGATGTATGTCATGGCCCACTGATATGTGGCACCAATATTTTTAAGACCGAATGGCATAACCTTATAACAAAATGTTCCCCATGGCATTGTGAACATGGTTTTGTGTTGGTCTTCGGGTTTAATCTGAATTTTATTGTAACCAAAAAAACTATCCATAAGGGAAAGCATCTCATGACCTACAGTTGCATCTACGAGAGCATCTATGTTGGGCAACAGGAATGAATCCTTTGGTGTTGCCTTGTTGAGGTCTCTAAAATCCATACAGATACGGATCCTTCCATCAGGTTTTCCTATAGGTACCATGTTTGATACCCATTTTGGATAGTCGATGGAGATGATGAACTCTACATCCAATAGTTTTTGCAACTCATATTTAACCATTAAAGCGATGGTTGGATGCATTTTCTTGAGTTTTTGCTTGATTGGATTTTTAGAGGGGTCTAGCAAAAGGTTATGGGTAACCACTTTTGGATCTAGTCCTAGCATATCCTTGTACGTCCAAGAAAAGAGATCAGGTCTCTCTTTCAGTAGAGGAATGAGGTTGGCATGCTCCTCAAGAGATAGACTCTCTCCAAATTTAACCTTCTTAGGATTAGTGGGATCATCACTGATATCCACATCAAAGGTTTCCTCTACTGACATGTGTGATCCCTCCTCAAGATGGTGAGGCGTAGGGATCAGGTGGATGTCATCCATTGGGTTTAAAGGTTCCACATCAGAATTACCCTTAGCATGATAAACATCATGTGCATAGCCTGGTGCAAAGTGAAATGGTTGTAACATTTCTTCATTGGGGAAGAAATCTTTAGGCTCTAGAGGTGAATCAACGTGATCCCAATCAATAGCATCTAGATTAAGACACAATGGTTTGGAAGGATTTGTTGGGTTGTGGAGTGGAGTGGTCAAATCAATGGAGATCATGTTGATGGAATGGATTAGATCTCCAAGACCACGTGTGTGCACCTCTACATTATTGATGTGACTCTCATACCCAAGATGTGGCTCTAGGGGTATGGGGATCTCAGGATCTAGTCTATGAATAGATAGGAAAATGGGATCATTTGGCTCTAGGAGCTACCTAAATGTAGGAGGATCGGGGAAGACTATGCGATAAATTTCATCTACATTAGTTGGTCTCCCCTTGAGGCGAGGGCCAAGATATACTCTTCGATACATCTCATCCATGTCGAATGGTTCATTGTGATGACATAAGTATTGAGGCCCAAGGTAGGTCATTTTGGTCTCATATTCATAATCACTATCATCTATGAAGTATCTATTATCCATAGCCATTGTCTCATTGAGATGACATAAATGTCTAGGCCCAAGGTAGGCCATCTCCATCTCATCCTCATATTCTTCATTGTTTGAGGACTCCTCATCATCATCTTTTTTAGAATCATATTCTGGTCCATCTCTTTCAGAAATGGACTCTGCTCTAACCTCCTCAGAAGTAACTTTTGATTCAACATCTATTATTAGACTAGATTTTAAATTTGTATGCCAGTGTCATCGGCATCTTCATGATTTTTGATTACCAAGTTGGTTCTTGGAATATCCTCTAGATTGACCTCCACCACAATATTGTCATGATAGATCTTAGGTGGTTCGATAGCAACCATGGTCACTTGCTAGTTACCCCTTCATGAATGAGAAGGGTTAGGATGGTAGGGGTTCCAATCCATGTCATCCCCTAAGCTGAGATTCAAGCGATCAAGAGATGTTGCTAGAAGTTCATCCTGACCTCTGATATTATAGCCCAACCCAAATCGATCAATTGGTAACTGATATTACGGTTCATAGGGAGTTTGGTGCCCTTGCTCGAATAAACCGAGATCGTAACCATGCCAATGGTAACGTTCAAAATATCACAAGGTGAACTTTGGGTTGGATAGATAATGAACATTCACTAAGAATGGTTCATCATCATCTTCATCTATAGGCGTACGATTCGCAAGTTGATCAAGGCCTCCATAGATGAAGTTGGTTTGGTTGGGTGGCACCCCTAGTGGTACCACCATCCCTATAGGAAAGTGATGGGCTTGAGGTCTACCCATGTCTTGTGCAGTTTTGATAAAAGGTGTGAACATCACATTTTGCACTATGTATTCCACTAACCCGAGATTAACCAAGTGAATGGTCACCTGCGGTGCAGATGACCTAGCTAAAGAAACAAGCGAGGCAGGCTGAGGTACCTCCTCGACTTCATTCTATGCATCTCCCTCATCCATGGGATTAGAGACTTTAGCAATTGCTACTTTGGGTATTTCTTTTGACTCTTTCTCACCCATTACTACCTTGAGCTTTTGATCATTTCTAAGCATCATCGATGTTGTAGGCTTTGTCAAAGTAGCTATTGTATGCACAGATGGTCATGGTACTGATGTTGAAGGTCCAGCACACACTTCCTTTGATTTACCTTCTGGATGCTTAATAGGTGATGTTGGTCTTACATCCAGATGTGTTGAAGGGAGTATAAAATCTCTAGGTAAATCTACTTGATTCACATATTTGAATGGCTCCTCGTCAGAAGGAACCATGTGCACTTGCCCCTCATGTATGTACTTGATACATTGATGTAGTATTGAGGGTACACATCACATCTCTCTTATCCAAGGCCTACCTAAGAGGATGTTATACTGCATTGCACCTTCTAGCATGTGACACATCATCGAGATGGTCTTCAATCCTACCTGAATAGGCAAGACTATAGTGCCAACCATTGAGCATAATGCATCATTGAATGCTCGTAATGTGAAGGTCGATGGCACAATATGTGATTTTGGCAATTTCAAATATGCTAAGGCCTTTGTAGTAATAATATTGATCGAAGACCCTGTGTCGATCAATACCCACTTGAAAGGTGTGTGGTTGACACATGCAATTATATGAAGTGGTAGGTCCACTATAATAGTAGAGACCATTTTAATTTCATGATCATAAAACTGAATCATAGGCTCTTGGAACTATTGCACATGTCCCACAAAATTAGTAAATACTTCTGGGTCTTGGGACTGAACTTCTATGGACCTCAGAATATCCATTAGCATCTCCTTGTGCTTAGGAGACTATTGTATTATTTCATAAATTGACAACTTTGCTGAGGCTATCTGTAGGCTTTGGATAAGCCTATTTCTTATGGTCACCACTGGTCTAGTTGGTGGGCCTGGCAGATTATTCTGTGCTGGCCTTTGTGGGGGTGCAACTTGAATCCTGATTGGAGCAGGAGGAGGACCTGGCTGATCATACCTCCTATTCCTAGTGACAACGTTCACCATACCGATGAAGCCCTGTGTAGGTGGATCAATCCACACTTGATTCACTTGGTCGACATTGTTCCTCATAGGCTCATGGTTGGGCAAGGGATTTTTTAATATCCCCATGTTTTGATTATCTAGAGCCTGAGGGTTGTCAATGATTAGCTCATTCTTTTCAATCATGTTCTGCACCAAATTTTTAAAGCTATGGCATCCTTCAATGTCATGCCCTTTCTACCTATGGTAAGAACAATATTGATCCTCTTTGAATCCTCTCGATCTAGGTTGGTTTGGATCGAGTAATTTAACCTCGGGTAAGGTGATGGCCTTAGCCTCGCACAATTGATGAAAAATTGATGCCATTGTCTCTAACAATGGTGTAAACTAGTGAGGAGGGCATTGTTCCTTATTCTTACCCTGTTTCTTATTATTGTGTTGATTGTACTACGTAGGGGGAGGTTGAGCCTGATAATTCTATTGTTGGCCTTTAATTCCCTTTTTGGAGATTCAACACTACCTGATTTACGTGTGCAGGCTTGGCCTGTTGGTGTTGGTTCTTAGTGTTCTTATTATTCCACTTATTTTTGGTTCAGAGTTTCAAGTCACCCTCCTGTAACTTGATATCCTCAATAACCTTGGCTTGCACCAAGGCCTCCTCAAATGTCTGATATTGTTGCAATTGCAACAATAGCGAGATGTGTTTTGCACAACTCTTAGTGAAAATCTGAGTCAATTTAGTTGTTGGAATGGAAAATGGTAGCTTAGCCATTAATTTTCTCCATCTATTTCCATAGTCCATGATTGGCTCATCATCGTATTGCATTAAAGCAGCCAAATCAGATAAATTTATTTTCTTCTTGACGTCGAAGGAGAAGCATTCAAGAAAAGCATTTTCCAGTTGTTCAAAGCTAGTTATGTTGTGCCTCTTCAATTGGTTGAACCATTCCAGGGCAGGGCCTAAAAGGGTCATGATGAAGGTCCTCAATAACAAAGCATCATCACTTTGTATTTGAAAGCACATGTTCATGAAGCTCATCACGTGTTCTTGTGCATCTTCATCTCCTTGAAATTTATCTAGCTTGGGCATATTGAAATGATCGGGATAGATTGGATGTCACATCCCACCTTGGAGGATTGTTTTTAAGTTGCTATTTGTGGAATGGTAGCTAGTTTCAATGCTTAATATAGTTGCATTGTATTTGTCAAAATAAAATGATGTTACATTGCTTTATTGCAGGAACATTTATTTTCATAGGTGGAATACTGACCACCAAATGGAAATGATGACTATGAAAACTCAATATATAAAGCTCAAAATCATGTCATTACTAGTTACCTCCCTGACAGTGGTGTTACTTGAGTATTACTCTAAAGTTCCTGCATAATCAAAGAAAAAATGGTGATGGGGGATACTGAGAACATGCATTGAGTGCTTATATGCCATTTGTTTGTGATTCTTATTTAATTTTTGATTAATTTGCATGATATTGGTTTAATTAAATTTTACTTGAAAATGCATATTAAATAATATTTTGCATTTTTCAAATTACCTTAAAATATATATATAATAATATATATCATGCAATTTATCATGATTTAGTGAAATATTAATTTCTAAAGTAAAGGATTTGCTTTGTTGAGCATGCTTATTGGATCTAGTTGATCCTATTTTAGAAGGAAATTAGGTAGTTTGTTTTTATGAGCTTGTTCAATTTTAAATTGGATTAAAACATGAAAAGAAAAAAAAAAAAACTACCTTGTAGATTTAAATAATAAATCTTTCCTTCATATGGCTACTTTGGGAAGGTTGAAATAGTGGATAAGATTCTACTCTTATCTCTATGGATTTCCTTTCCATTAATATATATATAATTAGAAGCATCTTTTCTAAAAGAAAGAAAGCAAAATAAATAAAATATACATATATTTGCAAACCTCTTTCTTTTCTAAGAAGAAAGAGAGCTATAAATTGCCATTAAGATTGAGAAACAAGGAGGTTATGCTATGTTATGCTAGAGAGGGAAGACGAGTGGAAGATACACAAGCCAAGTAGAGTCATCCTTTGCAGGAGACCAGGTTGGGGATTTCCTACCCATATTCTTTCTTTGAATGCTGAGAAATTTATCTCATGTATTTAGTTTGCTTCTATTATGTGAATGTCTTACTTACACTATAATATTATGTTGATGCACATATGTCAAGCAATCTGGAATAGTTGTAAGTTTAAGTAAGTGTAAGCTTTATGTACATCCAATAGAAAGGCTAGTAGTGCCCAAATGGTCCTAATAGGGAACCAAGGATTGACTCGCATGATGCTCAATTATTCGGATCCACTTTACCATCTACTAAAATTGCCATAATATATGATGGTTAAGAAGGATTTTATATGACTATGAATCTTTGGTTTTCTTCAATATATCAATCTGCTAACATATGTCAGTGTGAAGTACATTGTTGAGCTGGCACATCGTCATGTATCTGACATTTTAATTGGGCTTAGACCCTGATGATCTCACCTCTCAACCATAGGATGGGAAAGTCATAGAATTTAACCTCGGTGTAGTATAATTTTGTATTAATATCATCCAATTCAAAGCTTAGAACTTATGTTATGCAGGCTAGCTTTTTTTCCCATGAGGGTTCCCAAGATAAAACAATGTGTCACTCTATTTGTGGTTTGATGTGTTAATTCTTGTGCATGTTGCTTTTACTTCAAAATAAAAATAATTTAAGTGGATGAGATGGTTAAATGCTTGATGAAATAATTATGCAATTCTTATATTATGACCATGTGTACTACGATGCAAAGAATGTATGATTAAAATTAATATGTTAATGATTTAATGATATTCAATTATGTCAATTATTTTCATAAATGTATTGGATAATTGTGAATGATGTAGTTAGATAGCTTTACCTTTCAACAACTAGCACTTGATGTATTCAATGGTTGTATGGATGCTATAGCACCCTAAAATTGGCGCAGTGAAATCTTAATAATTACATTCACTCTAGTAAATAATTTAAATTCAAATTTTAACCTCCCAAACCGCCCGTTAACCATCGGTTAATCCGTTTCCCCCTTTCTCATGCCATTTTTAGAGGTTGTTTTGACCGTTTGACGATATCGTCGCCGATCAGACGATATCGCCCAGATCTGACGATTTCGTCTGGGCTAGGACGTCCGGACGATCTTGTCCCAAAACTGATTTTGCACAATTAGCTTCTGTTCCAACGGGTCTCTAATCCGGGCAGAAGCGTGTCTGCACCGTTAGAGACCCTCCCCCATTGGAGATCTCCCAAATAGGGATGATCTCCAACCTCCTAACCTCCCTCCTAAGCCTATTTAATCCTAAGCCCTTCCCTTAGCACCCCCTGGCTGATAATTCTCTGTAACCCGACTTCATACACATTAAAACATCCCAAATTCATATTTGCATTAGTTCTATACCAATTTTGTTGCAGGTACCTTAGTGTTTTTCAGCCGGAGCAAGCTTACATCATCGTCGACGATCCTGTTCAGATCGGAGGCGATCCTGTCGAATCAGAGACGATTTCGTACCAATGCGAGATGATCTCGACTGTAGTCAACATTGAGGCAATCAGTGCCTAAAGTTTGCATTTCTCCATCTTTTCTCTACTGTTTTATTCTGCAAATTAGCTAGTTTATTCAGTATTTTATGCTATTCTGCATTTTGGAGTTCACCCATCTAGATCAAATGCATAATTAAGCCATAATTGTGATTAAATTAGCATAATTCATTCATGTTTCTATTTTTAAGTTTCAGTTTGATATTATTGCTGTCATTTTACACTGTTTCCCTCTGTTAGAATAGTTGTATTTTCTGTGTTTTGCACCTATTTCTCTGTTTGCAGGTCTCTGACGAATTCGTCAGATGAATTCGTCAGATCTCAGATGATCTTGTCCGATCTCAGACGATCCTGTCAAATCAGAGGTGATCCCGACTGCTTCAAGAATCGGAATCTTCATCGGACATCCGGATCAGGTATTCTTCCTTTAATATTCTTTAATTTCTCTATTTTTCTGTCTTAATTCTATTTTTTGTATTCATTTAATCTGCATCTTCATATAGAATAGCTTAGACGCATTTTGGCCAAACCTAGGATTTGAATGCTTAAGGCTAAAACGAACACATAAAACACATTCCCAACCTAGGCGTGGAAACTGCCATTAAATGTTTCCTGGTGAACCCACCATCCGTCAAAAAATCACCAATATACACCTCCCTTGAGAGGCGGGACCTTCGCAAGGCCTCTCAGTCCGAGGTACCGCGCCATCCTTTTCACATCCCCCTTTCGGGCACGGATCCTATAGCCTGAAGGTAAGGGTGTGAAAAATTTGGAGCGATACATTTTGGTGAACCCGACGTGAATGCATTTTAAACCTTTTGAAAACAAAAACAAAAAAAATAAAAATATATATATGTATACAAGAAAAACAAAAACAAAATCATCATTTCAAGTTTGTATGTTTTAGATTCAATTCTAAATAATAGATGCTAAATATTACTTTTAGAAGTACTAAAGAAACCATGAGTTTTTACTCAAATCAATATGAGCCCATTAGTAATGTTGGAAGAATTCAGCCAAATACATTTGTTGATTATGACCAACCTCATCCCTATTCAACATCACCTCCATCACACTCTTCTCATTTTTCATCCATAACCCAACAAAACAATCCCTTTGCCAATCCTCTTCATAACGATATTATCTATTCTCCCATATATCCATATTATGTCTATCAATCCACATATAATCCTCCTCCACCTTTTCAATATTCTTCTTTCAATACAACACATCCATTTCAACAAGAAAATACTTATTCTTCCAATTCTACCATGCACTCACCTCATACTTCGCAATCTTCCTATCATCATTCTACCCATAATAAAGAAAGTAGAGGTGAGAAACCATTAGGTCCTTTTATGACGAAATTCCTAAGGCATTTATCAAAAACCTCTCAAAAACCTTCATCACGTAAATTTACTAAGCTCAATCAACCAATGGATATAATTCTCAAGTATTTACTTGATACAAATAAGATTGAACTCCCTTCCATAAGACAACTTGATACCACAACAGATTGGTTTAAACCTCGAGCTACATTGTGAATATCATAGAGTAGATGGACATATGACACAAAATTGTAAAGATTTAAGATGTGCAATTCAAGATTTGATTGATAAGGGTCTTTTTAATATAAAGGAATTACAATCTACAACTGATTATAAATCTCCAATAAACAATCAAACTCCTACACAACAAATACCAATAATCAATCAAGACATGGGGATCTCCCAAGAACCCCTATTCAATTATCAACAACAAGAAACCAATCAAATATTGCATGTTAATGTGTCCCATCATGATGATATTATTAATATTGTAACAAAAACTACAAATGAGCAACCTCAAGTTCAATCAACTCAATCTGATATTCAAGATATGGATTCCTCATTTGACCAACCTTCAAAACTATCTTTGGCTCTAGAGAATGATACAAAATGGAATGTAAGCATAGAAAGCTCATATTTAGAATCAAAATCTCAATCTGAAATCCACTTTGATAGCCAACAACAAGTGATTAATCCTCAAGCAAAGATATCCCTTTTAGAAGTATTACAAATTTATCACAAGGAAATTTTGTTCAAAATACCTAGCCAACAATTTGTTCCTCATCATATTTTCTCTAAGAACATAATTAATGGTGTAAACCCTCTTGAGGTTAACCATATTTCATTCTATGATGAGGATATTCCTTCCTCTACTCCACAAGAAGACTCCTATCTTTACATTATCGGATCTAGTAAAGAAACACTTGTTAGAACTATCATGGTAGATAATGGCTCCTCTCTTAATTTATGCACTTATCAATTATTCCAAAAACTCAAATCAAAGGAAGAAGATCTTAATGAATCAAATGTTATTATAAAATCTTTTAACAATGAAATTCAAGAAGCTCAAGGTACTATAATTTTTCCCCTTAATATTGGATCCAAGATCCTGGATACTTTATTCTATGTAGGATATTGTCCTTCACCTTACAACCTACTTCTCAGAAGTCCTTGGATTCATACGATGAGGGTTGTCCCTTCCACTCTTCACCAATGTTTGAAGTTTGAACTTGCAAATAAAATTGTTACCATACATGGTGACCCAACACCATTTGAAGAATATTTAACGGTTGAAACATCAAGTTCTATACATTCTCTATTATCACAATTATCTTCTATCCATCACTTTTCTTCATCCATATATGATCATCCTTGTTTACCAAATAACACCCATGCATATATTTCACATATGCTCCCTCCATCTTATCAAGACTTGGAATATAGTGATAAGAATGAAGAACTTTCTTATCCTTCTGACATTTTATTTTGTAACATGATCAATTTTCCACATATAAAAGTCAAATCTTTTGCTACATTATTCTACATTATAACAAAGCTTTTGTTATCACTACCTTTTATTCATCACCTTCTATTCTTACCTTCACCTCAACCAGATTATCCTTCAAAACCTCCTTTGATTTTGAAGCAACCTTAGACATGCTATACTCAAATAACCTTGTATAGTGTATATAGATCATCTTGTATATACCACCAATTTCAATTCATAAATTAAAATCAAAATACAAAAAAATCAAAATCCTCAAAATCTTCAAAAAAATACTAATGCAACTAAGGACCTTAAAGGTAAATTTGAGCCCAACTGGCTTGGACCATACATTATCACCGCTAAATTTGAATCAGGAGCATACAAATTATCTACCTTAGATGGTAAAGAACTTAAAGAACCCATGAATATTTTGCATCTTAAACGTTACTATGTATAAATTTGGTCATTTCATCCTTGTATATATTTGTTTAAAATATTTCAAAATCATTATCTTGTATTTCTTTCAATTTATAAATTCAAAAACACCAAAAACATTCATAATCATCAAAATCTTCAAAACTATTTGTTGTATTTATTTATGGCACTTGTTAATTCTTTCAAAAATAATAAAAATCAAAACAACAATATTCTTGACTCTTTCGAAACCAAAACAATATAAAGAAGAAAGAGAGAGTCAACATTCTCAAAACTTCTCAAAAAGTATTTATATATATTTTCTTACAATTATTGCAGTTATATGTTTCAAATTATTTTGGATAAATTAGTATTTATTTGGAATCTCTCACTTTCACAAACACACAAAATAAATATCTTGATTTTATCTGGCATGATTACTAATCTCTCTTATATCAAAGTCCACAAAATTCAATTAAATAAAGTTTGAGCATAGAGAATTGATCTTGTTATTTACTTAAACCAAGCACATCTTTTCACAATAAAATGATTATATTTGTAATTTCTATGCTTTGCTACATAGTAGAAGTGGTTTCTTGAGCGAAAAGTTTCCCCTGCTATCCTATCATGCACATGGTCTAGAATCTTTGAGAATTGGCAAAAGGACAAGCTCACCCCTACCCAGAATAAAAATCCCTTGCTCTACAGCTAATCCGAGCAAGTATCCCTAGTATAGAACAAAAAGAAAAGCAAAGTTCAAGAAAAAGAAAAAGAAAAAAATGTTATTTTATATCATTACAACAATATTTCAAGCATTATCTCAATTATCAAGCAAAAAATACAAAGCAAAAGAAAAGCAAAAGAAAGCAAAAAGCAAGAAAGCAATAAAATCCCTTTCCCTACCCTTTGAAAAGAAAAGAAGGGTTGATGAGCTTGAATCCCTGGAATTCTCAATTATTCGAAAACCGTGAGGTAAGCCCCATAACAGGTGGTTTGTGCCCAACCTGCTTGGCCTTGGGTAACTCCTAGCGTGGCGATATGTCTGTCACATTAGCGACCTTCTTTTGTACAGACCTATGTCTCGCTTATGGATTAGCTAGCTCTTGATAATCCGACCTACATAGTAGTCTAGTATGGTTATATGCATCTACATCATGGTTAATGAACACTTATTTGGTTTCTTCAAATCACTTGTATCATATTATCTTGCTCAAAACTGGTAAATGAACATAGCAATTGCACACACATTTTATATTTGAGAGATTTTGTGTATCATTATGATAAATCA
Source organism: Wollemia nobilis (assembly GCA_028583015.1). Taxonomy (NCBI): domain Eukaryota; kingdom Viridiplantae; phylum Streptophyta; class Pinopsida; order Araucariales; family Araucariaceae; genus Wollemia; species Wollemia nobilis. The sequence continues at coordinate 7,067,684 of JAQPPZ010000040.1, forward strand.
AGATTGGAAATGAATTCACATATGCACATGGGATTCCTTATAAATCTAACTTTTGTCTTCAAAATACTTTGAAATATTTTTTGCAAATTGTTTGGAATAATTCATTTTCTTCTTTCAAGTACAGTTGTTTAGACAACTATATGCATAATAGAAAAATCAAAATTTCTTTCAAAACCATCCAATAAAAACATATATATATATATACTTCTTATCGACTTTCGCGACGATGGTATAGTTCCAAAACCAAAATTGGAATTTTATGCCTAGCGCAAGTCCTCATCTTCATATTTTCTATTTATTAAAAATCAACCATGCAATAAAACAATCTATTTTTCCTTTGATTTTCGCGATGATGGTATAAGTCTATACCTACATATTCTATGCCTAGCGCAAACCATTGTAACAATTTTTATTCCCCATTTATTTAAAAATCATGAAAACCATATGACTTAAATCATTCTATTATACAATTATGCTTTTAAACACAAAGCAAACACATTTTCATTATTTCATGTCATTATGTCAACCTTCAATTTTGCAATGATGGTATAATTCCTAAGGAATTATCCAAAAAATTTTATCACACTTAGGAATTTATGCCTAGCAAAAATCATTTTAACATTATTTCATGCATACTATTTTCATGGAAATCTGAAAAACAAACCATCATCATCATCATTTGCACCATTGCACCAAAGTCTTAAGACAGTCTCTTAAGCACTCTTTTACTTTTAACAATATTTCTATACTTGGGATTAGCTTGACGACCGAGTGAGCGGCGACTCCATGAAATGGTCTATAATAGCGACAATGTCCTTTGAAATTATTGTTAGAAGTCTCTTTTTATTTTTTATCACATTACATCACAAACAACCAATTTGTTACATCAGATTATTTCATTTAAATTTTACAAGCATGACATCAAAATCATAATATTTCCAACGACATAATTACATGAATCATCAAATCAATCAATCAAACATAAAAGCATCATAAAAATCACATAACACAAGTCATATGATCAAAAACATATCTCATCTCATATATATATCAACAATATATACATCATATCAAAACTGGATTGGTATGCCACAATCTGTACCTCGGCATACTCAATCCTCTATCAAAAATAATAATAAATGCTATCATATCAATCTGTACAATGTCATGCAGTAGTCTAGCCTCGAGAACCCCTCGAGCTCTCAGCCTCATCTCCTCCCCCGCCCTGAGGTGGACGAGGTGGCCCCATCGCAGTATGTGTAGTACTACGAGTCCTAGTCGTCGATCGGGACGAAGTCCTCGATGACCCGATCCTGATCGGATCTACGATGTTAGCTGGCAGGGGTAGTCTATCCTCCTCTGGCACCAGCTGATAGTATAATGTCTGATAGAAAGTGATTTGGGCAATAGCCCGTGTCAGCTCCCCAGTGCTCGCCCCTCCGCCCCGTGCCCTGAGGCGTGCAATCTCGTCTCTGAGCTGTGTAACCTCAGCTCGATGTCGTGCAGCCTCCTCCTGTAGGGTCTGCACCTATGCCTGGAGATGGATCGTCTTCGCTCGGAGAGTCGCTGTCTCGCTACTCTCCCCTATGTCGACACCCTTGCCCTTATCGGGCGATGGTGGCCTCTCTCTCTATGGAGAAGGGGGTCTCTCCTCCCTCCTCTCCCTCTGTCATGGCCTCTCCTGTGCCTGTGGCCTCCTCAGCTCTCTCCCATCGTGACCCTGGGCCGCCTCCATAGCCGCCTGGCACCGCCTCCCTATCCGACGCACAACTACGTGTATCGGACCCTGAGCCCTCGTCATCCGAGGAGGGCGGATGCCTGCGTACCAGGCATCATAGCCATCGGCTACCCCTACGTCGTCCCCATCCACTGGCTGAATGGGGGCATCGTTCGAGTCCTGACTCCAGAAGCGCTGCATGTCTGGAGCCCCGCTCACTATGGTGTTATCCCAAAATTCGAGAAAACTCGTAATCCTTGAGAGATGGGATCCCCTGCTGTAGACCGAACTATCGCAAAACTTGGTCGTAGCGGTGGAGCTCCACCTCTCCCCTCTCCATCCGCAGCCAACAAACTCGCCTAACGTGAGCCAGCTCCTGTCCATCCTCGGCCCACCCTGGGTGCTCTCGCCATGGCCTCCAGGTGATCTGGTCTGGGACAAGGTCATCCAGTAGTCTCCGGGACATCGGTAGGTCGATCCGCCATTGTGACCCTCTCTGGAGCCACCAGTAGAAAACTCGGGGCCTCTCCCCATCAATCCCTGTCAGAGGAAGCCCTACCGGCCTCTGCACTGCAATGTGCTCCCAGCACCAAACCTGTAGGAGCGATGTCATAACTAGACATCGACCGCCCTTGTACACGACCCCATGCAGGATCCTGTACAACCGGCATAGAACAAAGCTGCCCCAAGAAAACCTATAACCATGGTCTCGCATATCGTAGATCACATCTGCTAGCATCCATGGTACCCTGCACCCGCTCTGGTGGCACAACAGAAGTCCACCAACCACTCCAGCCAAAACCTGTGTGAGTCTAGATGCCCCAGGCATCTGACGTAGTGCCTCGATGTTAACTCCGCCCTTCTCCAGGGCGAAGCTCGGGTCACCACACAACCGCCCCATAGCATGGCCCTGATTGGCCGTAGGAGTGATCAACCGTCCTTGTATGGGGATTCTTAGAATCCTCCATACATCCTCTAAAGTGGGAGTCATCTCCCCTGTCGGTAGCCAAAAATAGGAAGAACCCGGATACCACCTCTCTGCTAGGGCTGTCAGTAGCCCCATGTTTGTAGACACTTGTGGCATTTTTGCCACATGCTGTAAGCCGGCCTGTGCCAGCTGATCCCGCTCTGCCTATGTTAGAGCGGCCAAGTCATCTCTCAAACCTCCATATTTCCATTCCCTGCTCTTTAGCAATCCTCTCTGCAACATAAACAACAAAACAACAAACAATCATTAATAACAAATTCAAGTGATTAATAATGCAAGTTAAAATAAGTTCAATTTTATCAAATGATGATATCGTCCACTATTGGACGATATCGTCCCAAATTTGAGCAGAATCGTCTCCGATTTTGCAAGCCGAAATCGTCCCTAATTTGATGAAATCGTCCCCCTTTCGTCGATTTCGCCCTTAGACGAAATTGGCGAACTTGAGACGATTTCGTCGAAATCGGGACGATTTCGTCCCGACGACGTCGACGGCCCAAAAATGGCCGTGATGCTCAAAATTCAATCAAAATTCACCTAAAAAGCATGTAAATTCAAATTAAAACATTCTAAACTAAGTTTAGACTCTTACCCGTAGCCCGCGTCGGACCTCTGTTGATCTGTGCATCGTCTCCACCATTTTTGCTTGCAGAGCTCTAAAACCAGAAAAATGAACAATAAAAATGAATTAGGGTTTTACCCTATTTTTCTTAATTTTATTCAAAACACAATTAAAAACATTTTAAAATTTTGCTTTTCTGCGTTTTTACCTCAAACGTTCGATTTGGGTAAAAACACGGAGGGGGCACCATAGTAAGTCGTCGTACGATTCGACCAAGAATCGTCGCCTAAAAATGGGAATAATTTTTTGCTTTCTCGTAGATCGAGAAGAACTCATCTTTAACGCATTTTCTTCGAAAAATTCGCTAAAGAGGGGGCAAAATGTAGCACCCTAAAATTGGCGCAATGAAATCTTAATAATTACATTCACTCTAGTAAATAATTTAAATTCAAATTTTAACCTCCCAAACCGCCCGTTAACCGTCGGTTAATCCGTTTCCCCTTTTTCATGCCATTTTTAGAGGTTGTTTTGACCGTTTGACGATATCGTCGTCGATCAGACGATATCGCCCCAGATCTGACGATTTCGTCTGGGCTAGGACGTCCAGACGATCTTGTCCCAAAACTGATTTTGCACAATTAGCTTCTGTTCCAACGGGTCTCTAATCCGGGCAGAAGCGTGTCTGCGCCGTTAGAGACCCTCCCCCATTGGAGATCTCCCAAATAGGGATGATCTCCAACCTCCTAACCTCCCTCCTAAGCCTATTTAATCCTAAGCCCTTCCCTTAGCACCCCCTCGGCTGATAATTCTCTGTAACCCGACTTCTCATATGCATTAAAACATCCCAAATTCATATTTGCATTAGTTCTATACCAATTTTGTTGTAGGTACCTTAGTGTTTTTCAGCCGGAGCAAGCTTACATCGTCGCCGACGATCCTGTTCAGATCGGAGGCGATCCTGTCGAATCAGAGACGATTTCGTACCAATGCGAGACGATCTCGACTGCAGTCAACATTGAGGCAATCAGTGCCTAAAGTTTGCATTTCTCCATCTTTTCTCTGTTGTTTTATTCTGTAATTAGCTAGTTTATTCAGTATTTTATGCTATTCTGCATTTTGGAGTTCACCCATCTAGATTAAATGCATAATTAAGCCATAATTATGATTAAATTAGCATAATTCATTCATGTTTCTATTTTTAAGTTTTAGTTTGATATTATTGCTGTCATTTTACATTGTTTCCCTCTGTTAGAATAGTTGTATTTTTTGTGTTTTGCACCTATTTCTCTGTTTGCAGGTCTCCTGACGAATTTGTTTGATGAATTCGTCAGATCTCAGACGATCTTGTCTGATCTCAGATGATCCTGTCAAATTCGAGGCGATCCTGACTGCTTCAAGAATCAGAATCTTCATCAGACATCCGGATCAGGTATTTTTCTTTTAATATTCTTTAATTTCTCTATTTTTTGTCTTAATTCTATTTTTTGTATTCATTTAATCTGCATCTTCATATAGAATAGCTTAGACGCATTTTGGCCAAACCTAGGATTTGAATGCTTAAGGCTAAAACGAACACATAAAACACATTCCCAACCTAGGCGTGGAAACTGCCATTAAATGTTTCCTGGTGAACCCACCATCCATCGAAAAATCACCAATATACACCTCCCTTGAGAGGCGGGACCTTCGCAAGGCCTCTCAGTCCGAGGTACCGTGCCATCCTTTTCACATCCCCCTTTCGGGCACGGATCCTATAGCCTGAAGGTAAGGGTGTGAAAAATTTGGAGCGATATAGATGCAAAAAGTAGAATGTAATAGAATGTAAATCTTGCTCAATTGGATATCTCATGTGTGCTACAGTCTCAAGAATCATAATGTAATGGATTATATTCCTTAAGGATTAATTGAATTATGTCCACCTCATAAACATTCATGGTTGGTATAACCTAAAACATTATGATAACAAATTGTGGATTAATTCAAGTGGAAACTCAGAGTGGGTTGGAACCCACAAAGAGGTAATTGGGACTTGGATTGTGAACCAAGTCAAACTTTACATTCTAAATTAAGTATTGAATGTACATGAGGAATGGGTACTCCCATAATGGACAAATAATGTCCTTTTGTAATGAACTTAATTGATTCATTTATATAATAAAATGGGTGGACAAATAAGCCTTAAGAAGTATAAGTAAATATAAGCATGTTATTACAAGGATTATGTAATTGTAATCATGAGTAGTGATTTTTTTATCTTAGTGACCCCATTAGGAAGATGTGGGTTGGATTTAATATTTATGAATAAACATTGATGACGTTAATTCATTATGATGGGTTTTCATATTCAAGGCATTCACATATATACTGGTCTTAGTTGATAGTATGGTTAAGGGTGATTTTCCCTTTTTATAGGGATAAAATATAATGCTTGGTCAATGTTACCATATTCGAGTGGTATGAGGATTTTGTAGAAGCTGATCACTTCTACTTAAGAGTGACTCTAATCGAGTCTTAATAACTCTTGATGTTATTTGCCTTGATAGCTTACAATCCAAATTGAATGATTTTATATTAGTTCATGATTATGACCCTTGCCTCATGAAATATGTATATATATATATATATAAATAGAAAATTTTGATAACAAATGGGGTTGTTATAGTTGGTATCAGATCCTAAGCTAACTAATAGATTCTAGTCAAATCTAGGTTAGAAAAATATTTAGGCATGAAATAATAGGAGAGAAACTCAAAACGTAAAATCCCAAACAATGCACGCTTGGTAAGGACAAGTCAATACTTAAGATTGTTGATACATGAGTTTATTTTTCCATGAATAGATCCAAAATCGTTCGAAAGTGGAAGAGCTAAGCAAACCCTCCTTCCATGGGTTTTAAGTGGTGTACCTTAGAATCTTTTAAGAAACTACATGACATCTATGTTTCTTGACTTACTTACTCCTTAATTTCAAGTGCGTATGAACAAGAGGGATCATAAGTTGGATCAAATCCACTAAAGGACCCCTTGAATTAAGGTTATCAAATTATTATGGATAACTTGTTAATTTCTTATGCAAATGGCTTGAAGTGGAATATTGTGTGAATAAGAATTAAGTGAGTTAAAATTTAGTCCCTAAAGATAGCCTAAAATAAGATAAAGATATTTGATATAGTCCAAAGAGCATAGTCGCAGAACTACCCATCATCGAACTATAGATGTTCTTGGATTAAATTTTGGTTATATCTAAATTTGGCATACTATAGTACACAAGACAAGATAAAATAATGTTTTCTTTAATTAATTCTCATTACAATTTGACCTTTGGCCAAGAAGCTAAACATCTCAACTAGGACAAATTCTGGTGGATTCATATTTTGTTTAGCAATAGTTCATCCAGAGATAGTTGCAACCTAAAACTTTACCATGGTTGAAGATTCATCTTGTTTAATCATAATTTGCTTTGCGCTATTTAAGCATTGAAATATATCATAAAGTAATATGTTCTATGTGTCAGTAGACTAAACTCTGGAAGGTCGTAAATATGTATTTTTATATAAGAGTGACCATTCCATGAGTAAGCTAGGTCATTATAGCCTTAAAGACTAGCAATAGTAGTCATGAACAAAGGACACATTATCTCGCAAGATGAAGCAAACTAAAAATCTTGAAGGAAATTTAAAAATATTAAACCAAATGGTGGAGGATATTTTTGCGATTAATTTGAGTTGAAAAAATAAAATTGAAAAAAGAAGCAAGATTGCTTCAAGAAGGGACTCCAGAAAATCGAGACTAACAAGTTACAAGAATCATCTTCCATTGTGCAGGAAAATGAAAAGAAACATGTAGGTCCTCTAGAGGGATGCTTTACATGTAAGGGACAAAATTATGCAAAAAGATGCCCATAATGTGTAGGAACAATTAAAAATATGATGAATCACAATATCCACGTTGCCATTAAAAGTCCAAATTTGGAAGGGCAAGCTACTCTATAACTCATGAATGATGGTGAATCCCTTACTCATTCCAATGAAATAAACTAAAATTCTATAGTTTCACTCCAATACTATGAGGAAGTGCAATATTTTGAAAATACACTATCCTTATTTATTTAATGATGCTATGTAATAATACATGTTGAAGTATGGACCACTTATGGAAAATGGAAACTATGTCAAAAACTATGTTTTATTGTTTGTTATGTAATAATGCAGGAAAACACAGAAGAGTATGCTTAATCTAAGGGGGAAGTATGCCACATCCCACCTTGGAGGATTATTTTTAAGTTGTTATTTGTGGAATGGTAGCTGGTTTCAATGCTTAATATAGTTGTATTGTATTTATCAAAAGAAAATGATGTTGCATTGCTTGATTGCAGGAACATTTATTTTCATAGGTGGAATACTGACCACCAAAGGGAAATGATGACTATGACAACTCAACAGGTAAAGCTCATAATCCTATCATCACTAGTTACCTCCCTAACAACGGTGTTACTTGAGTATTACTCTAAAAGTCCTACACAATCAAAGGAAAAACGGTGATGGGGGATACTAAGCACATGCATTGAGTGCTTGTATGCCATTTGTGTGTGATTCATATTTGATTTCCAATTAATTTGCATGAGATTAGTTTAATTAAATTTTACTTGAAAATGCACATTAAATAATATTTTGCATGATATATATATATATATCATGATTTAGTGAAATATTAATTTATAAAGTAAAGGATTTGCATTGTTGAGCATGCTTATTGGATCTAGTTGATCCTATTTTAGAAGGAAATTAGGTAGTTTTTTTTTATGAACTTGTTCAATTTTAAATTGGATTAAAACATGAAAAGGAAAAAAAAACTACCTTGTAGATTTAAATAATAAATCTTTCCTTCATATGGCTACTTTAGGAAGGTTGAAATAGTGGATAAGATTCTACTCTTATCTCTATGGATTTCCTTTCCATTAATATATATATATATATATATATATATATATATTAAAGAAAGCTTTAATTTGGGTGAGAAAAATAAGATAAAATAAATAATATATATATAATTAGAAGCATCTTTTCTAAAAGAAATAAAGCAAAATAAATAAAATATACATATATTTGGAAACCTCTTTCTTGTCTAAGAAGAAAGAGAGCTATAAATTGCCATTAAGATTGATAAATAAGAAGGTTATGCTATGTTATTTTGGAGAGGGAATACGAGTGGAAGATACACAAGCAAAGTAGATTCATCCTTTGCAAGAGACCAGGTTGGGGCTTTCCTACCCATATTCTTTCTTTGAATGCTGAGAAATTTATCTCATGTATTTAGTTTGCTTCTATTATGCGAATGTCTTACTTACACTATAATATTATGCTGATGCACATATGTCAAGCAATATAGAATAGTTGTAATTTTAAGTAATTGTAAGCTTTATGTACATCCAATAAAAAGGCAAGTAGTGCCCAAATGGTCCTAATAGGGAACCAAGGATTGACTCACATGATGCCCGATTATTCGGATTCGCTTTGCCATTTACTAAAATTGCCATAATATATGATGGTTAAGAAGGATTTTATATGACTATGAATCTCTAGTTTTCTTCAATATATTAATCTGCTAACATATTCTAGTATAAAGTACACTGTGGGGCTAGCACAACATCATATCTCTAACATTTTAATCAGGCTTAGGCCTTGACGATCTCTTATCTCAACCATAGGATGGGGAATTCATTGAATTTAACCTTGGCATAGTATAATTTTACATTATCCAATTCAAAGCTTAGAACCTATGTTATGCAGGCTAGGTTTATTCCCCATGAGGGTTCCCAGGATAAAACAATGTGTCACTCTATTTGTGGTTTGATGTGTTAATTCTTGTGCATGTTGCTTTTACTTCAAAATAAAAATAATTTAAGTGGATGATATGGTTAAATTCTTGATGAAATAGTTATGCAATTCTTATATTATGACCATGTGTACTATGATGCAAGGAATGTATGCTTAAATTTAATATGTTAATGATTTAATGATATTCAATTATGTCAATTATTTTCATAAATGTATCAGGTAATTGTGAATGATGTAGTTAGATAGCTTTAACTTTCAACAAATAGCACTTGATGTATTCAATGGTTGTATGGATGCAAAAAGTAGAATGTAATGGAATATAAATCTTGCTCAATTAGATATCTCATGTGTGCTATAGTCTCAAGAATCATAATATAATGGATTATATTCCTTAAAGAGTAATCGAATTATGTCCACTCATAAACATTCATGGTTGGTATAACCTAAAATATTATGATAACAAATTATGGATTAATTCGAGTGGAAACTCGGAGTGGGTTGGATCCCACGAAGAGGTAATTAAAACTTGAATTATGAACCAAGTCAGAATTTACATTCCAAATTAAGTATTGAATGTAAATGAGGAATGGTCACTCCCATAATAGACAAATAATGTTCTTTTGTAATGAACTTAATTGATTCATTGATATAATAAAAAGGGTGGACAAATAAGCCTTAAGGAGTATAAGTAAATATAATCATGGCATTCCAAGGATTATGTAATTGTAATCACGAGTAGTGATTTTGTTATCTTGGTGGCCCCATCGAGAAGATGTGGGTTGGATCTAATATATATAAATAACCATTGATGAGGTTAATTCATTATGATGGGTTTCCATATTCAAAGCATTCACCTATATACTAGTCTTAGTTGATAGTATGGTTAAGGGTGATTTCTCTTTTTTAGAGGGATAAAAAATAACACTTGTCCAATGTTCCCATGTTCGAGTGGTGTGAGGATTTCATAGAAGCTGATAACTTCTACTCAAGAGTGACTCTGATCAAGTCTTAATAACTCTTGATGCTATTTTCCTTGATATCTTACAATCCAAATGGAATGATTCTATCTTAGTTCATGATTATGACCCTTGCATCATGAAATATGAATATGTATATATATATAAATAAATTGGTAACAAATGGGGTTGTTACACTGGACTAAGCACTCAAGGGCATAGAGTTGCATTATGGATTCTATTCAAGGTATGCTTTTGATAAGTTGTCCCTTATTTCTCAGTGTCTCTTACCCTCTCTACCAAGGCTTTGTAGTCCTGTGAAGATAGAATCTCCTCTTCCCTAAGAGATATCTAAGGAGCTTTTGGAGGTAGATTCTTCTTGGGTCAAGGTGGAAGACTAGGCTCATCCTCAATTTCCACTAAGGATATATCAGGATATTTTTGTTCTTGATCATATCCTTCTACTTCCTCGTACTGAGTATGCCCATGTTGTGTAAGTGCATGGCACCATAGCATATCTTGGGTTGTACTATGAGTACGCTATTCTACTCACTCAGGGTGCATTTTTACTATGAAGTAGCATGCCTTTGCTTGCACTCCCTATATTCACTTTGAGGGGGAATATTAGATTGATTTAACCTATCCTCTCTCTCTTCATGCTCATTTTGATCTAGGATGTATTGTTCTCTCATGCATTGATCATACAACTGTTGCCTAAGCAACCTTTAACACTTAAAATATTCATGTTCAAGGCACTCATGCTCTGCACGTACATATTCCAATTGGTCTTGGAAAATACATTACCTCTACTCTAAATCCAACCTCTAAGATTAGTTTATACGATCGGCAGTGTGAGGCCTTTGATTGTTCAACTCAGTTTGGGGGGCTTTGTTAGTGTAAGCCCCAACTGACTTATCTGCAATACTCTTGACCTTGTATATGTAGATGATATTCATGTTATACAGTAGTCTATTATATGTGGGTCCCTGTGTGGATGGGTCACACATGCTATGATCATGCTTTGAGCACTCTCTTAGCTCAATTATTTTCCATTGCGTGTCCTCACTGCATGAACTTACAGAGCGAGAATGAGCATTTGAGGCTTTATAACCTAGTTGGCCTAGGACTTGATCTAGTCTATTTAGTTGTCTAGTTCTCCATGGTTGATTTTGGGGTGTACCATTAGCTCCCAATGTGGCCAAATCTATAGTGAACTTTCTAGGTCCATTAGGGTTTGGAATATTCATGGGTCTGTGCTCTGATGTAGTCCTTTCTTCCTACCCCTAATTGGGTAGATTTTCTTATTGTCTACCATGGTATGATGGGGGTCTTGAGCCACCCTTAGCTCTATCCCTCGAGGAGTTTGTGTTACATCCTCTAACTAGGGTATTCTACATAGAATCCCCATGTGTTTAATTGTTCCCCTCTAATACTCGTTGAACATCATTCGGGAGGATCTTGTGGTTGAGATTTCAATGCATTATCTTGTGTGTTTGGTGGAACTTTGGACTCAACCTTGGTTATGCATCAAGGTTGGACTCTTTGTGTATTAACCATAATGTGTATTATCTCCTATGTAAATTTTAGGAAAAAAAGTAAACAAGGGTGTTTATCTCTTTTAAAAATATTTGTGTAAGCCTTAAATAGATTTGTGTGTTTTCAATTTTTTGAATCATAAACTATTTCTCATCATTTTTGAAAATTGGTTGATGAAATACTTGAATAGTTTAAGGGATTTCACCTATATACTCGCACAAGCCAAATATGGGAGTGAATTCCATATTCAACAAGGTAGCATAGGTACTACCAACCCTCAGCCAACACACTGTGCACATTTATACACCCCTCTAAAAAGGATTATATTCTATTTTGCATGGATAGGATAGATCTTGGGTTGGCCTTGGCCACGAGCAGGTCTCGATAATACAATTTCAAGTGAGCCAACCAAGTGGTAATGAAATCCACCATTGGTCTCGATCAGTGGGTTGGATGTGAGAGCCCAATTTCATTGATGTTTAAATGATACATTATGTGTGGGGTTCTTTTTAAACTTGCATGCAAATGAAATTCATCATAAAGCACTCGAATAATTTTCCTACATGTTTAAAAATAATGTTTCACTTTAATAGAATGCACATATAAAGAACTATATGATTTTAAGAGAATGCAAGATTAATATGAAAAATATGGCCATTGATTAGACCTCAAGCATGCAAACTCTATAAACAATCTAGACCACTAGAGACTAGGGTATATTGCAATCATAAGTTCGTTGTTCCTAGAAACAAATAGTAGAAAACCTAAGAGAATATAAGAGTTTAAACTTAAACTTTTTCTATGTTTTCTAATTAAATAAAATTTCACCTACTGCATTATGGAAATAAACACAGACAAAGAAGTAAAAAATTATAGAGAATTCCACCAACCTGGAATCCAAGTCTGTTGATGCTCAGGTTGTCTATTGTTACATGTTTTCTATCGACCGCTATTACTTAGGGTGGATCTAGATGGCTACTGACTTTAAAAGTTGTTGAGCTCTTCTAGCCACTATCAATCAGAGTGGTTGTACCTGTGTAAAAAAAATAGTCAACAGATCATTAGACAACATAATTTTTGGGTGTTTCCATCGTTATCACCATTTATACGATCCCAAAAAATATGCACATAATATATTGACATCATTATATCAAATATAAAAGAAATAAATATGTATAACAATGAAAATGATAGAAATATGAAGCTTTATTTATAAATTAATGTTAAAATATGGTTACAAGTAGGTCTCTCTTAGGGATACCAATATCGTGATATAATGATTACAATGTTTTGAAACCCCTAAATGGGGGTGGTGCAATCCACATATTCTCTGGATTTGACATGAAGTGCTCAAGGATTATGGATGCCTTATTCTCACTTGATTGGAGGAAATTGATGCCAAGAATGATTTGAATATGTCAAGAATATATAATCTACATTCAAGAAATAACACAGCACAATTAGAAGCATATGAAGCCTCTCATGATGAGGCTCTTGTTAAATATTTGCAATGAATGTGATAAAACTTACAATATGTTGGCAATTTTGGGTACCTTGAATACATTGCCTTTGCTCAAGTGTAGTTGTTGTCATTGATGTCAAGGAGTTCTTGAAGAAATTTGTTTTTATGTCAAAGAATGTGTTTTGTTGAAGGTTTCAGCATGGTCAGTTAGTTTCCAAGAAGATCAGGGTAGCCTAGTTGCAAAAGATCAAGAAAAAGACAAGTAAGAAAAAGTATGCAGGCGGCTAGAAAAACTGTCGTGATTTCGCGACATGTTTCAGGAGAGAGAAAGCACTGGCAAAACTGTCACGATTTCATGACATGTTTGAGGAGAGAAATTTTGAGAAAATATGTCATGATTTTGCAACATGCGGGAAGGCAAAGACGAAGCAGGCAAAACTGTTGCGATTTTGTGACATGTCGCATTTTCATGACTCGGACAGTGCAGGAAGGCAAAGAAAGAAAAATGTCACGATTTTCTGACATTCTACAAAGGAGGCTATACAGACAAGAAAGTGTCATGATTTCATGACATGTTGCAGAAGAGAAAGTCTACAAAGTGATCTGTCATGATTTTGCGACAAGATTGAAGAGAGAGAAAGTGATTCAGGAACTATCACGATTTCGTGACATGATGCAAAGTTCCAAGTAAGGGCTGTCGCATTTTCACGACATGCTACAGAGGTCGAGTTGAGTACTGTCATGATTTTGTGACATGTAGCAAAGGAAATATTTTGAAAGGAACAACATCACAATTTTACGACAGGCAGTGGAGAAAGCATATGGAAGCCAAAAGTGTCACGATTTTGCGACAGGCAGTGGAGAAAGCGTACGGAAGCTAGAAGTGTCACGATTTCGTGACAGGAAGTGGAGAAAGCGTTCGAAAGCCAAAAGTGTCACAATTTCATGATAGGTTGTAGGGAAAGCTTTCGAAGGTAAAAGCATCATGATTTTGTGACAGGCTACAAAGAAGTTGTACGGATGTAGAAAGTATCGCATTTTCACGACAGGTTGATTTGGCAATGTTCAGTTGGAGAAAGTCTCACGATTTCGTGATAGAAACTGGAAACAGGTCTTCTATAGGAAAAGTGTCACGATTTCATGACATAAGTAGAGAGGAAGGCTTTAGAGACAAAAGTGTCATGATTTTGTGACATGTTCCAGTTTTGTGGGCATATGGCAGAAAAGAGCTTAAGGCAGCGAAAGCATCACGATTTCATGACAGAGTTACAGATGACGTCAAAAGAAGCAGATGTGTCATGATTTCGTGACAAAATTAGAGAAAAAGGCTTTGTAGACTAAAGTGTCATGATTTCATGATAGAATGAAGATGACGTCAACAAAAATCAAAAGTGTCACGATTTTGTGACAGAAGCTAAGAGGAAGGGCATGAAGATAGAAGGGTCACGATTTCACAACAGAAAAGAAGATGACGTCAGCAGAAGCAGAAAGTGTCACAATTTCACAACAGAAGCTGAGAGGAAGGGCATGAAGATAGAAGGGTCATGATTTTGTGACAAAAGAGAAGGTGACATCAGCAAAGATAGGAAGTGTCATGATTTTGCGACATAAGCAGAAAGGGGGTCGACAAAGGCTGTAGTGTCATGATTTCATGACAATAGGCAAAAGAAGGAATACGACAGGCAGAGGTGTCATGATATCATGACATGCTGTAGTTTCACAAGGACAGCTATAGAACCAGTGGTGGTTGAAAGACAGAGTTAAATTTGAGCCGACAAAGTTAAATCTAGGCCGACGCAGCATAGGGTTTTGCAGTCGACGTGGTTGAAGGGTAATCAGCCGACTCAGACAAAGATTTTAATCTTGAGATTGTGAGTATAAAAGGAGGGATGCTTGAAGAGTTTTGCATCGATTAAGTGGGTGTTCGAAGTGTGATTTGCATAGATAGAGTTTGGGGAGAAGTTCGATCGTAGAGGTGCATAAGTGGAATTCTGATCAACTGTTGTATTCATGAAGACTGGACTGTCGTATTTGCGAAGACTGTGCTGCTGTGTTTGCATAGAATACGTGAAGTCTGTGCTATTGTGTTTTCATAAAAGTAAATTAGTTGATCGAGTGCTACTGTATTTGTGCAGACAATGAAAAATTGGTTTCGACCAAGTGCAAAAAAGAACAGAGGAAGAGGATAGAATTATGCCAGACCGAAGGACTATGTTTGGTGCAAATAAGAGGACCAGCTTAGAAGGTGAAAGAGTTGAGGAAAGAGGTCTCCAGCCAGAGCAGGGAAGACATGTGTCTTCTGTGGATAGATTTCCACTTGCTAAGGGTAATAGAGGCAGAGGTCTTCTAGAGGTTCACCTTTAAAGAGCAGAGCTAGGGGAAGTTGTCTCCTTTGGGTTGGTGCCCATAAACTTTGTAATCGGGAAAGGTTTCCCAGAATTTGAGGTGATAAAATTTAGTAAGAAATTTTATCCATGGAGTAGCCCGCATTGGGTGAACCACGTAAATTGTTATGTCTCTTGTGGATGGTGTGTTGTGCATTTCTTTAACTACTATTTTTATTTTTGCTATCTCTACATTGCATAATACTATTTTGAAAGTTGAATTGAAGCAAAAGTAAAAAGTGGTCTTATACTGTTCACCCCCCCCTCTCAGTATAAGCTTGTGTTCTTCAATTGGTATCAGAGCGGGCTCCTTCAAAAAATTTTAACAGCTTGAAGGAAAAGCTTGCAAAGAACACAATGGACTACTCAAATGGCAATGCAGCACCTATTCTTGACTGATCAGATTTTGGCCTGTGGAGTGCAAGAATGAAAGTCTATCTAATGGCACTTGGCAATGAGGTATGGGAAGTGATTGAAGATGGGTACACTATTTCTAAAAATGGTCCTTATACTAAAGAAGATAGGCTTCTACATCACAGCAACTCAAAAGCCATGAATGCAATCCTGAAGGGTCTACAGAAGGCAGATCTCACCAAAGTTATTCACTGCAAGACAGCTAGTGAAATGTGGAAATAGTTGCAGGTTGTTCATACGAGTGATGCAAATGTTTGAAAGGCCAAGTTGAGACATTTTAAAGGTATGTTTGAACAACTCAAGATGAATGATGATGAAAATATTAGTGACTACATGCTTCGTATGGATGAAGTTGTTAATTCTATGAAATACTTAGGTCTTGAACTTGCTGAAAATGATGTGTGTGATAAGATTATAAGATCTCTTCCTAATAGATTTAGTGAAAATATTTCTGCTATTGAGGAAGCTAAAGATTTAGATAAATTAAAAAATGATGAGCTCCATAGTATTCTTGTAGCATTTGAGCTGAGAACTCAAGTGAAAGTTGATGTCAAAAAAGAGGCAGCTTTCAAAGCTACCAAGAAATCAAAGGGCAAACAGATTCAAGAGAGTGATGAGTCTTCTAGTGATGAAGAGGCATATTACAGCAAAAAGAGCAAGTTCTCTAGAAAACACAAAATCAAGAAAAACATAAGATGTTTCAACTGTGGAAAGTTTGGTCATTATGCTACTGATCATCTTGTTTCCAAGAATGAAAGTGATGAAGATATACAGGATGTTAAAAGCAAGGATTTTGAAAAGCATAGGTATTACAGAAAGAACAAAAATGAGCACAGCAATCAAGGAAAGAGGCATTCACACAAGAATAAGAAGAGCTTCTACCTAGACAAAGCAAGTAAGTGTTCTAGAAGTGATAGTGAAATTTCTTCTAGTGATGATGAAAATGAGATGTTGTTCATTTCAAAAAAAGAGGAAGAACCGAAACATAAATTCATTGTCATGAAATGTTTTAGATGTGGAAATTTTGGGCACCTTGAGGATGATTGCACTAATAATGAATTGGTTGCTAGTATGTATGAGGATGCTTCAAAAAATGATAAGGAAGATGCTTGTATGGTTTTTGAAAAGGATATCACCTCTAGTGATAAGAAATCTGAAAAAGGCCTTGATGATTTAAAATGCAATAATATAGAGGATCTTGAATGTGAACTTACTAATGCTCTTAGTGTTTTGAAAAAGGAAAGAAAGAAGAATGCTCGACTTAAGGATAAATTAGATGAATGTTGTATGGAGAAAGATGAAATCATAGAAAGTCTTGACATCTCTATGGCTAAGACACAAGAACTCAAGAATGAGTTAGAATCTAAGATGCTTGAGTATAGTGAATTAGAACAAAAAATGGCTGCCATGAAAGAGGAAAATAAAGAATACAAGGATAAGTTGTACAGGTTTCAAGATAGCTCCAAAAGGGTTAAGTATCTCATCCAAATTCAAAGAAATCCATCAGATAAAACAGGCCTTGGTTTTGTTAAACCACACAAAAAACAGGTTGGGGAATCAAGTAAGATTTCAGAAAGAAGAGAGTTCTGATGAAGAGAGTATTATAGAGAATGAGTCCATGAGTGATAAATGCGCAGAAACAAAAGATAGAATTTTGAATGTGAAAAAGAAGTTCTCGGGACCCAAGAGGTCAAACAGAAGAATATTTCACGATAGATGTTTTGCGTGTCACGGGTTTGGCCACATGGCTTTGCAGTGCATGACTCAAGTAAGGAAGATAAATGACAATTTTAGGGGTCGTAATTTATTTCAAGGGTATTGCTACTCTTGTAATAATTTTGGGCATAAGGCAGTCGATTGTGAGGTAAAGAACAGGAACAGGTTTAATCAAAATAGGTTCGGCCAGAACAGGTGGTTTCAAAAAATAGGTATGCCTCAAAGAAGTAACATAGTTACTTGTTATAAGTGCAACAATGAAGGTCACCTAGCTAGACAGTGTAGAGCTAATATTTCAAGGTACAGGAATAGGAGCAGTGGCATGATCAGGTCCAAGGATCAAGGCATGAACAAAAAAAAGGATGAGAACAAGAACAAGAATAGTAACAGGAACAGGAAAATGGACAATGAGCTCAAGAGAAGGTCGGAAAAAGAAATTGTAGACACTGATGATGATGAGTGCCTAATGAGATTTTCACTCCCACCCTTGTTTTAAATCACCTCATCAGGAGGTGGTGGAGGGACTAAGCTAAGAAGCTCATTCTTAGTCCCAATCCCCAAAGGTGACCCTTTGCCATTGATGACAAAGGGGGAGAGATTTGACAAAGGGGGAGAGATATGAGTAAGGGGGAGAGCTTCAAGTGAAGAGGAAAGCTTCAAGTCAAGGGGAGCAAAACTTCAAAGAAATATTCTCAGTTGTCAGCTCAGATTAATTTCAGTTTTGGCTCTTGAAGATGTGTTTTTAGTAAAGGTTTGCCATCAATGACAAAGGGGGAGATTGTTGGCAATTTTGGGTACCTTGAGTACATTGCCTTTGCTCAAGTGTAGTTGTTGTCATTGATGTCAAGGAGTTCTTGAAGAAATTTGTTTTTATGTCAAAGAATGTGTTTTGTTGAAGGTTTCAGCATGGTCAGTTAGTTTCCAAGAAGATCATGGTAGCCCAGTTGCAAAAGATAAAGAAAAAGACAAGTAAGAAAAAGTATGCAGGCGGCTGGAAAAACTGTCGTGATTTCGCAACATGTTTTAGGAGAGAGAAAGTGTTGGCAAAACTGTCACGATTTCATGACATGTTTGAGGAGAGAGAAAGTTTGGGCAAATGTGTCATGATTTCATGACATGCGGGAAGGCAGAGACGAAGCAGGCAAAACTATCGTGATTTTGTGACATGTTGCATTTTCACAACTCGGACAGTGTAGGAAGGCAGAGAAAGAAAAATGTCACGATTTCATGACATTCTGCAAAGGATGTTGTATGGACAAGAAAGTGTCATGATTTCATGACATGTTGTAGAAGAGAAAGTCCACAGTGTGATCTATCGTGATTTTGCGACAAGATTGAAGACAGAGAAAGTGATTCAAGAACTGTCACGATTTTACGACATGATGCAAAGTTCCAAGTAAGGGCTGTCGCATTTTCATGACATGCTACAGAGGTTGAGTTGAGGACTGTCACGATTTCAGGACATGCAGCAAAGGAAAGAGTCTGAAAGGAGCAGCATCATGATTTCACGATAGGCAGTGGAGAAAGCATATGGAAGCTAGAAGTGTCGTGATTTCGTGACAAGCAGTGGAGAAAGTGTACGAAAGCCAAAAGTGTCACGATTTTGTGACAGGCAGTGGAGAAAGCGTTCGAAATCCAGAAGCGTCACGATTTCATGATAGGTTGTAGGGAAAGATTTCAAAAGCTGAAAGTGTCATGATTTCGTGATAGGCTACAAAGAAGTTGTACGGATGCAGAAAGTGTCACATTTTCATGACAAGTTGAGTTGGCAGCATTCAGTTGGAGAAAGTGTCACGATTTCATGACAGAAACTGGAAGCGGGTCTTCTATAGGAAAAGTGTCATGATTTCATGACATAAGCAAAGAGGAAGGTTTTGGAGACAAAAATGTCGTGATTTCATGACATGTTCCAGTTTCATGGGCATATGATAGAAAAGAGCTTAAGGCAACGAAAGCGTCGCGATTTCATGACAGAGTTGCAGATGACATCAGCAAAAGTAGATGTGTCATGATTTCATGACAAAAGCAGAGAAGAAGGCTTTGTAGACTAAAGCATCATGATTTCATGACAAAGTGAAGATGATGTCAGCAAAAATCAAAAGTGTCACGATTTTGCGACAGAAGCTGAGAGGAAGGGCATGAAGATAGAAGGGTCATGATTTTGTGACAGAAGAGAAGATGACGTCAGCAGAAGTAGAAAGTGTCACAATTTCATGATAGAAGCTGAGAGGAAGAGCATGAAGACAGAAGGGTCATGATTTCATGATAGAAGAGAAGGTGACATCAGTAAAGACAGGAAGTGTCACGATTTCATGACATAAGCAAAAAGGAGGTCGACAAAGGCTGTAGTGTCGTGATTTCATGACAACAGGCAAAAGAAGGAATACGGCAGGCAGAGGTGTCGTGATATCATGACATGTTGTAGTTTCACAGGGACAGCTATAGAACCAGTGGTGGTTGAAGGACAAAGTTAACTTTGAGTTGACAGAGTTAAATCTGGGCTGACGCAGCGTAGGGTTTTGCAGCCGACGTGGTTGAAGGGTAATCAGTCGACTCAAACCAAGATTTCAATCTTGAGATTGTGAGTATAAAAGGAGGGATGCTTGAAGAGTTTTGCATCGATTAAGTGGGCGTTCGAAGTGCGATTTGCATAGATAGAGTGCAGGGAGAAGTTCGATCTTAGAGGTGCATAAGTGGAAGTCTGATCGACTGTTGTATTCGCGAAGACTGGACTGCTGTATTTGTGAATACTATGCTATTGTGTTTGTGCAAAATACATGAATTCTGTGCTATTGTGTTTTCATAGAAGTAAATTAGTTGATCAATTGCTACTGTATTTGTGTAGACAGTGAAAAATTGGTTTCGACCAAGTGCAGAAAAGAACAGAGGAAGAGGATAGAATTGTGCCAGACCGAAGGACTGTGTTTGGTGTAGATAAGAAGACCACCTTAGAAGGTGAAAGAGTTGAGGACAGAGGTCTCCAGCCAGAGCAGGGAATACAGGTGTCTTCTGTGGATAGAGTTCCACTTGCTAAGGGCAGCAGAGGTAGAGGTCTTCTAGAGGTTCACCTTTAAAGAGTAGAGCTAGGGGAAGTTGTCTCCTTTGGGTTGGTGCCCATAAACTTTGTAATCGGGAAAGGTTTCCTAGAATTTGAGGTGATAAAATTTAGTAAGAAATTTTATCCGTGGAGTAGCCCGCATTGGGTGAACCACGTAAATTGTTGTGTCTCTTGTGAATGGTGTGTTGTGCATTGCTTTAATTACTATTTTTATTTTTTCTATCTCTACACTGCATAATACTGTTTTAAAAGTTGAATTGAAGCAAAAGTAAAAAGTGGTCTTATACTATTCACCCCCCCCTCTCAGTATAAGCTTGTGTTCTTCACAATAAAGCATCGATATATGCAAATGTAAGAAAATATATGTGAAATAATTCTAAACTAATATAAAATGTGCTAATATACAAATATATATGATTAATCTAGCATCAAACTTGTAAAGAGAACAAAAAATAAGGCTAATCTAAGGAGATTAACTAAAACTAGAAAATATGAATAAATCTAGTCAAAGCTACCTTAAATATGGCTAATGAACCATTCATATGTACTAATAATGATGAATCTACTTTATTCTAAGCTAATAAAACATAAATGTATAAAATTATAACCTAAAATTGAGGAAAAGGTGCATCAAACCCTGATCATTGATGCTCTGAGAAATTGGTTCTGCTAGCTGTTAACGTTGTTGGTGGCTGATCCTATGGGCCACTATCGAAGATAGTGGTCATGAACTGACTATTCTACCTCTTCAATTTGGGGTTGTAGCACATAATTCACTAGTTGAATTGATGATAAAGGGTTTCTTAATTATCCCAATATATATTGATAGTTTAATTTGGTAGGATTCACGTTTGATTGGCTTGAATTTATGATTTGTGCTCCTTAGTCCTTCAGAATATCGATTGATGAGTTCATGTTTATCACTCTACAATTGGCTAGGACTTCAACTCTCCTCAAGGGTTTGTCACTTCACTGTCCATTTCGATAGATCTTTGTTGCATAAATCTAAGGTCTTGTCTCTCTTTCTCTTCAATTTGGAGGTGGGATCTTATAGCCCTCTCAATTCCTTGCTCTAGCTTTATGGAAAATCCAAGAACAAGATTTGAGAGGTTAGAGAAAATGGTAGGAAGCTTCTAGATACTTCCCAACCTAAACCACTCCAAAAACCATTGCCAAAGTTTTTGCAACTAATTTTTAGCTTGGCTTGAGAGGCCAAGTCTATTTTAGAGCTAGCTACTCTCGCTTAATGCGGCTAGCTTGTAGCTGCTTTGATTGTCAATGGTTAGGCTAGTGATCACTTTGATGATTATTGGCTAAGCCTAAATAGGAAAAACCTACCCCAAATGAGTGGTTTAAACCACTACTAGCTCTTGGATAGGTCCAAGATCATTCATATGGTCTGTAAAGGATGCTCATATGAGTAGTCTCCTAAACATGATGTGTTTTAGGTGTCTACACCACCTAAATGTTTCCCTCTAAGACCAAAATCAAAAGTCTATAATTTATTAAGACTACTTCTCCAATATTATTTCCTTTACAAACCCTACCCCACTTATAAATAGGAAACCTAAACATTTCCTTGTATCATTTTCAAAGAAATTCTTTTTAAATTTTATTAAAAAAGCTATTCGATAGCAAATGGTAATCTTGAAAGTGGCATTATATAAATAGGTACTAATTGTAATGTAATATTTATGATATGTAGCCTTTCTACCATGGTTAAGAACTTACTTTTCCAGCCTACCAAACAAGATTTTATTCTTGTTACAAATACTACCTTATTTGGCCCCCTTGCAATATTAGTTTGATAGATAATTTATATTGAAAATAATGTATGTGGTAATCTGAGAAAGAATTCAAAGTGTCAAGAGAGTATGAAGAGTCATATTATATATGGTAAGTTTAGATTTTTGTCTTCATTTTATGAAAGGATTCATCTCCCGGATGTTTGAGGAGAGCAATGTAATATTATATATTGGAGATATCTCTCCAAGAAATGTATCAATAAGAATCATCCTTGTATATTGTGCATAATTGTTGAGATATATTATTGTTCTAATATTCTAATTTATTTATTCTTGATCCTATTTAAATATTTCTATGATTTAATCTGTTTGGAAAGCTAACAATGGTATCAAAGCCAAAATGGCTTGTCAAATTCAAGATGGTAAAAGTGAGGATAAGTAAGAAGATTTTTAAGGAGAAGGAGAGATTATTGATTGTTGGAGGAATTATTATAAGTTTTAAGGAGATAGGAGTAGCTGGGAGTGAATACTGAACATGAGGTTGGAAGTCAGTCGAAAGCCAAACAAACGTAGTAGTGAAAATCTTGGAAGAGAAGATTGCAGGTTGGAGAACATGATTAGAGGATGAACAAAAATTGAGGATGTAGATTGAGAATGAAGTTTAGGATAAATATTTAGAATTGAACATCATGAAGTAGTGAAGCATCTGAAGCAACATATATTTTGAATGCACCAAATACAAGCATTGAATCCTGAGGCATTGAAACTCGAAAGCACTAAATCTTGAGAGCAAACATTAGGAAAAGGAGAGATACATGTAAAATTTTGCCACATTGGAGATTTTTGGAGAATGAATTACAAAATTTTCAATTCCTAAGTATAGAACTAGAAGATGATTGTGCGTTACAGTAATGCCTTAGTAGGAGTTATTTCTAGATATGTTATTGCATAGATGAAATGTTGGAGTGAACAATACCATACAAAGGTAGATTATCAACTTCGAATTAACTAATATTTTGTCACAAAATCAAATCCAAGTGAGTCATGAAACATATCTCAATCCATTGATAGAGCACAATTTAGATTTAAAATACGAGGATCTTGTGGTTATAGAAGCTTCATGAATGGTTATTTGCAATGAAGGGAAGATATATAGATAAATGTATTGTCGATATTGTAGGACATGAAACATTTTTTGAAGACTAGATGAATGTATCACTGATAATGGGAGCATAGGTGGGAGAAACAACAAGGGCATCTTCTCTACCCACGTGTCCATAAAAACTTCTTCCTAGCAAGTCTATGAATAGTTGAAAAGGTTCTTAAAGGATAAATTTTAAAAATATTAAAGTTTGAATAATAGCACTCAAAGATAGTGCTCTTAGGATAACGTTAAAACTAGATAGCCATGTGTCTTCATGGTAAATAAGGTAAACAAATGTAGTGTAGTTCATGTTTTAAAAAATAGAGATTCAATCCTATGTAGAAAGAAGCAACATAACTCATTCTATAGTGAGTCAAATTACAA
This sequence comes from Wollemia nobilis, assembly GCA_028583015.1. NCBI lineage: Eukaryota > Viridiplantae > Streptophyta > Pinopsida > Araucariales > Araucariaceae > Wollemia > Wollemia nobilis. The sequence continues at coordinate 7,091,586 of JAQPPZ010000040.1, forward strand.
ATAAAGGACTTACACACAGCAATACATTAAGATTATGGCTAAATAAAACTATGTATAGGGAAGGAAAAAGGCCAAGTTTCAGGTGGATGGCATAGTGCCATGGAAGAAAGGTAATGCCAACACATTTAGTGCATCATTGGTTTGTAACATAAAATTCTCAAAATTCATTCACACCTACAACATGGAGATGTAATGTCTCTACACAATTGAATTTGAGTGCCTAGGTATATGTGGAAGTGAAATGTTCTATCATTCCAAGTGTGATATTCATGGAACAAAATTATGAAGAGCATAAAAAAATAGAAGAAAATTTGAAGGTAATTTTTTAGGGTTCCTATAATATAAAGTTTTATGTTGACAATAGGAGCTACAATGTTAAAATTATTTATTAATATGGAGCAGTAATAAGTAGAGATAATTTGGAGTTATTAATTTTTTAATAAATATTTAATATTTTTGGAGTGATAAGCATTGATTAATTTAGTTGGAGTTATAAGTTGTTTATATTTTTAATAATGGAGAGATAAGCTAGTTTAGAGTATTATTTATTTTTAGATTTATGGAGTGATAAGTAGAGGTAAATAATATTTAGTATAGGGTTTTTGGAGTGATTTAATTTTTTTAAAGAGTTCTTTTTTGAAGTTCTTTTTAGTGTTTAAAATTTTGAAGAATATTTTTGAGAAAAAAATTAATTAATTTTTTTCCAATTAATTGGGAGTCAAAGATTTCTACTCAATTTTTTTTATGTTTGAAAGGTTATATTGATTTCATATTGTTTGATAAAGTTTAAAAATCATTGAATTAGTGAATTTTTAAATTTATTTATTTGGGAGTCAAAAGGTTTACAACATCAAACTTAGGAAATAAAATTTGTAAAACTTAGTTTCTAATAATTTGGGAGAAATAAGGAATTCAACATCAAAGGTTTTGTGAAAACTTAGAAACTTGAGCATCAAAATATTGATAAATTCAAAGGAAAATGGCAAATACAAGAATATTCTTTTTTGAATCATAGTTATTAAAGGGGCCTAATTTTACCCATGAAAAAATAAGATGAGGTCATTACTTATTGTTGAAAAGCTTTGGGATGTAGTGAATGGAGAAAGAAATATTCCAATAAATAAAACAAGAATTTAAATATGATGATGCTAAAGCTATTATGTTAATTCTATTTGGTATATCATATGAAACTCAATCACACATTAGTGAAGCATAAACTTCAAAAATAAAATGGGAAAAATTTTGTATGATATTTGAAGGAAAGAATAAGGCAATCATTTTACATATACAATCACAGTTGTTTACACTAAAATTTCATGATGGAGAAAACATAGAACATTTTATTCGAAGGATATCAGAATTAAAATCAAAATTACACACCTTAGGAGAAAAGGTTGAAGATCAATTTCTAGTCTCAGTTGTACTTAGAGCACTTCCTAAATCATTTAAAATATTGGTCACATCTCTTCTAGTATCAAATAAAAAGGTGTCATTTGAGGAATTAATAAATATTCTTCAGCAATATGAACTTGAAAATCAATTGAGAAATGAGTCATCCAATAAGGCTCTTGTATTAGAAAAAGAATTTTGCACTTCATCACAAAAATAAAAGCAAAATAAGTATTATCATATTTGTGAAAAAGGACATAATACAAAATCTTGTAAGTATAATGCATTGACTAGGAAGGATCAAGACCAAGAATCTTCTAAAGGGAATCAAAGAGATCAGAGTAATCAACTAGGGTATGTTGCTCAATCAAAATCTATACATAGAAATCTTATGGCAAATCACATATGTTTGTTATCAAGTATTGAGAAATCCAATAAAGACTTAGAACCTATGATAGTAAATGCTTATTGTGACACAAAAGGAAAATATATAGATTGTAGCTCAAATGATTTGAGTATAGTTCATGATTGGTCAGAAAAATCTTATGCTATCATAATTGATGATGATAGAGATAGTGATGCTCAAAGTTGTGTTGATGTTGATAAGGATCAATATAATGATATTTTTGGTTATTTTGAAAGGTATACTAAAGGAATTGGTTCAAAATTGTTAAATAAAATGGGATACAAAGATACAGGTTTAGGAAAACATGGACAAGGAATAAAAGAATCAATTGTACCAAAAATAAGACCAAAATATGAAGGTCTTGGATATATAAGATAGAATAGCAGTAATAAGCAAGAGACTGAGTTTTTTATAGGAAGTAGTGACATAAAATCTATGATAGGGACAAATATAATCAATGATAATCAAGGATATAATGGTAGAAAAAAATTGTAATAGAGAATAGATATAATAATTGTGGTAGACATAGACACAAGATAGAGAAATGTTGGAATCTTTATATTTGTGAAGTTTGTGGAGGACAGAATCCTCCTAAAAAATCTTGTCTATATAAAAAGGAAAGTCAAAAATTGAAATTGGATTGTGGATGAATAAAGTATGAATGAAAGGAATAAGATGAAACGAATATTGTATGGTTTCTAAAAAATAAACCCAAGTGTGATGAAAAATCAAAGTCTATTGACTAAAAATAATAATATTAATCTTATCATGAAGAAATATGAAATAAATAATTATGATCCAAGTCTATCTTAAGAGGTAAACTACAATGAAAGCATTAGTAGTGATGATCCTATAGAGATGATAGCCTTATGATATTCTAGAGGTGACTCAAAGGCATAGTTCTAGAAGTAGTGACCTAGAGGCAGTGGTTCAGTTGGAGTGACCCAAAAGTTATGACCCAGAGGCAGATCCAGTGGCAGTGATCCAAAGGAAATGACCTAGAGGTAGTGACCCAAAAATATAGATCAAAATGTAACTCAGATACATTGATCTAGAGGTAAACATAGATAATAGTATCTAACCATGATAAAGCTAAATAATGAATACAAAGAAGAATTAGAATATTAAGGCAAATAACCTTCCTACCAAATAATGTAATACAAGGGGTGTTGAAGATATTACATTTTTTAGCCCCCTTGCAATTTTAGTTTTGTAGATGATTTATATTTTATATAATGTATGTGGCAATATTGGAAAGAGTGCAAAGTGTTAAGAGAGTATGAATATTCACATGATATATTTCAATTTAAGAGTTTTATCTTCATTTGTGTTGTGGTTAAAACCAACATGATCATTAAATTAAAATAAAGGGCTTAATATAGGCCCAAAAATTACAACAAATTCCCTACGAAGGAGCAACGAACTCCCAAATTGGGAAGATCAGCTCTCATCTCGAAAGGGATTATTTAGGGATTGATTAATATCAATCCATATAGCCTATTCTAGAAGACAGCTAGTCTATCACATGATAAAAGTCTCACTTACATTAAATTAAAAATAAGACCAAGCCCTAACTAAGACTTAGCCTAACTAAGGAACCTAAACCTTAGTCGCTCATTTGATGCCCTCATCATACATCCCCACAAAGGAAGATTTGGACTCCAATGCTTGTACAAAAATAGTGGGTTTAGTATGAACAACTTGATTTAGATGGAGCGGAAGCTGGAAAGCAGGTGTCAAATGGGCAGGAGCGTTGAATATATCTAGAATGCTAAGTGATGTCAGTATTGGAGGTCATCACCTGGTCATGATTGGAGATCCAACTTGAGTGAAATCCTATGGATGAGGTGGAGGACAAATATCCTATGGTAGTGCTTGCAAGGTTTGCTTCAAATTAGGAACCTAGTGTATAGTAGAAGTAGGAGGAGGAGCAACTAGGGCAACAAAAGGAGGAACTGTAAGAGGAGTGGCCTCCTTATGTGTAACTATAGCTGGTGTGTCCTTTGGCTTATGGAAGACCAATGTTGTATGGTGTGGATCTGTATAATTATATGTGGTCTTCATGGAAGAGATAAGAAAATTCTTGTTCTCATGATGTAATGTATAGGCATTTTTATACGCATCATATTGAGCCTCTTTTTCAAATTGATAGGGCTTGCCTAGAATGAGATCACAACAATAAATTGGAGTCACATCACAAGTGACTTTGTCCACATAGCGGGGCCCAAATGTAAAGGACATAGTGCAAGTTTTTGTAATCAAGGAGGAGGTGTCTGTATCCTTCTATGCAAGTGGGTATAGGTGAGGATGGGGTTGTACAGGAAGCTTCAACTTATCAATGATGGTTCTATAAATCAATTTTATTTGGGATCCATTGTCGATTATACAATCTATAAAGTAGTTATGCTTTAAGTGGGCACATATGACAAAAAAATGGTCACGACCTCTTTTAAACATGTTGTGTATCAATACGATTTTTTATCCCTCAAAGCTCAAGATAAGGGTGATATTCTCTCATAGCCTCTATAGGCCCATCTTGTGTTTCCTTTGGTTGAGTTTCTACAATAATATTCTTCTTCATCCTAAAACACTTAAATTCGATATGGCCTCTCTTCTTACAATAATCATAAAATTTATTAGGATCAAAAGAAGGAGTAGAATAAGCATTAGAAGAAGGGTAAGAAGAATAATAGGAAGAAGAGGGAGAAGTATTTTTCTATTGTTGTGGAGATTTATTTTGTTTGGAAGCTTTGGTGGAGTCAGAGGAGTGAGATCCACATGATTGAGCAACAAGATTATCCTTTGCAAGTTGTGCTTGATTGTACATGGCATTCAAATATATGATAGGAGTATATTTCAACTCCCTAAAAAGTGGTTCCTACAATCCACTCTTGAATTTGGTGATTATCTTGGCAGTAGAGTCCTAAATACCATTCAAAATTCTTAATTTTTTGAATAGGCCGATGTAGTTTTGGACATTCATGTTGTAGCCATGCCTCAATTGAAGCCATCAAAATTCAAGATCTTCTGCATAGTTTGAAGGATAAAAAGTATTTTTCAAAGCCTTCACCAAATCATCCCAATTTTCAATTGGATTTTGATTACTTAGGTGGTCTATGATCAAGAATTTGGCTATGCCAAAAAGTTTCAAAAGAGCAAATGAAACTTGTTCATCCTTTGGTATTTTTCTATAGGCAAACCACGTGTCCATGTCAAGGATCCAACTGTTTAAAACATCAATATCATGGGAGCCATCATAAATTTTGACCTTGCATTTTTCTTTCACATGAATGTCAGGTACTTGACTGGGACCACTAGAAGAAGCAATATTTTTGACCTTATCGACCAATGAACTAATGATTGCGGTGATTACAACCAATTTATCTACCAAATCATGAGTCATTTGTTGTCATGTATAAGCTAGTAATATTCAATAGGGATTAAAAAAAAGAGTGTTAATTCCCCTATTAATTGCAAAACAACAATGTGTATTTGTAATTTTACAATAGATGGTGGGCAAAAATATAACTAGCACAAAATTCTTCGTTGACAAAACAATTCTAAAATCTCCTTTTTTTTTTAAATTGCAACATATATATATATATATATATATATATATATATATATATATATATGGGGAAAAAAGTGGTTTTATGACCTTTGACCACATAGGTCAATAGAGGGAAGATCGACTCTCATATCAAAAGGGATTATTTAGGAATTTATTAATATCAATCCAACTAGCCTATTCTAGAAGGTGGCTAGTCTATTACATGAGAAAAGTCTCACTTACATTAAATTAAAAATAATACCAAGCCCTAACTAAGACTTAGCTAAGTAAGGAACCTAAACCTTAGTCGCTCATTTGATACCCTCCTCATACCTCCCCACAAAGGAAGCATTGGACTCCAATGCTTGTACAATAGTAGTGGTCTTAGTATGAAAAACTCAAATCAGATAGAGCAGAAGCTGGAAAGTAGGTACCAGATGGGCAGGAGCACTAAAGATGTCTAGAATGCCAAGTGATGCCCTCATCAATTTGAGGGATATGAAAGGATTTATCTCTTGGATATTTGAGGAGAGCAATGTAATTAAATATATTGGAGACCTCTCTCCAAGCAATGTATCAATATGTAGACACCAAATCGTAGCCACTAAACCTCCATCCTAACCATCCCACCACCCACTTGTCTTCCATTCCACCTTCCCGACCAATTATTTGGCCCAAATCCACCTTCCCACCATTTCCTAGCCTAATTGGGGTTATTTTAATATTATTTTATAATATTTTATATTTTATATAATATTTTATTATATTTTAATATATTTATTATAAAATATATATAAATAAACTCAATTAACCTTAGCCATCCGATTTCATTTAATCTCCACCATCCATTTTCATTAATCCATGTCACATTCAAAAAGTAATCTCAACCCTAGGATATGACTTAATCTTAGCCACACGATCAAAAGTGCAAGGCTAAAACCCTAAGAAAACCCTAGGTTGGATTATAAATAGGGTATTTTGCAAATGCCCAAACCCTGGAACCTGGAGATTAAGAGATATACTCGGAGAAGCACTTGTTGATGCCCTAGTGAAGCGGAGATAGATAGAATTGAAGACCTTGTGCCCTAGCTAAGCCAACAATACTTCTACCATTCCAGCCATCATCCATCCATCCTCCCTCACCGCCACAGCCATATTCCATCCGTCGCCTCCATCGCCATCCCCCCTGATCTGCTTTTGCAGATCTGCCCTACCCTGCAAGCGTTGTTTCGAGCTTGTGAAGCTCATTGCAGAGCTTGCCAAGCGCTCACCAGAGCTTGCCCTATCTGCAAGTGCACGCCAGAGCTTGCCAAGCTCACTGTAGAGCCTGCCTAGCGCCTTCCAGAGCCTACGATAGTCCCAGGTGTGAACCAGAGCTTGCGAAGCTCACGTTAGAGCTTGCTGCAACACTGAAACGAAGATCTGAATCTACTACACCATGCCATCAGCAATCACATGGATCAATAAGCAAGGTATATCTGATTTTGATACATTTTTATTGGGTAGGTAATTTGTTGGTTTACATGCTCTCTTAAATTCACTATTAAACTAGGGTTTTATTAATGTCCGAGGGTCTCACACTGTGGAGCCCTCCTAGGTATTACTAACTCTTTGGTTTTGTTTTGTGTATGCAGATCAACGAATTCCACACATTCATTGATGGTTGTTGAAGCTGGAGTGGCCCCACATTGGATATTCAAAGCCCACTCAACCTGTTGGGATCAAGGACACACTCAGATCTGAAGACACTTATGTTATATCTAACTAGGGTTTCAGAGAACCCTAGTTCCACTATAAATTATTGTATCAAATATCCGCATTGGATACTGATTGTAACAAAGGAGTCTATTGGCCCCCCATTGAATACATATTTCTTTTGTGCAATCTGTTTTGTCTCATTGCTTTATTTGATTCTGCCATTTTATTTTCAAGTGTCGTGTCTTTGCATCCACAAATGGCGATCACGGTGGGACCCCACAAGGGTTTCATTATTTAGTAGATCTACCTTGCTAACTTAATTTTATTTCTGTTTGTTGCAGAATTTTTAGAAGCGTAGAAGTCATCGATTTTGTCGCTAGGGTTTCTGAAGCATTCTGTAGCACTTTCAGAGGTTACGCGGGCATTCGATAGCATCTGCAGACAACCATAGGTGCTCTACTGCACCTACACAAGTGCTCTAATACACCTGGTAGCATCTATAGACAACCATAACACTCTTCTATGCCTACATAGGCACTCTGCTACACCTAGCAGGCGACCTGCTGCATCTGGTGTTGATTAGAGGCGTTCGACTGTGTTTCCTACATAAACTGCCCTGACTATTTTGGTCATATCTCACTCATACGGAGTCGGATTGGGCTGAAATTTTGAGGGTAGGTTCTTGACATGCCATATCATGTCTCCACAAAAATTTAGTTCAATTAGAGCAACAGATATCTTAGTATGACTTCACCAAAATGCAGGCTTCCAAGTAAGTCCCATAACCCTAGTTTGGTGTTTCACGATTTATGTATTCTGTATTTTTTTGCAATTTTTGGGTTATAAAAAGAGCTTAACACTAAGTAATCTGGGAAAGAATATTTAGAAAATTACATTTAGGGTTTGTGTGCATCTGATTACATAAAATTCATTTCTTGTTCTAAAATTGTAGATCTAGGTGATTGTTTGCATTTTTGAGTGCATATGAAATAGAAAAGCATCCTAGATTTTGCATTTTAGGGTTAAATATCACTTTAATTTTGCATATCTAAATAGGAACAACATTTTGACGCATAAAGTAATCCTACCCTAGGTTGGCCCCTTTGGCAGAGAGGTGGACGAACCCTCCGGTTGCTCTTGTGATTTTAATCACTTGTAGGCAGGGGATTTTAAGGGTGTACTCTACACTCTTTAGGTGAAATTTGCATCTTTATGTTGGCTTCTAATTTATATTAGTAAAATTAGTAATCTTTAACATTGTCTACACACCATAAAGAACAAGAAACATAAAATTAACATCACACACTTGCACGCTCCACTTTTTAACAGTAGTAGTTGGATTTCATCACCAACTATTGCTTGAGGTTTGGTGACGGTGGCATTCATCTCCATCCATAAAATATCTACCCTTAGACACCATAGGATTACCCCTGAGCAAACTTGTTGGAGGTCATTACCAACAAGAATCTCACAGCCCTATCCAGCCATAGATTTTTCCTTTATTTCATTTAACAAATATTAGGTAACATCAAACACACCAACCACACAATTTTAAAAGGAACCACACATTAATGAAGAAAATAATACGAAATGAGGTAAGCCACACAAGGTGAAACCTAGGACTGATTGTTTTCTTTTATCTTTAAATTCTTGTACAAGTTTTTACAGTTGGTTTTATTTTGATAAGCTTTAAATATTGGGTTTAAGTACTTTATGGTATTAACAAGACATTAGAAGAAAGTAATAAACCAAAACAACTTAATGGAAAATACATTTGACTTGGCTTTACGTTAACCATTTCATCATTAACATGGCTCAACCTTAGCCATTTCATCATTAACATGGCTCAACCTTAGCCATTTCATCATTAACATGGCTCAACCTTAGCCATTTCATCATTAACATGGCTCAACCTTAGCCATTTCATCATTAACATGGCTCAACCTTAGCCATTTCATCATTTCATCATTAACATGGCTCAACCTTAGCCATTTCATCATTTTCATCATTAACATGGCTCAACCTTAGCCATTTCATCATTAACATGGCTCAACCTTAGCCATTTCATCATTTCATCATTAACATGGCTCAACCTTAGCCATTTCATCATTTTATCATTAACATGGCTCAACCTTAGCCATTTCATCATTAACATGGCTCAACCTTAGCCATTTCATCATTTCATCATTAACATGGCTCAACCTTAGCCATTTCATCATTAACATGGCTCAACCTTAGCCATTTCATCATTAACATGGCTCAACCTTAGCCATTTCATCATTTCATCATTAACATGGCTCAACCTTAGCCATTTCATCATTTCATCATTAACATGGCTCAACCTTAGCCATTTCATCATTTCATCATTAACATGGCTCAACCTTAGCCATTTCATCATTTCATCATTAACATGGCTCAACCTTAGCCATTTCATCATTAACATGGCTCAACCTTAGCCATTTCATCATTAACATGGCTCAACCTTAGCCATTTCATCATTTCATCATTAACATGGCTCAACCTTAGCCATTTCATCATTAACATGGCTCAACCTTATCATTTCATCATTAACATGGCTCAACCTTAGCCATTTCATCATTTCATCATTAACATGGCTCAACCTTAGCCATTTCATCATTAACATGGCTCAACCTTAGCCATTTCATCATTCCATCATTAACATGGCTCAACCTTAGCCATTTCATCATTAACATGGCTCAACCTTAGCCATTTCATCATTTACATGGCTTAACCAATAGCCCTTTCATCACTAACATGGCTTACACAATAGCCATTCCATCATTACGTAATAGGTGGATTTGATGTGTTTTCCATTAAGTTGTTTTGACTTATTACTTTTGTTTGATTTCGAGTTAGTACCATAACGTAAGTAAATCAAATAATAATAAAAAGGAATACATTTTAAATAATAATGAATGAGGTAAGCCACACAAGGTAAAACCTAGGACATTGTATTTTCTTTTACTTTTAAAAATTCCTACACAAGATTGTTTGGTTTGGTGTTATTTGGATTTAATTGCATATCTTTTGTTTACGCACTTCATAGTTCAAGCTAGAATGCAAAAGAAAACAAGTAACTTAAATTGTGTAATGGAAAACATACCCCACTCCCTGGTCACTTCGGTGGCTCATCAATTTCAAAAGGCTCCAAAGGTCTTAACCCCTTTGGTCACATCAATTTCAAAAGGCTCCAAAGGTCTTAACCCCTTTGGTCACATCAATTTCAAAAGGCTCCAAAGGTCTTAACCCCTTTGGTCACACATCAATTTCAAAAGGCTCCAAAGGTCTTAACCCCTTTGGTCACATCAATTTCAAAAGGTTCCAAAGGTCTTAACCCCTTTGGTCACACATCAATTTCAAAAGGCTCCAAAGGTCTCAATCCCTTTGGTCACATCAAATTTTCAAAAGGCCCCAAAGGTACCCAACTCCTTTGGTCATAAGCTTACTATGTTAGTGGGAGTAGACAAACCCAAGCTGATGAACATCATACACTTGAAAGCGTTCTATGCTTATTGTGATTACTATATATGTACATACATGGCTAAAAAAAAAAAATCAAAACAACAAAATCAAATTGCATTTTCATAAGCATGCATACATATAGGCATTTGCATATACACTTCCACATTCGCATTCATAAGCATTTTTCACATGCATTTCATTTTCGCTTGCATTCATACATCTAGATTCATACATTCATAATTGCATATTTCATATACATTCCGCTATAGTCATTCATAATTGCATTCATCCCATCCCATGTTCGAATGATCTTACTTAGTAATGATGATATGGCCACAAATACAAAGTCAAGTTATAACAATTGGGGGTACCTAGTTTGAAGAAATCATGCAACCCTCGCAAAAGCCATATGTCAAACCACATCCCATGTCAAAAATCATAAAGCCTAGATTTTCAATCACTCAGCCATTACTAGTGTAGAAAGCAACCTCCAAATGGATGTCCAATTTTCTTTAGGACCAAAAGCACACTTTACACACTAAGAAGGTCTTGAGCGATGCCAATTGATTCCAAATGCAATCTTGAACCAATCACATTCCATCACATCTTAAAAACATTATGAGTCAAGGAGGGTTAGTGCCATACTTGGGTAGTACCTTGAAGCGAAAAGGGATAATCCTCGCTTGTCCCATCATGCAACATAGTCCAAAGCAAAAATAGTGGTTTTCACCACTACCTCAATTACTCTTCAAACATAAGCATAAAAACATAGAGTAGTAAGGATAGGGTCAAAATTCTCATCACACTTCGGTTGAGAATCCGATTCCCCAAAGCTCTATACAAAATTAACAAATAAAATCCCAAACACCCTTGATCCCTAAAGTCGTAAGGATTCATACTACACGTCCCTAGACAAGGATGGGTAGTCATCCCCAAGGCCTAAAAGATCAAATCCCATTGGACTATGGAGTGAATCTCCATCGGGGCTATAGACGCCTGGCTAGCAATGGAGTAAGCTCATGCGGGGTGACATGTCTCCTTGGCAAACAAGGAGACCTCTGACCGCACATAAGGACAGGCTAGCTTCAGGTCATCTCCATAACAGGTCATGCCCAATTTACTCATAATGGGTCAATGAACTTCACATGCACACACACTGGTTCTTGATTGGATAGGGTCATTGTCACACTCAAGATTTGGTATATGAACCTCACTTGCACACACATTGGTCCTAAAGAAAGTTAGACAACCCAAGTGAGTTTGATTGATAATACTAGTATGTTTGAGTTTTTGAAAATGTTGCAGTACTTCTTCCATATCAACATCCATATCTTCTTCCATATCAACATCCATATCTTCTTCCATGTCAACATTCATGCCTGCATCATACGTCAAGTTGCATAAAGTCGTTAAAATTGGGTACCCCTGATTACAAAACAGTGGACATCAAACATGGCCAATAAAATTTTTGAACTATAAAAAGATCATTCGAACACCATGCATCCCTCTCATATAGCTTAGGTTCATTACACATTTACTTGCATTAGGCACATACATCATTTAGCTTGCATTAATCATCCATAAGGCATTCCATAAAAACATTTTCATTAAACATGCATTGCATTCACACAAAAGCATAACACAAACATAAAAGCCATGTATGTATATATATCAAATTCACATATGCAAAGATCGCTAGCAAGTTCAAACATCATCACAACTTGGGGGTGTTCAAGGTTTCACACCTTTCCCCCAATCAAGCAAGCAACATCACAACTAGGGGTGCTCAAGGTTTCACACCTTTCCCCTAATCAATCAACATCACAACTAGAACTTGGGGGTGTTCAAGGTTTCACACCTTCCCCACACTTGCAATAAACAATTCAATCATTCAATCACATCACATCATCAACAAGTCAATTGCTAGGTTCAAAAGACTGCGTTCTTTTGTCAAAGGTTGCGCCCTTTGCCTTGCGTTCACATCATCCAAATTGCAAAAATCCCTTCATCTATTGGGGCAAAAATAGATCACATTTACGTTCTTTTATCATTATCCATTCATAAGTAAACCTTGTATTTAGTGGTTTATCCTATAAACCTAGCGGTTGCAGTGACTGGTTATCCATGCAATCCGGTAGGATGGATAGACTACCATAAGGACACTTTCATCATCAAAAACCCCTTTATCTATTAAGGGCAATGAAAAAACACATTTTCAAACATCATCACCCTTCGAAAACCATCATCAAACCCCTTATCAAGGGCAATGAACAAACACAAATCATTTCACAAACCCCCTTTCAACCGTTGGGGCAAAAACGACATCACATTTTGCATGGTATTATACACCAACCTCCTTTCAACCATTGGGGCAAAAACGGTATCACATTTTGCATGGTATTATACACCAACCCCCTTTCAACCATTGGGGCAAAATGGTATCACATTTTGCATGGTATTATACACCAACCCCTTTCAACCGTTGGGGCAAAAACAACATCACATTTTGCATGGTATTATACACCAACCCCTTTCAACCGTTGGGGCAAAAATGATATCACATTTTGCATGGTATTATACACCAACCCCCTTTCAACCATTGGGGCAAAAATGGTATCACATTTTGCATGGTATTATACACCAACCCCCTTTCAACCATTGGGGCAAAAACGATATCACATTTTGCATGGTATTATACACCAACCCCCTTTCAACCGTTGGGGCAAAAACGACATCACATTTTGCATGGTATTATACACCAACCCCTTTCAACCGTTGGGGCAAAAATGGTATCACATTTTGCATGGTATTATACACCAACCCCTTTCAACCATTGGGGCAAAAACGGTATCACATTTTGCATGGTATTATACACCAACCCCCTTTCAACCATTGGGGCAAAAACAGTATCACATTTTGCATGGTATTATACACCAACCCCCTTTCAACCGTTGGGGCAAAAATGACATCACATTTTGCATGGTATTATACACCAACCCCCTTTCAACCGTTGGGGAAAAATGACATCACATTTTACATGGTATTATACACCAACCCCCTTTCCACCATTGGGGCAAAAATGGTATCACATTTCACATCATTCATATCTCTACATTACATGGTATTATACACCAACACCCTTCCCACCATTGGGGCAAAAATGATATCACATTTTACATCATTCATATCATCCACAATCATTTGCATTTCACATCATTCATTCATCAATTGCACAAATTCACTACATCATTCATTTTCAATTGGCTTGTGAGATACATTCGTAACTCATTCACCAATTGAGGGGGTAAGCTACAAAAACTCCAAAAAAATTTCTTTATTCTTTTGTCTTCAACATCAGTGCGCAAATCCAACAATAGAGAGAAGTTGCTTCTATGCCCATAGCCCAAGCAGGTGTCTCGTATTTTTGCACCACATTGTGTTTCACACAACATGGTACAAAAAGGGGCATCTGTAGACACCAAATCGTAGCCACTAAACCTCCATCCTAACCATCCCACCACCCACTTGTCTTCCATTCCACCTTCCCACCAATTATTTGGCCCAAATCCACCTTCCCACCATTTCCTAGCCTAATTGGGGTTATTTTAATATTATTTTATAATATTTTATATTTTATATAATATTTTATTATATTTTAATATATTTATTATAAAATATATATAAATAAACTCAATTAACCTTAGCCATCCGATTTCATTTAATCTCCACCATCCATTTTCATTAATCCATGTCACATTCAAAAAGTAATCTCAACCCTAGGATATGACTTAATCTTAGCCACACGATCAAAAGTGCAAGGCTAAAACCCTAAGAAAACCCTAGGTTGGATTATAAATAGGGTATTTTGCAAATGCCCAAACCTTGGAACCTGGAGATTAAGAGATATACTTGGAGAAGCATTTGTTGATGCCCTAGTGAAGCGGAGATAGAGAGAATTGAAGATCTTATGCCCTAGCTAAGCCAACAATACTTCTGTCATTCCAGCCATCATCCATCCATCCTCCCTCGCCGCCATAGCCATATTCCATCCGCCGCCTCCATCGCCATCCCCCCTGATCTACTTTTGTAGATCTGCCCTACCCTACAAGCATTGTGCCGAGCTTGCGAAGCTTCCTGTAGAGCTTGCCAAGCACTCACCAGAGCTTGCCCTATCTGCAAGTGCACACCAGAGCTTGCCAAGCTCGCTGCAGAGCCTGCCTAGCACCTTCTAGAGCCTGCGATAGTCCTAGGTGCGAACCAGAGCTTGTGAAGCTCGCGTCAGAGCTTGTTGTGACATTGAAACGAAGATCTAAATCTGCTACACCATGCCATCTGCAATCACGGATCAATAAGCAAGGTATATCTGATTTTGATATATTTTTATTGGGTAATTTGTTGGTTTACATGCTTTCTAAATTCACTATTAAACTAGGGTTTTATTAATGTCTGAGGGTCTCACACTGTGGAGCCCTCCTAGGTATTACTAACTCTTTGGTTTTGTTTTGTGTATGCAGATCAACGAATTCCACACATTCATTGATGGTTGTTGAAGCTGGAGTGGCCCCACATTGGATATTCAAAGCCCACTCAACCTTTTGGGATCAAGGACACACTCAGATCTGAAGACACTTATGTTATATCTAACTAGGGTTTCGGAGAACCCTAGTTCCACTATAAATTATTGTATCAAATATCCGCATTGGATACTGATTGTAACAAAGGAGTCTATTGGCCCCCCCATTGAATACATATTTCTTTTGTGCAATCTGTTTTGTCTCATTGCTTTATTTGATTCTGCCATTTTATTTTCAAGTGTCGTGTCTTTGCATCCACACAATAATAATCATCCTTATATATTATGCATATTTGTTGAGAGATATTATTGTTCTAATTTTTTGATTTATTTATTCTTAATCCTAGTTAAATCTTATTGTGAGTTAATCTGTTTGGAAAGCTAATAATTCTATCCTATTAAGAGATCCAAATCTTTCTTTTTTTCCTTTATGATACAAAGGAATACCCAAGTAGATTGAGAGAAATTTTTCAATTTCAAACCCTAAAATATCCATAATAAGTTGTTGTAAATCTAAGGCATTGTTAATGGAAAAATCCTAGATTTTGTAGTATCAACCAACTATCCAATAGCCTTCTCATATCATGATAATATTGATTTATAATACATGCCTTGTTGATAGAGGGATGACCCAAAAGAAAAATATCATCAAAAAATAAGGGATGAGATTCAAAGGAATCACTTTTGTAGCCTGAATACCTTTGATTTTTCATTCCATTTTTTACTTTGATAAATATCTCCCTAATTCCTTTGCAAGAATAATCAACAAATAAAGGAATGGTTGATCACCTTGGAAAAGTCCACAAGGTGACTTTAAGTAACTAGTAGGATGACCATTGATGAAAATATAATATTTTGAAGTGTTATAACAACATTAAATCATTCACACCAACCTTGATCAAAACCAAACTTTTTTAGAATAACATGTCAAAATTTGATGAAACCTTATCATATGCTTTGTTCATATATAATTTTCATGAGCATACTTAGTTTTTTTATGGAATGAAAAGAATGTATGACCTATTGTGCAATGATTACACTATCAAGTATTTGTTTACCATAACAAAAATACCTTGTTCTTCTAATATAACACAAACTACAATGCCTTTAAACCTATTTTCCATAGCATTTAAAATGATTATATAAATCATATTTCAAAGTCTTATTGGATGAATTTTTTCAAAAAATTTTGTCCTTCCTTTATTGGGAGCCAATATAATAAAAAGTGGTATTGATATCACTTATTGTAGCCTTCCTTTTTAGGCCTCTTAAACCATAACCAACATATAGTCACTCTTTAATTAATCCCGAAAAAATTAAAATAAAATTATAGGAAATCGATAGAGGCTAGGTGCCTTGTTAGGATGGAAAGAGAAAACTGCTTCATGTGGATTCTCCATAAATATCTTCTTTATCAAATCTTAATTTTATCCCTATGTAATAGTTGATGAAATATTTTGTGAAAGCTTACCTTGTGCCTCCTTATCTTGCCTAGTATTTGACAAAATATTTTGAAATAATTAATTGCTTCCTTTGGATATCTTCTTCTTCCTCAATATTTCTTCCATCTAGAATTAAAATATTTTTGATACAACAAAAAAAAATTGTTTATGTTGTAGCATGAGAAAATTATATTTGTATCTCCTTCCTAGAGCCATTTATCCCTGGATTTCTGGAACCAATATGACTCTTTTTAATGTATTATGATAATTAGAAAGTAATTATTTTTATTTCACATAAGAATAGTGATCCATTCCATTGATTTCTTCTATCTCTTGTAAAATTTTGACCTTGGATTCAATTTCCTTCTTTTTGTTAAATATGTTACCAAAATATTTAGTATTACAAATATTCATGTACTCCTTTATATATTTCACCTTTTGAAAAAACTTGTACATACATGATTCTTCAAATTTTGCTCCATTCCACCATAACATAACCATATGGAATAAATCAAGGTCTTAGAGATAGACTAGAAGTGAAATGGATTTGGATAACCATAATTGGGTAAATCACAAGCAAAAATAATGGGTTCATGATATGACCCTACTCACAATAAAACATTTGAAGATATTGTATACTTTATTTGAAACCATATGCTAGATAACAAGAATTTGTCCAATATTTTTCTATATGATTTTACCCAATACACCTATTATCCCATATATTATAAAACTAAAGGAATCACATCCCAAATGACATTTGAATTGACAAATGAAGAAAAATATTGCATTGATTTAGACCATCCTAAAGTACCACCCTTATTTTCTAAAGGAGATAGAATTGTGTAGAAGTCACTCCCAAGAATCCATAGATCACAATCATGAGTCATCATTATATTTAACAAAAATGTTCTAAGATCTTATCAACATCTTTTACAAGAAGTAAATATAGTTGGATCATATACAATTATAGCCCCCAACTTTGATGTTTTCCTCTTTCTTGTAGAATGATCTAGCAACCCAATTACTTTTTAATTCTAACAATTATCCATCCCTTTTGTATTTCACCCACATTTTTGCAATACTACCTAAAGATCCTATGGAAGAAAATGATTTACAATCACCCATTTTCCAATCATTTAAAAGCATCCTTAAGTTCCCAACTATTTAATTTTGTTTCTTGTATTAAATAATATCATGACTTTAACATCCTATTAATTCCTTAATTACTTCTTTTTTAAGGGTCTTATTTATACTCCTAATATTTGATGATATCATTTTCATCATCACTTTTTTTTTAATAGTGGTATGTTACCTTTCGATGGGATAGTATTACAAGAAGTAAAATCACAAGATGCAACATAACTAATTTGATATAAATATAAACTAATGGTATAGTAATATGCAAGAAATAATGAGATGAACATCTGTAAATAACTAAGAAATATGTCATTAATGAAAGTGATAAAAATAGTACAATGCTATATAATGAAGGACATGAACACTCCATGAATAGATATGAAAGGACTACATTGTACCATACTACTAAACTATACCACACACTCTCTATATTTATTACACTCTCAATAACACTCACTATGAGCCCTTTATATAGGAAGATAGATTCCTTGGTTCTTACTCCACCTAAGACTCATGTACATGTGGACTACATGCACATTTACATCTTACAAATTGATACTTGTGTATTTTATTACAATACTTGAAGTAACTAACTAACTTTACTCTAAATTAAAATCCTACTCTAGTTATGTACCAAGGGTGGTACATTTACATGATCCAAATGATGTAATATACTCTAACACCCCATTGTATTACATTATTTGGGTATTGAAGACTTTAGTCTTCAATACAAATATTTATCTTGGTTCTAGAAATTGAGCTCTTCTCTCCAACCTCCTTCATTGTCTTCTTTGCCTGAATTTTGATGAGTGTCTTCATCTTGTTTAGATTATTCTTCTTTTCTAGGTTGTATATGGCTAGGCATAGTGTAGTCGTCCCCTCATCATTTTAATTTTGAACCTTTCATTTATTCTTCTATTTTTATGATATATAGGTTCTTAATTATCTTCAATATCTTTCTCAAAAACTAAATTAGTATTATTTTGAAACATAACAATATCTTGTGAATTTTTGATAGAAAGTAGATGTAGACACCAAAAGCTAGTCCTTCACAAATCCTCCATTCATCCCATAATCTTGCATAATAATGTATCTAAGTTTTGACTTAGGCATATTAATCCTGTATATTATCTTATTCTTTTGATTTTATTAAAATTAGAAAATCTCCCTAGGATACCCTGTCTCCAAATTTGACATGTGTTCTAGCCACCACTACCCCTCCCCTTGCCACATCTCACATCTCACTCCATACATCACTCCACTCTCACCTACCCACATGCCCCCACTCCACCTAAGTGAGACACTCTAAGTGACTCACTGTAACTTTCTAGGATAGGTGGTTGTCCAGTCCCTACCACTTGGTAGCCTTGGCTTGCCACCTAAACCCCTAAATTCCTATAAAAGCAACATCACTTCATCACAAAATGAAGTCTTAAAAATGCATTTTTACACTATTGAAATCACTATAGGATGTCACCAATGCCCATGGAGATCGATCACTCGAGGTCTCAGATCGAACCCTAGCATTCCTGCCACTTAACACCAAACACCAATGGGCATTTACATAGAGATAAATGTGCATCCATGTTTGTCAAATGCCAGCCTGATTTTACATAGTCGCAAGCGCACTATGCTAAAAGAAGACCACACCAAGTAAATCCAATAGAAAGAAGTAATATGATAGAAAAAATTGTATTGTATTGAATGGTGGAGCCTTAGTCTCCTTTTTATAGTGCTTTGCCCTAAGTATACAAGGGTATAATTACAATGTCTTGCTTGCTTTCTGATATTACAATGAGTATAAATAGAGGGGTAATACCCCTTTCACCAAATGCAATGAATGATAGTATCTTTGGTCTTCTCTGCTACAACCAAGTGATGGATTAGCTTTAGTTATCCTTTTAGGCCATCCTCATTGCAATGGCCTCAAAGAACTTGTAACTTGCACATACATAAATGCAAACATAAGGGTCAATTGCACCTATTAATGTGAAGAAAAAAGTAGCTACTATAAAACCCTAAATATGTATGCAGAAATAGACTATAACATGATGTATAAAAAATTGGAATAAAACAATGAACAAATGCCTTACTAATTATTTGACTCTATTTCTATCAATTATCAATTGAAATTGATCCTGAGAAAATGTGAGAGTGCATTTGAGACTATGTAAATGCAAGGTTGCATTTGGCAAACATGAATGAACGTTTATCTCTATGTTAACACATTCTGGTGTTTGGGACTGAGTGGTAGGAATGCTAGGGTTCAATCCGAAGCCTCAATGAATTGATCTCCACTGGTGTTTATGACCTCCTGTAGCGATTCTAGTAGTGTAACAATATTATTTTAAGCCTTCCTTTGGTGATGAAGTGATGTTGCTTTTATAGGCATTTGGGAGGTTTTGGAGGGAAAGGATAGGTGGCAAGCCAGGGTTGCCAAGTGGTAGGGACTAGGCAGCCACCTATCCTGGGCAGTTGTAGTGAGTCACTTAGAGTGTCCCACTTAGGTGGAGTGGTGGCATGTGGGTAGGTGGGAGTGGAGTGATGTGTGGAGTGAGGTGTGAGATGTGGCAAGGGGAGGGGTAGTGGTGGCTAGGACACATGTCAAATGGGGAGATAGGGTATCCTAGGGGGATTTTCTAGATTTAATAAAATCTAGAAAATAGGATAATGTGCAGGATTTTTATACCTAAGTCTAGACTTAGGCATATTTTATTATGCAGGATTGTGGGGTGGATGGGGGTTTTGTGAAGTGGCTAGGTTTTGGTGTCTACAGATGCCCCTTTTTGTACCGTGTTGCGCCAAGCACAATGCGATGCAAAAATAAGAGACACCTGACATTATTGGATGAAGCAACGGACTCAGGTTATCTCAATGCAAAGAATGAATGACTTTTGAAATTTTTGATTTTGGCTTACCCCCTCAAGTGACAAATGGGTGAAATATGGAGCAAATGAGACCCATGAGTCACTTGACTGATTTTGGATGGTGGATTGGTGTGATTAATGAATGCAAATGTAAATGATGAAGATCAAGTTGGTTACCCCAAGTTTGGAGGGAGCTACATTTATGAAACTTTGCTTTTGGTAGAAATGATTTGCACTTTTGATGTGGTAGATGGACCAGCCAATATGGGTGTGCGCATGATACTGTAATTGTTTGGAGGTTAGTTTGCCTCGATTGTAGCCACCGCTTTCAAACCCATGGCATGATGCATACCAATTTGAGAAATTTTTGCTTTGTGACCCCATGGAGAGGAGTGTATGATAGCTTTGGCAAAGTTCCTTGAACGCAGTCGCATTCCTCAATTAGGTTACCAAATTGATTTGATTTGGGGTGAGATGAGGTGGAATGATGTTTTAGATGCATTGATGAGATGATTTGGTGGTTTTGTGAGGTTTTATAGCCAACTTTAGGGTTCTTTTTAACAAACACAAACTCACATTTGGTAGTGCTAGGAAAATGTAGATGAGCATTTGGTAGCACAAAATTCAAAGCAATGTTTGGTGGAGCCAAACATGAAGTTGCATTTGGATGTGCTTGCCAAACATGGATCCACATTTGGGGGTGCTTATTTCAAATATGAATAGGCTTAATGAGCAAAATTTAATTCATTTGTGCATTTGAGAATTGAGATAGCGATAGTTGCAATGGCAAGAGAGATGAATGGAGCTAGTGGTGTGGCTAGAGTTGGTGGTATGATTGGAGTTGCAGTTCGGGTGGTCGAGGTAGGTCTCGATGCCTTTCTTGTGTGTTTTATTCTTGTTTTTATTTGTTTTTTTTTAGCAACGGTAAAAGGGTGGACAATTTTTTTTTTTAGTTTTTTGTATGTTTGAAATGAAATATGATGATGAACATAATTGAAATTTTTTTATTTTTTTTATTTTTGAATTGAAATATGATGATGAAATCAACTAAACATGTTTTTTGAATTTTTTGTATTTTTGAAATGAAATATGATGTAAAATGAAAAAAAAATGTTTTTTTTTGATTTATGAATTGTAAAGATAATGAAAATAAACAATGTTTTTTTTTTAGTTTTTTTTTTTTTTGAAATGAAATATGATGAACTGAATTGAATTTGTTTTTTTTTATTTTTTTGAATTGAAATATGATGATGAAATGAATTGGACATGTTTTTATTTTTATTTTTTTTTTATGCACTAATGTTGATTTTGCTTTGTTGTTTTGTTGTAGGTGAAATTTCTTGAGGCTCAACACCATTGTTCTCCTATCCTTTCTCGTATGAGGAAGGAATTGACTGATGACCATTGGAAGTGGTTGGAGATAGTGGGTTTGGCTAGATGTGATAGAGTGGAGAGAGTGAGGGCTGATGAGGAGTACCTATCAACTTTGGCAGAGAGGTGGGACCCTGATAGGGGGTCATTTCAGCTCTCAACTAGGGATATTACTATTACCTTGGAGGATGTTTATCGCATATTCCATGTTCCTATCGAGGGGCTACCAGTTTGAGTTGGCCATGACAAGGAGCATGAGCTGAGGCCTCTATTTGGTGATAGATGGAAGGATGTGGATGTGAGCAAGGGTAGGATCCAATACTTAGAGATGTTCTAAAAGGGAGAGCTACAACCGCTACCTACATTTGTGATGTACATTTTATCCACTATGTTGTTGCCAAATAGCACAAGAGCCAGGTTCCCATGGAACCAGATCAGGCTAGTGATGGATATGATTGATGAGCCTCATGTGTATGCTTGGGCACCTTCTTTGCTCTACCAGATGTATGTGGAGTTGTATGAGGTGAAGAGGTAGGAGTGAAAGGGGTTAGGCTACAACTTGCTTCTCCAACTTTGGGGATGGGAGCACTTCAGAGTGGCTTGACCTGATGGTTTACCTTACGAGTGGGATAGCTCACACCCTTGTGCTCTTCATTGGTGGACCAATGAGGAGCTTCCATCGAGTCATCCTAGCTGTAGTAGCTAGGAGTATCGAGATATGTGGGTAGGTTTGACAACTATAGATGTTATTTGGTGACCATGGATAAGTATTGTATCGATTGAGGTAGGCTAGATGGGTGGTTGGATAACATGGGAGAGAGGGAATTGATCCAATTCTCTCATGTTCTATGATAGTTTGGGATGGTGTAGGGGGTTCCTAATGCCCCAATCATATATAGGCATCGAGGTGATGAGCTTAGCCTCCCTTATCCTTCTCATGACTAGGATACTGATGACCATGATGATGAGGTGTTAGATGCCCTAAACATGGATGATGTTGGGACTACTACTGAGTATGATGCATGGTTTGCTTCATAGCCTCCTTGGGCACCTAGTCAGGCTATGGATGATGGAGTTAGTGGAGATGATCGAGATGCTATAGAGGAGACTCCTCGATGATAGAGATATCATTGAGGTAGCAGTGGTAGGAGGTGATCGAGGGTTGATGTAGATCTACCTCTAGATATTGGGGTTGGGGATGATGGAGATGGTGGTGGTGATGGTGGAGGGATGGATACTATGGAGGAGGTTCTAGAGAGACCTCACATGCATAGTGAGGAGGATTGGGGTATCCTCTAAGCTGAGTGAGATAGCTTGGATGAGGAGCGAGATCACCTCTTATAGGCTATAGTAGCTCAAGATGTAGATATTATGAGGCTATAGGACCTATTAGTGGCTCAAGATGGCAAGATAGCTCAACTACAGAGTGATATGGAGGGGCTATGAATGGCCCTAGGTGTAGGAGGTGATGATGCTTATATTGTTGCTCTTCATACTAAGATTATAGAGTAGGAGTCGCATCAGAGATAGGATCTATCTCATTCATAGCTACAATATAGGTACATTCAATAACTCAAGGATTGGCTTGCTCAACATCACATCCCATTACCTATGTGGCCTTCTTCCTCTACATCTAGCTCTAGCAGGCAGAGTGAGTCTAGGCTTGGTAGTTCTCACTCGAGGGTTCCTACTTTTCATGATCCATCAAGGTCACAAGGATCTTCTCATGGTCCTCTCAGATATCAGGTGGTGCTAGCTAGTAGCACTTATTGCCTCTTTTTGTAGTTTTTAGTTTTTGTGTGAGCCTTAGTGCTTTGATGTATACAACCTTTGGGTAAACTTTTGTATATGTGATTCATATATATATACATGGATTTTATTTTATGGATGATTTTGTGTTGCACTTTTTGTATTGCTTTTATTGTGGATGTATGGATGGATGCATATGTATATAATGGAATGAATGTTTAATGAATGAGATGCCTAATTTATTATGATGATGTATGCAAATGAGGTGATGGTATTATGTTCTAATGATCATTCATAGATGCTTTAGACTCTTGCTTGATCGACCTTATCTTTATCGCTTAATCAGGGACACCGACATCTGATGTTGATATATGAAATGGATTATGGAAGGTAATAATGTGATAATGACATGGAATGTAAGCTCTCATATGACTTTGTTTGCCTTAGTGATAAAGGATCTAGAGTTGTTTTCAAAGACTCAAACATCCTAGTGATCTCAAACAAACTCATCTATTAATCTCACAAATCCATAAGATGTCAAGGGTGTCCTAGTGGAGTCAAATTTCTCAAGGACCAACTGTGTGTGCAATGAATGTTCATTTCCAATAAATTTTGAGTTTGGTATTGACACAAGCCAATTAAGAACCAATGTGTGTGCAAATGGTGGATTCATTTACCTATCTTGAGTAGGGTGAGATTACCATTAATGGAGATAACCAAGAAGCTAGCTTGTCCTTATGTGCATTCAGAGGTCTCTTCAAGAGAGACATGTCACCATGCATGAGCATACTCCACTACTAGTCAAGCATCTATAGCCCCGATGGAGATTAGCTCCATAGTCCAATGATAGAATTTCCAAGCTTTGGGGAATCAGATTCTCAACCAAGTCGTGATGAGAATTAAACCCTATCCTTACTACTTGAAGACCTATCATTATTATTATGTGTTTGTAAAAAGAGTTAAAGCTTTGGGGAATCGGATTCTCAACCAAGTCGAGATGAGAATTTTACCCTATCCTTACTACCCACTCTTTCTATTGTTAAATTTAAGTGGTAAAAACCATTATTTTCATTGGTATTTTTGGACTATGTTGTGTTTAAGTGGTGAAAACCACTATTTGTGGACTATGTGCATAATGGGACAAGCAAGATGATTTTTCGCTTCCAAGTTCAATCTGATCATGGCTTCATCTCTCTCTGACTCAAGATCTCATTAATATATGTGATTTGTGTTTGGTTCAAATATGGTAGAGTCAACTCCCAAAACTCAAAATTTTCTTAGTGATAAATGTGCATGGTCCAAGAGGAAACTTGATTTGACTAGGAGCAACCTATAGCACCTCAAGATTGTTTGACATTGAATTGAGGTTGCTTAAAACACTAGGAGTGGCTGAGTGACCGAAAACACCTAGGGATTATTTGACAAACATTGTATTATGTGAGATGTAGTTGTACGTTCCTTATGAGATTTTGAAAATTAAGGGGTGTGCATAAAATAGTTAGTGGTCATATAATCATCATTGTTGATGGTCATACGGTATCTATCCTATCTTACACGGACCTCTTAATGATCAAAATACCACAAGGAAAGTTGTAAATGATTGTGACTGATGGATTGGTGACTAATGTTAAACTGAAGGTGCCCTTGATTAAGGCAACAAGACATAGTGGACTAGAAATTATCCAAATTGATGACTACATGACATGAATGGATGCAAATGATACGAATGCATGTATGCAATGTAGGTGGAATGCATGAATGGATGCACAAAATTCAATGTGTATGATATAGTGGTAATGCAAATATTTTTGTGTTTTGTTATTTTTTTTAAGCCATGTATATGTATATATATAATTCACATTATGCATAGAATGCTCTCAAGTGAATGATATTCAATGGTTCAGGCTCCATTCTTCCCTCTAAATTTGCAAGCCTATACATTCTAGGACCCAAATTTTGCTTGACAATGTATGGACCTAACCAATTAGCCATGAATTTGTCATGCAAGTGTGGCAATGCATTGGTATTCTATTGATTCTCTTTAAGAATGAGATCTCCTACTTGGAATTCATGGAGATGAACTTTTGTATTATAAGCATGCTTGATGTGATCTTGATACACTCGTAGATGTTCTAAGGTATTGATTCACCTTTCATCAAGGAGTGTGAGTTGGTCAAGATGTGCTTGTCTAGCAGTGTTGTCATCCATGAATTCTTGTAATGTGATTCATAATGAGGGGATCTCAAGCTCAAGAGGTATGATTGCTTTGGCTCCATAGACCAGTGAAAAGGGTGTTGCCCCTATAGGCATTCGGATGCTTGTTCGATAAGCCCATAATGCCAAGGGGATTTATGTATGCCAATCTCTATGATTTTCTTTGACAAGTTTCTTGAGAATGGCTATCAATATCTTATTGGTCACCTCAACTTATCCATTTGCCTATGGGTAATAAGGAGTCAAGAAACTATGTTGGATGTTGTATTTGTTGCATAGTGCTCGAACATCCTTGTTCTTGAAGGACTTGCCATTATCAAAAATGATCTTCGAGGGAATACCAAAATGATAGATAATATGTTGGAGTATGAACTCCACAATTTGAGGTCCAGTCATAGTGGTCATAGGGATCACCTTGACCCACTTTGTGAAGTACTCTATGGTAGTGATGATGAACTTATGTTGTCCCAAGGAGGTAGGTGAAATTTTTCCAATCAAATCTAGGCCCCATTGTGAAAAGGGCCAAAGAATTTGAATGGGTTGTAATGCTTGTGATGGTACATGGGTCAAGTTGGCATGTTGTTGATACTTTTGACATTTCTTTACGTACTTGCAATAGTCATTTTCCATCATGGGCCAATAATAACCCATGCACAAAATGTACTTTGCGATGGCCATCCCACTGAAGTGGCCACCACAAGTACCATCATGGGCTTCACATATAGCTCTTTGTGCCTCTATGGGATCTAGACATCGAAGTAGGATTCCATCATAGCCACATCTATATAAGACATCCCCCAAGAGAGTATAACGAGCTACCTTTTGTTTGAACGTTCATTTGGTAGTTCATGAAAAGTCTATTGGGAGGGTTCCAAACCTGAGAAAGTCCTTTACCTGACTAAGCCAAGGCTCGTATGGCTCTGCATGAGTGAAACAAACACTCTTTTCACCCTCAGACTCTGCTCGTGAGATTGTAGATTTGGACATTGTTGTAATGATTAGTGGTTGGATCTCTCCATTTGTGTTCTTTGGAATCAATGATCCTAGAGAGGCCATCACATCCATAAATCTATTAGTCGAATGAGGCAAGTTATCAATTTTATACCAATCAAACTTTGCTAGCAATTTCATTGCTACTACATTGTATTGTTTCAAGACTGGTTCTCTACATTGGTAAGTTCCTTTTACTTGATGAATGACAAGTTTAGAATCACCAAATATGTTTATACACTTTATGCCCATAGCTAGGGTGGCTTGAAGTCCTAATATTAGGGCTTCATACTCTACATTGTTGTTTATGCATGGAAAGTCGAGTTTGAATGATAAAGGAATTGGCATTCCTTCTAGTGTGTAAAACATGACTCCAACACCTTGTCCTTTTTTACACTTTGATCCATCAAAGAACAGGGTGATGTCAACATCATCCTCAAGAGGGACTAGTTCTTCCTATTCAGTGACTGAGAAGATCGAATCATCTGGTAGCTCGATGAATAAGGGTTGATCATTTGGAAGTGGAGCCTCCATGAGTTGATCGACTATCACCTGACCCTTAATGGATTTTTGGCTAATGAATTCAAGATCAAATTCTATTAAGAGCATTATCCATTTCATGGTACAAGTGTTGTTGTATGTGTGAGTCATCATATAACACAAAGGATTTTCTCTAGCTATGACATAAGTTGTATTACTTAGCATATAATATCTGAGTTTCTTAGTGGTAAAAACCACTGCTAAGCACAACTTTTCAACATAAGCGTATCTTGTTTCATAACTCACCAATGTTTGACTAATGTAATAGATTGCTTGCTCTCTTTTATTTTCATTCTTTTGTGCAAGCATTGTCCCTAACGCAAAATTTATAGCAGAGATGTAAATATGAAAAGGGACTCTTAAACGAGGTGATGTTAGCACTAGCGATGAGGCCAGATATTGCTTTATATCATCAAAGGCCTCTTGAAATTCTTTTGTCTAGGAAAAGGTGACCCCATTTTGTAGCAAGTGATTGAATGGCCTACATTTTTTTGAGAGTTGTGTGATGAATCGATGAATCGATTGAATATTTCCTTGTAAACTATGCAACTCTTTAAGGTTTATTGGGGGTAACATTTCGATAATGGCCTTGACCTTATCAAGATCCACTTCAATGCCTCTCTTGGAGATAATGAAACCTAGAAGTTTTCCTGATGTGACTCCAAATACACACTTCTTAGGATTTAACCTCACCTTGTGTTCTAATAATCGATCAAAGACTTTTTCTAGTACATCGATATGCTCAAGATATGTTTTAGATTTGGCTATTAAATCATCCACATAATCTTCAATGATTTTATGCATATAGTCATGGAAGATATATGTCATGGCACGTTGGTAAGTAGCTCCTACATTTTTGAGGCCAAAGGGCATCACCTTGTAACAAAAAGTCCCCCAAGGTGTGGTGAATGTTGTTTTGTGTTGGTCATCAAGATTAATCTGAATTTGGTTGTATCCTGAAAAACCATCCATTAAAGAAAGCATTTCATGGCCAGTACAAGAGTCTACTAGTTGATCGATGTTTGGTAATGGAAAATCATCTTTGGGACATGCTTTGTTTAGATCTCAAAAATTTGTGCATACGTGAATCCCCCCATTCGGTTTACGAATGGGTACCATGTTTGAGAGCCATTCGAGATAATCAATGGGTTGTATGAAACCCACATCTAACAATTTTTGTAGCTCTTCTTTGACCATGAGGGCTATGGTAGGATGAAGTTTCCTCAATTTTTGCTTGAACGGTTTTGCTTTGGGAGCTAAGGTGAGGTTATGGACCACCAAGTTGGGGTCAAGGCCAGGCATGTCTTTGTACGACCATGCAAAAACACCTTTCTTCCTTGTTAAAACATCTAGGAGTCTTTCTTTTTCTTCTATGGATAAATATTTTGCCATTTTCACAATTTGTGGATTGTCTGCATCTTCACTTAGGTTCACATCGATAGATTCTTCAATTAGCATGTGTGAACCTTCTTCTAACTGATGTGGAGTAGGAATGAGATGAATATCATCCTCCACATTACCAAATGACTTGAGTGGGGCTTCTTCTACCTTGATTTGAAAAATAGAAGCAGATGAAGATGAATATTGTTGAGGTATGTAAGTGTTAGAAGCTCTTAGCAATTCTTTGGATAGGATGAACTCAGCTATGGATGGTGGGGATGAAATCTTATCCATGTCGATAAGGCTAGCATCGATCGGAATTAGTTTCACCAAATCATATGGATTATAGAGTGGGGTGAACAAGTCAACAAAAATCATGTTAACTTGGTGGAGATGAGGTGGCTATGATTGAGGGAGCAACTGACCTATAATGTATGGATAATGGTGATGTTGTGGAGGCAACCAAGGTGGTGGTGGTGGATCTACTTGTGGCTCGAGTCACTCTCGTGGAAGAAGCAAGCGGAATATGGGTCGATGGATGGGAAACATTCTAATGTAGTACTCATATTCTTCATCAATGGGCACTATGGGGGTCGCATCTTCTTCAAAATCATCGGAGGCAATAGATAGGGCATCAAATTCCTCTCTAAAGTCTTCCTCATAGTCATCATCAAAAATGTAATTAATCATGTCGATGTGTGATCACATTTTTAGAAAGACCTCATATAAATAAGGTGCAAACTTAGGGTCTATGTATTCATCCTCACTATCATCGCTATCTTTGCTATCTTCCTCCTCAAAATCAAGGGTGAGTTGTTAGAATGCATGCTCAAAGGAGGTGGTAGAAGATGTTGGCTTGTACCCTAAGCCAGAGTGATCATGTACCTCTCGATAGTGAGGTTCGATAATATTATGCACACCCTGCTCATGTCATCCAAGACCATATCCCTACCAGTTAACCCGATGAAAATATCATATAGGGAAATTTAGATTGGACATATATTCTAAGTTGGCACAAAATTATTGCATGGATTCATCATTAGGAGGAGGTGGATCGGATGAAGAATCCACTCCCCCATATACAAAATTAATCATATTTGGTTCTAAACCCATGTTATACACTACACCTATGGCTAAAGGTGGGTCGCATGGGTGACCATAATCTCTAATAGTCTGGATAGGTGGTGTTATTGTAACATTCTCAATTATGTACTCACCAATGCTTGGATTGGCAAGATGGACTACAACTTGAGTGGTGGTGGATGTGGATGAATCAGGTGTGGAGGTGGAGGCTTCAATGGTGATTTATGGCTCAGGTGGAGGAGATGGTGTAGGCTATGAGGGTTCCTCACAATTGGATAGATCTATATATGAGACAGTAGATGGTTATGTGGATGGCTAATGGTTAGAATCTCGAGTTGATATGGGATGACTTGTTGAATTGGAGATGTGTGTGATGAGGTATGATTATTTGGTTGATGTGATGAGATGTGGTTTGATGAAGGTGATGGTTGATTTGTGGGATGATGAGGTGTGATTGGGAAATGGTATGTGGTTGAGGTGGAGGTATGATTTGGGTTGATGGTTTGGGATGTGGATGGATGATCAATTATGGGAAGAGCTTCTAGTATGGGTGCTTTGGATGAGGTGTTGTGATTTGGAGTGGCTCTGATGATGAGTGGTTGGATGGATAGATGAGTGGATGGGAGGGGTGGCTCATATGGATTTGAAATCAAGTTGCAATATTTGAATGGCTCAGTGTCAGCTAGAATGCAATGGATCTTTCCCTCATGCACATATTTCAAGCATTGATGCAATATTGAGGGAACACACTTCATTTCCCTAATCCAAGGATGACCAAGAAGTATGTTGTACTACATGGTCCCCTCTAATATATGGAAGAGTGTATGGATTGTTTTCACCCCCACTATCACAGGTAGAACTACATTTCCTACTATGGAACATAAAGCATCATTGAATACCCGCAAGGTGAAGGTGGATGATGTAATGTGAGATGGTGGTAGTTTGAGATGTTGGATGGCTTTGATGGTGATGATATTGATAGAGGATACGATATCAATGAGCACCCATTTGAAGGGTTTTTGATCAATGTGAGCTACAATATGCAATGGAGGATCGGGTAACTTCGATGATATGTTCTTGACTTCAAAATCATAAAATGAAATTGAAGGTTCCATACAAGTTTGAACACTCCCCACAAAATTGTTGAAGGTATTGGGATATTCTATCTGAAGTTTGATGGATTTTAAGATCTCCATCAATACCTCATGATGTGGGGGAGATTGTTGTATAAGCTCATATATGGATAACTTGGTCGAAGCCATCCTTAAGCTCTATGTCAATTGACTCCTCAATGTGATGATGGGCCTAGGTGGATGACTTGGAATATGGATGGGTGGAGATGGAATGGTGGGGTTTGGTTGTATGGGCACATTTTTTTGTTGTGCTATAGGAGTAGGTACTGCTTGAGTTGGTCCATTTTCTTGTTGTGTGTGATTTGTGCTTCTTTGCCCATGGGTGACTACGTGAATAGCCCCCACAAAACCTTGGTACACTTGAGATACATGATTGAATTGGTTGGGGGAGAAGTTGATGCCCTAATAATTTGTTGAGTTGCCTCATGATGAGGTAGTGGTGTCTGATATATACCAAGGTTCTAGTTTTGTTGGGCCAAAGGGTTATCAATCTTGATATATCCCCTTTCAAGAAGATCTTGCACTATATCTTTGAATGCATAGCAATTATTAATATCATGACCTTTCTATCGATGAAAATTGCAATACAAATTCTTCTTGAAGAGGGATGAATATGATTTAGGCAATGGGGTGTAATTATAGGGTTGTCGAGTGAATCGATATTGATGATTATCTATAGGTTGAGCTTGATTTTGTAGTTATTATGGGGGTGGAACCGCTTGATAAGTCTATGGTGGTGGTTGTTGTTGTTGTGGGGGTTGTTGTACTTGGGCTTGAGCTTGTTGTGTTTGCTATGGTGGTTGGCTCAAGACTACTTGATTAACCTGACCAGTCTTGGACTAGCCCTAGTTATTCCCCCTTTGACCCTTATTTTGCCATTCTTTCTTTCTTAGCTTTATCTCACCCTCTTGGATTTTAATTTCTTCAATTACCCAGGCCTGGGTGAGAGCTTCCTCAAATGTTCTATATTATTGCAATTGTAGTAACAAGGAGATTGGTTTGGAACAACTCCTTGTGAACATTCTTGTCAATTCTACCATGGGGAGGGAGAATGACAATTTTGTGATGACTACCCTCCAATGATTTCCAAATTCATAAACCGACTCATCTTCAAATTGGCATAGGTTGAACAAGTCGGTTAATGTTGTTTTCTTTCTAACATTAAGAGAGAAATGCTCCAAGAATTGGTCTACTAGTTGCTCAAAAGTATAAATACTTTGATGTGGTAGATGATTATACCAATCTAGGGCATCTCCTCCAAATGTTTGAGGAAATATTTAGAGCATGAGAGGGTCATTCTCTTGTATTCTAAAACATGCATTGATAAATCCACTCACATGCTCTCGAGGGTCCTCATCCCCCTTGAACTTATCAAACTTTGGTAATGTGAAATCTACTAGATAAGGTGGTGATGGTACCGAAGAATGAATTGGGTGATTGATCAGCTACCTTAGGGTTGGTTTTTGGTACAACATCCTAGGTGTTTGCATGGCCAAGCTATCAATATGATTTTGCAAGAATTAAAACTTAGGGTCTTCTGATGATGATTGAAAACCTTGATTTATTTGTTGTTGATGGAAGTGATGTGGGTTGTTAGTTGGAATTTGATGATGATGGATGTTATGGTTGAATGGATTATGGAATGAATGTTGTGGATGGATTTGTTGATGATGAGGGGATGGGGGTATGATGGTATGTTGTGCTAATGAATTAGCATACATGTGATGAAGTGGATGGTTGGGTATGGTTATGGTGGGTGGTCATGACACCCATGATGGATCTTGAGTGAAAAAGGTATTTTGTTGTGAGGTGGATGGATGGTTAGGATCTAGAACCTATGATTGTTGTTGTGTGTTAGGATGAGTGCTTTGGTTGGCCTCATCCACAAGCAATTGTTGTAAGTGTAAAAAATCTTGTTGTATAGCAATCATAGATGCAGATGGTATGGTCATATGGAGGGTGAAATATTGAGGTAGGATGTATGGCAACCATGTGAGTGGATGTTAGTGGAGGGTAGGTGGTAAAAGGCACCATGATTGAATGAGGGATGGCATGTTGGATGGGATCAATAGATGATGTGGATGGGATGGATGCAGGTATCTACAAAGTAACATTAACTTGTGCTTCATAGAGGGGGTTAGAGTAGATGATGTTTTGATGTGATGGGATGGAGATGTACTGATGAGATGATGATGGATGGGTGTGGGTCATGGTTGTAGTAGTTGATTCAAAGAGTGGATTGGTGATGAACTGATGAGTTTTCTATGGATGAGAGTAGATGGCTTCTTGATGTAATGTGAGAATGGTGTGGGGTGGAATGGTGAGAGGAGGCAATGATGGAAAGACCAAGCCTATTGTAGTCAAGTAAGTCCTAATGGTATCAGTATCTAGATACATGATGCATTGGTTAGATGGTATGGGTGGCTCACTCCTAGGAGTCTCTAGAATGGTAGCATGGGTAGCCCTCTGCATCACATCCATGTTCAAAGTGGGGGTACAATTGGATGGCCCATAGACAAGTCTAGATACATAGTGTGGGCCATACTGACTTGCCCCACCACAGAAGTGGTGGGAGCTTGGGAAGGTTGAGCAAAGTACTCCATGGATGAAGGTGGTTGACTCTGGACTTGGGTTAAAGCTTTAGCTTGACTTTAGGTCATTATCAATAGGTTGGGATGAGATGGATTGATGAATGTGAAGGTATGTGTGTGAAAGCGTGATGCAAATGCAAAGTAAACAAACACACAATCAATCAAACAAACAAATGTTTTCTAAGTTTTTGCAAGTTTTATTTTTTATTTTTTAAGTTTTGAACTTTTTTATTTTTTAGAGTTTTGAATTTTTTATTTTTTTTAAGTATGGAATTTTTTTGAAGTTTTGAAATTTTTGATTTTTTTGAAGTTTTGATGTTGAAAACTCCTATTCCTAGATGACTAAGGGTAAAAAAAGAATAAAATCTACTGAAGGTAGCTTAAGCACACTCCCCTATCGAGGAATGTAACCCAAGCAATAAAAAAAGTGGCTTCCTATGGATATTGGCTCAAGGTAACCTTATGGAAGTAAAGAACCCCTAAAGGGGTCGTGTTGTCTAATGTTATGCTACCAACACAGTCATACTTTTGCTTAACCCACATGTTTAGGGTATGAACAAGAATGATAAATGCATCCACTAATTATTTGAAAAGCCCTATGGTAAAGGGGCTCACTAATCCTTCCTACTCTAGGTGCACCCAAAAGTAGGGGACTTTTTGGTGATGAAATCTAGAAAGCCACTCGCTTGGGGCTACTATGGTGTCTAGGGGGTGAGCTAGTGGAAGGAGGTGAATTCCAACATCACTAGTCTCGATTGGGGGTTGGTGATGAAGTCCAACCTTACCAATGTTTATTGTGATACATGTGAGTGTGTGAGGTGTTTTTGTTTTCTATGGTTTTTGTAAAGCAAAGTGCAAAAATTAACTCTACAATGCAACCTAGAATGCAATTCTGATTTCAATGCCTAAGTATACAGTCAAAAGTATATAGAAACAAAAAAAATAGGAGAACATAGACAGATAGAGTTTCAAATCAGATATTAAAAATAGGTTTTGGATAGGTTCTGCAATGGTTTTGAAACACATGGCCAAATGTGAATGAGCATTTATGATTGGTCAAACACGAGTGGGTGTTTGCCAAATACAAGTTTGCATTTTTTATTATGTGTCAAAAATAGGGTAGGATAGATTTGAAGATCCTAAAATTACCTAAAATGCACTTAATTATGCAAAACTAACCTAATGTTGCAAACTAGGAGCTCTCTATAACCTAGGATTTAATTTATGAACTCTAAGAAGCAATTCTTATTTCTTGCCTATAAAGAGTTATTCCTAGGATTAATTATGATAAATTCAAGCTAAAAATGCAAAAAATGGAAAAAAGCAAGAAGGGAATTCTTTTTATTTTTTCTTTTAATAGTAAATCTAAAAAATATTCTTAAGTTAAAAAGCCTCTTACCCAAATTCTTTTTGCTTTTGTTGCAGCTTTTCAAACGTGAAATTACATTTCTATAGGTACCTAAATGCAGATGCACAATTTTTTAGATACCTAAATTCCTATTTTCATTTGTGCATGGATCCAAATATGGTCCCACGTTTACTCTGATTCATAAAAATGTTGAACAAGTCTAGAACTCCTAGATTTAATCTCTAACTTTTCACACAGTAAATCTTTGAGAACCTACAATCAAGAGATAGACAAGCATCAACAAATTAAAAACACCAAGGCAAATAAAACATATAACCTTTTGGGGTTCCTACCATAATCACCTTTTGGTATTCTAAAATAATATGAAACCAAACAAATGCAATAGAAAGAAGCAAATATGATATAACAATTTGTATTGTATTGAATGGTGAAGCCTTGGTCTCCTTTTTATAGTGCTTTGCCTCAAGTGTGTAGGGGTATAATTACAATGCCTTGCTTGCTTCTAATATTACAATGGGTATAAAATGGGAGGTAATACCCTTTCACCAAATATAATTAATGGTGGTGTCTTTGGTCTTCTCTAATACAACCAAGTGATGAATGAGCTTCAACTATCCTCATAGGCCATCCTCGTTATAATAGCCTTTAAGAACTTGTAACTTACACATACATGAATGAAAACACAAGGGTCAATAGCACCTATTGATGTGGATAAAAGCAACTACTATAAAACCCTAAAGATATATGCATAAAAAAACACAATGCCCAAAAATAGGAATAAAATAATGAACAAATGCCTTGCTAATTACCTGACTCTATTTATATCTATCATCGATTGAAACTACTACTGAGAAAACACAAGAGCACATTTGAGACTATGTAAATGTGGGTTGGCATTTGGTAAACATAGATATGTATTTGTCTCTATGTAAGTACCCACTATCATTTGGGATTGAGTGGTAGGAATGTTAGGGTTTGATCCAGAACCTCGAGCGATCGATCTCCATGAGCATTAGTGACCTCTTTTAGTGATTCCAGTAGTGTAATGACATGTTTTTTAGCCTCTCTTTGGTTATGGAGTGATGATACTTTTATAGGAATTTGGATTTTTGGGAAGGAAAATATAGGTGGCAAGATAGGGCTACCAACTGGTAGGGATTGGGTAGCCACCTATCCTAGGCAGTTGTAGTGAGTCACTTAGAGTGTCTTCCTTAGTTGAAGTGGTAGCATGTGGGTAGGTGGAAGTGGAGTGATGTGTAGAGATATGGAAAGGAGATGGTTAGTGGTGGCTAGGACACATCCAATAGGGATACAATGTATCCTAGGGGTATTTTTTAGATTTAATAAAATCTATAAAATAGGATAATGTGTAGGATTTATACACCTAATTTTAGACTGTCATATAATTTTATTATGTATGATTATGGGGTGAATGGGGTTTTGCAAATGCCTAGGTTTTGGCGTCTACACAAGAGCATATATATTTCTATGGATTGATCTAGTAGCTTCAATATCATTTTAATGTATGATAAGACACACATTAGCTCTATTTATGTATCTAAATTCAACCACCCTTTTAATTTCTACTAACTTGGATACTAAAATGAGATTAGATGTTAATCCAAGATATACATTACATTATGTAGCAAAAAGTTCAGAATAATTTACTAGGTGACACACACCCATATCCATGTATATGATAGTTATTGCCATATGCAATTTTCAACTTGTAGCTATTGGTGACTTCAAGACAATCAAACCAATGTAGATTTCCTATCATGTGGTGGCTTACCCCTAAATCAATATACCAAATGTCCTTTTCACTTTGACCTATGAAATTACTTGAAGTGAAACTACATATATGATATGGTATATTGGATGGATTATAATCTTGAGTCCTTTTGTAATGTGTCTCTCTTCCTACTTTATCCATTGTAGTGTATGATAGGGTTCTTTTAATACTTTAGATAGATCCTTTTAAGTAGTCTACCTTATGACTCCCTAGTTTAAAGTATGTGAACCAATTTGATAAAACCTTTCTAGACTTAGGTTTTGTAGGATTCCTTATGTCTCCCTAGTGATTGGAATGTGCTATAAGTTTGATAAAGTGCTTAGTAAGTAATACTTCACCTTTTGTGTTGATTTTATAACATTTTGTAAATCAATAACAACTCTTATTTTACCTTATCTCTCTGAATGAACTATGTACTTATCAATTTGAAGTTCTCTATGGTTGAATTTCTTTTATCCCTTTAGTGTGAGTGTGAGAGAAGAGTAAGTAAATAATTACAATTTGTTTAT
Organism: Wollemia nobilis; assembly: GCA_028583015.1. Classification (NCBI taxonomy): domain Eukaryota; kingdom Viridiplantae; phylum Streptophyta; class Pinopsida; order Araucariales; family Araucariaceae; genus Wollemia; species Wollemia nobilis. The sequence continues at coordinate 7,128,855 of JAQPPZ010000040.1, forward strand.
GTAAATAATTAAATTCCTTTATAGCCTTTAATGTCCAATAGTTTAATATTTCTAAATTCCAATAATCTATGTTTGATGTAGTATACCTTATATCTCCCTAATTTTGAAATTTTAGAAAATAATGATATTTGCAATAATAATAATTTATTTCCAAGTAGAAAACCTTATACCTCCTATGATATTAATTGCAAATATTGTATTTCAACTAGAGTGATAATATTAATTAAGGATAAGAATATTAACTCCTTGATTTGCTCTCAAATCTATTAAGGTTGATTTTGCAAATAACTTTAAATACAAAAAATAATGATAATTTCAACCTTATGTTATCCCTTATTACTCCTTATGAAATCAAATTAATCAACCCATATGAAATAATACCTTAGTAATATTTATGAGCACTCTAACTCCTTGAACTACACTGTATCCTCTTGTTGGATTATGATAGGCTAGTAGACATCCTCTTATGACAGTCTTAAATGCACCTCTAACTCCTTGACTTCAAGCTTTGAATACATTCACTTAATGCAGGATTAGAATGCACTTCCATATTTTTTTATGCCTTTTAGTCCTCTTACTTTGGTGGCTATAAATATGCTACCCTACTTTGTGTCTTGCTTTGGTATGTGTGACAAATGGCACCTATCTTGTGTGAAGCATTGAGACGTTAATCCAATCGTAGGTGCTCTTTGAATGTTACTCCAGTTTCTAGCATGCTTTTGGATGAGCATAATTACTTTATGGTTGGTGCTCTTTTGGATGAGAATTATGGGTTGATAAGATAAGTGGCATTGGTCTTATGAGCAATGAATTTATTCCTTTGGAGTGTTACTGCAATTTTTTTGCTTATTTGAGCATTACTTCAAACAAGCACCTTTCTTCTTGGTCATAGCTGTTATGAGGTATTTCACTTCTTTGTGCCAAGTGGCACTATATTCCTTACAAGGATTTGGCAAGTGTTCATTCTCCCTTTACATACAATTTTCCTCCAACATATAAAAAATATTAAAGCTTCAATGTTTATCTTTGGCCAACTATTTCCAGGTTACTTTGCTCCTCTATGATATCAAACTATGATATGGATTTCTCCTCCAGCATGGATGGTTTCTTCTTACAATGTAGATATTTTATGTATGATGACATGATGAGTAATGGCTCTCTTTGTTGCTTGGGTAATTATGACACCTTTTCCTTATGCTTTGTCCATTCCAACTAATAATGATATCTTACCATGTATCTTGTTTTGCCAACTAGAATAGGATATACTTATTCATTCACTATGTTCACCTTATTGTCCTTGTTTGTTGTAGGTTTTCAATATGGAAACTATCTTCCACTATGGTGTTACCCTTGTGTTACTTGTTGCAATGAGCTATGGTGTTGTTAATACCTTGAGGTGGTAGACATTGAGCTCTTTGGATGGATCCTCTTTCAAGTACTTTGAGCATGCTTTCACCCTACTAGCAATGGACATTGATCCCATTTGGAATGACTTTATATCCTTCTTGAAGTTTATTCCTCAAACTTTAGTGATATGGTTTCTTGGAGACCATATCTTGTTGTTTGTAATAGTGTCTTTAATACACTCTTTTCATTACCAATGTAGTGCAAAAACCTTTTTGCAAATGTTGTATTTTTACACCAAATTTCTATGTCTCATATTGAATATTCCCTTGCTTCTTAAATATGATGACACTCTACTCTATTCCTTGAGAGCAAAATGTAATGTGTTTTTAACATTAACCTCTAACTCTTTACTTGGATAACTTTAGCACCAATGAATCCAAACTCTTAACCATGCATCTAATTTTAGAGGTTTAACATTGCACTAATGTTCACTTTAACTAAAAACTTCTTGGTGAACTTTGAATAACTAATATAGTACAATAATAGGTTCTCCTTATTAGTCTTGTAGATGAACCCTCAAAGTAACTCAAAATATGCAGTAATTTTCACTGTAACTTAAAATACTTAGTGCCCTTAAAACTCTTTAAGAACAATTAGTATAGTGCAATATTGATATCACCTTATTACTCCTTTAAATGAACCTTAAATAATGCACTATTAATTTTTCCTAAATGCACTATAATATTTGTAACTTAATATAGTCTTCTTTGCTATAACTAAAGAGTAGGAAGATGATATTTTTCTTTTTCTCAAAATATATTTAACTCCTATTTTAATGTGCAGGTATAAACCTTTAAAATAAACTTCCTTTTGCACTCTTTTGAAGACTATAATATGCAACCTTCTCTTTGCAACTTATTAAAACTCTAATATGGTTCTTAATGGAACTTGATAATAAATTAATTTAAAGTTTAATTAATGAACCTATTTGCACCCAAGTTTCTTACCTTAATGATATTTGTAGATGAAGGATTACTTGGTGATTCAATTCACCAAATTTATTCCTCTTAACTAGATGAACTTATAGCTATTCTTGGCTATCTAAAACAACTCTCAAACTCACCTTTTTGTAGATTTGAAAACCCTCTAACTTGTTGCCCTTTAATTGTATTAGGTGACTTCAATTCTCCTTCAGTATGTATCCTAGAAATATAAATTTTTGCAGCTAGTAATAATGTCCTATTTTTTACCCTTTCGTAGTTAGTTACTACACTAAAATATTGTCCTTGAAACTCAAAAATTTGGTAGGGAATTCCCCCAAATCACATCGGATTTTGTCTTCAAGAACCCTTCAGTGTTCTATTGAATATTCAACAAACCCCTGTCTCTAAATGAGCCTTCTAGCCTTCAAAGGCAGTCTTCAAATATTTTAGGTTTGGTATTAATGTTTACCTCCTTTCTCCTTCAACCTTCTTATCAAATTTTTACTTCAATATAGGCCCTCTTCTCAAAAATATAAAAGCCTTGAGGTATTCACCAATCTCATCTAAGATTTGGCAAGATCCTTGCCAAATATATCTCAGTTTGGGCTTGTTGTCATAATATTCCTTTATCAAGAACTTCTCCTTGGTGGTAAATTTCTCCAATGAGTTCTCCTAAGAACTCCTTTAATGGCCTTCTCTATATCTCCTTTAATGAGGCTCACCAAGCCTCCTCCTTATTTCTCCTTGAGACCTCACCAAGGTCTTCAATCTCATAGCTCTTATGGTCTTCCAAATGAGACCTTTCCTTTAACCTTATACTATGGAATTGTTGGTAATGATATCTTCCTCTTGAATCATTGAAATCTTCTACTATTAGAATCTGGAACAGGATCTTGTTGGACCTTCTTCACTTCTACAATCTACAAGCTTTAATGGAAATCACCAACCTCCAATATTTTAAAATTGGGAGTTTTGTAACTAGATCTTCTAAGGGTCTCTTTAGCTTCTTTAGGGTGAAGTCTTTAATCTACACTGGAGATCACCAATCTCCTATATTCACCAAGACTCTTCACTAGAGTCTTCTTCTCTCCCTTGAATTTGTAACAAGGCTCCTATGGCCTTTTCTCCTTCTACACTCTACAGGTATGTAATCTCTAGTAATGGGACCTTTTATTCAGGCATCCAAATCTTCATTCTTCCATTTGTTGCTTCTAGTGCTAGATTGATTCTATAGAAGATATTCTTCATAGATTTTTTATAGGAGGATTCCCAACTCACATTTAATATTATTTTTCTTGCAATAAAGTATTAGGACTATAATGGAAGAAACTCTAAATCTAGAGATAATTAATCTTCAATCTAGTGGAATTTATGTTGACTCCCAATCTTCATGAGTTTTTTTGCAACCCTATGAAAAGACTCTAGCCAAATTTAATCTCAAAAATTCTAGGGCTAATATTATAGCTCTCTTTGTGGCTCTCCCTATTTTCTATATGATCTACCATGTTCTTTGATACCACTATTAGCTATTGATGAGACAATATTATAGAAAGTACAACCACAAGATGCAAGATAACTAATCTTATATAACTATAAATTAATGGTATAATAATATGCAGGAAAATAATAATATGAACATATACAAATAGCTCAGAAATATGCCATTAATGAAAGTGATAATAATAGTACAATGCTATATAATGGAGGAGGACATGAACACTCCATGAACAGATATGAAAGGACTACATTGTACCATACTACTAAACTATACCATGCACTCTCTATATTTACTACACTCTTAATAATGCTCACTATGAGCCCTTTATATAGAAAGATAGATTCCTTGGACCTTACTCTACCTAAGACTCATGTACATGTGGACTACATGTACATTTACAACTTGCACATTGACACTTGTGTGTTTGTTACAATACTTGAAGTAACTAACTAACTTTACTCTAAAGTAAACTCCTACTCTAGTTATGTACCAAGGGTGGTACATTTACATGATACAAATGATGTAATATACTTTAACATGGTCTTAGCCCCACTTCTTGTTATTATTTATGATATTTTTACTTGGATTCCCAAATTGATATTCCTTTGAGTTTCTTTTTTTCTTTATTCATGATTTGATATCCTTCCTCTATTTTTTCATTCCTAGCAACACTTTCATCTTCATCAGTATCGTCTATTTTTCTATATTATTCATAATGAGACTTATCTTCTAAAAAATAATGTTACCTTAAAATTTTTAAATTCAAGAAATAGCCTCTATGAATACAAAAATCAAGCAACACCAAACATAAACTATGAATTAAATGAATAAGTAAGATAACATAAATGATTGCACAAAGAAATAAAATATTTTATTATAACTGATGGATATCCTATATTACAATAAAATGTACCCCAAATAGGGGGTTTACAATGTTTATTATTTTGATACATATGTTACAAAGAACTAGGATTCTCCAAAACCCTAGTTAGAAATTATGGCGGTGTCTTCTCGCTTGATTCGATCTCAATAGAGTGGTAAGTGGGCTTTGGTATCCTATACAGCGCCACTCGAGCTTCAACAACTACCAATGAATGTGATTATCAAACCTACACATAGAAAAGAATAACAAGATTCAATAATATATGTGAGGGCTCCACTACATGAGACCCTCAAGAATTAAAAAACTAAACCCTAGTTGCAGAATAAAAACTGTAAAAAGATCTAAGAATATAAAATAAGAACAATGAGATTTTAACTTGTCGAATAACATTGTTTCTATCTTTGTTGTTGATGTGAGAGTGAGTGATTACATAGATGCCCTAGCAATTTCTTGAGGGTTGTAGGGCTACAGATATAAATGGAAAATACCCATAGGCACTTGGTGCTTACCATAAATACCCAGAGGCACTTTGTAGGTTCCAATAGGTGTTCGGGAAGCTCTAGAGGGTGTTTGGTGGCTAAGGAGAAAGTTGCAAAACCATATCTAATTCACATGGGGTATGCAGCGATGGATGGAGAGGATGCAAATGACAATAATAAAATGTGAGGATGGGGTTTGAACTCCAAAAATATCTCAAGGGAACTTGGGCACTCAAGGAACTCAAGGAATTCAAAAACTTAGGACTTAGGAAAACTTAGGGGTTGAGTCATCAAAATGACTCCTCTTTATAATCTTCCCTTAGAAATGTTAGGGTTTTCACGACATGAAATGTGTGGCTGATATTAGAAAATGATGAAGGGTAGAGATTAAAGTGGGGTAAGTGGTATGGATTAATGCGGATGGATGGCTAAGATTAAAACATGATGGATGACTGGGATTAATTCATATAGATATACATATATATTTTAAATATACATAAATATAATATATAAAATATTATTATTTAAATATACATTAAATAAATATATATAAATAATGGATATGTATGGTGGGAAGCTATGGATGGAGGACAAGTGGCTAGATTTTGTTGTCTAAAAATGTCCCTTTTTGTACCACATTGCATGAAACAAAATGTGGTGCAAAAATACGAGATACCTAGTTTGGCCTGATGAAGATGCAAATTTCTTCAATTAGGATGAAAAAAATATCTTGGAAGACAAAATAATTTGGAATGTGTAGCCTACCCCATCAATTGGAAAATGAGTGATAAATGAGTCTCACGAAGCGATTGACAGAATTGTGGGATGAAAAATGTAATGGAATTGTGTAAGTGCAAATGTAGGATGTAAATATGGATGATATGAATGATGTAAAATATGATTGTTGGGCAAAAAATTGGTTAGTTTTCTATAGTTCAATTAATTGCCTCCATTTAATTGTCAACCTAGGGTAGCTCGTAGTATTGTGAGCAGTCGTGCAAAATCTATGCTTGTAATATCTCCTTCAAATATGATTCCCTTGAATTATGGTTTGGGGGGTTTTTGCTATTTGTTGGATTTTATGTTTAAACCAATAATATCATGCTAAGTCTAACAAAACAAGACTAAAAACATTTAAAATCTAAATAACTTCCTTTCTGGAAATTACAAAAAAAATAGGGAAAATAACTTGAAATAAATTAATCTATTAAATCAAATATAGAAAATTAGAGAAATAGGGAATAACTTTGTTGTGAGTAGGCCCACGCTCCAGTAGGTTCTGCCCATGGTATCATGTTCACTAGATGCATTTAGAAAATATTTTATAGGAAAATATGTAGATATTTTATTAATAGTTGCAGTAGAAGAAAATTACAATAAAGTTTGAGGGGTCTTCTTCAGGGGTGGCCTACATATTTATAAGGTATGCAGCCAACCTTGTTATAATTTCTAAATCATAAAATGATTCATTGTTACAACTATTTTCTTGATTACAAGAATCACACAAAATATCATGATATTTTCATGTATTCTATTTCTAGAATATGCTAATATTTACTTGCCTGATTATGATTTATGTATTGTATCGCTCCAAATTTTTCGCATCCTTACCTTCAGGCTATAGGATCCATGCCCGGAAGGAGGATGGGAAAAGGATTTCGCAGTACCTTGGACTGAGAGGACTTGTGAAGGTCTCGCATCTCAAGGGAGGTGTATATTGGTGATTTTTCGACGGATGGTGGGTTCACCAGGAAACATTTAATGGCAGTTTCCATGCCTAGGTTTGGAATGTGTTTTAATGTGTTCGTTTTTAGTCTTAAGCATTCAAATCCTAGGTTTGGCCAAATGAATCTAAATTAATCTATATGAAAGTGCAGATTCAATGAGTACAGAAAATGGATTTAAAGACAGAAAACAGAGAAATTATAGAATTTTAAAGAAGAATACCTGATCCGGATGTCTGATGATGGTTCTAATGTTTGAAGTAGTCAGGATCATCTAGAATTTGACATAATCGTCTGAGATTAGACAAAATCATCTGAGATATGACGAATTTGTCAGACGAATTTGTTAGAGACCTGCAAACAGAAAAATAGATATGAAATACCAAGAATGCAACTATTCTAATGGAGGGAAACTATGTAAAATGATAGTGACGACACTGAACTGAAACTTAAAGACTGAAACATGTATGAATGATGCTGATTAAATCACAATTATGGTTTAATTATGCCTTTGATCTAGATGGATGAACTCCAAAATGCAATATAACATAAAATATCAAATAAACTAGCTAATTTGCAGAATAAAACAACAGAGAAAAGGTGAAGAAATACAAACTTATGGCACTGATTGCCTCAATGTGGACTGTAATCGAGATCGTCTCGCATCAGTATGAAATCGTCTCTAATTCGACAGGATTACCTTCGATCTGAACAGGTTCGTCGGCGACGATGTATGCTTGCTTCGACTGAAAAACAATATGGTACCTACAACAAAATTAATATAGGACTACTGCAAATGAAAACTTAGGATGATTTAACATGCATGAAGTTAAGTTATAGAGAATTTCAGCCAGGGGTTGGGAATGGAAGGTCTTAAGGATTAAATAGGCTTAGGGGAGTAGTTAGGAGGTTGTATATCATCCCTATTTGGGAGATCTCCAACGGGGGAGGGTCTCTAATAGCATAGACACGCTTCTGCCTAGATTAGAGACCCGTTGGAACAGAAGCTAATTATGCAAAATCAGTTTTGCGACAAGATCGTCTGGACATCCTAGCCTAGACGAAATCGTCATATCTGGGGCGATATCGTCTGATCGGCGACGATATCGTCAAACGGTCAAAAAAACCTCTAAAAATGGCACAAAAAAGGAGGAAATGGATTACTCGACGGTTAACGGGCGATTTGGGAGGTTAAAATTTGAATTTAAATTATTTACTAGGATGAATGTAATTATTACAATTTCACTGCACCAATTTTAGGGTGCTACATTTTGCCCCCTCTTTAGCAAATTTTCTGAATAAAATGCGTTAAAGATGAGTTTTTCTCGATCTACAAGAAAGCAAAAATTATTCCCATTTTTAGGCGACGATTCTTGGTCGAATCGTACAACAGCTTACTATGGTGCCCCCTCCGTGTTTTTACCCAAATCGAACGTTTGAGGTAAAAACGTGGAAAAGCAAAATTATTTTTGAATAAAATTAAGAAAAATAGGGTAAAACCCTAATTCATTTTTACTGTTCATTTTTTGGTTTTTAGAGCTCTGGAAGCAAAAATGGTGGAGACAGCACACAGATCGATAGAGGTTCGACGCGGTCTACGGGTAAGAGTCTAGACTTAACTAGAATGCTTTAATTTGATTTTACATGCTTTTTAGGTAGAATTTAGATGAATTTTGAGCATCGCGACTATTTTTGGGCCGTCAACGTCATCGGGATGAAATCGTCCCGATTTCGACGAAATCGTCTCAATTTCGTTAATTTCGTCCAAGGGTGAAATCGACGAAAAGGGGACGATTTCGTCAAATTAGGGACGATTTCGAACTACGAAATCGGAGACGATTCTGCTCAAATTTGGGACGATATCGTCCAATAGTGGGTGATATCATCAATTGCATAAAATTGAACTTTAACTTGCATTATTAATTACTTGAATTGTTTATTAATGATTGTTTGTTGTTTTGTTGTTTATGTTGCAGAGAGGTTTGCTAGAAAGCAGGGAATGGAAGTATGGAGGGTTGAGAGATGACTTGGCTACTTTTACACAGGCATAGCAAGATCAGTTGGCATAGGCTGGCTTATAGCATGTGGCAGAGATGCCATAAGTGTCTATAGATATGGGGCTACTGACAGCCCTAGCAAAGAGATGGTATCTGGGTTCCTCATGTTTTTGGCTCCCGATAGGGGAGATGACTCCCACTCTGGAGGATGTATGGAGGATTCTAAGAATCCCCATACAAGGACGATTGATCACTCCTATGGCCAATCAGGGCCATGCTATGGGACGATTGTGTGGTGACCCGAGCTTCACCTTGGAGAAGGGCAGAGTTAATATCGAGGCACTACGTCAGATGCCTGGGGCATCTAGACTCACACGGGTTCTAGCTGGAGTAGTTGGTGGAATTTTCTTTGTGCCACCAGAGCAGGTGCAGGGTGTCGTGGATGCTGGTAGATGTGATCTACAACATGCAGGACCATGGGTACAAGTTTTCTTGGGGTAGCTATGTACTATGCCGATTGTACAGGATCCTGTATGGGGTCATGTACAAGGGCGATCGATGTCTGGTGATGACATCGCTCCTACAGGTTTGGTGCTGGGAGCACATTGTAGTGCGGAGGCTAGTAGGGCTTCCTTTGATAGGGGTTGACAGGGAGAGGCCCCGAGTCTTCTATTGGTGGCTTCGAAGAGGGTCACAGTGATGGATCGACCTTTCGATGTCCCGAATACTGCTAGATGACCTAGTCCCAAACAAGATTACCTGGAGGTCATGGAGGGAGCATCCAGGGTGGGCTGAGGATGGACAGGAGTTAGCTCGCGTTAGGCGAGTGTGTTGGCTATGAATGGAGAGGGGAGAGCTAGAGCTCCATCGGTATGACCAAGTTTTGCGATAGTTTGGTCTGTAGTAGGGGATCCCATCTCTCAGGGATTACGAGTTTTTTCAAACTGTCTGGGATAACACCACAGTGAGCGGGGCTCTAGACATGCAGTGCTTCTGGAGTCAGGACTCAGACGATGCCCCCATTCAGCTAATGGATGGGGACAATGTAGGTGTAACCGATGGCTATGATGCCTAGTACGTAGACATCCGCCCTCCTCGGATGATGAGGGCTCAGGGTCCGATTCATGCAGTTGTGCGTCGGATAGGGAGGTGATGCCAGGCGGCTATGGAGGCGTCCCAAGGTCATGACAAGAGAGAGCTGAGGAGGCCACAGGCATAGGAGAGGCCACGATAGAGGGAGAGGAGGGAGGCGAGACCCCCTTCTCCACAAAGAGAGAGGCCACCATCGCCCGATAAGGGCAAGGGCGTCGACATTGGGGAGAGTAGCGAGACAACTACTCTCTGAGCGGAGAGAGATTGTCTCCAGGTATAGGTGCAGACATTGCAAGATGAGGTTGCACGCCATTGAGCTGAGGTTACACAGCTCCGAGATGAGATTGCACGCCTTAGGGCACGGGGTGGAGGGGTGAGCATTGGGGAGCTGACACAGGCTATTGCCCAACTTACTTTCTACCATACTTTGTACTATCAACTGGTGCCAGAGGCGGATAGATTACCCCTACCAGCCAACATCGTAGAGCTGATCAGGATTGGGTCATCTAGGACTTCGTCCTGATCGAGGACCAGGACTCACAGTACTACACAAACTACGATGGGGCCACCTTGTCCACCTCAGGGTGGGGGAGGAGATGAGGCTGAGAGCTCTAGGGGCTCTCGAGGCTAGAGGACTGCACAACTTTGTACAGATTGACATAATAGCATTGTATTATTATTATTATTATTTTATTGATAGAGGATTGAGTATGCCAAGGTACAGATTGTGGCATACCAATCCAGTTTCGATGATGTATATATGTTGTTGATATATATATATATGATATTTTTTTGATCATATGACTTGTGTTATGCGTATTTTTATGATGCTTTTATGTTTGATTTAATTAATTTGATAATTGGATTAAGGATTCATGAAATTATGTCATTTTGAAAATTTATAATTTTGATGTCATGCGGTAATATTTTAAATGAAATAATCTGATGTAACAAATTGATTGTTTGTAATGTGATATGGTAAAAAAATAAAAAGACACTTCTAACAATATTTTCAAAGGACATTGTCGCTATTATAGACCATTTCATGGAGTCGCTACTCACTCGATCGTCAAGCTAATCCCAGTTATAGAAATATTGTTAAAAGTAAAAGAGTGCTTAAGAGACTGTCTTAAGACTTTGGTGCGATGGTGCAAATGATGATGATGATGGTTTGTTTTTAGATTTATAAAAATAGTATGCATGAAATAATGTTAAAATGATTTTTGCTAGGCATAAATTCCTAAGTGTGATAAAAGTTTTTGAATAATTCCCTAGGAATTATACCATCATTGCAAAATTGAAAGTTGACATAATGACATGAAATAATGAAAATGTGTTTGTAAAAGCATAATTTGTATAACATAATGAATTAAGTGATATGATTTTCATGATTTTTAAATAAATGGGGAATAAAATTGTTACAATGATTTGTGCTAGGCATAGAATATATAGGTATAGACTTATACCATCATCGCGAAAATCAAAAAGAGAGTTTTATTGCATGGTTGACTTTTAATAAACAAAAAAAATATGAAGATGAGGACTTGCGCTAGGCATAAATTTCCAATTTTGGTTTTGGAACTATACCATCATCACGAAAGTTGAAAAAAAGTTATAGATATATATGTTTTGATTGTATAGTTTTGAAAGAAATTTTTGATTTTCTATTATATAGTTGTCTTTATGGTAAACAACTGTACTTGAATTATTCCAAACAAGTTGCAAAAAGAATATTTCAAAGTATTTTGAAGACAAAAGTTAGATTTATAAGGAATCCCATGTGCATATGTGAATTCATTTCCGATCTTGATTTATCATAATGATACACAAAATCTCTCAAATACAAATGTGTGTGCGATTGCTTTGTGCATTTACCAGTTTTGAGCAAGATAATATGATACAAGTGATTTGAAGAAACCAAATAAGTGTTAATTAACCATGATGTAGATGCATATAACCATACTAGACTACTATGTAGGTCGGATTATCAAGAGCTAGCTAATCCATAAGCAGACATAGGTCTCGTACAAAAGAAGGTCGCTAATGTCACGGACATATCACCATGCTAGGAGTTACCCAAGGCCAAGCAGAGTTGGGCACAAACCACTTGTTATGGGGCTTACCTCACAGTTTTCGAATAATTGAGAATTCCAGGGATTCAAGCTCATCAACCCTTCTTTTATTTTCAAAGGGTAGGGAAAGGGATTTTGTTGCTTTCTTGCTTTCTCGCTTTCTTTTTTCTTTTGAACTTTGCTTCTTTTTCTTTTTGTATATATATATATATATATATATATATATATATATATATATATATTTTTTTTTTTTTTTTTTTTTTCATTGAACTTTTCTTCTTTTTCTTTGCTAGGGATACTTGCTCGAATTAGCTGTAGAGCAAGGGATTTTTATTCTGGGTAGGGGTGAGCTTGTCCTTTTGCCAATTCTCAAATATTCTAGACCATGTGCATGATAGGATAGCAGGGGAAACTTTTCGCTCAAGAAATCACGTCTACTATGTAGCAAAACATGGGAATTACAAATATAATCATTTTATTGTGAAAAGATGTGTTTGGTTTAAGTAAATAACAAGATCAATTCTCTATGCTCAAACTTTATTTAATTGAATTTTGTGAACTTTGATATAAGAGAGATTAATAACCATGCCAGATAAAATAAAGATATTTATTTTTATGAGTGTGCAAGTGAGGGATTCCAAATAAATGCTAATTTATCCAAAATAATTTGAAACATATAACTGCAACATTTGTAAGAAAATACTTTTTGAGAAGTTTTGAGAATGTTGACTCTCTCTTTCTTCTTTACATTGTTTTGGTTTCGAAAGAGTCAAGCATATTGTTGTTTTTATATTTTTATCATTATTTTGTTTTGAAAAAATGTAACAAGTGCCATAAATAAATGCAACAAATAGTTTTGAAGATTTTGATGATTATGAATGTTTTTGATGTTTTTGGATTTAAAAATTGAAAGAAAAATATAAGATAGTGATTTTGAATTATTTTAAACAAATATATACAAGGATGAAATGACCAAATTTATACATAGTAACATTTAAGATGCAAAATATTCATGGGTTTTTTAAGTTCTTTACCATCTAAGGTAGATAATTTGTATGCTCCTGATTCAAATTTAGCAGTAATAATGTATGGTCCAAGCCGCTTGGGCTCAAATTTACCTTTAAGGTCCTTAGTTGCATTTGTATTTTTTTGGTTTTCTTTTAAAACAAGGTCGTCGATCTCAAAGGATCGATGACGAACTTTTTTGGCATATGATCGTCTAAGCTTGTTTTGGTAAGCACGGAGATGTTCCAAAGCATTGATGCATTTTTCATCTAGGAGTTCCAGCTGATTGAGTCTGCCAGCATGATATTCATCTCCTACTTTGGTATGTTGAAGTAGCAGAGCCAGAGAAGGAACTTCTAATTCAAAGGGAAAAACTGCTTCAGCATCGTAAACCAAAACAAATGGTGAAGTTCCCATGGGGGTTCGAACACTAGTTCGATAGGCCCACAAGGCTGGATATAACTGAATGTGCTAGTCACGGCCGCTTTATTGACCAATATTTTGAGGATTTTGATTAAGGTTTTGTTAGATGCTTCTGCTTGACCATTACCCTGAGGATAATAGGGAGTGGACCAGCGATGTTGAATCTTATATTTTTGGCATAATTTTTTAACATCTTTATTTTTGAAACCATTGTCAAAAATGAGATTTGCAGGAATTCTGAACCTGCAAATGATTTGATTAAAAATAAATTTAGAAACTTGTGTGCCAGTGCAGGAAGCTAAAGGCATAGCTTTGACCCACTTCATGGAATGCTTAGTGGCGGTTATGATGAACTTGTGTCCATCAGATGACACAAGATTGATTTTGCCAATAATATCTAAGCCCCATTTAGAAAAGGGCCAAGGAGATGAAATAGCCTGCAGCTCTTGTGCAGGTGCATGGACAAGTTCAGCATGTTTCTGGCACTTGTCGCAATGACGCACATACTCATGTGCATCTGTTTCCATGGTAGGCCAAAAATATCCTATCCGAAGGAGCTTTTTAGCAATGACACTACCACTAAAGTGTCCTCCACAAGATCCATCATGGGCTTCACTCAAGGATTATTTAGACTCTTCTAAGTTTAAACATCTTAATAGGATACCTTCAAAAGATCTCCTATATAAAGTATTGCCAATTATTACAAATCGACTTGCTCGTCTACATAATAATCGACGCTGGTTTCTATTAAAATTGGCATGGAAAGTCCCATTTTGAAGAAAATCAAATATGTCCGTATACCAAGGTTCAGGATTAGTTTCGTTGATGAGAAACACATCCAAAGGCTCTAAGCATGACTTATTTGAAGCGGGTTCCTAGAGTCGACGAATAATGATAGTGGCATATTCGTCATCTAACTCCAAGGGCAGGAGAGATGTAGCTACGGCCATAGCATCAGCTGCACGGTTGCTAGTTCGAGGAATAGCTTCCAAGGTAACTTGATCAAATAGAGACATTAATTGTAAAACATAGGCCTTATATGGGCACAGTTTATCATCTTTGGTCTGATAAACTTCATTAATTTGGTTTATAACCAGTTGAGAATCGCAAAAAACTAATAGATGTTTAATTTTTAGCGCCAAGGCAGCTCGTAATCCAAGGATTAGAGCTTCATACTCAGTAGTATTGTTGGTGCAAGCAAATGTCAATTTGAAGGATAGAGGAATAAGATGTTTTTGCGAAGATATTAAAATAATACCCGCACCAGCCCCACTCATGCATCGGGCTCCATCAAAGTATAAGGACCATTGTTCAATATGGTCTGCCTCTAATTGAAGGCATTCGTTAGGAAACTCGATGACGAGGGGATGGGTAGACTCTAAGGGTGCAAGCAACTAATTGATCTTGCTATGATTTGACCCTTAACGTGACTTATGTCCTATGAATGTGAGATCAAACTCGCTTAGAGCAAGAACCCACTTGGTTGTGCGACCCGATAAATAAGGTCGACTCATGAGATACCTTAAGGGATCGTATTTGGCAATGACATAAGTTTTCTGACTAAGCATATAATGTCGTAATTTTTGCGTAGAAAAAATGACTGCTAGACATAGTTTCTCTAATGCTATATAGTGGGTTTCATAACTAATGAAGGTTCGACTAATATAATAATTAGCACGTTCTCTCTTTTCATCATCAAGCTGAGCTAACATAGCTCCTAAGGCAGAATCTGAAGCTAAAATATATAGGAGAAATGGGCGATCATGTTTAGGTGGTGAAAGCACAGGTGGATTAAGGAGGTATTATTTGAGAATTTCAAAAGCTTCTCTACATCGGGTGTCCCAATTAAATGGGACATCCTTCTTAAGGAGTTTAAGAAAGGGACCAATTTTGTCCGCCAGCTTATCGATGAAGCGACGGATAGCTTGAAGTTTACCTTGTAAACTTCGTAACTCAGATATATTAGTAGGTGCGGGCATATTAGTGATGGCTGCAATCTTGAGAGGGTCAATTTCAATACCACAGAAAGAAACTAAAACTCCTAATAGTTTGCCAGATTTAACTTTGAATATGCATTTTGCTGGATTTAATCGAATGAGATATTCTCGTAATCGATTAAAATTTTCTCAAATCATCTAAATGATTATATTCAATAATAGAGTGAGCTATGATATCATCTACATAATCATGTAGGATATCATGCATCATATCATGAAAAATATAGGTCATAGCTCGTTGATAATTTGCACCTGCGTTCTTTAAGCCAAATGGCATCACTTTCTAGCAAAAGGTACCCTAGGGGGTAATAAAGGCTATTTTAGCCTGATCTTCAGGAGCTATCCTGATCTGATTATAATCGGAGAATCCACCCATTAAGGACATCATCCCACTCTCGACAGTAAAGTCAATGATTTGATCCATGTTTGGAAGAGGAAAGTCATCTTTAGGGCATGCAGCGTTAATATCTCTAAAATCAGTGCAAACCCTAACTTTGGTAGCTTCTTTCTTGGTGACTGGAACTACATTTGAGATCCATTCAGCATAATCAATAGCTTGTATAAAGATAAAATTTAGGAGTTTTTCTAACTCCCCTTTGACTAGCAGAGCCACTTTGGGATGCATTTTTCTAAGTTTTTGTTTAATAGGTTTAGCATCCGGATGGACCACTAGATGATGCATGACTACGGAAGGGTCTAGACCTGGCATATCTTCATATGTCCAAGCGAAGACATCTTCATACTCTTTAAGGAATGCAATATATTGTTCTTGTTTTTCTTGATTTAATTCGGATCCAATATTGATTATGTGAGGATTATCCTCAGTTCCAATATTAATTTTAATGACGTTTTCTACCTCCATGTGTAGATCTATTTCAAAGTTAGGTGGGGCAGGTGAAACACCCAATTCTTGTAATTCTTGTAAGGTTAATTTGGATAATTCATCTTGAGGATTAGTGGCCTCAAGTTGGGCTATAGTTGGTATAGAACCATCAAAATAAAATCCATTGTGTAACATCTCTTCAACAGAGACGTCGTGGAAGATATCTCCTTCCAACTCTTCATCAGGGTCGGCAATCATTTCATGATAAGCTATGGATAGCATGTTACATGAAAACGACTAATTTTTAAGAGGCAAATCATCACACTTATCCAAATAATCTTGATAACATATGAGATGATCATCATCTTCAAAAGGAAAGGGTTGACCCTTACTAGGAAATAGGCCCACACCACAGCAGGCAGGCCACGGTTCTACCTTGAAAGGTTCTTTCATGCCATTTTGGAAAGGTCCCAAGCATTTCCCTTTATATCCCATTTTAAGCATCATGGGTTTAGCTTTAACATATTCATTGGTAAAATAACACCGAGCGTATCCCTCATGATGAGTTTTGATATTTCGAGGGATTCTTCCCCAGTCATATCCTTTATAAATGAAGGCACAACTCCCAACTTGGTAAGTAATTCCCATAGGTTGTGGGAGGCCTAAAGTACGAGGAGATGGCGGCAAGTTATTTAAAAGAATTGAATCTTGCATGAAAGCATTTGTTTTTTTTTATATTAAGATTGTGGATAAATCTGGTAAAATTTCATTGAAAAGGGCATAAGATGTAGAAGGCTTATTCCCTATATCTTGAGATGTGGAAGGTATGATAGTTGTTTCTGTAGGTTTTGAATTTATAGGGATAGAACTTGAAGGATTGGTTGTAGATTTAAGATATTTTTGAGATTCTAGAGTAATTTGTTTAGAGGATTGTTGATCTATATAGGAGGATGAAATTAATGGAGGGGAAATAGGTGAAGTTATGGGTGTGTGTTTCACAGTTTTAGATGAAAAATAAGAACTAGGATGTGTGGATGACAGAGCAGGGCAAAATTGCACTCCAACGGGTTCTGCCAAAGCACACATATCAAAAGGTCTAGGGTCACCATGGATAGTGACCAACTGATTTTTAAACTCAAATTTAACACATTGGTGTAAAGTTGATGGGACAGCCCGCATCGCATTGATCCAAGGGTGACCCAAAAGTATATTGTATGATGTTGGGCAATGTACAATAAACACGGTTGTTTCTAGGGTTCTAGGACCAACTTGCAATGGGAGGGTAATAACTCCACACGTTTCTTGTGTTTTGTCATTGAAAGCTTTGATAATCATGTCAGTTTTCTTCATTTCATCACTTCTAAAGCCAAATATTTGGTAGAAGTCAAAAGTGCAAATGTTTAGAGATGAGCCATTATCAATCAAGACTCGTTTGATGACCTACATCTCCAATTAGAGCAAGAATATATAAGGGATTATCCTTATGTAAACCGTGTTGTGGGATATCTTTATCCTGAAAGTCAATACAATCAACCTCTCGAGTGATGATAGTATTGTCCATAGCTTCAGGTTGGATGTTTTGAGGTACCATCATTTGGCTTAATGTAAGCATCAACTCATCCCTATGGGTAGGAGAAGATCTTAATAAATCCAAAAGTGAAATTCTGGCCGTAGTATTGGACAATTGCTCATTAATATTGTAAGGGGGTTTAGGTTGAACATTAGGAGCATGATTCCCTTTATTGGGATTTTTCAAAATGAATGGAGCTGATCCATCATTCTAGTTTGATTCTTGTTGGGAATTTTGAGCTTGTTGTCGGGTGACGACTCCAATGGTACCTACAATGTTATATTGAATACGTTGAACTAGTCTTGGTCGAGCATTGATGGCTTGTTCATTATAAAGGAATATATTAGAAGAAGGTCGAGTAGTAACTCTTCTAGGAAATGGTTCTTCTGGAACCATAGCATCTGTGACGGGTTGAATAGGATCTGATTCATTTTTAGAACTATTCGATTGGTTTGAAGTGATGTCCACTTCACTTTCGGTATCTGATTCTATATCACTAGAATCAGAAGTTTGGAAATTATTGTAAGGGCCTGGTTGTAACCAAGGATAAGGTTGTGTCAAATATTTGAGGATCCTGAATAGGTAATTGTCCGCTAATGGTTCCTACATATCGGGTAGGAGGCGGAACATTATGATGTTCGGTTTGATTGGCCACCTCTTTACCATGTTTTGGTAAAGGGTGTTGAAATATGTCTAAAGTTTGATTGGCATTTTGATTTTGATTTTGGGGAATGGTCTTCTAAGTATTATTAGGAGGTTTTTGTTTAGGTTGGAAGGCTTGCACTTCCATTTCATTATTATCAATCAAATCTTGTATTTTATGTTTCAACCTTTTACAAGCGTTGGTAGAATGTCCAGGTCCTCTATGGAAATCACAGTGTAAGTCAGCTCTGTATCCGGGTATAGTTGGATCAGGTTCCCGGATAGCTGGTAATTGGATCAAACCTCTTTCGAGTAATTGAGGTAAAATAGTTGATAAGGGTTGATTCAACCTAGTAAATTCTCGAGGAGGCTTATCAAGAGGTTTCAATATAAATTTTTTTGTTGTCTTCGTTGCATTAACATTAGCAACATTTTTGCTGTCAATGACTCTGTCATCGACAACTTATTTGTTTTTATATTGATTTCTAGAGGTTTTCTCATCATCCTTCTTCCTAAGTTGGCCTCTCCTAATGAGGGCATCTTCTACTCTTAGAGCTAAATCTATAGCTTGATCGAAGGTAGCTAAAGTAGCAGTTGATACCTCATAAGATATTTGTTCTTGTAAATTATTGATGAAAATGTCTAACATTTCCCTATAAGGTAGCACAAAATGCAGTTTTCCTATCAATTGCCTCCATCTCGCTAAGAAATCGGCAAAACATTCATCCTTGTCTTGTTTTAAATTTTATAGATCTTTAATGGTTACATGCCTCTCGATGTAGGCAATAAATTGATGGACAAATGATTCAGCTGTTTCTTCAAATTTTCTCAAAGAATGAGTGGGCAATTGATAGTACCACTCTAATGCCATTCCACCTAAACTTTTCGGGAACATTTTTAGTAATAGCAAGTCATCATGCGATATATCATGACATGCTATCCTAAACATGCGAAGATGCTCTATGGGATCTTCGGTTCCTTTATATATAGGCAAGATAGGCATGGGAAAATGCTTAGGGTATGGTTGAGCTACAACTATGGGATCCAAAGGTTGACTACATATCTCTCGATAATTATACGAGGGACGATAGGGATCTATCTGGTCCATACGTGAAGCTAACTGTTTCACCATGGCTTCCAGATTACTAGTTTGCCCCCCATATTGGTTTGGTAGGGCATTAACATGGGTTTTGTGAGCATATGATGGAGGGACATGAATATTAGATGCCATGTTACTATTGTGTAAATTGTTGGTAGGAAAAGTGTTATGAAGGAATTTTGAAGTTGTATTATGATGTATTCCAGATTGTTGAAAATTGGTGTTTGGCTTCGTTTTAGGTTTTTGTTTACTTGAAGCATATTGCTCAATAGTTTGGTGGAATAAAGTAGTGAAGGAAGGTTTCTTTTGTGTGGGAATGATTTTAGGTTGAATAACAGGTTCCTTAGGAGGTTGGATAACCTATTTTTTTGACATGTTTTGCATCATAGTGACCATATCTGTATTGGATGGCCCAGCCTTATCACTTTCTTGATCAATGAACGACAAGGGATTAGTGCGCACATCATACATATATTCCATGGCTGCTTGAGTGTTACTAATTTGCCCTTTATCAATACGAATTGCCACATTAAGGGCATCAATATTATCACTGAGAAATTTTTGGAGATGATCTACATTGTCAAAAGCAATAGTTCCATCTGGAGCTACTCTAGGGGATGAGGGTCCATCCTCTTTAACACTTCCTTCTTGTTCCTTATCTTCACCTAGATCATCTTATGGTTGAGCTAGAGTTTTTCCTTCTGAGGTTGGATCTTCAGGAAGGACATTTGGGTCTCTAGTTGTATCTTGTAACCAATCTTCTTCTTCTCCTATAGTTTCTTTACCATTCCTAAGTTTAGGCATGGTGCTCAATTTTGATTTCAGCAAATATATATATATATATATATATATATATATATATATATATATATATATATATATATATATATATATATATATATATATATATATATATATATATATATATATATATATATATGCAAAAAGTTTTAAGAGGTATATATTAATTATATACCTACTACTATATTTGAAATGAAATGTTTAAGTTTTTACTATGTTTTTTAGTTTTTTATTTTTTAGTTTTTGAAATAATATTGTAAAGACAATCAACACAATAATTGCAAGAAATAAGACTGAAAGTAATAATCTAGTTTTCTATAAACAATTTATAAATATAATTAATAGGCTCTAATTCTTCAGGAGTCATGAAGTGTTCTTCTTCAAATTGAAAGTTTTCTTTTAAAAATTAAAAAAAAAAGAGCTATAGTGATATTATCTGTCTTAGATGTTGGTTGATAGAAGTAAAGCTCGTGGCAATACTCTCGATATAACACAGCTCGAGGAACTCTATTCCATCTTTCTCTATCCGTAAGAACAACCTCTTGGTCTTCTACACAACCTAGAAACTGGTGTATAATGGCTGCGTTCTCGAGGTATTCCTCGAAGGTGAACAGTTCTGAATATGCTAGAGCTCTCCTATAAGCTAACCATCTATGGCAAGCTCTCTGAAGTTCATGATAAAAGACAAGTTGATGAGGATCCAAGATTCTATCTAGGACTAGCCTCTTGATTTGTTTAAGTTCTGTTGACCTAGATGAAATGACACTAAGTCTCCTATCAAGTTCATTCCACAAGAGTTGATTTCTATCTGTTTCAGGCACACTAAGTACGGAATTGACTTCTATGGCTTCCAATTGGTTTTTTACATTTATAGTAACTGCTAATCTTTTCATAGGAGCTACCATCTAAACATGATATTAAACTTAAATGATTCAAAATGCATCTATGTTTTAGTTGTTCTATTTTTTTTTTGTTTTTGTTTTCAAAAGGTTATGATGCATTCACGTCGGGTTCACCAAAATGTATCGCTCCAAATTTTTCGCATCCTTACCTTTAGGCTATAGGATCCATGCCCGGAAGGAGGATGGGAAAAGGATGTCACGATACCTCGGACTGAGAGGACTTGTGAAGGTCCCACCTCTCAAGGGAGGTGTATATTGGTGATTTTTTGACAAATGGTGGGTTCACTAGGAAACATTTAATGGTAGTTTCCACGCCTAGGTTTGGAATGTGTTTTAATGTGTTCATTTTTAGTCTTAAGCATTCAAATCCTAGGTTTTGCCAAATGAATCTAAATTAATCTATATGAAAGTGTAGATTCAATGAGTACAAAAAATAGATTTAAAGACAGAAAACAGAGAAATTATAGAATTTTAAAGAAGAATACCTGATCCGGATGTCTGATGATGATTTTGATGTTTGAAGTAGTCAGGATCATCTAGAATTTAACATAATCGTTTGAGATCAGACAAGATCATCTGAGATCTGACAAATTTTTTAGAGACCTGCAAATAGAAAAACAGATGCGAAATACCGAGAATGTAACTATTCTGATGGAGGGAAACTGTGTAAAATGATAGTGACGACACTGAACTAAAACTTAAAGACCAAAACATGTATGAATGATGTTGATTAAATCACAATTATCATTTAATTATGCCTTTGATCTAGATGGGTGAACTCCAAAATGCAATATAACATAAAATATCAAATAAACTAGCTAATTTGCAGAATAAAACAACAGAGAAAAGGTGAAGAAATGCAAACTTATGGCACTGATTGCCTCAATGTGGACTGCAGTCAAGATCGTCTCACATCAGTACAAAATTGTCTTTGATTCGACAAGATTGCCTCCGATCTGAACAGGTTCGTCGGTGACGATGTATGCTTGCTTCGACTGAAAAACAAGATGGTACCTGCAAAAAAATTGATATAAGACTACTGCAAATGGAAACTTAGGATGATTTAACATGCATGAAGTTAAGTTATAGATCATTTTAGCCAGGGGTTGGGAAGGGAAGGTCTTAAGGATTAAATAGGCTTAGGGGAGTAGTTAGGAGGTTGGAGATCATCCCTATTTGGGAGATCTCCAACGGGGGAGGGTCTCTATCGGTGCAGACACGCTTTTGCCCATATTAGAGACCCATTGGAACAAAAGATAATTGTGCAAAATCAATTTTGCAACAATATCATCTGGACGTCCTAGCCCAGACGAAATTGTCAGATCTAGGGTGATATCATCTGATCGGAGATGATATCATCAAACGGTCAAAACAACCTCTAAAAATGGCATGAAAAAGGGGGAAACGGATTACTCGACGGTTAACGAGCGGTTTGGGAGGTTAAAATTTGAATTTAAATTATTTACTAGGATGAATGTAATTATTACAATTTCACTACACCAATTTTAGGGTGCTACATGTATCAACTGGAAGATGGGTGACGAGTCACCCTTGACATTGTCTAATTTTTGGTTGTAATGCTGAAATTCCTTTCCTGTTGGTTGTTGAATTTTCACTCTATTTTACTAACCATAAATTCATGTTGAAGTTTGGTGTTCATGGAAATCAGGCATCGTGTTTGAATAAGTCGGGAAGTAGGTGCCTTATATGCAAAATTTAGGAAGTAGGCACATTCCATCGTATAATAAGAAGCAGGTACCTTCCACCGTTTAATAGGAAGGAGGTGTCTTTCACTGTACAATAGGAATTAGGCACCTAACACCATTCAACGGTAAGTAGGCACTTTTCATCATACAATGGGAAGCAGGTGCCTATCGAGAAGCAAGTGTCTATCGAGATGCATGCACCTAATAGTTAAGTTTTGAATGGAAATTAGGTGCTTCAAAGGAATTTTGGTGCCTAAATTCATACCTCTTCATCGATATTTAATAGATGTTTTCCTTCATTAAATTGCAAGTGCCAGGTCCAAGTGGGACCTCAATGAAAACATGCAAAAAATGCAACAGTTTACACTAAATCTACACAAATTACACTTAAAGACAAATATTATAAAATATGTAAAATAAACTATTAATTATATATTTAATTTCCATAAAACATTTATATATAAAAGAATATATGCCACACATTATGGGGAAAAGAGTACAAAAAATGAGCAATTTTGTGGCTCATCATCCCCCCATGCTTAAGAGGTGGTACATCCCTATGCCACTTTGAATTGGTAATTACCAGTTCTATTCACTTCATCCCAATAGACCCTAATGATCTATGTCCTCTTCTTATTAGCGGCCATGGCTTTCTCTTTTTCCTAGGGATTTCACCCCTTTGGTGCCTTAGGAGTTATTGTATCTTGACTCTACTACTTTTGGCATTTGCTACACCGTAGTGGTTCACTTGGACTTGCTCTCTTTTTGGATGGTTCTCTAGTCCAGGCCACCTTAACCTTATCAATATTTAGATAATAACTAGAGAAATTGATGGTATCCTTTTTAAATTTAGGCTCAACCATTTTCCAATACTCATGGTGAAGTGGCAAATTTTCACCCACAGGTACTGATTCTTTATCACCAAATGGGATGCTTGATTCCTTGGAAACCTTAGTTATGGGTAAATATTCCCTTGTTGGGTCAAGCTCAGGTTTAGCTTTGACCTCTATTTTTGCCACTAGGGGAGTTTTGTTGCTTGATGCTAGATCTTCCTATCACATAGGGCCTAGAAATCCCATCTACATAAAATATTCCTACATCCTTGAAGGCTTTCCATACTTCAATCCATACAAGTTCTAGATCTTCTCAGGTTGGGTAACTAGAATTTTCTTACAAGGCATGCCATATTGCTCCTTGGCCTCTTTCTCTGATTCCTTGACAGCTTTCTTGGAGGTCTTCTTCCAATTTTTCTTGTCTACCTTGATTTCCTCCTTCAGCTTCTCAAATATCTATTTTTGGGCAGTAAATAAATTCTTTGTTGCCTCTCATTCTCCATTTGAATATAGCTCTAATTCCTTATCAAATTTGATACCCAGTACCTTCATTTTTGCAACTCTCACTCTAGTTTTGGATCATCACTAATATGGTATTGTAGCTTTGTTTTTGGATCTTAGCTTGATATGTTGTACCTTGGGTCTATTGGTATAACTGATATTTCTTGGGATACAGTGGATTTAAGCTTTTGAGCCTATTTTTCCTCTATAGCAACTTGTTGCACATCAACTATGGCTGATTACTTAGCTCCTCCTTGTTCGTCCTACAACTACAATTACCTCTGCAGTTGCTGAATTATTTGATATAATTTGTGCATTTTTAATGTAGCCTCTTTACGAGACTCTTCAAACAGGGCATGTTCTTATTTAAATTTGGCTTCCCAAGTGGAAGCTTGCTCTCTTAATACCTATAGCTACTGTTGCAAATCCTCCACCTGGAATTCTGGTGGTACATCCTCCATGGCCACCTCCTTCTGAGGAGTTGGTCCACTATAAATTTCCTATAAAATATGGACCATGTACTCCTCCTTGTTAAGCTCATCTATTGGTATCTCCTTGTCGGATGAGCTCAAAACCACCCTTGATGCTTTTGTTCTTTTACTTTGCATCCTAGTAGAAATAGGCATGACACCTTGTCCTGCCTCTTCTTCAAATTGAGGTGCAAAAGGAGATGGAATCTATTGTTCAAATTTAGGTGCAGAAGGAGATGGAATTTGTGCTGCTTCCTCCCCAAATTGGAGAAAATCAGGGGATGATACCTATCTTGCTTCCCCTATAGTTCCTAATGGATAGGATGCAGGTGTCATTTTTGCACATTCTATTATCCCTTGGGTCAAATATTCATTTTGAATTTGGTCATCCCTCTCTTCTTGTACCCCTACCACTATACTAATGCCCACATATTCCTCAATCGTCACATTTCTATGTGACTTTGCATATCGAACCAAGGCCAAAATTAGTCCATGGTGAGCCAAGGCAGAGATGGTGCCTGCCTAGGATCACTTGGCCTCATCTTTTAAGGTGCATGCAAGGTAATGGGGGATATTGATTTTATCCCCATGTAGAATGTGATTGAGGAAATGGAAGTGGTTGGCATTTAGATGAGAGTACCTACCAGAGCATGTAAATAAGTGGGTGATCTGCTTGAAAACTACCCTCTAGAGCTCAGGAATGTATCGTTTTAGCAAGGTAATGTGTGTCAGGTACTCGATTGGTGCTCCAAAAAAAATTTGTGCATAGAGGGTAAGGTTATCCTCCTTGTACATGTGCTTTCCTATTAAAGGGAGACCCATAACTCTAGTGATGTAGTCCTTAGTAACTAGGATCTCCAGCCCCTGCATGCACATGACCCCATCGCTCATTGATGTCAAAAAATCATCTACCACTATTGCATCCTAGCCTTGACTGACATGTTGATAGTAGTCCATCCATTTTGTAGCATCCAATTATATTCGGATGTCTGCAAAAATGCTCAAGCAGTCAATCGACTCACTCTTCTTAAGGTCATGATTTTTTGACTTTCCTTTCATGCTTTGCCTTTAGTTCACAATTTGCTCAACAATGGTATTGCCTCCCCTTCGAATTACTACTATGCCTCACTGCTCTATTTTTTTCATTTAAGTTGGCTACATAGTAGCTGGTAAAAAACCTTTTAAAACAATTGTGTTCATGCACACAGGTAGTTAATTACTGTAATCAACATTGATTATGGTTATCCGTATTAGATTTCCTTCGAGCATGTTCCTGATTGTGCGAATATGATAACCATAAATTGTCAACCAATCATAAGCATACCATGTAGCACCATGCTAAGTGGATTTGTTCAAGTGGTTAATGCAATAATGGGGGATTGTGCTGGCACATTTCCATAGACACACATGTTCATAAAAATAATATACACAAAAAATAGAAAATTTAAACATGCATCTAAATTTGTTTTGTGGGTGCATATGTGTAGATATTAGTGGTGTGTTGCTATTATTTGGTGTTTGATTATGGGGTAAACTACAAAGGACAACAGTGGTCATGGTTCCCATGCAATCAATTTTCTTCAATGTGATTGGTTCTTGGTAGCTACAATGTGGCATATTTAAGAAATCCTAAAAATTTTAAAATAAAAGTTAGAAAAATGTATCTCCTTAGGATGGCAAACGTCCCCTCCTCAGAATTTGATCACTATCAACTTTTAATTTTATCCGCTGGTAGGTTTGAATTTGCATGTACATGGAGTGTTGATGTGGCTCAAGCCACATCCCAAGGCTGACATGTTATTCTGTCAAGGAATAAAATGGCCATAGTAGACAAAAATTAGGTGCCTTTTCATAGAAATCAGGCACCTTCTTTTCAAATTATGGCACGTAGGTGCCTTGGAAACTATAAATATGCACTTTAGGAATTAGGTACTTTTATTAACATGGGAAGTAGGTGCCTTAGAAATTAGGTGCTCTACTTAACACAGGAATAAGGTGCCTTATAAATCAGACGCTTATGCCTAACATGGGAAGCAGACACATTTTTGCCAACTATCAGGTGTCGTACTTATAAAATAAACTTTATACAAACCATTTTTTTATGCTAAAAAAAATTGGTGTCAGTTTTCTTAAAACTAGAAGTCGACCGTTCTAAAAAACTAGGATTCAAGTGTTGATCTGTCAAAAAATAGGATGTATGTGCCATGTTCATAACATACTGGAAGTCAGACATCATAAAACACACAAAGAGAAGTATTCACCCTCTATCATACAATGGGAAGTAGGCACCTTCGATCATACAATGGGAAGTAGGTGCCTTCTTATGTACAACAAGAAGCACGCACCTTTCTTCGTACAATGGGAAGTAGGTACCTTCCACCAAACAACGAGAAGTAGGTGTCTTCCCATCAAATACCAAAAAAATTGGTGCTTCTCTTTTATTTAATAGGTGCTAAATTTTATTTTTTTTGTATTTGTGTTGTCAGGTTTATCAGGCCCTTCAATGCCTTTAATTGAAATAACAAGAACAAAATCAGCATTTGCCTTTGAACTAACAATTGAGTGTTTTATTGTCCAAAGAGGCCAATCCAAACATTCTTGTGTTGGTTCAGGTTTAGTATTCCCCTTTTGAGGGATGAAATACTCCTACTCCTAGAAAGCTTGGAAATGCACAGGTTCATGGATCATGTGCCCATTAGGCCTAGGTTTTCCAAGCTGCCTAAGGATTGCACAAAGGGTATTGTACCTACAAAACAAAAACACAACTAAAAAAAAGAAAAACTTTGAAAAAATAATTATTTTTGGGCCTCTGTGGACTAGGTCCACATCTTACTGACTCAAAATAAAATTGGAATCAACTAGGATTTCTCCCATGCCTAAAATAGACTCAATCATGTATGTATCAAACACATGGTATGGACGCGGGTAGTGGCCATTGACTATTAAGGTAATATTGTTGTCATCTATTAATCCGATCCTTATATCCCCATTGTTGATGACTTCAATAATTTCATATGGCTCTATCCAATGCTGCATGAGCTTACCCTTCCTTTCTTGGAATAAGGAATCATAGAGTAATGTCCATTCTCCCATTTTAAGTTACTTTGGCTTGGTGTGGCGGTCATGCCACTTGGCCCTTTGTTTCTAAATGATGTTTATTTTCTATAGAGCCTCAAGGTGGTATTCATCTAGATGATTAAGCTTAAATTTTTTCTTTCTATGCATCATCCAGATTTATATTCAATTCTACAGTATTCCTAAGTGTTTTGACTTCAAATTCTATAGGCATCATGGCACTTTTCCCATAGACTAACTAAAATGGTGTGAAACTAGTAGTAGTCTTCTAGGTGGTCCTATAGGCCCACACTACTTCTGGTAATCTAGTATCCCAATCCTTCCTATGTTGTTGCACTATCTTTGTCATGATATTTTTCAACTCTTTGTTGATCACCTCAACTTGCCCATTTGCCTATGGATGGTAGGGAGTGGTTTTGTTATGCCTAATTTTGTATTGTTGCATGATTTCTTGGATCATCCTTGAAGTAAAATAAGGTCCTTGATCAGTTGTGATCTCCCTTAGGACCCCAAATCTTGTAAAAATTTATGAGTATAAGAAATATGCTATAATTTTTTCCTTTGAATCACGCAAAGCTTGTACTTCAACCCACTTTGTCACATAGTACAAATTAGGATATACCTCTTACCTCCTGATTGTGGATTAATAGGTCTTACAAAGTCCATCCCCCATTTATCAAATGGTTCAATGTGAACATGTGGTTGGAGTGGCATCTCATCTCTAAGAGTAGGTTTGTCCATCCTCTGACATTGATAGCACTATTTCACATGCTTTCCTGCATCCTTGAATAGTGAAGGCTAGTAATAACCAACCTACAACACTTTATATGCAGTTCTTCTTCTTGCAAAATGCCCACCACAAGGTTCATCATGGCAAGCCTTTATTATTTTAATTATTTCATTTCTAGCAACACATGTTCTCATTATTTGATATGGTCTTTTTTGGAACAAGCACCCATCAATCCATGAGAAATTTGCACTTTTCTCAATTAAACTTTATTTTTCATGAGGTAAAAGTGTAGGGGATACTCTACCTGTGGCTAAATAATTAGCCATATACCAAGGTATCTGATCATTTAGAACAAACAAATGTTCATTTAGAAATTGGTCTTCTATAGCTGCATAGTCTAGATGTGTCAACCTAGACTAGAAATTAGCTACCACATTTTCCTTTCTTGGCTTATCCACTATTGTCACATCAAATTCCTGTAAAAGCAACAACCATCTAATAATTCTGCCACTAATCCTAGATTTATTTGTCAAGTATTTGATTGTTGAGTGGTCAGTGTGTACAAATACCTAATAACCTATAATGTAATGATGAAATTTGTTAATAGCATGTATTACTACAATAAAATCCTTCTCTATAATATTATAATTAAGTTCAGCACTTATAAAGTTTTTACTAACATAATAAATGGCATAAAAATCATCACCATATTTCTATCCTAGTATTGAACCTATTGCATTGTTATATGCATCAGGATATATGTGAAAAGGTATGGTCCAATTTGGACCTCTCAACACTGGAGAAACTATTAGGTTTTCCTTTAAAGTTTTGAATGCTTGTTCATATTTTTTAGTCCAGATAAACTCTACATCTTTAGTTAACAATGTGGTAAAAGTTTTAGCAATTATGCTAAAGTCTGATATAAACCTCCTATAATATCTTACTGATCCTAGGAAATTGCAGATGTCCTTTTATGTTTTAGGAGTAGGCAAAGTTTGGATAACTTCAATTTTCTTTTTTTCTATCTTGATCCTATCTACAGAAAGGTGATGTCCTAAAACTATCCCTTCCTACATGAACATATAGTATTTTCATTGCTTAAGGACAGGTTAGTTTCCTCACAACATTTAAGTGTCTTTTCTAGATTTTCTATGGAAATTTCAAAATTTTCACCATATACAATGAAATAATACATATATACCTCCACAGTCTCTCCAATCATATCTAAAAAAATGCTAAGAACTGCCCTCTGAAAGGTGGCAGGTGCATTGCATAGGCCAAATGGTAAAAATTTGTAAACAAATGTCCCCCATGGGCAAGTGAAGGTAGTTTTATCTTTATCTTCCTCCCCTATTTGGATCTAATTATATCCACTAAACCCATATAGGAAAGAAAAGTACTTCTTGCCTACTAAGGTGTCAAGGACCGAATCTATGAAAGGTAAGGGGAAGTGGTCCTTTTTAGTTGCTTTATTCAAAAACCTGTAATCAACACAATTTCTCAATTTTCCATTCTTCTTGGGCACCACCACTAATGGTGATACCCACTCACTATCTGAAATGGGGTAGATGAATCCAACTATGAGAAGTTTTTGTAATTCTACTTTGACAATTTCTTTCATAGCTGGTTTCATTCTCCTTTGTGGTTGTCTTACTGATATAACCTGGTCTTCCAAATATATTCTATGTGTACAGGTCTCAGGAGTTATTCCTCTCATGTCAAATTACTCCCAAGCAAAGGCATCTTGATGTTTTTCCAATGTTTATTTTAGTTTGGTTTGCTTTTCAACTGTCAATTGGTCATCTATGTTTAGCATTCTACCAGGTGCAACTTCTATTTGCTGAATATGGTGGTTTTTTACTAATGGTAACTTAGGAGGAGGATAAGAGGATTATCCATGAAAAAAGTGAGATATCACCTTGTCCTCATCACTTTCATCTTCCTACTCCTCAAGTGTCATGACATGTTGGATTATTGGTAGACCATCAATATCTTGTCTTCCATCCTCAAGTTCTCCCAATAAATATACATACTATGTAGGTGGATGTATGATTAACTTTTTATATTCTAACCATTTGAAATGGTCATTTTTTCATCCCTACAACTTATGTAAGCATTAGTTGTTACCAGCCAAGGTCTACCTAAGATCAATGGCTATCCACCTAGTCCAGATTTAGATTATAGCACTAGGAAATCTATTGGATATTCCCATGCATCTACTATGATAGTGATATCTTCTAGTATACTTTTAGGGAGTACTATAGATGTATCTACCAACTGAAGCATAGTTTTAGTGGGATTTATATTAGTCAATTTTAGTTTTTGCATGGTTTCATGGGGTATGACATTGATGGTAGCCCCAAAATCTACCAGTGTGTTGGGTAAAACATAGCCTTCTATTTTTACAGTCGTCATAGGGCTTCTTGGATCTATGTATTTCTAGCTAAAGGTATTTCCTAACACAATATCAGCTAACTGACCTACCAAATTGATTATTTTAGCTAGTTTCCTCCCTAGTTTTTTGATGCATAGATCTCTTATGGCCTTTCCATAGATAGGTATGTCCCTGATGGCCTGAAAGAGAGGGATTGTGATTGTTAAGTTTTTTAAACTAGATAGGACATCAAACTCTATTTGTATTGGTTTCTTGGGTTCTTGGAACCTTTGTGGAAAAGGTGGAACCTTATATTTGTTATGTACAAGTGTTTATTATTATTTTATTTCCTCTATAAGGGGTGATTCTCCTTTCTCTATCTCTACTGTTTCCTCTTCTTCTACAAGAGGAGTGACTTCTACCCCTAATTAATTTCCTAACCTTAATTGGATAGGATCACAATATACCTTAATATTATACATGGGTACATATCATTTCCGTCTAATAGGTTGGCTACTACTTATTGTTTGGGTTTACTATTGGTTGTGCTGGTAATTGAGGAGTCCTTGGAGCAAGAAGAGTAGGCAGGCTTCGATGTGGTGGATCAAAGGCAGCATGTTGTGGATATTGATTCTAAGCATTTTGATTTCTCCACTACTACCCAGGCTATTGGTATTGGTTCCAAAGGTAAGGGTTGTAAGGATTTTCTCCTTGAGGATATGAATTCCAAGGTTGTTGACCATACCAACCTATGTTGGGTGGCTGAGCTTGACCTTGATTTTAGTAATTGCTACCCCCATAGGATGACATTATTGATTACATATTGTTATCGATAGGAGACTATTTCCAGTTCCTCCTATTATCCATAAATTATACCTCTACTACTTTAGGTTCCTCTTTAGATTTCATTAATTGTGGACACAGCTTCATTTTATGATCCTTTTTACAAACAGCACATACATGAACTTTTTTTCTAGGCACTCATTTTTGGGGTTTTTGCCTCTGCATTTAGAACATAAGTAGGCTAATGCTACCTCATTTTCCTACTTCTTTTTTTGAAGGAGTAAGGTATCCATAGATGATAACATCTCACTCTTAAGGTCTTCTAGCATGTTGCCTATTTTTGTTTAAGTGACAATGGTGGATTGCTTAACATTTCTAGGGGTTAACTTACCCTTTCTTGAGAAATTTTGACACAACTGCCAAATATTTTCCATTTGATGTTGGTAATTTTCTCCCCTAGAGATCATGTTTAAAGCTTCCAAAGATTCATTTGTCAGTCCTTTCAGAAAAATACTTCTTAGGGACCTATCTCCTAGTTTTGAATGGGGTGATCTTTGCAAATTAAAGCTAAACCTATCCCAGTATTCTTCCATAGATTCCCCTTCCTTTTGTGTCATATCTAGGACTTCCTCTCTCGCATATCTTGCCCTACCAAAATCTTGATACTAATGCAAGAAAAAAAATTTCAATTGTTCCTAGGTAGTTATCTGTTTATCCCTCAAGTTGATGAACCAGCGCAAAGCTGAATCATTGAGGGTGGAAGGAAATAATTTTAGTTTTTGAGAATATGTGGTGTAATCCATAGATCTGCATAAAAAATCAAATTTAAATAGGAAGAGGTCTGGATCCTCTGTTGGTAGTCCTCTAAAGGTTGGAAGGTGGGTAGAAGAGATGTGTTTCATCTTGTGATCTCCCCCTGCCTCTCCTATTGGAAAACTAAAACTAGTGGATTTTTCCTCTGTATTTTCTACCATTTTGTCCACTAATGGAGTTTATACCCCTACTACTTTAAAAGTAACTATCAATGCTTCTAATTTATTTCTTTTGTCCTTTAGAAATAGGGACAAGTCATCATTTGAAATGGTTCCATATAATACTGCTTGCCAACATTTAGCATTCAGTAGATCCTCCTTAGATTGAACTCTACTTATCTCTAACATTGTTCTAATATTCTACTAAATTATTTTAGAAGGGTCTTGTGCAAATAGTGGGTGTTCCTACCAATGCACAGGTGGAGAGTATAATGGTGAGAGGTCAATCTCAAGTTTAGGTTATACTAAAGAAGAAGGATTCTGAGAAACAAGTTCTTTATTTTTGACAAAACAACCGTCTTGTCCCCTATTTTTAGGTGGACTCATAAAAAGTTTTAGACGAAGGTTTCTAAAGAAAACACTCTAAAATACTGTAACTATGTTTCCTTTAGAACAAGAAATTACAATGGCTACTCTCCAGCAACAGTGCCAAATTTTTGGGCAAAATATTGGTTCATTTTCTACAGTTCAATTAATTACCTCCATTTAATTCTCAACCCAAGGTAGCTCGTAGTCTTGTGAGCAGTCATGCAAAATCTATGCTTGTAATATCTCCTTCAGATATGAATACCTTGTATTATGGTTTAAGGGGTGTTTTTTATTCATTGGAGTTTATGTTTAAACCAATAATTTCATACTAAGTTTAAGAAAACAAGACTAAAAACATTTAAAATCTAAATGACTACCTTGCTGGAAATTACAAAAAAAATAGGGAAAATAACTTGAAATAAATTAATCTATTAAATAAAATATAGAAAACAAGGGAAATAAGAAATAACTCTATTGTGAGTGGTCCAATGCTCCATCAGGTTCTACCCATGATATAATGTTCACCGGATGTCCTTAGAAGATATTTTTATAGGAAAATATGTAGATATTTTATTAACAATTATAGCATAATAAAATTATAATAAATTTTGGGTGTCTTCTTTAGGGGTGGCCTGCATATTTATAAGGTATGCATCCAGCCCTATTACAATTTCTAATATGAATCAGAAAATTATTCGTTGTTACAATTGTTTGCTTGATTACAGGAATCAAGTAAAATATCATGATATTTTAGCGTATTCTATTTCTAGAATACGCTAATATTTATTTTCCCAATTATGATTTATGTATTAGCTAGAATATGGGTGATGAGTCACCCTTGATATTGTCCCATGTCTAGTTATAATGTTGGAATTTCTTTCATGCTCATTTTTGAATTTTCACTCTATTCTGTAGACCACAGAGTCATGCTAAAGTTTGGCTTTCATGGAAATCAGGCACCATGTTTGAAGAAGTTAGGAAGTAGGTGCCTTATATACAAAAGTCAAGAAGTAGGCACCTTCCATCTTATAACAAGAAGTAGGTGCCTTCCGTCATTCAATACGAAGCAGACACATTTCACCATACAACAAGAAGTAGGCACCTAACGTTGTTCAATGAGAAGCAAACACCTTTTGTCATACAATGGGAAGCAGGAGCCTATTGAGAAGCAGACACCTATCAGGACATAGGTGCCTAACAGTTAAGTGTCGAATGGAAGTCAGACACTTCAAAGGAATTTGGGTGCCTGACTTCATACCTCTTCACCGATATTTCATAGATGTTTTCCTTAATTAAATTATAAGTGCCATGTCCAAGTGGGACCTCAAAAAAACATGTAAAAATGAAATAATTTCTACTAAATCTACACAAATTACACTTAAAGATAAATATTAGAAAACATGCAAAATAAATTGTTAATTATATATAATTTCCATAAAATATTTATATCTACAAGAATATATGTTGCACATTATGGGGAAAAGAGTACAAAAAATAAGTAATTTTGTGGCTCATCAGTGATGTTGTTTTTACCCCAATGGTGGAAGGGGATTGTTGTGAAATGCAAATGATTGAGTTTATCTTGCCCTAATAGAGAAAGGGTTTTTTGCCAAGTGTAGATGTCATGATCATGTAAGATGTATCCCATTGTGGAAATTCAAAATAAATTTTTGGTTACCCCAATTTTGGGGTGATTCCATGTTGTTGAATAAAATACCTTTTGGCATCATTGAAATGCAAAGTGATGAAAATGCAACAAAATAAAAAGAGTCAACTTTGGAGGGTCTACTAGTGACTGTCGGATAATTCCCACAATTGGAACCAATCACCCTAGCTAGAGCCTATCTCTGTGATGACTTTCAATGTAAAAGGAATGATGAGTTATGATTTTGTCCATGTTTCAAGCCCCACAAACAAGGCCATCAATGACAGTTGTTGAGAAAATTGGTCATGGCATAGTCTCACTCAGAAAATGAGGGACCAAAAATAATTTTGCTTTTGAACAATGAGATATTTGATTATGAATATGACCAAGTGTTCTTATGGTGATTTATTCATCTTACCGAATTGCATGGATGCAAATCGTTGCAATCGCCAAGGAGATAGAATAGACCACTAGATACGAGGTTCACTTGAAGTTGTGTATGAACTTGGAAAATGTGCAAATGCAATGATTGATGGATGAAAATGATGTTGGAATGAAGGTGTGATGATGAGAAATGCATTGATGATTGAATTGAGTGATTTTGTGAAATTTTGTATTGATTTGGAGCATTTTGAAGCAATTTTGGATAATTTTGTGCCTTTTGGGCGTAAATAAAAGTTAGCCATCCAAATCAATTCATATTATCACAAAAATGAATGCAATGATGGAATGGATGATGAGAATGATGAAAATGGTCATTTTGTGAAAATTTGGACCATTTTGAAGCATTTTGTAACTTGTAATGATATTTTGCGACTTTTGGTCACAAGCAAAAATTATGAATCCAAATCGATTTTGGTTTTCACAAAACATGATATTATGATGAAATTGATGTATGGATGCAATTTGGAATGATTTTGTGGAGGTAAGCTACCATTTTGAATCATTTTTATCTTTTGTCAACTTTGATGGCAAACACTAGTGGGGCACCTCCTGCATGTGTAAATGCACGCCAGAGTTTTTTGTTCTCCAAATGCAGGAAGGCGTTTCAATGCGCCTGGAAGTGCCCATGGGTATTTCAATGTGCCTAAAATAGCTATAAATAGCCTATAGAAGGGAAAACAAGTTCATTCTTGCATTTACAAATTTTTGAAGCTACGTTTGAGGGAGTGGAGTGGAGTGGAGTGGGTGGGTGAAGTGTTGCGGAAGCTATGGCGATGGAGGGTGCGGATGCGGGAGTGGGAGCAGATGTGCATTTTGTGAAGGTAAATGCCTTTGAAGCTCTTTGATTACTTGTGCAATTTTTTTTGTGACATTAATGTTTTACCTTTATGTATTGTGCTACAGTTGAGGATTTTGGAGCCTTGACATCGGTTCTCACCTCTCATCCTAGGGATGAGGAAGGTGGTGCGAGAGGACCAGTGGGAGTGGCTGGAGGTTGTGGGGTTGGCTGGGGTAGCCTAGATAGATGTGGTGAGGGTGGATGAGGGGTATCTCTCTACCTTGGTAGAGAGATGGGATCTAGATAGGGGGACATTTCAGCTCCCTACTGGAGAGATGACCATGACACTTGAGGATGTATATCGCATCCTCAAGTTGCTAGTGGAGGGCTTACATGTCGAGGTTGGACACGATAAGGGGCATGAGCTGAGCTAGTTATTTGGAGATGATTGGTGGGATGTGGAGGTGATGGGTGGAGGGATAACATACTTGTCCATGTATACGGACAAGAAGTTGGATGCCCTTCCTACTTTGGTGATGTTCATGTTGGCCAACATAGTGGCCCCGAATAGCACTAGCTATCAATTCCCATGGAACCTTATCGAGTTGGTGTGTGACATGATTGACACACCTTGAGTGTATGCATGGGCTCCTACATTATTGGTGTAGTTGTACCAAGAGTTGTATGAGGTGAGGAGGTAAAGGTAGAAGGGGCTAGGGTGTAGTGTGCTACTATAGTGTTGGGGTTGGGAGCATTTTAGTGTGGCTCAACCTATGGGTTTGCTAGCTATAGCATGGGATAGGGAGAAACCTTATGCTATGAGGTGGTCGATGGTAGAGGAGGTGCAACTGAGTCATCCTATTTAGATGAGTTAGTGGTACAAGGATCTATGGGTTGGATTGACATTAGCTCAGGTGATATGGAGGCCATGGTGAGGTGTCATGTGGATAGGTGATGGGGAGAAGCTATAGAGGGTTCGATAGGCTAGGTGGGTAGTTGGGAGGCACAAGAGTGAGGTGGAATTGATCCAATTCTCATGGGTATTGAGATAGTTTGGATTGAGGTAGGGAGTTCCTAAGGCACCAATGCTCTACAAGCATCATCGGGATGAGATGGGTCTACCTTATGCTGAGGCATGGAGGATGACTTATGAGGATGATGAGGAGATGGATCTCCTTGATGTGGATGATGTGAGGACTACTATGGAGTATGATGTATGGTTCACTACACAACCACCATGGGTACCGAGTCTGGCAATAGATGGGGGGAATGGGGATGGGGATGAGGTAGAGGTCGAGGAGGCTAATGAGGCTCCTAAGCATCAAAGGCACCTTTGATCTAGCAATCAAAGGAGGTGGTCTAGGGGTACAACTGAGTAGGCACCTAAGATTGGAGGTGATGGAGGTGGCATGGAGGATAGGGAGGAGATTTTAGATGGGCCTCCTAGTCAGAGTGAGGAGGATTGGGTGAGGTTGGAGCAGTTGGTGGTAGAGTAGGATGCTATGGTAGTAGCTCGAGATGTAGAGATAGCTTAATTATGGGATGTGGAGATGGTGGCTCAAGATGTAGAGATAGCTCGATTTGGGATGAAGCTAGAGGTATGGCTGATTGTAGGTGGAGGTGAGGATAGGACCATGAGGCTCCAGGTAGAGCTACTAGAGAAGAGTCATCAATAGAGACATGATGTACACCACCTTTGAGCTCGAGATGGATATATCTAATTGTTGGAGGATCGATTGATGGAGCATGACATTGGGCTTCTAGATCCACCCTCCTCATCCATATCTAGGTCTATTAGGCCTAGTGAGTCTAGGCATAGCTCTAGGTCTAGGGCTCCTTCAGGGTCACAAGGGTCCTCTTATAGGCATTAGCTAGTGCTTAGATGCACTTTTTGTATATGAGCCTTGGTGCTCCATTGTATATAGCCTTTGGGTATTCATTGTACATGTAATATTTATATATATATATACATGGATTTTACTTTTGTGTTATGATTTTGTGTGGATTTTTTGTGTATATGGATGATTAATGCAATGATAATGTGTATGAATGCAAATGTATATGGATGATTAATGCAAGTGATAATGTGGATGAATGCAAATGTTCTAATGATCATTCATAGTTTAGATTTTTCTTGGCCATGTTTAGCATTATTGTTTAATTAGGGGCACCAAACTGGTGGTATGTGAAATGGAAGACTCATGTAATGTTATGGATGGAAGAAGATATGGATGTTGACATGGAAGAAGATATGGATGTTGATATGGAAGAAGATATGGATGTTGATATGGAAAACTGATTATTTTGTAGAGACTCAGACATACTAGTGGCATCAAACAAACTCACTAAATACTGCCTAATTTCTCTAAGACCAAATGTGTGTGCAGTGAATTCATTTACCAAATCATGAGCATGGTAATGACTCAAGGTAATCAAGAACCAATGTGTGTGCAAGTGAGTTCATTAACTCATCTTGAGTAAATTAGGTGAAACCTATTATGGAGAAGACCAAGAAGCTAGCTTGTCCTTATGTGTGGTCAGAGGTCTCTTTAAAAGAGATGTGTCACCACGCATGAGTGTACTCCACTGCTAGTCAAGCATCTATAGCCCCGGTGGAGATTAGCTCCATAGTCCAAGAATTTGATCTCTAAGTTTTGGGGATGACTACCTAACCATCTGACTAGAAATGTAGTACTATCCTTACAACTTGAGGATCAATGGTGTGTGATGTGTAAAATATTTAGAGTTTTTAGGGGTTTTACCCTACTCTTTATTTTATTTTGAAATTTGTGATAGTGGTGAAAACCACTATTTTTGTGGACTATGTTGCATGATGGGACAAGCAAGGAATACCCTTTTCACTTTGAGGTACAACCCAAGTATGGTGTTATCCCTCTTTGACACAAGATGTTTTTAAGATGTGTAATTGTGTTTGGTTCAAGAATTTTTTAGAGTCAATTCCTAGAACTCAAGATTTTCTTAGTGAAAATGTGTCTTGGTCCTAAAGAAAACTCGACATGTATTTGGAGGTTGCTTAAAACACTAGGAGTGGCTGAGTGACCGAAAACACCTAGGAATTATGGACATGTGGTTTGCAAATGATAATTTTGACTCAATGGCATGGTGCAATGAAATGGATGATGATTTGAAGGTGCCCCCTAATTAAGGCAACATGACTTTATTGGACCAATTATTATCTAAACTGAATAAATGATCCCTAATATGAAATGTGAAATGTGGTTGTGAATGCAATGTAATGAATGCAATTTATGAAATGAAATGTATGAAATGCAATGTATGTTTTTGTGTAATAGCCATGTATATATACATATATAAATCACATTATGCATAGAATGCTCTCAAGTGTATAACATTAAGTGGTTTAGGCTCTTCAACTCCCTCTAGACTGGCAAGCCTATAAGTTCCTTTACCCACTTTTTGAGTAACAATGTATGGACCTAACCAATTAGCCATGAATTTATCATGAAGATGCGATAAAGCATTGGTATTTTGTTGATTCTCTTTAAGAACAAGATCTCCTACTTGGAATTCATGTAGATGAACTTTGGCATTGTAAGCACACTTTAGGCGGTCTTGATATACTCGTAAATGCTCTAAAGCATTGACTCACCTCTCATCAAGGAGTGTGAGTTGGTCAAGATGTGCTTGTCTAGCAGTATCATCATCTATGAATTCTTGTAATGAAATTCACAATGAGGGGATCTCAAGCTCAAGAGGCATGATTGCTTTGGCTCCATAGACCAATGAAAATGGTGTTGCCCTAGTAGGCATGTGGATGCTTGTTCGATAAGCCCATAATGCCAAGGGAATTTGTGTATGCCAATCTCTATGATTTTCTTTAACAAGTTTCTTGAGAATAGCAATTAAGGTCTTATTGGTAGCCTCAACTTATCCATTTTCTTATGGGTAATAAGGAGTCGAGAAACTATGTTGGATATTATATTTCTTGCAAAGTGCTCGAACATCCTTGTTCTTGAAAGACTTGCCATTGTCAGAGATGATTTTTGAGGGAATACCAAAATGACAAATGATATGTTGAAGTATAAACTCCACAATTCTTGGCCCTATCATACTAGTTAGAGGAATTGCCTCAACCCACTTTG
Organism: Wollemia nobilis; assembly: GCA_028583015.1. Classification (NCBI taxonomy): domain Eukaryota; kingdom Viridiplantae; phylum Streptophyta; class Pinopsida; order Araucariales; family Araucariaceae; genus Wollemia; species Wollemia nobilis. Next base: position 7,168,995 of record JAQPPZ010000040.1, read on the forward strand.
TGAAGTATTCAGTGGTTGTGATGATGAATGTATGTTATCCCAAGGAAGGAGGTGAGATTTTTCCAATTAAATCAAGACCCCATTGTGAAAAGGGCCAAAGGCTTTGAATAGGTTGTAATGCTTGTGATGGCACATGAGTTAAATTAGCATGCTCTTGACATTGCTTACAATGTTTGACATATGTGCAATAGTCGTATTCCATGGTGGGCCAATAGTAACCCATGCATAAAATACGCTTTGCAATGGCCATTCCACTAAAATGACCACCACAAGTACCATCATGAGCTTCAGCTATGGCTCTTTGTGCCTCTATAGACTCGAGACAATGAAGGAGGATTCCATCATAACCACGTCTATACAACACATCCCCCAAGAGAGTAAAACGAGCTACCTTTTGCTTGAAAGTGCATTTAGCAGTCCATGACATATCTGATGGGAGTGTTCCAAACTTGAGAAAGGCTATTATTTGGTTTGACCAAGGCTCATATGGCTCCAAATGGATAAAGCAAACATCCTTTTCATCCTTAGATTCAGCATGGATAATTGCAGATTTAGAGATCATTGTGACAATGAGTGGTTGTACCTCTCCTAAGGAGTCCTTTGGAATCAATGATCCAAGAGAGGCCATCACATCTACAAATCTATTAGTCAAACATGGCAAACTATCAATTTCATACCAATCAAACTTAGAGAGCAATTTCATTGCTACTTCATGGTAAAGTTTTATGGTAGGTTCTTTGCATTGGTATTCTCCATTGATTTGTCTAACAACAAGTTGAGAATCACCAAATATCTTGATACACTTTATACCCATAGCTATAGCTGCTTGAAGACCTAATATTAAGGCTTCATACTCTACATTATTGTTTGTGCATTGGAAGTCTAGTTTGAATGATAAGGGGATAGGCACCCCCTAGGGTGTATGAAACATGACTCCAACACCTTGACCTTTTTCGCACTTAGAACCATCAAAGAAGAGAGTGATATCGATGTCTTCCTTCGGAATGACATCTTCTTCTTGTTCAATGATAGTGAATACCGAATCATCTAGGAGCTCAATAATCAAGGGTTGATCACTAGGAAGTGGAGCTTCCACAAGTTGATCGGCTATGACCTGACCTTTAATGGATTTTTGGCTAATGAACTCAAGATCGAATTCAGTAAGAAGCATTATCCATTTAGCGGTGTGGGTGTTATTGTAAGTGTGAGACATCATATAACGTAGAGGATTTTCTCTAGCTATGACATATGTGGTGTGACTAAGCATGTAATATCTGAGTTTCTTAGTGGTAAAAACCACTGCTAAGCACAATTTTTCCATGTAAGTGTATCTGGTTTCATAGCTTACCAATGTTCGACTAATGTAATAGACAACTTGCTCTCGATTATTTTCATTCTTTTGTGCAAGCATTGTCCCTAATGCAAAGTCCATTGCTGAAACATAAATATGGAAGGGGACCCTCAGACGAGGAGGAGTTAAGACTGGTGGAGAAGCCAGGTATTGCTTGATATCATCAAAGGCTTTTTGACATTCATCTATCCATGAAAATGTCACCCCCTTTTGTAGCAGGTGATTGAATGGCCTACATTTGTCAGAAAGTTGCACAATGAAATGATGGATTGATTGAATATTTCCTTGTAAACTACGCAATTCCTTTAAGTTTGTTGGGGGAGGCATCTCCATGATGGCCTTGAATTTGTTTGGGTCCACCTCAATGCCTCTTTTGGAGACAATGAACCCTAGTAGTTTTCCAGAGGTAACACCAAAGACACATTTCTTGGGGTTCAACCTTACATTATGCTCTAGAAGTCGATCAAAGACTTTTTCCAATACACCAATGTGCTCTTGTCGAGTTTTAGATTTTTCCAAGAGATCATCCACATAATATTCGATGATATTATGCATGTAATCATGGAAGATGTATGTCATGGCATGTTGATAAGTGGCACCTACATTTTTGAGGCCAAAGGGCATCACCTTGTAACAAAAAGTCCCCCAAGGTGTAGTGAATGTTGTTTTGTGTTGGTCATCAAGATTTATTCGAATTTGGTTGTATCCTAAAAAACCATCCATGAGAGAAAGCATTTCATGGCCAACATAGGTATCGACAAGAGTATCAATGTTTGGAAGAGGAAAATCATCCTTAGGACACACTTTGTTAAGATCTCAAAAATCAGTGCAAATGTGTATCACCTCATTAGGCTTATGAATGGGTACCATGTTTGAAAGCCACTCAAGATAGTCAATGGGGACAATGAATTTCACATCTAAATATTTTGAAGCTCTTCTTTGACTATGAGGGCCATGGTAGGATGCATCCTTCTAAGTTTTTGTTTGATCGGCTTAGCATCAGAATGTAAGGTGAGATTGTGGATAACCAAGTTAGGGTCTAGGCCAGGCATGTCTTTATAGGACCATGCAAAAATGCCCTTCTTCTTCTTGAGGAGAGCAATTAATTGCTCTTGTTCATCTATGGATAAAATTTTGCCAAGTTTGACAATTTGGGGATTGTCTGCATCTGAACTAAGGTTCACATCGATAGTATCTTCAATAGACATGTGAGAACCTTCCTCAAGTTGATGGGGCATTGGGATCAGATGAATGTCATCTATGACATTATCAAACTCTTCTGACTCAACCTCATCTATGTCTACCTAGAAAACCTCAGGATCTGAAGGTGAAGGTGAAGGTGAAGGTGGGGGTGATGGAGGAATGTAGTTGGTTGAAGCCCTTAACAATTCCTCGGATAGGACAAACTCAGAAAAGGATGGTGGTGAGGAAATCTGATCCATATCAATAAGGCTCATGTCAATTGGAATTGGCTTTGCCAAATCGTATGGATTATGGAGTGGGGTGAATAAGTCAATAGGATTCATGTTGACTTAAGGGGGAAAATGGATGGTTGGCAAAGGTGAATGGATGGGTGGATCCTATTTGCTAGAACTGATATTAGAACTTTGGTAAACCTGAACAATAACAAGCAACACAAATAAATGCAATGTACATGTAATGCAAAATTTTTTTTTTTTTTTTTTTTTTATTTTTTTTTTTAAATTTGAGTTATGTACATATATTACAAGCAAAATGGCTAGTGATGTGGATCAATGGAATGGAGGTGGTGGTTCACTAGTTGGTTTAGCTCACTCTTGTGGAAGAAGCAAGTGAATGATGGGTTGATGGATGGGGAACATTCTAAGGTAAAACTCATCATGTTTAGTGTGTGGGATGATGGGCTCTGATTCCTCTTTAGATTCATCAAAAATTATCGATATAAGGTCGAATTCTTCATAAATTTCTTCTTTAGAGTCATCGAGGTGATGGTCGTCTTCTTCTGAATTCAAATTAAGCCTTTGAAAGGCTTGTTCAAAAGAAGAGATGGAAGAAAATGGATGGTAGCCTAGACCTGAATGGTCATGCACTTCTCGATATGGAGTATCAATTAGCTCATGCACTCCCTATTCATATCGGCCTAGGCCATTTCTTTGCCAATTATATCGATGAAAATAATGGGATGGAAAACCCGACATTTGTTGTATATTGGTAGTTGTTGGTTGCTTGGGTTCATATGGAGGAGAAGGATTGGACAATGACTCAATTCCCCCATACACAAAATTTATGCTATTTGACATGGAACCCATATTATACACCGCTCCTATAGATAAGGGTGGGTCACGTGGGTGACCATAATCCTTGGTAGTTTGGATGTTGAGTGGTGTGACTATAATGTCTTGGACCATATATTCACCAATACTAGGATTAGTGAGGTGGACCTCAACTTGGGATGACATGGATGTGGATGTGGAAATGGATGACTCATGATTGGCTTGGGGTATGGACTGAGATGGTGTCTCACAATCTATTAACTCGACTTGTGAGACATTGGCTAATGTGGATGGTGGTGGATTTGATTGAGATGATTGTTGAATTGGCAATGATGTGGAAGGAATGGTGGAGGATGATGTTGATGATGATGATGAAACTGATGTGGATTGAGTTTGACCACATGTGCATGTAGTCAAAGGTGATGAATATGGGGGTATGGAAGTGGAAGCTTGATGTGATGTGGTGATGGGAAGCTCCTCAGGGATAGGAGCTTTAGATGATGATCCAGATTGGGTGGATGATGAAGTGGTTGATGATGTGAGAAATAGATGAGTGGAAGGAAGCATGGATTCATAGGGATTGGAGATGAAATTGTAATACTTAAATGGTTCAACATCCATCGGTATGCAATGTACTTGTCCCTCATGTACGTATTTCAAGCATTGATGTAGTATAGAAGGGACACATCTCATTTCCCTCATCCAAGGTCATCCAAGGAGTACATTATATGCCATGGATCCTTCCAAGATGTGGAACATGGTATGCAATATTTTGACCCCCACTTCGATGGGTAAAATGATAGTGCCAACTATGGAGCAGAGAGCATCATTAAATGCTTTCAAGGTGAAAGTGGATTTGGTGATGTGGGATGGAGGAAGATTGAGATGATGAAGAGAAGATGTGGTGATGATGTTAATAGAGGAGCCAATATCAATTAAAACTCTTTTGAATGGCTTCCTATCAATTTGAGCCATGATGTGTAATGGAGGGTCCACCGATTTCGATGATATTGGTTTAATCTCAAAATCATAGAATGTAATGGAAGGCTCCATACATGTTTGAATATTCCCCACAAAATTGTTGAAGGCATTAGCATCTTGAGATTGGAATTCAATGGATTTTAGAATATCCATTAATGCCTCATGATGTGGGGGAGATTGTTGAATGAGCTCATATATAGATAGTTTAGCCGAAGCCATTTTAAGACTTGTGGTTAATCGACTACTCAAGGAGATGATTGGCCTTGATGGATGATTGATGGGATGAATGGGGGGATTTGGATGACTTGGAATATGGATGGGTTGAGAAGGATTGGTAGAAATTTGGATGGGTGATGATGAATTTGTAGGTTGAGACACACTTGCTTGTGGAGGTATGGGTGATTGAATAGATTGTTGTTGAGCATTTTGTTGATTAGTGCATTGTTGTTGACCTTGAGTTACTACATGAATAGCACCCACAAAACCTTGGTATTGTTGGACATGATTGAATTGATTAGGAGGGGTTTTGGTATTAGACCCTCCTATTGTTGGTTGCACCTCCTCATGATGAGGAAGTGGTGTTTGATAAATTCCAAGGTTTTGGTTTTTTTGAGCTAAGGGACTATCAAGCTTGATTGCCCCTAAGTCAATGAGATCTTGCACTCTATCCTTAAATACATGGTAGTTGTTAATATCATACCCATTTTACCTATGATAAGGGCAAAACAAATGCTCTCGATAGTGTTTACCATATTTAGTGGGATCATCTAGTTTAACCTCAGGCAAGGGAAGTTGGTTGGTGTCATATAACCTATGGAATATGGAAGCATAAGATTCGGCCAATGGGGTGTATTGATGGTTTTGTCAAATAGATTGTCGATGTGGTCGGTTTTCCATAGTTGGCACTATGTTTTGACTTGATTGAGTTGTTGAGGGAACCGCATGATATTCAATTTATCATGGTTGTTGTTGCATAGGTTGTTGTTGAGCCATTACCGGTTGGCTCATGACCACTTGATTAACTTGGTTAGCTTGGTTGGCCGGATTGGCTTGGTTTGATTTTGATTGGCCAGAATAACTACCTTTATATTGGCCCTTGTTTTGCCATTCTTTATTTTTAGGCTTAAGCATACCTTCTTGGATTTTTATCTCCTCAATTGTGCTAGCCTGGGCAAGAGCTTCATCAAATGATCTATATTGTTGTAATTGTAATAACCAAGAGATGGGTTTTAAGCAACTCTTAGTAAACAATCAGATCAACTCCTCCATTGGTAGGGCGAATGGCAATTTGGTGATAACGACCCTCCAACGGTTACCAAAGTCATAGACAGACTCATCATCATATTATTTTAGACCATATATATCAGATAATGAGACTTTATTTCTAACATTAAGGGAAAATATTTCAAGAAATTGGTCAATCAATTGCTCAAAAGTATAAATACTATGGTGAGGCAAGTGATTATACCATTCTACAACATCTCCCCCCAATGTCTGAGGAAATATTTGAAGCATTAGAGCATCATTACTTTGGATTCGAAAGCATGAATGGATAAATGTGCTCACATGTTCTTTAGGGTCCTCAGTCCCTTTAAATTTATCAAACTTTGATACTATGAAGTCTACCGGATATGGTGGGGATGGTACCGAAGGATGGATTGGTTGATTGATCAGCTGACGTAAAGTGGGTTTCTAGTTTATCATACTAGGAGTATGTTGTATCAGACTATCAATATGTTGTTGCATAACCTGAATTCTAGGGTCCTCCCTAGGAATGTGGAAGCCCTGAATCACTTGATGATTTTATGAAGGTGGAGTGGAAATATGTTGAGGTGTAATGAGATGATTATGACTTGGTAGAGTGGATTGGAATTGATGATGATAAGGTTGATGAAATGATTGTGAATGAAGAAATGGAGAAGATGCATGAGGACTATGGATGAATTGACCCATAGAATGGGCATGGGTTGATGGTGGTGTTGGAATGGAAACCATAGAATATTGTGGTACCCATGATGGACCTTGGGTGACAAAGGTGGGTTGAGTGGAAATAGGTTGAGGCTTAGGATTGACCACATGAACTTGTTGTTGAGGATAGGACTGAGCATTCTATCACTTCTTAAGCAATTTGTTAAGGTGTTCCCATGCTTCATGTATTTCCATATCTGAAGTGGAAGGTGTGGATGTGGTGGCTGAGGTATGTGAAGGATAAGTTGCAACTATAGTTACAATTGAATGGGTAACATTGGTTGAGCTAGAAGTTGGCATCTATGAAGCAGCATTGACATGTGCTTCATACAAAGGGTTGCCATAGGTAGTGGTGTAAGATGATGGGATGGATGTGCTTTGAGCACATGATGATTGGGGTATGGACCAATGTTGGGAAGGTGCAGTTGATGCCTCAAAAAGAGGGTTGTTATACACCTAGGTAAGGCTTGAAGGTTGGGAGGAGATAAGTTCCTATTGGAAAGAAGGATCATGCCTAGATGGGCTATGGATTGGTTCTAAGACATAGTTAGTGGATCTATAAAGAGCCTCCACTTTGGCCATGTCTATATGGGTTATGTGGTGGTCAATGGTAGGTGAAGATGATTCTATTTGTGGAATGGCCATGTGAAATGACTGTGTGGATGACATAGTGTGTGAGGGACCCATAGAAAAATCTGAACAACTTGTCTGTATCACACTAGTGGGATTGACCACAAAAGTGGTGGGGAATGATGATGAACAATCCATGGATGAATTGTCTTGGTGGATGGAAGTTTGATTCAATACTTTAGTTTGATTTCTAGTTAACACCATAAGCTACTGAATCAAATATGCAATGTGCAGTAAAGAAAGTGCAGAAGGAAACTTCACAAAATAAGCAATTCAATTCTATGTTTTGCAACAATGTTTCTTACCTCCTTTATTTTTTTATCTCATTTTAATGTTTTTTTTTTTTTTGTGTGTTTTTGATGTACTAATCTGAATTATGAAGGGTGAAATCTATGGCTTGGTTGGGCAATGAGATTCTTTCTAGTGATGAAGTCCAGAAATTTTTGCTCATGGGTATCCTATGGTGGCTAAGGGTAGAGATTGGTGGATGGAGATGAAACCCACCATCACCAAATCTCAAGCAATGGTTGGTGATGAAATCCAACTCATTACTATTTAATGTGAGATGTGTTGTGTGTGATTCATTTTAAAAATTTTATGTTCTCTATTGTGTTTTCATACAATATCAATAGTAACCAATTTTGCAAGTCTAAATCAGAAGCCAACAATAGAGATACCAATTTCCTCAAAATATGTAAGGTACACCGCTTAAGACCCACTCTAAACAGTGGAGGGTTCACTTACTCTTCCACCTTGAATCACCAAATGTGGGAGTACTTTTAATATTCTGATATTTTTCCTACTTAGGCAAGCAAAAGAGGAATTCTTGACCCTAATGTGCAAACTATTTTATGCAATTCTCATTTTACATGAAAACAGTATGCATATCTTTGAATGAAAAACACATCAAAAAGCAACAAAATTTTAAATTTGAAATGTGCACTAATGTGAGTATGAATGCAAAGTAAATCTAAATGCAATGTATAAATGAATGCAAATTCCTAAAATGCAGATGTAATATGATTGTTTTTAACAGATATTGAATAATGTTCTTTTTAGCAATTAATCTATAAAAATGTAAAACAAAAATGAAATAGAGGGGTTAGGGTTTTGAGGTAGACTTACAGAAAAGCCTATGTATCCTTTTCCCACTCTATGAAATACCTCTTAGAGTCTATGAAATGCACCAGGGCACCTTCTAAACTTTGGGGGGCATCCCTCGAGCATCGTAGGGCATCTATGCAATCTTAGATCAACTTCTACAACTCCAAAAACCCTAGTTCGATAAAAATTACATGATCAAATTTCTAAAACCTGCAAGATAGAAAACAAAAATAATGAGTTAATGATAAGATAATTAGCATAAATAACCCATTGTGGGTCCCACCGTGATCACCATTTGTGAATACAAAAATCAAGCAACACCAAACATAAACTATGAAATAAATGAATAAGCAAAATAACACAAATGATTGCACAAAGAAATGAACTCTTTTATTATTATTGGTGGATCTCTTGTATTACAATCAAATGTACCCCAAATAGGGGGTTTACAATGCTTATTATTTTGATACAATTGTTACAAAGCACTAGGGTTCTCCGAAACCCTAGTTAGAAATGATGGTGGTGTCTTCTCGCTTGATTTGATCCCAATAGAGTGGTGAGTGGGCTTTGGTATCCTATGTAGGGCCACTCGAGCTTCAACAACTACCAATGAATGTGATTCTTAGACCTGCACACAACAAATAATGACAAGAGTCAATAATATCTATGAGGGCTCCACTATGTGAGACCCTTAGAAAATGAAATCACTAAACCCTAGTTGCAGAAATAAAGTTATAAACAAATATGAGAATATGAAATAAGAACAATGAGATTTTACCTTGTCAAATAACATTGTTTCTATCTTCATCATTGATGTAGATGATTATTACATAGATGCCCTAACGATCACCCGAGGGTCGTAGGGCTACAGATCTAAATGAGAAATACCCATGGGTGCTTGGTGTTGACCAAAAATACCTAGAGGTGCTTTGTAGGCTCTGATGGGTGCTCGAGAAGCTCTAGAGGGTGTTCGATGGCTAAGGAGAAAGTTGTAGAACCATATCTGGTTCACGCAGGGTATGCGGCGATGGATGTAGAGGATGTAGATGATAGTGATGGGATGCGAGGATGGGGTTTGAACTCCAAAAATATCTTAAGGGAACTTGGCACTCAAGGAACTCAGGGAATTCAAAAACTTAGGACTTAGGAAAACTTAGGGGTTGAGTCATCAAAATGACTCCTCTTTATAATATTCCCTTAGACATGTTAGGGTTTCAATGACACAAAATGTGTGGCTAAGATTAGAACATGAGGAAGGGTGGAGATTAAAGCGGGGTAAGTGGCATGGATTAAGGCGGATGGATGGCTAAGATTAAAACATGATGGATGGCTGGGATTAATTCATATAAATATATATATATTTATTAAATATATATAAATATAATATATAAAATATTATTATTTAAATATATATTAAACAAATATATATAAATAATGGATAATTGTGGCGGGAAGCTATGGATGGAGGACAAGTGGCTAGATTTTGGTGTCTACAATCTCATAAATACTTTCTTATTTTTTTTGCCTCAAAAACCCTAAAGTACAAGAATAATCCTCCATAGTAATTAATTTCTTATGCTACCTAAGAAACTCTAAATTTCCTTGGATACCCTCTATATGCATTTCATTTTATTTCAAAAGTGTAATTGATAAAATCTGCACTAATTTCATTTTATTACAAGGAGAGGATTTTATGTTACTTGATAAAAATGAGGATGATTTACCTAGATTCATATTGACCTCCTTCACCTCTTTTAATTTTATCTCCCAATATTACTTTGCACTTGCAACTCCTTATGTATTTGAACTTCATCCCCTATGTCATTTTTTTTCTAATGGTTGATTATAGTGAACTATAGAGGCCTTTGTCATTTCATGATATAAAGGGGTTTTTCTTACCACTTTTTTAAAATCCTTGATATGAACCAACTTCTACTATGATATGTTCTCCTTGTTTTATAATGAATTTTGTCTCATAAATTTTCTCATATCTTACTCCATCATTTTTACTTTGCAATATCTTGCCATGTGTCCAGTCTCATAACATTGTGACATCAAAATACATTTTTTTACTATCCACTTGTTGATCATATTCTTTTGATTCAAATTTAGTCCTAATAAATTATGGTAAAGGTTTTTAAATATCCATGGCAACACATATTGAGTGTATATAGCATGTCTTATCTCCTTAGTAATTGGTACCTCCTAAATGAATTCCCCTAGAGTATCACCAATATTCCTCAAAACCTCCTTATTAATAAGATAATAAGGAATACCAAAATGTGTAATCTACATTGAAAACCTTCTAATAGTTTGTGTACACATAAAAATATTCTCATTCCATGGTCTTATATATAATTCATATTTACCTTTAAACCAAGGGCCACATCCATTATTTTACCTCTTATTTTTGAACTAGAAAATATAATGAGTAAAACATTTTTGGAAATAAAAATCATAGATCGGTTTGAGTTTAGTCTAGACTTCCACTCTATCCAATTTTAAATCTAAAAAAATTTGGCTAGTATCCATAGAACTTACATATTAACACTCTAGTTTAAGAACCATTATATCATGCTTGGTCATTTCATCCTTGATAATCATTTATAGTTAGTATCTACTACAGATATAGGGTTTGTCATAGATTCACTCTCTCTTATTATTAACTAGGGAATCCATAATTTCAAATAGGGCATCCTTCTAGTAAGGACTTTCAAAAATTACTTTCCTACCATGTTATTTAGATTTTCTTTACATTTATAATTTAGTTTTTCATTTTTTCTAAGATCTAGAATAAGAAGTGGTGCTTGCATTTTGCTTTCTATTTCTTGCTCATATTTTCTCCTTGACCCTGGCTTACACTTATTTACTACTCGAGTAGCACAAACTAGTTAATCATTTCTTAGTGGTTTTTTTCTTACATAACCCTCAATAAACTAATACATAAAATGTTAAACCACAAGATTTGAACCTTGGTTTAGGGTGTGAAACTCTTCACTCCAACAAATTACTCTAAATCCCAAGGGCATGAACATATATTTTTATTACTTTAATTGATTTTATTACTTTCATATTCAAAATTTATAATATTTTAAAATATACTAAAAATCCAATAATAGTATTTGTTGGGGACCAGATCTTACTCGAGCCTACGCTCCAATATAGTGACCACCTACTATGGTTGTTGAGAGCATATAATACCTACTCCTTGCATGGGCTATACAGCCTCAAAATTCTAGGGAGCATAGGATGCAACTTCAGGGACAATCTCTAGGATATTTTACCAAGATCACCTCCTTGTCTAGGTGTCTTCTTGGCTTGATTATTCATACTCTAGCCTAGTCTACCTAGTTTGTGTAGGAAAAGGGTTAGAAATAAAGTAGTAAAGAAAGGAAAGCAACAAACGTAACTAGCCTAAACTAAATGTGGTGATACACAAAGTGTAAGGTCCTTCATGTAGCAATAGAATTAATGAACACATGAACCATCCATTCCAGTAAGGTGAACACGTCTCCTTACAACATATATAGATTCATCTTATAAAGTTTACATAAGGAAATGGTAGATACTAGTCATGAGGTTCCCATACAAACTTATATATCGATATAAAAAGGTAGATAGTAAGTATCCATGGATCTTATATACATGCTAAAAATTTATAAATTGCATATGCTACAATAAAAGGGTTCAAAGGGTTTTGTAGATAAAATGACTTGGATTTCAAGTTCAGATCAATATGCAAGAGAAAATGAGAGAAAACTTCTCTTGGGCCAAATACTAGGCATGAGAAAGTACTTCATGTTTTCTTGCTTTACAAAATTGAAGAAGGGAATATTTATAGGAGGGAAGGAGGAAATATTTCCCTCCAAACTTTGTGTATAGGGATTCAAAATTATTCATTTAAAAATAAATCTTGAGCTTGCTAACACCTATCTTAGGAAATATTTGAGGTCTCTAAATATACATCCATAAATATCATGTGTAGGTTCACTTGAGAAGACATAGTCCATTTTTCTTAGTTTCTTATATTGGAGATCAACTTGACTAGACCTTTGATATCTTACCCATTCAATATATTTGGTCTTGGTACCACCTCTTGAGTTGCCTATGCATTGCTACTTTTAAATTATCTAGTTGTCACCTTGGGTGTCATGTCCAGTTGCTGGAGTGTTAGGACTAGAACTAGATGAATATGGTTGATGCTTTGTCCCTCCTTTTATTTGGATTGACCCCCTTAATGAGGAATCCTCTTATATATCACTTGGAAATCTAGTTCCTATCTTTCTATATCTCTTCCTATTTTTTATTTTATTTTACATGGTGGAATCGATAGCCTCCATGATGATCAAAGCAATTTGCTTCATATTTTATGGTCACCACAGTATTTTGTGTTGTCTACCCCAGAAAGTACCATATAGTACTTTGCGTAGTCCACCCCTATAACCACCATGCTATAATTTTTTAAAATCTTGTATCCCAATGAAAGCACCAAGAAAGGGACGAGCATTCAGTCTAGCGAGGCTCAAAATTTGAACCCTAGATATTCCTCCCCCTTATGGGGTTTTTCTGTACCAATTGGTCTACACCTCAAACCTACATCTCTTTCTATTTGAAAGGGACACCTCATGACTTTGGCTAGCTCATTGTTTTCTCTCTAATGTTTCAATGGTGATTGAAACTACCAAGCACTATTCTTTTTCATTTGGGCCTGAAGCATCTTATAAAATTTTTATCTTTTATTTTGTGTTGCTCTTGCACCAAGGATATCAAGGAGAGCATCATAGGGGCCATCAAGCCTAAATATTTAGGGAAGGTTTCATAACTTGAAACCTTTCAAGTTGCTCCATCCTCCCCTATCCTTTAGGTACTAAGCTCCTCTTGAGAGGGGAAATGAGCTTTCCTTATTGTTTCCATATTTTATTACCTTGGATATCCTTCTTGTATGACTAATAGGACCCAATCCCTTGGACCTTTCAATGTTGTTGTCTCATAATTGTATTGGGGTTTGGAAAAAACCATCATATATGGAAGAGATCCAAGTTGTAAACACAAGAAATATGCACCATGCATAAAATAAAATGAAAATATTGATATTACCAATATCTTCAACTACAACAAATCCTCGAAGGGTTTTTAAAAATATTGTGTCAAATGAATAGAATGATCCATTTTTCAAAGTAAGTAGCTATGGTGCGAATAAGTCTTCTTGTGCCACAACCTTTTATGGGTGGATTTTTGATGACCACCATTAGATATGTCAAGTCTTTGATGGATGGGTTTTTGGTGACCACCATTGGTTGTGCTAAGTCTTTCAATGTCCTCTATTACCACACAGGAATCTACACATAATATTATTGCAAAATGTTAGTAATATCAGGTGGTCCTTTCGATATAAGGCAATGATTCAATAAAATTATAACCTACTATGTAGGAAAATCATGATAACTCTTGTTGAATATATGAAAATAAATACCAAAAACTCTAAAGGGAGGATTTTATTACCTTACTTACCTTACTGTCGATTGGATGTTGTGACCTATATCTGTATTAAGTACACAAACCGCCTCTAGTTCTCGATTGTCTAGGGTGATGATAATTTTCTTTATGGGCAATTTGGGGTAGGATTCCTATGATCAATGGTAATCTGGGGCTAGACAGTTATGATCTATGTTATCTTGACTCTACTAAAACTTGTTCTTGATCTATGTTAAGATGAAATTGATCTTTGAGCTTGATTCAGGATTGAAATAATGGTTGGATGACATGTAGTCTTAATAATGGAATATGGGCATGGAAGGAGCTTGCATGGATCTCATGGCAGAGTGGAGGTGAGGGACAGGGATGGTTACGAATGATAGTTAATATGCATAATGGAAGCTTGAATCAAAATATGAGCAACAATTTTGCATATGAACCATCCTCATGCTCAATGGAGGAAGATGGGGCATATTTATAAATTTGAAATGATGGAGGGTGGTAGCATGCAAGTGATATACATGTGGGAATGGAGAGGAAACCTAGGAATTTCCTCCACTTAAGTGGACAACCAATCATGGACATGCTAATCATCAGTTAAGACTGTTAAACAATAGCATGTATATATATTAAATAAATATTCATCCATTTAAGTGGTAATTAACTTGAATGGAAAGTGAAAATGAAGTATTTATTTATTTATAAATAGATAAACCTTCATCCATTTAAGTGGTAGATAAATTGCACGAAATGTGAAACTAAAGTGAAGGGCAAATCCTTTTTTTTTTAATTATTTTTTAAACTCCTTTTTAGATACTAGTTAACCTACATGGGATATGGTAAGTTAGAATTGAAGTGAAATGAAGATTGTTTTTGGGTGAGGATAATCTTCACCCATATGCAATCATGATGGGGGGAGGTGAGTTGGAACTAGAGTAAAGCGAGGATGATGTGCACATGGGATAGGAAATGTAAATGTTCTCGTAATGTCTATGGGCTAGACATAGGAGGGTGTGGAAGTGGGTAGCCTAGGTGTAATTAATTAATTATTAATTAATTAATTAATTAACACTTAGGTAGAGGAATACTAATTAATTTTAATTAATTAATTAGTATTAAATGGATGTATACTAATTAATTTTAATTAATTAATTAACATTAAATGTGCTTGTTTTTTGTGTCTACAGATACCCCTTTTTGTATCATGTTGTGTGAAAACATAATGCAATGCAAAAATAAATGGCACCTATTTGTTGGAATGATGATGAATAGTAGCGATGATGGGTGAATGATGAAAATGACTTTTTGCTTGAGGAGGTTGACATTTGACTATCTCAAATTAATGATGATTTGGAATGCCCTAGTGATGGAAGTGATGAATATCTTTGAACCTTGTTATTGATAAGTCGATGAGTGCATTTGAAATAAGTATGCTAATTAACAACTAAACTAATGAGACATGGGATTTGAGCCACTATGCTAACAACTAAACTAATGAGTCATGGGCTTTGAGCCACTATGCTGACAATTATGCTAATGAGACATGGTTTTTGAGCCACTATGCTGAGAACTATTCTATAATGATACTATGCGAATGATATTCTCGAAAAAAAAATTGAGATGGACATAGATTCCAAAAATGGGTGTTTGGATATTTGACTTCTTTGGCACAAAATTTTGTGAATATTGTCTACCCCCTCAAGCAATAGGTAGGTAGAAGATAGAAAGGATGATAGTGATGAGGCGACAAACTCTAAAGGAACTGTACTAGATTGATGTAATTGGGTAGGTGTGGAACATTATATTTTTTGAAAATCCATAGTCATCTTGGATGGTTAAAAATAAATATTGTCTAATACAATCACAAATTAAAATCGTCTCAAACAATCATGCACCAAAAGTATAAAAATATAATTGAATGCACGGGAAGTAATTTTTGTCATTGGTGACAAGAAACAGTGGAAGAGTGAGGTATGTAAGGGAAAAATTGATATGAAGGTCTTGCCAATTGTCAAGTGGAAGTGACAGAATGGCTTTAGGAGGCATCGTGGCTAGAGGTGGAGGGAGTGCAGGACCAGTAACTTGGTATACCCTTCTTTAGTTCCTTTGATTAAAATGGATGATAATTGCATGTGTTTTATCTTATGATTGTGATTTTTGCTATGATGATGTTAATTTTTTGTGATTTTGGATGATTTTGATGTTTTTATGATTTTTGATGATATTTAATTTTTTTATTTTTTTATGAGTTTGATTTTTTTGATGATATTGTGTTTTATTTTTTTGAAATAAATGTCTTTATGGGAATCTACCCATCCTACTAAATTACATGGATAACTAGTCACTGCAACTACCAGGTGACTATAGTAGATCACTAGATATGAGGTGCACTCAAGGATCTAAGCTAGCAAATCAATGATAAGAAAGGAAATCTAATATATGAAAGCAAGAAATTACATGAAAGTAAATCTAATCTATGAAAGCAAGTAAATTACATGAAAGTAAATCTAATCTATGAAAGCAAGTAAATCTAGTCTAATGCACAAGAAAGAATATCTAATCTATTGCAAGAAATCTAATCTATGGAAGCAGGTAAATTGCATGAAAGAAAATTGACCAAAGGGGTTTGTCACATTTGGAGCCTTTGAGCTAAAATTTGAATTTGACTAAAAGGGATTGGTACCTTTGGAGCCTTTGAACTAAAATTTAAATTTCACCAAAATATTTGGTGCCTTTAGATATTTTGAACTAAAATTGAAATTTTACCAAAGGGGGTTGGTGCATATGGAGACTTTGAACTAAAATTGAAATTTGACCAAAGGGGATTGGTTCTTATGGAGCCTTTGAATTGAATTTTGAATGTGATCGAAGGGATTTTGTGCCTTTGGAGCCTTTGAACTACCTTGAAAAAACTAATATAATGTGTAATAAAGGAAATATAAGCTAATACGCAAGAAGGTAAACCTAATCTAGGGCAAAAAAATAAAGCTAATTTAATGAAGGAAAATAAATCTAATCTAATGTAGGAAATCAAATCTATGAAAGTAGTTAAATTGCATAAAAGAAAATTTGACCAAAATGGTTTGGTGCCTTTGGAGCCTTTGAACTAAAATTTGAATTTGACCAAAGGGGATTGGTGCCTTTGGAGCCTTTGAACTAAAATTAAAATTTGACCAAATTGGTTTGGTGCCTTTGGAGTCTTTTGAATTGGAATTTGATATTTGAGATGGTGAGGCAAACCGTACAACCTTTAACAAAAGAAAAAAATCTTTTGAACCTATAAATTGATTTGTTGATTGATTTTTTTATGGCATCGATAAAACTACACCAAAATTTGGATGGCGAGGCAAATTGCTTGATTGATTAATATTTTTGCTTGATTAGTGGGGAAGGTGTGATACCTGAAACATCCCCAAGTTGTTTTATGATTGATGTGACTAATGAGGTTGGTGCGAGATCTTGAAAATCCATACTTTATATTGTGTTTAATTAATTTATTGATTGATTTTTTTATTGGGGAATCTATAATAACTTGAACATCCCCAAGTTTAATTGATTGAGTGATTGATTGATCCTTGTGCTTGATTGATTGATTGATTCAGTATTGTTTTTGATTGATTGATTTGATTGAGTCTGATTAATTGACTGATTTGATTTAATGGTGTGGAAGGTGTGATACCTTGAACATCCCCAAGTTGTGTTGATGATTATTTGATTGATTGATAGGAAAGGTGCAATACCTTGAACACCCCTAAGTTGGTTGATTGCTTGATGGGAAAGATGCAAGACCTTGAGCATCCCTACTTTATGTATTTTGATTGAGTGATTGATTTGATTGATTATTGGGGAAGGTGTGATACCTTGAACATCCACAATTTGTTTTTTTTTTGTTTGATTGATTGATTGATCCTTGTGGTTGATATATTGGTTGAATGTGTGATCAATTGATTGGTGGGAAAGGTGCAATATCTAAAACATACCCAAGTTTTTTAATGATTGATGTGACTAAGGAGGAAGTTGCGAGATCTTGAAAATTCCTACTTTACATTGTGTTTGATCGATTGATTGGTTTGATTAATTATTGGGGAAGGTATGATACCTTGAACATCCTCATGTTGTTTGATGATTCATGTGACTCAAGAGGAAGGTGTGAGACCTTGAACATTTCTACTTTGTGTTGTATTTGATTGATTGATTGTTGAAGAAGGTGTGATACTTTAAACATCCTATTGTGGCCATTCCACAACTTTGTCCCAAATTTGGCGACCCACCTTAAATTTTTTATTTTAGAAATTATGGGTTTTGTTTGAGTGATAGTGTTGTGATTTCATATATTCGCTCACATGGTATATGACAATAAAAGTTAATTTTATTTTATTTTCTTTTATTTTATTTTTCTATCCCTTATTCCCATGTTTATTAAAAAATAAATTTAATAATAATAATAAGTGTATATATATTTATATATAAATATATATATGTACCCTATACATGCATTTAGAGTCTACTTGTTCTTGTTGGTTTTAAAGTTTTAATTATTTTGTTTAGTTTTAGAATCTTAATGGTTTTAATATAGTTAATTTTTTAATGTTCTTGTAATGTTAGTATTGTTTTGAGCTTATATAGTTACGTTTTATAGGGTTAGTTTTAGATTTTCATTAAAATAATTGATTTTGAATATTGGTAGGATTGCTTCAGAGAAGTTTTGAATACATTATACACCACAATAGATGGAGTAAATAGATAATGAGACCATGTTGACTAGGACATGTAGATGCAAACATCACCAATTGGGGCAGACGAGGACTGATGGCATAGTGAGATAGTAGCGACTCGAATGATGACATGACAACACAACTTTGACATGGATGGCCCAGTGTAGGGTTGAGATTAATTAAACATGGGGTTCACATAGGATAATTACCACACACAGGTACAGTGAACTATCGTATGCATAGAAGTGGTAGTGATTTAAATGGTATACCAAGGACGTAGACAATTGGAGAGTGTTATTTTCTAGGCAGAGCTCAAACCTGGTCCACCAGTGGTTAACACAATAAGTTAGGTGACATCATGTGGTAGTGGACCTACATGGTGGACCTAGCCAAAGGACATTGATGTGGATGGGGATTTCTTGGTGTGGTAAGAAAAAGGAGTGACATAAACATAAATGAGTAGGGGTAAACAATTGGATGTCTCAAGCATTTCCAAGATGTAGGTCTCAAAGCTACAACAACACTTCTTAGTAAATAGGAAAAGAATAATGATAGAAATAGCAAGTTTATCTACAAATAAAATCTATGGAAGTGTAAACTTTGCAATGATCAATGATAGGAAGGGAATTATCAGAATTATTTCTATCTTTGAAAATGTTTACATCGAATACGTCGAGTGACATTTTTTAATGCGAGATGTTTTAGATGGCAAATCAGTAATCATTTTGGTTGTTGCATGCACATCATATGAATGAGGATGGAGTTGGGGATTCATACGATGATCTTGTGGTTCCCCCACCTAGTGCATTATTGTTGGAGAAGGTGTAGAAAGCTCCAATAAGCACAACATTGGTTGTTTTTTAGGTGTTGATGCAAGGGGATCGAATGAAAGGCCATTGGGTGCATACTCATTTACCAACAGTGTGCAATCTTTGTATTTGCCTAAAATTCAACCCATAAGCTTTAAAATATTTTCCATATCGGATGAGTCCTCGCCATCATTGTTATGAAGAGGGACCTTGTAAACTTGTCAACACCTCCAAATTTGACTACATCATTTCCTACCAAGTTATTGAGGATGTTTAACTTGTCAAATATCAAATGTGAGTAGTGTGGTGCTAATATTTACAATATCAGTTTCTAGAGAAAGGATTTATGCAATGCACGGTTAGTTTTTGAGTATGCATGCTCCAATCTAGTGATTGCTCTCTCAAAATTTGAATTCGTGTAAGCTCCACGAAGGGGTCACAAAATCTAATATGCAGGTCCAATTTTAGTAAATTAAAAATTATAGGGAGTCAAGGCATGATATTGGATTGCTGGGATGAATTTACGGTGGACCACAGTGATTATTTTGTAGCAGCATAAGGTATGAGTAAAACCAGTGTGGTGAATGTGCGAGAGCTGTGAGATTTCATGCTATCAAAGGTTGGCCATGGGTCTTACTAAAAATATAAAGGGGCATATGCAGATTGGACAATTGATTATTCTTGTAGGGTGCTCCATCATAAAATAGTAATGGTTTATGGTGATAAAATGGAATGCTATTGACAAAGGAAATATCAATTCATGAACATGAAAGCATTTTGTTTGGTTTTCCTACCAATAGTTGCATGTGTATCTGAAGTAGGGAAAAGTGGTGCACCTAATTATGAGAAACAATATATGTATCTATCCTATCTCGCTTATGAGCATCAAACGGAAGCATGCATGTGAAAATGAAGCAATACCAAACAATAAGGAATGAAATGAAACAAGTCTCTTCTTTATTAATTTGGTGGATCAAATCCAAGGTTACACAACAGTCCCCTTGAGGGCTCAAAGGTGATACAATTTTTACAAATTTTGGGGTGCCCAAGGATCAAATCCTCCAAGAAATCTGGGTGCACATCCAGTGCCTTTCCTCATACCCACAATCGAGGTGGGTGGGCCAATGCCACCGTTGCTTGTATATTTAATCTCTGATGTCTGATATTCCTTCCCAATGCCTTCTAAGAACCTGCACCTACACACAAGGAAGCAAAAGGGGTCAAATAGCAAGGGCGTGTGAAGGAAAACATGCAATCCCCATAGGCACAAAATGGCATATATTAAAAATATATCAAATCAACTCAGAATGACTTGAAAATTTATGGGGATGTTAAATAAGATGTTTTTAGGGGATATCACTAAAAAAAATCTGAAATTGCATCCGTAGACCCCTCTATTTTGTGTTGCTCACCTGCAACCTACGAAGACCAAGACGAACAATTCCCGCACCTAAACATGTCCAAAACACATGAAATTTGGACATAATGCATAAATAAACATTTTAAGACAACCCATGTGGTTATATTTTCAAAATGAGGCACAGATCCACCTGCATGCAACTGGGGTGCCCGGATGGGCCCTACGAACCTGCAAAACCTTAAAAATGCAATATCTCGGCCAATTTAACTCCAAATTGCATGAAATTTGAACCACATCCTATGATAGTATAGAATAATATAATTAAAAATAGTAATAAAATTGTGCAAGGATTTGTCCTCATCCCGGGGGGCGGTGGTGACTGCAACTAATTGGAGGGCACCCTGGGAGGGGATACCCACCAATTCTGCACATTTTTTGCTACCAATACCATTGGGGAATGATCCTAAATAGTCTAAGGGGTGTTTTCATCGAATTTGGTGAAGAAATTCACCCGGATGGAAAATTTATGCTCAAAGGACCCTCTTGAAGTCACCCGGTAACCTCCTTCACAAAGGAGAGATTCCGAGGGCAAGAGGGCACAATAAAGTGAGGGGAAATCTCGGAAGCACTCCGTTGCATATCCTAGAACTCCTATCTATATATGTGTGTGTTTTTTGTGGAAATTGTATCCATTTTATAGCCCAAAGGGGCTCATGTGCAAAAAGGCATGCAAGGGCATGCATGGCAGGAGGTGCCACTTGTCAAAAAGGAGGCATGCAATGGATGTGGAAGAGAATATCCAATTTGGGCCTCCATTAAGAAGTGTGTCATAAGGATTCAGTGCCCTTTGACCCGCATGCTTCATTTGGCGGGGTAAATGGTAGTTTTTGGGTGCCATTTGTCCCATATTTGACTTTTTCTGGGTCAAACTTGCTCACCGTCCCACCCTGGGATGATGGCTCACCACCATCCCAGGGTGGGATGATGGGAATCTGCCACCATCCCAGGGTGGGACGGTGGTGAATTTTGGGCCAAAACCTCCCAAAATTGGGCCGGAAGCCTCCAAAACCTCTTTCGGAGTGGCTAGAACCACTGTGAGCCTTCTAAGGGCTGCCCAAGGGGCCATATGATGCCAATTTGATCATTGTTTGTGGATGCTTAATCGGGTTAACCATATTTTAGTGTCTATAGATGCCCCTTTTTGAGATGCATTATGTGCAGCACAGCACTGAGCAAAAATAGATGACCAAAATGTTGAATGATTAAGGTTACTCGATAACCTAACCAACTTTAGATGCCCCAATCATGGAAAGGGCGTGTGTTCTTGAATCCTTGTTTTTGACTCGTTAAATGAGCGTGCCTATGCTTGAACATTGTCCGTCATGAAGGGACAGGGCCCATGACTTCATGATGCCAATAATGTCAAGCGTTATGATGTGATATTGTGTGCTTGTTTGCTGCCCCAAGCAGGGGCATGATTGTCTTTATCAAAGATTCGTTGAACGAACGCAATTCGCATAATTGAGTGTTTAATTTTTTATTTTGATTATGAATTTGTTAAGTATGACTACCCCCTCAAGTGATGAGTTGTTGAGGGAATGACCTAGTGAGAAAAGTGACGAGTCGCTTGACCCAGATTTGACTTAATTTTGTTGGGTTTTGGATCTTTTCTTTAGCTTTTTGTGTTGTTTTTGTTGTGTTTTAATTGTTTTTAAATTTTTTGAGTTTTGATGAGATTTCATAGAAGAATACCTCGTCAAGTTAAGGAACTTGATTTTGGTGTTCTTTGGCATATTGGCAAACAAGCTTAAGTCTAATCCTAGCCTTGGTGGCAGTTGGAAGATGAGCTCAAGTCTACGCTTTAGCCTAGCCTTGATGGCAATTAGGAGATAAGCTTAAATCAAATCCTAGCCTTGATGGCAATAGGAGATAAGCTTACTAGTTTGCTTGAATTTGCTTTTGATATTTTGCTTATTTGCCCCAAGCAAAGGGGGTGCATGACTATCTTTGGCAATGATTCACAAGATGAACATGATTAACTTGATTAAGTTATCCATTGTTGATTTGGATTAAACATGTTGTTATTATGACCAATGGACTTAGTGGATGCCATTGGGGCATTTGGGGTGACCAAAGGGTTTATGGATACCTTTGGAGATTTTGGGTGACCAAAGGGTTTATGGATACCTTTGGGGATTTTTGAGGTTGATTGCTTAACTGTTTGATTGCTGATTAGGGGAGGTATGATACCAATAATGCCCTAGTTGATGTTACAAAAATGTTTGCTTGATTTGCAATTATGATAATTTGGAGTGTTAGATGCATTATGTGTTATGATCTATGGATGCATTGATGGATGCATGTGTTGTACTATGATGTTATTTGATGATATGCAATGTGTGTATGCATAATGAAATGGATGATCTATTGATGTGTATTGATGGAATATGAACACTATATGACATACTATGTTAGCACCATAGACTATATAGAATTCATCAATTCATGTGGAATATTGTCATGAGACTATGTAATGGATTTGTGCAAATGGAAACTGACATACATGTGATAAAATGGAATGAATAAAATGAATGTTCTAGAAGGCCTATGAGGTTTTCATGAGACTCAAACACTCTAGTCAACTGATCAAAAGTTGTATACTAACCATGCAGGACTTTTTGACAAGGTATGAATCTGCTAGGATGACCAAGGTACTTCATATCCCTATGTGTGCAAGTGAGTTCATTCCTATGAGATGCATAAGGATACCACCAGTGCCAAGTAGGCTCTCAACCAAACCTGTACTGAGGATCACCCAATGAATGCCACCATCCTAGGTTTCATACTAAGTATGACTAGACCACTAGGCAATCTAGGTTACCAAAGCTAGCTCATCCACATGCAAACATTGGTCTACACATATGCCCAAAAGCTAATGTGGTATACATATCATCATGCGGGAGGCTACCACCATTGACGGATAGGCTATCCACCAAACCCGTAATGAGGATCACCTGATGGTTTTCCAAATGTTGAGAGTTCCAAGGATTCAAGTTTGACTCCCTACTTTCTTCAATTTTATTGGGATACTTGCTCTCATATAAAGTGATAAGAATCATTGTTTATTTTTTCTCTTTTTAGTGATTATAATCACTATTTATTTTGAGTTTTTTCTTTTTCTCTTGAGCAAGGGATTTGAATTTTGAGTGATGGGGATCACTTGTTTCTTGTGCTTTTTGATGTGTGCACTTTTTGATTTTTGTATTTTTGTACTTTGAATTTTTGCTTTGTTGGGGTTTGCAAATTTAGACTGTTGCAAATATGTGAAAATGTGGGATTTTGATGACAAAAAAGGGGGAAAACCACTTATTTTTGTGGGGGGAATTGGGTAGGGGAGAACTTGTCCTTTTGCCAACTCTCAGCATTCTTGAACCATTCGCATAGGGGGATGAGCAGGATGACCTTTTAGCATAAGGTAACCTAGACCACTTCATGGATTTCATCTTTCTTTGTGCAAAACTTGGATTGTTAATGATTAACTGTGTTTGGGATATGATGTCCACAAGGCATAATCTAAGCAAGATTCTACCTCCTAAAAATCGTGCTAGCCTTCTACAAAATCTGAGTAGAGACTGGATATGGCTGAGTGATCGAAAACCCTACTGACATTCTAAAACAAATGGCTAAGTGAAGGGAATAGACACGACTATGGAAATGTATGAAATGTAGATGGAAATGATAAGTAACTATGGAATGAGGTGAATGATGACCTTGACAACATTGATTGTGAATTGTGACTAGTGTACCATCTTAGTGCTAGACATGTATGAGCCACTCTAAAATGCAAAGTGCAAATGATGATTATGCCTAATGTAAGTGATAATGCAATGGTATGCAACTTGATGAGAATGCAATATTTTTGTATTTTGTGCTTTAATGATGTTTTTGAGTTTTTGATTGATATGTATATACATGTGACCAACGGGCTTATTTGGGGGCCATTGGGGCATTTGGGGGTGACCAAAGGGCTTATAAATGCCTTTGGGGATTTTAGGGTTGACCTAGATGATTGTAGATAGTATAGGAGCATTTTTATTTGACCTAGATGGTGAAAACTCGCTAGGAGCCTTTTGGGTGACCTAGATGGTCAACGACACTTAGAAAGTGTCTACGACTACCTAGGGGCATTTGGTTGTGACCAAAGGGCTTATGGATGCCTTTGGGGCTTTTAGGGTTGACCTAGATGATCGTAGATAGTCTAGGAGCATTTTTATTTGACCTAGATGGTGAAAACCCACTAGGAGCCTTTTGGGTGACCTAGATGGTCAACGACACTTAAAAAGTGTCTACGACTACCTAGGGGTATTTGGTTATGACCAAAGGGCTTATGGATGCCTTTGGGGCTTTTAGGGTTGACCTAGATGATTGTAGATAGTCTAGGAGCATTTTTATTTGACCTAGATGATGAAAACTCACTAGGAGCCTTTTGGGTGACCTAGACGGGCAATGACACTTAAAAAGTGTCTACGACTACCTAGGGGTATTTGGTTGTGACAAAAGGGCTTATGGATGCCTTTGGGGCTTTTAGGGTTGACCTAGATGATCGTAGATAGTCTAGGAGCATTTTTATTTGACCTAGATGGTGAAAACCTGCTAGGAGCCTTTTGGGTGACCTAGACGGGCAACGACACTTAAAAAGTGTCTACGACTACCTAGGGGTATTTGGTTATGACCAAAGGGCTTATGGATGCCTTTGGGGCTTTTAGGGTTGACCTAGATGATCGTAGATAGTCTAGGAGCATTTTTATTTGACCTAGATGATGAAAACCCGCTAGGAGCCTTTTGGGTGACCTAGACGGTCAGCGACACTTAAAAAGTGTCTACGACTACCTAGGGGTATTTGGTTATGACAAAAGGGCTTATGGATGCCTTTGGGGCTTTTAGGGTTGACCTAGATGATCGTAGATAGTCTAGGAGCATTTTTATTTGACCTAGATGGTGAAAACCTGCTAGGAGCCTTTTGGGTGACCTAGACAGGTCAACGACACTTAAAAAGTGTCTACGACTACCTAGGGGCATTTGGTTATGACCAAAGGGCTTATGGATGCCTTTGGGGCTTTTAGGGTTGACCTAGATGATCGTAGATAGTCTAGGAGCATTTTTATTTGACCTAGATGGTGAAAACCGCTAGGAGCCTTTTGGGTGACCTAGACGGTCAATGACACTTAAAAAGTGTCTACGACTGCCTAGGGGCATTTGGTTGTGACCAAAGGGCTTATGGATGCCTTTGGGGCTTTTAGGGTTGACCTAGATGATCGTAGATAGTCTAGGAGCATTTTTATTTGACCTAGATGGTGAGAAACTCTAGGAGCCTTTTGGGTGACCTAGATGGTCTACGCCTAGGGTATTTGGTTGACCAAAGGGATTATGGATGCCTTGGGGATTTTAGGGCTGACCTAGATGATCATAGATAGTCTAGGAGTTTTAGGTTGACCAAGCGATATGTAGATACCCTTGGAGCCTTTTGTAACTTTGCTTACTTTGTGTTCTTAGGAGGAAGGTGCAATACCTTATATACCCCTAGCATTTACTGTGATTGATGCGATGTTAAACAGGACCTATCCTAATGCAAGTATAATGGCTGAAAAATACCTAATGCAATGCAATTAAAGTATGCAAGGGTACATGCCAAATGTTTTTGTGTTTTAATGTTTTGCAATATTTTTGAAATTTTGATTATTTTGAATGTTTGTGGATTTTGACATTTTATGATTTGTTTGGATTTTTGGTGTTTTAAATTGTTTTTGAATTTTGAGTGTTTTGCGAGGGGGAAGGCATGATACCTTAGGCACCCCCAATGTGTGTGCTACTCAATGAAGGTGAGAAAGGTGTGATATCGTTAGAGTTCTCACTATGATTCATTGGTTGTGATGTGGATGGTGGGGAAGGTATGCTACCTTTGGGTTGCTCAAAGTGGTTGGTAGATGTTGTGTTTGCTTCGTGTATGGGCCAGAGGTCTTGGAAGTCTCCTATCGGTTGGTTGTTAGGAGCAAGAGGATTGCCCATCGAAAGCTCTTGCCTCTCGATCATATCCTGAACTAAATATCTAAAGGGATAACATGTCTGGATGTCATGACCTCTTTGTCTATGGTAAACACAGTATAGATCTTTCCTGTGTGCCTTTGATCTACATTTGTTAGGTTTCAATGGATGGATCTCGGGAAGCGTGATTGCTCATGCCTCATACAATCGATTGAATATTGATGCTAAGGGCTCTGACAAATGAGTATATTGTCTTTGCTTTTGTTGTAGATGGTTTTTGGCCAATGGAGGTTGAGCCTGGTAATTAGGTTGCACTGGTAATTGCGGTGGGGGAGCTTGGTTTAAGGGTTCAGGGATGCTTAGAACCACTTGATTGATTGGGGCTACATTTTGTTGCATGTTACCACCTTTAATGTTCTTGTTTGGTTGTTCCCTTTTGTGGAGTCGTACATCACCCTCCTGGACCTTGATGTCCTCAATGATTTGGGCTTGTGCTAAGGCCTCCTCGAATGTTTGATATCGTTGTAATTGTAAAAGAAGTGAAATCTGCTTTGAACAACTTCTAGTAAACATTCGGATGAGTTCCATTGTGGGTAGGGTGAAAGGTAGTTTTAACATCACCTTTCTCCATCTATTACCATACTCCATGACTGGCTCATCATCAAGTTGATGAAGGCTAGACAAGTCAATCAAGTTTATCCTTTTCTTAGTGCTAGAGGCAAAACATCCCAAAAATGCATCGGCCAATTGCTCAAAGGTGTTTATGCTATGACATGGTAGATGATTATACCATTCTAAAGCATCTCCAGATAATGTTGTAATGAATATTCTCAACATAAAAGGGTCATAATCTTGAAGATGAGAGCACTTAAGAATGAAGCTTGTCACGTGCTCTTCTGCATCTTCATCATCTTTGAAATCTTCAAGTTTGGGCATCTAGAAATTCGATGGGTATGTCAATGATGACACTGATGGATGTACAGGCTGATTACTAAGCTGCTTTAGTGTGGGTTTTTGATAACCCAAAATTTGATCTGGCTTTTCTAATGCCTTCAACCGATCAACTAGCACTTTGTATGGCCCTGACGACATAATATGATCATCCTGTTGTCGCCCTTGATTAGATGAAGGAGGTCGCTTTTGATGTTGAGGTGGATGATAAGTATGATCATTAGGTACCTCATCATAACTGGGTTCAGGGTAGGCATCTATTTGATCCTGATGTTCCCATTGGGACTCTTCATATGATTCCTCCTCGTATTGATCTTGGTACTGTTGAGGAGTATGAGGCTTTTGATGATAACTAGATAATGGCCTTTGATGTTGAATGCAAGTTTGGCATGGCCGAGGGGGAATATTTTGAGATTGTATTGGGCGTCTTGCCCGTTGTTGCATCCTATAGGTGCTAGGTGTAAGCACAACTTTAGGTACTGCATTATGTAATTGCTCTTGTTGTATCTTTTGTTGTTCTTGTATCTTTCATTGATACAACTCTTGTAGGTGTGCTCGTTGTGAGTCCACCCATTGTTGATGTACTTGTTGTTGAGCCAACTAGAGTTGATCCATATGTTGTTGCCTATTAATATTTGGCCTAATTGCCTGATGAGTATGATCTGGTTGCTCCATTGCATGGGGTTTGTGTATCCTCATATTTGAAATATGGATGGGTTTATCATGTCTTTCCCCCTAGTAGGGTCTAATGCTTGTTTTCCATGCTCCCTAAGGATCACATTACCTTGAGACTCTAATTTATGAATTGGCTCTGTATAGTCCGATGATGTAGAGCCATCATATGGTTGCACCAAGTACTCTTCACGAGGAGTAGGTAGATGGTTGGGATCTTCTCCCTCATCTATTAGGAAAGCCTCATATTTAGTTTTGGATGTAAGCTCTATATATTTAGGCTGCACAGAAGCACGATGTGTGGATGTTGAGTGCTCTTTGTGAGGAGTATGAGGGTGACTTGCTCGATCAAATGGGGTGGTTTGCTCATCCAGGCTAGGCCATGGTGTACTCTCATGTTCATATTCTGATTGATGTATAGAGTAAGTTGGGGTGTGAACCCGTGATATTGATCTATTAGACCCCTCAGTGGGCAGATTATTTGCTATATAGAATTCTATCAAGGTATCCCAATCAGGGAGTTTTCCTAGAGGACCTATGGGTGCTTCCCTAGTAGGGGTATCTCGAAGGTTTGCCCCCTAGGGATGATATTGTTGTTATGATAGGACCTAGGATGCCATTCAGGTATGGGCATGTCCTCTAGAATTATTTGGAGATATTCACTAGCTATGGAGCTTGAATCTCTCACTAAATTGGAGGTCTTGTTTTCAACCGCCTTTGGACCAAATTGGTAAAACGGGGGTCCGTCGGCCATTTTTAGAAAATTTTGACTTTCCCAAAAAGGTTATAAGTGTTATATATCAAAATTATCAGTGCGACGAGCTGATCATAATGGGCTAGGTCTCCAAAATTTTATTTTTGGGTCAAAAAATTGTATTTTTGGAATATTTGGCCAACCGGGGCCCGTGGGGAAATGCCCACTTTTAGGATTTTTGGGGAAATTTTGAACCGTGAAGAGTTAGGACTCAAAATTTCTGGGAGAGGTGTAGAAGGAGCTAACTAAGACAAAAAAACAAATTTGGCAAGTTTTGGAGTTGTCTAGACCATTCTATGACCATTTTACTGCAGTTTTTCCTATTTTCGGCCTCGAAAATAGAGTAATCATAAAACCAAAATAACTTTTTCGTTATAGCTCTTTTTTTTTACTTGAAAAAAAAAAAAAATTTTAATATTTTTTGAAAAATTAGGGTTAGGGTTTTGTCCCAAATAACAAAGAAACACACAAAGAAGACAATATGATTATCTTTTTACTGATTAAATGTGTGTCCTAAACTAGTTTCAATGTGTTTAGATTTGTTGTTGTTCTTTGCTCTTGTTGTGGAATTAGAATGAGGGAACTCAACCAAAGTGGTGACTAGGGACACTAGTGCCAAACATGATTTCTCAAAAGAGTCTAGGGTACACCGCTTAAATCCCAATGGGGGGTTCGCCTAGCTCTTCCACTCTGAAACAATGTTTCCAACAGTGGGAGGTAGTTTGAACATTAGTGACCTATTCCATCTTGAGAGAGTGCCCTATTCTATCTAAGGCATCTAGGGGAAAAGCTGGTGGAAGGAGGTGAAATCCAACATCACCAATCTGAATTGGGGGTTGGTGATGAAATCCAACCTTACCAATGTTATTGTGGAATGTGCAAGTGTGTGTGGTTCCTTTTAAGCCCAAAGAAAGTAAGCAAAGAAGCATTCGATGATCATTCACTAAATGCATGCAATAGGTGTGTTTTAATTTCAAAAATCTAGGATAAAAGGAACCTACAAATGTAACTTATGAATGCAAATCCTAAATGCTAACTTACCCATTGGGTAAGCCACAAGCAATCAAGCCACAAAGATGCATTGCTACTTCAAATTTCTTTTGATTTTTCTTCTTCCTTTTGCTATTTTATGTTATAAGAAAAGTAATAATATGACTTTTAACCTTTCTATGCAAGCAAATGAAGCAAGAAAAACTAATTTTAACATTCTCTAAAAATGCAGCAGAAAAACAGAGGGTTTAGGCACTCACCTTATCAATTTTGAGACCTCCAAATTCTGAATTTTTGAGCAAAAATTTCTCTGTTTCCTCACCGCTCCAGGGTGGGACGATTAGAAGCCCTACCACCATCCTAGGGTGGGACGGTGAAGCCACCATCCCAGGGTGAGCCAGATAAAGGTTCTACCACCGTTCCAGGGTGGGGAGGGGAGCACCTACAACACAAAAAGGGAAAAAATGGCAAAAATGGAGTCAAATTTTCACCCAAAGCACAAGGGACAAGGGTCCCACCATGATCACCACTGAAGTAGGGAAAATTGGTGCACCTAATTATGAGAAAAAATATGTGTATCTATCCTATCTTGCTCATGAGCATCAAACGGAAGCATGCATATGAAAATGAAGCAATACCAAACAATAAGGAATGAAATGAAATGAGTCTCTTCTTTATTAATTTGGTGGATCAAATCCAAGGTTACATAGTAGTCCCCTTGAGGGCTCAAAAGGTGATACAATTTTTACAAATTTTGGGGTGCCCAAGGATCAAATCCTCCAAGGAATTAGGGTGCACATCTAGTGCCTTTCCTCGTACCCACAATCGAGGTGGGCGGGCCAATGTCATTGTTGCTTGTATATTCAATATCTTATGTTTGATATTCCTTCCCAATTCCTTCTAATAACCTGCACCTACACACAAGGAAGCAAAAGGGGTCAAATAGCAAGGGTGTGTGGTGGAAAACATGCAATCCCCATAGGGGCAAAATAACACATATATTAAAACTATATCAAATCAACTCAGAATGACTTGAAAATTTTTGGGGATGTTAAATAAGATGTTTTTAGGGGATATCACCAAAAAAATATCGGAAATTACATCCGTAGACCCCTCGATTTTGTGTCACTTGCCTACAACCTATGAAGACCAAGATGAGCAAATCCCAAACCTAAACATATCCAAAACACATGAAATTTTGAAATAATGCATAAATTGATATTTTAAGACAACCCATATGGTTATATTTTCAAATTGAGGCTTAGATCCACCTGCATACAACTGGGGTGCCCGGATGGGCCCTACGGACCTGCAAAAACCTGCTCATCATCCCACCCTGGGATGATGGCTCACCACCATCCCAGGGTGGTACGATGGGAATCTACCACCATCCTAGGGTGGAACGGTGGTGAATTTTGGGCCAAAACCTCCTAAAATTGGGCCAAAAGCCTCCAAAACCTCTTTCGGAGTGGCTAGAACCATTATGAGCCTTCTGAGGGCTGCCCAAGGGGCCATATGATGCCAATTTGGTCATTGTTTGTGGATGCTTAATTAGGTTAACCATATTTTAGTTTCTACAGTATCAAGAAAGAAGAATAGTCATTTTGTGTTGGAAAAATTTTATCGAAGAAGGAGGATGGCAATGGGGATTGGATAATTGGCATTACATGGATGCTCACAGACATTGATTTAAAAATATGAGGTGCAACCATAGGGGTAGAATAAGACAAAGTATCTATTATATCTTTGTTTTAAAATAAATTTTACATGGTAAGACATAAATATGAATTAATCCTATGGAGACTATAGTCCAAGGTGGCAGTTAAAAGAGGTGAAAAGGTCAAAAAGTGTAGCAACGTTTAATTAGTTTCATGAAACGGTGAACGAACATTGTTGATAAGCCTTATAAAATAAATGGAAATTTTGTGTGGAAAAGAGAGAGAAAACAAAAAAGGGAAATGAAAATACTAGATGGAAAATGTTAAATAGCCCTTGGAAACAAAGGACTAGGGGGCTGGAACGTTTTGGAACAAAGGTGTGGAAGAATTTTAGAAGGCTATTCAAGCTACTGGGGAGCTGGTTTTCCATTATTTTGTATGCCAAAAATAGAATTTTGAATACAAATTTGTGTTTATTGCATATCTTTTCTCACATGCACTAAGTTTATTTAATGGTGTTTATGCATGGATATGGTTGCACCATTTCAATATTTTTATTGCATGTTTTTACCCCTTAGACTCTCACCATAACCAAATTTTAGATTGTGTGGATGCAGGTCTAACCTGGTTGTGTTTTGTGTTTAGGAACTAACGTTTTTTGCAGCATAGGTCAGATTTGTTTGCAGTAATTTTTCTTTGGTCTTTTCCATATTCTAGTCCATATTCCAGAATTTTAAGTTTTATTTTTATATTTTTTCTCTAACCCTATCCTTTTTCATTTTTTTAACTTTTGCAAATAAAATATAAAAATAAAATCCAAAAATAGATGCACATATTCCAAGAATAAGCTTTAAAGTTTCATTTAGAGCAGTTTCAATTTTATTTTGAAGGAAATTCGAAATTCCAAAATTATTTAAAGTTCACATTTTAAAAGGAATTTTGTAATTTCAAAAGCTTTACATGATTTCACATTTTAAAGGAGAGTTAAATTTCAAGCTTTGCACTTTCATTTTCAAGCAATAAATTAACTTCTCTTTATGAAAATTACAATTTCATTAAAGGGGGTAATTTATATGGCATTCCAAAGGCTACTACATTTTCAAAGTTAGTCATGTAGATTTATTTTATTTTCATTCTCAAAGCAAGATAAAATGAATCCACTCATCATTTCATGTTCACATTTTAGAGATAGATTTTAGTCTTTTGTTTCATGCTCAAAGCAAGGTTTAAAAAAGATAAAACTTGTTTAAAATTTGCTTAACAAAAGAAGATAAAATCTACCTAAAATACTTCAAGATAAAAGGAATTAAATCACTTTTCATCATGGTCATATGAGGGTCAATCACATTTACATTTTATTTTCTTTTAAGTTTCATGAACAATCAATAGCATAGCATAATAAAGTAATACCAACATAGGCCCCTTGTTAACAGTTGCTTGCAAATCACTAAGGTATTCTAGCACTTATTTGACACATTTTCACAAGCATACAAGCACACATTAAGTAAAAGGAACCTTGGAGAAATTTCTATTTCTTTGCAAGAGAGGGTTTTCTAATCAAAATCCTAACTGTGAGTGTGGTTTTGCAATTGGGTAAAATTACCACTCAACATTTTGGTGCTAGAAGGAGGGCCTGAATTGGTTATTTTATTGATGTTGTAGATGCTAACTTGTTCATTGTTACTTGAAAGGTTATTTTAAGGCATTGGTCTTGACTAATGAGGTTTTGTTGACATGTGATCACTTTCATTGATTGGAAAGTCCTTTAATTGATGATGCATTAATGCTAACCTTTTGCAAATTGGAGAATGTTCTTTATTGTTATGGTTTAATTGATGCATATATTTTGGTTGATGAACATGATGATTTATTCATTTGAATATTTGAAAATTGTTAGTCATTTCATGCTTCTTTGCAAGATATATTTCTTTGACTAACAAAATTGGTACTAAAGTTATATTCTTTAAGGTCCACTAATGGCAATGTTTACTCCAATGATGACAGGCAGTCCTTTAAACATACCTGGGCCTTCACATCATGTGCCTATAGATCTTATGTGTTATCTACCTCAGTTTAGGCATGATGGAATGGAATCGACTGAGGAACATATTCAGGCATATAAGAACATTTTAATTCATTTGCAAATTATGCATGAAGATGTTGCTTGTAGGATGTTTCCATCCACATTAGATGAATTTGCTTATGATTGGTATATCAGTTTACCTATAGGTTCTATCACCTCTTGGGTTCAACTAGAAGCAATATTTCTTGAACATTTTGGAAAATTGGTTGACCCGGATAGGATATTAAATCAGTTTATCTCTATTTGTAAAGAACCTAATGAGTCCATGAGCCAATTTAATGATAGGTTCCATAGGTTGTATACCGATATGGGGACACATTACATCATTTTAGAAGAAGAAGCCACTCAAATATACCTGGAAGCCTTAGACCCCTTTACTTCTACATTTCTAAGGAGAATTCTTAAAGATCCATCCTTTCCTAGAGCCTATAGTGAGGCAATAACAATAGAACAACGATGGATTTTGAAAGGTATGGATGTGGGTCGATTATCATTGCTCAACCCTAAGGCTCACAATAAAATACCACCAATGAGTCAGGTTGAGGCACCACCTTCTCCCATGATGAACTTTTCTTTAGAAGTTATGGATTCCAACCAATACCAACCATCCAATCTGGCACCCTTGAATCTAATGATGTCTAATATGAGCAATCAATGGGATAAAATTGAATGTCCAAATGTTACAACCACCTTAGATATCATCCAAGAGGAGGTGCAAGTTTCAAAGCCAATATCCACCAATGAGGATTGTGGAAACACAAAAAAATTCATTTTAAAAAAAAAAAAAAATTCTATAGAATTAAATAAAATTATCCAAGTGGATGATCAAGAAATCCAACATGTTCCAAATAATGACCAAATAGAAATGAAAGGCTTAGAGTCATTATTTACAAGGGAGGATTGGGATAATTATAGAAATTTGAATACAAGAATTGATCCCATCATAGAAACCCTTGAGCCACCAAAAGTGGTTGAAAGTGAATTTAAAAAGGAATCAATAGATGAATCTGAATATTATGCCAAAGATACGATAGAATTTCATCCCTTGATTTTAGAAGATGATTATTATAATGGTTGGGGAAGATATGAGGAATTATTGATTTCTCACACTCCTACTGATGAAATTTCTATTTCACTTGATATGCAGGATGCTAAAATCGCCATCTCACATGAAGATCTTGTAATTCTTGTACAATCATAAAATGGCATACCACTTTCAAAAATAGAGAAGGTTCCAAAATTCAATCATTTTGAATATGAGTTTATGGAACACCTTGTTGAAATAGAAAAGGAAGAAATGGTAAATGTTTCTTATGATTCATCTATTTTGGATGAGGAAGAGGTAAAATCTTCTCTTTCATTCTGGAATACTGAAAATTTGGGTATAAATTCACATGATTATATTGAAGATTCAAATGAAGAAATACCATGGGTGGTTAACAAGGAATTAGAATTAAATTATATTCATCCAAATGATAAAAATGTTGCTTTATTCAAAATGACTCAAGTAGTTGATCAGGGAGATGTGTTCTTTGACACACCCCTTGATTGACAAGATTTATGGTTTGAAAAGGATGGGCATATTTTTAATTGGGTGACTAATTTTGGTGTTTTTGAAAAGCAGGTAATTGATGAAGATGAAGGGCTACAAGATGATGATGATGAAGCCCATGAAGAAAAAGAAAATATTACAATGGCTCACCAAGTTTTGGTAAATGAAAGTGTACAAAAGGTAGAATCTAATCCTTTGTGTCCAACCATCCGAACTCTAGGTAAAATTTTACCTAATTGTATGTTGGATTCGAATGTTATTTATGATGAAATTCCATTGGAGGTTAATAAAGAACTAGAGTTGATTTCTACTCACACCGCTAATAATATTACTTTGTTGAATGAAATAGAAGTAGATGTGCTTGAGTTGTTGAATCAAGTTCATAAAAAATTAACAATTGAATCTAGGATACAAACTTATAATGATCCTCATTTAGTAGATATCCTAGATGCTTGCAAATTGTTGCATAAGTATGATTGGCCTAAAGACATAGATGATGAATTTGCTTTAAATTTTTTAGAAATAGCCTCCTATTTGAAAGAAATCCTATATATTTGTGAAAATGAGAACTCAAGTCGGAGTGATGAGTCATGTTTTAAAATTTACACCTCTTTGAATAAGCAAAAGATAATTGAAAATCATGTATTCACTTGCAAGTTTAATGAATCAAAGTCTCAACATGGAATTGCTAATATCATGGAATCAAATTGGTGGGGTGAGAGAGGAAAAATGAGAGTTTTTGTATTGTGTGGCCTAATCTTATTTTGGTTGGATTTCTGTAAATCTTGGCATGCATATCATGATATATGTCTTTTAAAGTGTGCTAATCGTGTTTGGGATCCAGGGAAGTGATAGCCTAAATTTTGCACCATCTTGTACCATATTGTATATTATTGTATATAGTTTTTGGTTTTCATGTTTTTGCATTTAGCATTTTCTTTGTGTGGCATTTTGTGCATAATCTCTTGTTTGTAAGATTTTGCTTTTTGCTTTCTTGTCAGTTTGCATTAGGTTAGGATTTGGTTTGTCTTCAAGTTTTGCTTTTCATATTTTCAAGTGGGTTTTGGGTTCGCTCCCTTGATTTGTGGTGGTGTTTTGTGGTAGCTACTAATTTATGGCCTCTTGACTATTTTTTGTGTTCCTTTGTCATGAAGGATGAATTGCCTATCATGTGGATCAAGGAAAAGGGGATGAAATTATTTAGTAATCATTCTTAGATTGTGGACTAAGATAGTGAATTTTGGAACAATGAATCATTTTTCTAAAGCTACACATGAACACATCATATTAAGGGGTATGTCTTGAAATATTGAAGGATGAAGTCATTTTGGTTTGCAAATTAAGGCAAAAAATTTTATAGACTCCATATTTAGCCTTAAGTGGTCTCTAACCCAGGTGGCGTGTGAATTTTGCAAAACAATAAAATTCCCAATAAAAAAAGGGAAAAAAAGCAATGCAAAGTATCAATTAGACACTTGGGTGATTTAGACAATCTCTACTAGGGCTATAGATGCATGGTTGGTAGTAGAGCAAGGTCTAGAAGAGATCAAGGTCACCTCCACTAGGGCTATAGACGCCTGGCTAGCAGTGGAGCAATGCAGAGGCACATTTTTAATGAGTAATATTTTATAGCCTAATGCAAAACAGGTGATGGAATTTGAATGGTTTTCAAGAATGCAAAATGAAATCACTTTCACACACATTAAGCTAAAGCAAAGGGTTCATGTGTTTTCATTTGAATTTATCTATCCCACCTTCTTGGAGGTTGCTAGATGGTTTGTTTTCTGATATTTGGTTTATTTATTTTCAAAATTTTGTTCTTCATCTAATTCCGAGTAGAACCACCATTTGTTGTGGCTATTCCACAACTTACCCAACATTTAGGGATATACCTTACATTTTTTTATTTTGGAAATTATGAGTTTTTTTTGAGTGATAGTGTTGTGATTTCATATATTTTCTCATGTGGAATATGATAATAAAAGTGTTCCATTTTATTTAGTTTGTTTTATTTTATTGTAATATCCCTTATTACCATGTTTATTAAAAAATTAAATTTAAAATAATATATATATGTACCCTATACATGCATTTAGAATCTATTTATTCCTTTTGGTTTTAAAGTTTTAATTTTTTTTTAGTTTTAGAATCTTAATGGTTTTAATATAGTTAAGTTTTTAATGTTCATGTAATGTTAGTATTGTTTTGAGCTTATATAGTTACATTTGATTGGGTTAGTTTTAGATTTTCATTAAAATGTTTGATTTTTAATATTGGCAGGAGTGCTTTAGAGAAGTTCTAAATACTGTAGACACTGTGATGGATAGAGCAAAGAGATAATGAGACCATACTGACTATGACATGTATATGTGTATGTCATTGATTATGGTAGACGCGGACTAATGGCATAGGGTAGAGCATCGATAGTGAGAAAGTGACGACCTGGATGGTGACACAACAATGCAATAATGACATGGATGGGCCAGTGTAGGGTCAAGATTAAGTAAACATAGGGGCCACATAGGATGATTGTTGCAAATGGGTACAGTGTGTAGACACCTAAAACACGTCATGTTTAGGAGACTACTCATATGGGCACATCCAAAGACCATATGACTGATCTTGGACCTTTCCAAGAGCTAGCAATGGTCCTAACCACTCACAAGGGGTAGTTCTGGCCCATTCAGGCGTGACCACTATCGACCAGAGTGACCACCAACATAGGCCATTGAAGCTCAGAGCGGCCACTGCTAGTCGCTGCTCTGGACAATAGCTAGCACTGAAACACAAACTAGCCATGAATGAGGGCCCAAATCATGGATAGTGACTACACTTGCATTGGATTCGAGTGGTTTTTGGCATGGATCTCCTAGAGTTCCTCCTGACTACCCCTTCCATGCAAATCTGGGACTGAGCCTTCCCCTCCAACGACCAGTTACATGCAGATCTAGATCTTGGCTTCTCCAAGAAGCCAAGATCTAGGATCTAGGAGGTCTACATATGCATCCTCCCAAGAAAAGAAAGATCTAGGATCCAAGTTTTTATGCAGTGAAGCCCTAGCAAATTGGAGAGTGATTCTACACCCCCTTGAGGAGTAACGAAGTGCTGTCCGATTGAGCAATGACAACGCACCATTCAAGCATTTAGTTCAACATGTTTTTCACCACCAATCAGTCTCTGGACACGAAGGTGACCCTTGAACATCAATTCGGATGAAGGATTGAGTGTCGCAACCCCTAGTTTAAGAGGTAAAACATCATAGTTTGTGGCCACTATCTTCGATAGTGGCCTGTAGTCATGACCACCTTGAGCAATAGTGGCTAGGGTTTGAGGCATCATTTCCTAAGTTTTTAGCATAGATTTCTCATTATTTTTACTTTATCAGATAATATTAGCATAGATCTATATTTTCCATTGCATTTGCATAGTGATTTCTAAGTTATTTATGCATTTCTGCTTATCTTTGCATCATTATGCTTTTATCATGCTTCTATGTCATTTCATGTAGATCTTCAAAAAGAGCCTCATCATGAGAGGCCGCATATGCTACTAATCATTCTATGTTATTTCTTGAGCATAGATCATAGGTTCCTAGACTAATTCAAAGCATCTTTGGCATCATATCCCTCCAAGCAAGTGAGAAGAAGGCATCTATAAGCCCTTGAGAAAATTCATGTCGAATATAAGAAGCCTACAGAGTACACCATCCTCGTTCAAGGGCTATTTCCATTTGTAATCATTGTATCAAGCAATTGGTATCCCTAAGAGGGACCTATCTATAATCGGATTTCAACATGAATTAATAAAAGATATCTTATGTTTTTATTAATTCATTGTCTTTATGCTTTCATGGTTTTACACTTGATATTATGCTACAAATAGATTAGGTGTATGCTTCTTAGGATCATACAGATGGTGATCATGATGGGACCCCCACCCGATTTTCTTTTTTTAGCTGATTTGCTGATATTTTATGTATTTTCTATGTGTAGGCCTAGCCACTCTAGTCGACAATGGCTAGTAGAGCATAGGCCACTTTTGAAGACAATAGCTAGCTGCAGCCACCTTGAGCGATAGCGACCGATAGAAAATCAGCAATAGAGGGCAACCTATGCTTCATCATATGTGGATTTTAGGTTGGGGGAACTCTCTACAATTTTTCCTTTCTCTATCTATATTTTATTTCTAGAATATAGTAGGAGAAATATCATTTAATTAGAAAAATATAGAAAAAGTTAAAGGAAAAATGCATAATTTTCTTAAGTTCTCTTCTAGTCGCTACTAGGAACAACGGACTTCTAATTTCAAATCCGCCCTAGTCTCCAGTGGTCTAGGTTTGTTTGTAGAGATTGCTTGCATGGGGCCCAACTAGAGGCCATTGCTTCATAAAATAACAATGCATTCTCTAAAAATCATGTAATCATTTAGATATGCATTTTTCTAAAAATGAAATATTTCTTTTTAGGCATATAGGAAAGAGCATGAGTGCTTCATGATGCATATTTTTCTTTATGCAACAATTTAAAAGGAACAATCACACACCACAATTCATCTAAATGCTAGTGAGTTGGACTTCATCACCAACCACTAGTAGAGTTCAACGATGGTGGCTTTCATCTCCACCCATTGGCTCAAATCCCATGAACCCTTTTATATTGGCCAATACCAGATCCAAGAACTGACGTAGCCTAGAAAATTTGCATGTACTTCTCTTCAGAGGGTATGACATTGACCAAGTGAGACTGGGTGAGGATCTAGTAGGACCTGTGCTCCCTGACTAGGTGTGGACTTCATCACCACACTTTGGTGGGTTTACATGACCATGAATTTCATTATCGGTTATCGAGCTACGAGCATACAAGTGAAATCCTTTAAACTATTCAAGCATTACATCAAAAAATTCAAAACATGATGAGAGTAGTTTAAGTTATCAATAAATCTAAAACACACAAGACCAATTTTAGGAACACCAAGAAGATTTAAAAGAGATAAACACTTGTTTACTTTGTTTGTGTGTTCTAAAATCTACATAAAAGATAATTCATAATTGTCATGGTCTTCACATGGAGCAACCACCCTCGGTCCACCATCGAGGTAGAAACTGATGCTCTACAAATCACAACCACAATCACAATCACAATCACAATGATGTTGAGCCACCCACACACAATGTCATTGAATGAAGTTCAATGAGCCTTAGGGGTGATAACTCAACCCATGGGGGTACTCCTCGAGAAACCCTAACTAGAGAACCATATCCAGGTTCTTCTCATGGTAGGCATGAGGGGGCTTCAAGGCCCCAATATTCACATAGACATGAGGGGGCTTCAAGGCCCCAATATTCACATGATAGACTTAGGTCAGATCAGCCCACTAAGGGGCAAGACACAAGGGTTGCATCCAGTCGTAGACCCGCAACAACTCCTAGCCTCCCTAAATATGGGAGGATAGTCATAGATCATAATCTCATTGGTGCTAATGGAACTCCATGAGATCAACCATGGAGATCCAGACAACTTGATGAGTTGGATCGGGTTCTCTCGAGACCAACTCAAAGAAGCAATGCTACTACACATTCCATTTTAGGAAGTTCACATAGCCATCAAACTACAAGGCACACTAATGAGCTAGGGGAAGCTTCAAAGCATCCCCATAGCATGCACACTACCTCCGATCATGGGGGTATGAAACATAGGTCACTATACATAGACCAGGTCACCCTGATAGACAAGGGCAAAAGCATAGCAGGAGCCTCTCCAAGAGGGCTCTCCATTAGGACTCCTCGTACAAAGTTACAGAGTCATGGACCTTCAGTGGTAGATCAATCTGACTACGTACATAGGTTAGAGGAAGCACTACATGCAGAACAAGAGTGCTTAGAAATCCTTGAGTAGGAGGAAACATGGAGAAAGAGGTATTTGTACCTAAATGAGCAATGCTTGAGAGAGGAACAAATAGAGCATGAAGAGCAAGCCAATAGGTTGGCTCGATCCAACTTACATATGGATAGACATGTTGATTCTCAGCATGAGAGATGCACTAGACAAGGAGATGAGCGCACTCACCACACATCACATCATGCTTCAAAGCATCAAAAATACCTAGATCTAGAATAGGCACAACATAATCAAGAATAGGTAGAAATGGAGGATCAAGAGCAGACATATCCTAAACCTTCATCCATAGTCATGGGAGATGAATATAGATGCCCAAATCAAGTAGATATAGGGTTACCTCCCTGACCACCATTGTTAAGTAAACCTTCAAGAACAAGAGATCATTTCTTTGAAGGTATACAAAATACTCACTAAGAGAGTCAAATCTCTTGAGAAATAGGATATGGTTGGGCAGAATCCAACCTTGAGTAAGATACATAATCAACCTTTGTACCCTTTGGTA
This sequence comes from Wollemia nobilis, assembly GCA_028583015.1. Taxonomy (NCBI): domain Eukaryota; kingdom Viridiplantae; phylum Streptophyta; class Pinopsida; order Araucariales; family Araucariaceae; genus Wollemia; species Wollemia nobilis. The sequence goes on from JAQPPZ010000040.1 coordinate 7,210,741, forward strand.
CTGAGTCCTGCTTATCCTAGGCACTTTGAGATGCCTAGGTTAGACAAATTCAAAGGAGAGGAAGATATGCAAGAACATGTCACCAATTTCATGAACGTATGCTTCCAACTTGAGCATAATGATGCCCTAATGCTAAGAACATTCATCATGACATTATCAGGCATAGCAACTGAATGGTTCAATCAACTACCTAAGCACAACATCATCAATTTTGAGCAGCTGGTGAATGCATTTCTTGAATGCTTTTCTTTTGGCATCAAGAAGAAAGTAAACTTGTCCGACTTGGCAAACCTAAAGCAATACGATGATGAGCCAGTCATGGACTATGGGAACAGATGGAGAAAAGTGATGGTAAAACTACCATTTTCTGTTCCCACTACTAAGCTCACCCGAATGTTTACTAAGAGTTACGCTAAGCACATCTCATTGCTCTTGCAACTACAATAGTATGAAACATTCGAGGAAGCCTTGGCTCAAGCCAAGCTAATAGAAGACATCAAGGTTGAAGAAGGAGATCTTAAGCTCTAAAACAAAAAAGACTAGAACAACAACAACCGTAACAACAAGAATCAACAAAAGTAGGCCAAGCCTACTCCAATCAATCAGGTTGTATTAAACGTGCCAAAGGGAGGAAATAGCCAACAACCATAGAACTATCAGGCTCAACCCCCATCGACCAATTACAACCAAAATAACAATCAAGGTCAAAATAAGGAACATCGGCCACCTCGCTACTACACGCCTTTATCAAAATTGATGCAATCGATATTCAATCAACTAAGTGAGGCACAAAGACTCAGGTTACCTGAGGTACAACTTCTTGATCCTAACCATCCCAAGCCTAAGGGATATAGGGAAGATCATTATTACCCATACCATAGACAACAAGGGCATGATATCGAAGCATGCATCAATTTCAAGAATGTTGTACAAAACATGATCGAGAAGGGTGAACTACAAGTTGATAATCCACTAGCACCCGACAACAGAGACATGGGCATATTCAGAAACCCATTGCCAAACCATGAAGCCCCTAGAAATTAGGGTGCTCAAGTAAACCAAGTCCAAGTTGAACCTCCCACTCAAGGATTCATTGGAATGGTTGAGATAGTCAACGTGGTGACAAGAAGCCGATGATACAACCAACCAGAGCCTCCAATGGCTCCTATTCATATCCTAATTGCACCTCGATAGAGGTAGGTGTAGAATAATCCTCTAGGTCCACCAGCGTGACCTGTGATAACTATCTAGAGTAGACTTGTGCAAAATCTCCAAATGACACCAGCCAAGTTATCAATATATGAGCTCATTCAATAGTCTCCCAGACATAGGGAGACTCTAATGGAAATCCTGAGATCAATTGAGCTACAACCCCAGAATCTTGATGCATTTACAAACTTTGTGGGGCAAGTGCAATAGTGTCAAGAGCCTATGATTCATTTTTACGATCATAAAATAAAGGTAGTCCCTACTACCATAGCAGACCCACCTCTGCATATCATCACGTCTATCAATGACATACCTTTCAAGTGGGTTCTAATCGACATAGGCTCATCGATTAATATAATCACAACAAAAGCTATAGGGCACTTGAAAATCCCTAGGTCAAACATCATCCCTACCTCCTACACATTGAGAGCTTTCAATGATGCACTATGCTCCATAGTGGGTACAATCATCCTACCTATAAAGGTAGGGCATAAGACCATCCCTATGATGTGTCATGTATTGGAGGGGGCATGCAGTATAATATCCTCCTAGGGCATCCCTGGATAAGGGACATGCAGTGCATTCCCTCGATCTTGCACCAATGCATTAAGTATGTGCACGAGGGACAAGTACATGTGGTTCCATCGGATGAAGAGCCATTCAAATATGTGCATCAAGTTGACTTACTAGGGGATTTTATCCTTCCATCCATGCACCTATACATTAGGCCATCATCCCCTACCACACAGCCAGGAAGCAAATCCAAATTAGTGTGAGGTGACCCATCCACATCGGCACCACCTCCAACTTCTAAAGCTACTAGCACTTCTGAGAAACCAACAATGTCTAAAGCAAAAGGACTCTCAAAAGTTAAAAGCACCCTTGGTGGAGGAAAGACCTAAGGAACTCCCAACCATAGCAATAATAAAAATTCCAAATCCCATGGAGGAGGAATATTCCCAAGACATAGTCAAGGAGGTACCTCAACCTACCTCACCTGCATCATCATCAACATCATCTACACCGCAGGTGATAGTTCACCTAGCTAACATAGGATTAGGTGAATATCTTGTGCAGAATGTGACTTTCACTCCAATTATCGAGTCTGCACAAGACATGGGATGACCAAGAGTCCCAAACTTACCAATAGGGATAGTGGTTCCATTAGGGATTCCCCCTAACCAAACCAACTTCATATATGTTGGTTTGGACTATGCCCATGATGCTTCAGATATTGAAGAGGATGAGGATGAGCCATTCACCATGAATGTTCATTACTTGTCCAATCTTGAGTTTGCTCTAAGATACTTTGAATGCAACCATTGGCATGGCTATGGTTTGGGTCTATATGAGCAAGGGTGATGGAACCCACTTGAACCATGATATCAGTTACCTACTAATAGGTTTGGCCTAGGATATCACATCCAAAGCTATGATGATTCATTGGTAGCATCTCTAGATAGGTTGAGCTTAGGGTTTGGGGAAGACATTGAATGGAATCCCTATCAACCAAACAGAAGCTACTTGAGTGATAGATGGGTGGCTATGGTCAATATAGAACCACCCGATGAGTATCATCCAGATTTCTCTCTCGAAGCAAGCCCATCAAGAATCATCCTATGGGAGGACGAGCCAGGCTATGGTTATGAGCGAGAAGAGAATGAGTATGTCACAAGTGAATCTGAGGATGAAGCTAGATTGGCCTATCATGGGCCTCAGTATTTACATCACCTCACCTAGTCAACTAATATAGAGGGTGGATACTTCATAGATGATAGTGACTATGAGGATGAGACTGAATTAGCCTACCTTGGACCCCAACATTCAGGTCACCACCCAGTTCTAGTGGGCAGGAATGAGGGATTCTTCATAGATGATAATGATTACGAAGATGAGACTAAAATGGCCTATCTTGGGCCTCAACACTTACATCATCACAATGAGCTTTTGACATAGATGAGATGTACCATAGAGTATATCTTAGCCCTCACCTCAGGGGAAGACCACCCAATTTAGATACGATCTATCACATAGTCTTCCTCGATCCACCTACATTTAGAGAGCTACTTCAGCCAAATGATCCCATCTTCTTATCTATCCATAGACCAGATCCTAAGATCCCCATACCCCTAGAGCCTCATCTTGGGTATGGAAGGCAAATCAACAATGCAGAGTTGCACCCACATGGTCCTAGAGATTTCATCCCATCCATCAACATGATCTCCATTGATTTGACCACTCCACTTCACAACCCAGTCGATCCTTCTAAACCATTGTGTCTTAACTTAGATGCTATTGATTGGGATCACGTTGATTCACCCTTAGAGCCTGAATATTTCTTCCCCAATGAAGAAATGCTACAACCATTTCATTTTGCACCAGGTTGCGCACATGATGTTTATCACGTTGGTTTTGACCATAATTCAGTTGAACCTTTAAACCCAATGGATGACATCCACTTGATCCCCACTCCTCACCAACTTGAGGAGGGGTCACATATGGCAATAGAGGAGACTTTCAAAGTGGACATCAATGATGATCCTTCTAATCCAAAGAAATTCAAGTTTGAGAAAGCTTATCACCAGAAGAATAGGCCATCATCATACCTCTATTGAAAGAGAGACCTAATCTCTTTGCTTGGACCTACAAGGATATGTCGAGTCTAGATCCAAAATTGGTTGTCCACAACCTTTCACTAGATCCCACAAAGAAACCGGTCAAGAAGAAACTCAGGAAGATGCATCCAACCATCACCTTGATGGTAAAGAATGAGCTATAGAAGCTATTGGATGTAGTCTTTATTGTACCCATCGACTATCCAGAATGGGTATCAAACATGGTACCTATAGGAAAACCTGATGGAAGAATCTATATTTGCATGGATTTCAGAGATCTCAATAAGGCAACACCGAAGGATTCATTCCCATTGCCCAACATAGATGCTCTTGTAGATGCAACTATAGGTCATGAGATGCTCTCCCTCATGGATGATTTTTTTGGTTACAATCAGATTTAGATTAAACCCGAAGACCAACACAAAACCATATTCACTACTCCATGGGGGACATTTTGTTACAAAGTAATGCCATTTGGTCTTAAAAATATTGGTGCCACATATCAGTGGGCTATGACATACATTTTCCATGACTACATGCATAAGATCCTAGAATATTATATCGATGACTTACTAGCCAAGTCATTGTTGCATGAAGAGCATGTCGAGGTCCTAAGAAAAGTCTTTGATCACCTGATAGAGCATAATGTCAGGTTGAATCCCAAGAAATGCATCTTTGGCATAACTTCTAGAAAACTCTTGGGATTCATCATTTCTAAATGAGGGATCAAAGTCGACCCAGCAAAGGTAAAGGCTATCCTAGAAATGGCCCCACCCACTAACATCAAAGAGCTGAGAAGCCTACAGGGCAAAGTAGCATCCATAAAGTATTTCATCGCACAACTATCGAATAAATATCGACCCATGAATCGACTGCTACACAAGGGGGTCCCATTCCACTGGGATGAAGAATGTCAGCAAGCCTTTGCTGAGATCAAGAAATACCTAGCAATACCACTAGTACTAGCTCCACCAAGGCCAAACGTGCCATTTTTGCTTTATATATCCGCTACCAATTTTTCTTTGGGCACCATGTTGGCTCAAAAGAATGTGCAAGACAAAGAACAAGTGATATACTATATCAATCACACCTTGGTGAGTTACGAGCTAGGGTACGCATACATAGAGAAGTTGTGCTTAGAAGTGGTCTTTATGACTAAGAAATTGTGCCACTACATGTTGAGCCATACAACGTATGTGATATCAAAACAAAATCCTTTGTAGTATATGATGAGCAAGACATATCATAATACACGTACTACAAAGTGGATCATGCTATTGATAGAATTTGATTTGGAATTCATAAGCCAAAATTCCATCAAGGGACAAGTCATAGCTGATCAACTAGTAGAGGTACCTCTTCAGGATAGTAGGCCTCTCACCATAGAACTTCCTGATGATGTAGTCTTTGCATTATCAAAAGCACCCGAACCTGAAGAACCTAAAAATAAAGCTGACATGACTTTGTTCTTTGATGGTTCAAAGTGTGAGCAAGGGGGTGGTGTAGGGATTGTGTTTTTCACATCGCAAGGTGCTCCAATGCCCTTGTCATTTAAGCTAGACTTCCCTTGCACAAATAACAATGCTGAATATGAGGCCCTAATCTTGGGTCTCCAAACAACCATCACTATGAAGATCAAAAGGCTAAATATCTTTGATGACTCCCTTCTCATAGTCAACCAAGTTAAGGGACTATTTCAATGTAGGGATCCAATCCTGAAATCTTACAAAGAGCTTGTTGACACTTATCTAGCCCAACTAGAATGGTACGACATCGAGGTAATCCCTCGCACATCAAATAGATTTGTAGACACTATGGCATCTTTGGGATCCTTGATCCCTCAAAATCCATCTACTAATTTCACTACCATTCATGTGAAGATGCTCTCACAATCAATGATGCAGTATGAGGCTTTTGACAACAAAGAATCAATCAACATGATTCATATAGAACCAAACCATGAGTGGTTCTATAAAGCCAGAGACTTTCTAAAGAAGGTACCTTGGGGGTCTTTGATCTCGTAAGGTCCTACAGGGAATGGTACCACCATTCACCACAAGGTTGTTTCTCAATCTACATTTGTGCACATCGAATCACAGAGAGAACAAGTCATCTTATCTATTGAGGTTGTAGCTTATCAAGATTGGCTATCCCAATTACAAGATTTCCTTAAGCTTGGAATCATCCCATAAGGATTATCGCATGCCATAAAATGAGCATTCAAACAAAAAGTGATAAGATATGTCTTGCTAGGAGATATATTGTATCATCGAAGCTTCTATGGAGTCCTCCTTCATTGTCTTGAGCCCCAAGAATCAGCTTGGGTGATTTCACAAGCTCATGATGGTACATGTAGTGGCCATTTCAGTGGCATGGCCATCATCAAGTGCATCCTTCGAATGGGTTATTATTGGCCCACCATGGAGAAGGATTGTTGTGAGTATGTCAAGAAGTGCGTTAAGTGTCAACATCATGCAAATCTGATGCACTTGCCATCATAGGCCTTACAACCCATTTAGGCAGCTTGGCCATTTTCTCAGTGGGGTCTCGATCTAATTGGAAATATCTCTCCTCCATATTTGGGTCGACACACGTTTATCTTAATGGCCACTGAGTACTTCACCAAATGGGTGGAAGCGGTCCCCTTAACATCAATGATAGGACCACGAATTATGGAGTTCATACTTCACAATATCATCTATCACTTTGGGATCCCATTCAAGATAATTTTGGATAATGGTCCTTCATTCAAGAATAAAAATATGTAGGCTTTAACATCCAAATATAACATTCAGCATAGTTTTGTGACACCATATTATCCACAAGAAAATGGGCAAGCAGAAGCCTCAAACAAAATAATTATAGCCATCTTAAAGAAGATGGTAAAAGAAAATCATAAGGATTGGCATCTGTAGTTACCTCTTGCATTATGGGCTTATAGGACTAGTGTGTGGATGCCCACTGGGGCAACACCATTTTTGCTTGTATATGGTGCTGAGGCCATCATGCCCTTGGAGTTAGAAATTCCAACATTGCATATCACATTGAAAGAGTTCATGTTGAGTGGTATTTTCACACAATTGTGAAAGTACACTCTCCTTTAGGATTTGGGTTCCAAATCCCCTCTTGCAAAGAAGTTAAACAAACAACTTCTCCAAGGTCTCCGCTATATTAGCATTTGCATATGTGTATTAGTAATCTCAAATAAAGATATTCAATTTAAATGCTTGGAACACCTTAGTGATTGCAAGTAACTGTAAACAAGGGGCAATGTTGGTTTATTTTACCATGAAACTTTAGTGATTGTTCATTGAACCAAAATAAAGCAAATGTGAGTTGGCCCTCATATGACCATGATGTAGTGCTCAAATTACCCCTCTTTCGTAAAATCAGAATTTTTATGAAGAGAGGGCAATTTTAGGCTCCAAAAATGGAAATTTGTGAAAATGCCATAAAACATAACTCCTTCAATGAAATTGGAATTTTCATGAAGGGAATGTCATCATAGGCTCATGAGTGTAAAACAAAAACTGAAAAAAATGAAATTTGACCTTAAAATGGAAATTTTCTATTTTCGGATTTTTAAAATCTGTAATAAAACAACAACTTCGATGAATTTTTAAAAATACTAAACAACTCCAAAAATGAAATTTCAAAGTGCGTATTGGAAGTCTGAAGTATAACCTACGCAATGGTGAAATTATTTTTGGATTTTGAAAATTTTTAAATGTTTATTTTAATGCCTGAAAATTAAAAAAAAGTTAAAATTTTTGGAAAAATAAAATGCAAAAAAATGAAAATGAAATGCAGAAAATGAAAATAAAATGCATTCAGTATGATGCTATCCTATTTCGACAAAACCGAAGATGTGAGGTTTTCATGCATGCAACCTAACCTATTGGACCTGCAAAACAAGCACAATCCGGATAAGCTAAGTGCTGGCTCCTAGGGTTTTAAATGAGGTTTTCAGATTTAGACATTCGCATGAAGCAACCAAGAAAACTTGCATAAACTCCATTTACAAGCCTAAAATCTGAAAAGGGGAAAAATAGACATTTAATCTTGCATGCAGAAAATGACTCCTCCTTTCTTGTCCATAAGATGCAACTTTTTGAAACTTTCTGTATTAAAAATTTGTCATTTTACAATAACAAAAATTTCTGGTTTTCCCAAACCAGTCAATGGAAGAAAAACAGCCCAAACAAGTCCAGAATGGCCCTCTTGCCTTCAAATCTGCAACTCTGCTCACAGTAGTTTCCAACCCCTCCTAGCCTCTTTGAATGGCGTATTTAAAACTTTCGAAAAAAAGCTTCTCCCTTCCCCAGTTTCATTTTCCAATGGTTGTTCGTTTCACCTTCCCTTGTGCATGCATGTGTTTTGGTTTCCGAAAAAAAAATTTCGTTTCCATTTGGTGGCCCTTCCTTTTTTCATTTCCAAAATGCAACATGTCGCGATATCGCGACACTTTTGCCTCCTTGCTCTCTTTTGTTTAAAAAATGTAACATGTCGCGATATCCACCAAGAGTAAATGCAACATGTCGCGATATCGCGACACTTTTTCTTTTTAAATGCAACATGTCGCGATATCGCGACAATGCAACATGTCGCGATATCGCGACACTTTTTCTATTTTGACGATGCAACATGTGCGATATCCGTGACACTTTTTCTCTTTTGGCCGCGACGATGCAACATGTCGCGATATCGTGACACTTTTTCTTTTGGCGAATGCAACATGTCGCGATATCGCGACACTTTTTCTCTTTTGCCGCGACAATGCAACATGTCGCGATATCGCGACACATTTTCTTTTGGCCATGAAAATGCAACATGTCGTGATATCGCGACACTTTTCTCTTTTGGCCACGACGATGCAACATGTCGCGATATCGCGACACTTTTTCTCTTTTGGCCGCGACGATGCAACATGTCGCGATATCGTGACACTTTTTCTCTTTTGGCCGTGATAATGCAACATGTCGTGATATCGTGACACTTTTTCTCTTTTGGCCATGAAAATGCAACATGTCGCGATATCGTGACACTTTTTCTCTTTTGGCCGTGACGATGCAACATGTCGCGATATCGCGACACTTTTTCCTTTTTTCTCTTTTGGCCGTGAAAATGCAACATGTCGCGATATCATGACACTTTTTCCTCCTTGTGGTGTTTTGCTTTTTCTTTGATCTTTAGCATATGGGCCACTTCGGTCTTCTTGGAAAACATGCAAAAAGGTGGGTCCCCAATTTTGGGGTACGTTGTGGAGCAGCCACAACAAATGGTGACTCTGTTGGGAAATGCTCCTGAGCATTTCGGTGAGAACTCAACCTGAAAATACATGAACTCAAATACAAGCATCAACAAATATCCAAAGAATGCAAATAGATCAGAAATACATGAAGCATTAGAATCATTAAGCATCAGCTCGGTGTGTGCAATGTGCTTCATTCCCTATCATTTGAAACTCATTCAACTTTCCATTGTCAGTTTCACTTATGATTAGTATGCAAGGTTATGAATGATTTGTGCAGGATTTAATGTATGACAAATATGCTAGAGATATAACAAGCTTTGCAAAGGCTCAAACTTTCTAGTATCATGAACAAGCATATTAAAACTGTCAAACCCTCTTAGGATCAAATATGTGTATACTGAATTAATTTACTAGATCCCAAAGTTGGTTATGTGTCACTACCATCTTGAACCCATGTGCAAGTGTAAGTGAAATCAGAGCTTTGGGGAATCGGATTCCCAACCTAAGCGAGATGGGAATTTAACCCTATCCTTGCTACTTTGATCTGGAGTTCATTACCTCATCTTGAACAAAATGATTTAACCTGTTATGGATGAAACTGTCAGGCTAGCCTATCCGTTTGAGCAATCAGTGGTCTTGCTTTTAGACAAGACATGTTGCCACGCATGAGCATACTCCACTGCCAGTCAGGCGTCTATAGCCCCGATGGAGATCAACCCCATAATCCAGGATTTGGCTTCACTTTTGATTTCTTGAACCTTGGGGATGACTACCCATCCTTGCAAGGGACATGTAGTACGATCCTTCCAATCCAATATCAATGATGCAATAAAAGTAGAAAGAAAAATATTTGCTTTGGAACTTCAAGTTCTTGAGTGGGAAAGATAGAAGCTTTGGGGAATCGGATTCTCAACCTAAGCGAGATGAGAATTAGACCCTATCCTTACTACTCCATGAAGGTCAAATCAGAGCTTTGGGGAATTGGATCCTCAACCTAAGTTCGATGGGGATTTAACCCTATCCTTACTACTATGATTTTAGGCTTTAAGCACTATGGGAGTGGTAAAAACCACTGTTTTAAGGATTATGTTGCATGATAGGACAGACACGAAATACTCCTTTCGCCTCACCTTTTCTTCCAAGTATGGTTTTGACCATTTTACTCAAGATTCTCTTTAATATGTGCAGAACGTGCTTGGTTCAAGATAGTTCGGGCATCAGTTCCCAACCTTAGGATCCTTTTAATATATGTTATGTAATAACCCTAAGAGGATTCGACACCTTTTCAATGATTGTATTTGAAATGTAGATGCAACCGAGATGAAATGTATATGCAATGTGGAATGTAACATGAGATATGGATGAATGCATTGCTCTTTTTGAAATGCGGATGGAGTATATCACCTACTTTGCCATAATTTATAAAATCGACAACTTCATGCATCACAAGTTCCAAACGATATTCTTTAATGTGTTTGCGATACTCGTGGAGCTTTCTGCAATACAATTCCGATGTTTCATATTCTCCTAGTCTTAGTCAACATTCATAAGGACATAAGTTGACATCTCGCTTTTTTTTTTTTTTTTTTTTCAAGACAAACCAAAAGTGTCCAAAGGACCAACACACAAAACTTAAAACCAAAACTGAGAATGCAAACCCAAAAACGAAACTAAAAAATATATATACAAATGTACAATATGATACAAGATGATGCAAAGCTTGGACTATCACTTTCCCGGATCCAAAACATTATTAGAACATTTCAAAAGACATATGACACGATATGTATGCCAAATGTTGTAGGAATCCAACAACAATAAGATCAAACCAAGCAATGCAACCAACTTCAACTTTCCCCTCTCACCCCACCAATTAGATTTAGTTCCATTAGTATTCTCATAGGTGAGATTCAAATTACCAAATTGATTAGACAATGGTTGATTTTCAATTTTTTCTTGTCTATTCTTTAAGGTGTAAATTTCATAATTCCATTCATGATTTAGAAGTAGGCTTTCTTTATCCAAAATGAAACTTTGTAAGCAAGAGCCTATTTCTAAACATTTTAAAGCCAATTCATTTTCCAAGTTTGTCGGCCAATCAAATTTCTGCAAACATTTGCAAGCATCTAGGATATTTACTAAATGGGAATCATTAAAAGTTTTTATCCTAGGTTCAAGAATTAATTGTTGATGAATTTGATTTAGCAATTTAAGTGCATCAACTTCTTTTTCATTCATTAAAATAATGTTATCAAAGGTGTGGTTAGAAATTAATCCTTGTTCTTCATTCACCTTCAATGGCATTTCATCATAAACATCATTCAAATTCAAAACATGGTCGTTCAACTCTTCACCTATAGCTTGGATACTTGAACACAAAAGTTTAGATTCTACCTTTTGCACATTTTTATTTACCAAAACTTGGTGAGAAATCACAATTTCTTCCTTGATTACCTGTTCATCAAACATACCAATATACGGCACCCAATTGAAAACATGTCCATATTTTTCAACCCTCAAATCTTGTTGGTCAAAATGTAGGTTAAGTAACTCATCTTGATGATCACTTATTTGAGTTTCTTCCAATTGACCAATCTCTTTGTCATTTGGTTCCAATTGCTTGTTCACCATCCATGGCATCTCTTCATGTGAGATAGAAGTTTCAACATCTTGCATATCAAGTGAAATAGGAGTTTCATCTATAGGGGCGTGAGAAAATAATACATTATCATATCTCCCCCAACCATTGTAAAAATTGTCATCCAAATTCGTGGAATGACATTCCATGATGTTTGTGGCATGATATTTTGATTCATTCATCAATTCTTTTTCTTCTTTGTCCTTGGTAGTAGGATCGTTATAATCTTCCAAATTTTGATGAGATTTGAAACCCTCTTCCAAAACATCCTCAAATTGTACAGGAGTTGTAATATCTTCCTTTAAGTAGGCGATTATGTTATCCTGCATATCAATTGACACAAAGGGTTCATGAGGAGGTTTAGAGTGAGCATATTCATTCAATTTCTTTCGAGAATCATGGCGATCATCTTCCAAAATTAAGTTATGATGCTCGACTATTTCTTCAACATCTTCTGATTCATCAAATTGTATCTCATCAAATTCACCTTCACCTTCCTTAGATGGTTCAATTATTTCAAACAGTGGGTTATTTCTTGAATTCAAATTTGTAAGGCTATCATAGTCCAAATTAGTAACCCATGATTCTGCTTCATCACAATTTGGAGGGTGAAGAATTTCTTGATCATTAGTTTCAATCATCTCATCGAGTGTATCTTCCAAGAACAAGTGGTGAAATTCTGTCATATCTTCAAATTCATTTATTGATTTTCTTCCAATTTCACTTTCAACTACTTCATTCAACTCTATGGTCATTTTTGTCCTATCACATATCTCAAGTAGAGTTGAATTTATGACACCATTATCTGAATAATCATGTATCTCTATGAATGAAATCATCTCAGCATGATCCTCATTAGTGGATGTTGGATTGGTAACTTGCACCTCCTCTTGGACTACATCTAAGGCGGTTGTAACATTTGGACACTCAAATTCATCCCCTTGATCATTCACCTTAGGTATTGTTGGATTGGAGGGTGCTATATTCAATGGTTGATGTAGGTTGGTATCACTAACCCCAAAAGAACAATCTTTCATGGGAGCATGTTGTGCCTTTTTTTCTTCCAAAACTTGTTCTACCTTTTCAAAGATCTCATAGATCATCTCTAGGGACAGGTCATCCAAGCTTTCCTTAATGAGTGTAGCAAGTGTGGGGGGTATGGCTCTCAAGTATACTTCAATAGCTTCCTCTTCCGATGTACCCAAACTTTCCCACATTTGAGAGTACAATTCACGAAACCTCACACTGAATTGACTCATGGACTCATTAGGCTCTTTACACATAGAGGTGAATTGATTTTGCAACCTATCCAAGTCAACTTGATTACCAAAGTGATAAAGATAGGTTGCTTCTAATTGGCTCCAAGAAGTCTTAACCTCCATGGGTAGATGGCAATACCACGAGAATGATCTATCACCCACAATGTATGGGAAGAACCTACAAGCAATAGGCTCACAAAATATTTGAAATTGACATAACGTGAACTTATAGATATGTAGATTTTGTAGGTATCCTGATGCCACCTCTTGATTAAAAAGTCATAGAAACTCCAATAACATTTCATGAATTTGATAAGGTGTTCCAAAGGTAGAATGACATTCATAATACTTTCCTAATGCAGATACCATCGTTTCCCTTAGGGACATCATTTCTTCTCTTAGGGATACAATTTGCTCCTCAGATGTTGCCATTAGTGAAACTCAAAGAATAACTTCAAAACCAATTTGTTAGTCATGAATAAAAGAAGGAACCATGACAAAGCAATATTCTAAAAATGTAAATTAGTTTCGATTCACCGAGATCGCATATGCGCAAGTGAAGAGCATACTCCTAGTGTTGTAGGCTTTCTGATTCACAAGATCGCATTACACGCAAGTGAAGAGCATAATACCGACAACAAATACGTTTTAGACAAAATAATTCCTTACAAATAAGCATGAAATGACTCGCAAATATCAAACATGTAACGTATGAATAATCATGTTAGCATCAACCAAGAGATGTATCCATTAAAATCCAATGAAAGTAATTGCATGGAGACAACCTCGTTAGTCAAGACCAAAAATTTTCAAAATCAAATCAAAACACATTATTCCTGTATGAACAATCAAAAGCGTTAGAACAATGCATAGCAATTCATGTCCTCCTTTTAACACTACAAGGTTGTATTGTTAAAAGAGGGCTAAAGATAATAATCAATAGGGCATGAAATATTCAAAATTTAAATCCCTATAGCATTTAAATCACACTGAAATAAACCAATTCGGGCCCTCCTTCTAGCGCCAAAATGTTGAGTGGTATTTTCACACAGTTGTGAAAGTACACTCTTCCTTTAGGATTTGGGTTCCAAATCCCCTCTTGCAAAGAAGTTAAACAAACAACTTCTCCAAGGTCTCCGCTATATTAGCATTTGCATATGTGTATTAGTAATCTCAAATAAAGATATTCACTTTAAATGCTTGGAACACCTTAGTGATTGCAAGTAACTGTAAACAAGGGGCAATGTTGGTTTATTTTACCATGAAACTTTAGTGATTGTTCATTGAACCAAAATAAAGCAAATGTGAGTTGGCCCTCATATGACCATGATGTAGTGCTCAAATTACCCCTCTTTCGTAAAATCAGAATTTTTATGAAGAGAGGGCAATTTTAGGCTCCAAAAATGGAAATTTGTGAAATGCCATAAAACATAACTCCTTCAATGAAATTGGAATTTTCATGAAGGGAATGTCATCATAGGCTCATGAGTGTAAAACAAAACTGAAAAAAATGAAATTTGACCTTAAAATGGAAATTTTCTATTTTCGGATTTTTAAAATCTGTAATAAAACAGCAACTTCGATGAATTTTTAAAAATACTAAACAACTCCAAAAATGAAATTTCAAAGTGCGTATTGGAAGTATGAAGTATAACCTACGCAATGGTGAAATTATTTTTGGATTTTGAAATTTTTTAAATGTTTATTTTAATGCCTGAAGATTAAAAAAAAGTTAAAATTTTTGGAAAAAATAAAATGCAAAAAAATGAAAATGAAATGCAGAAAATGAAAATAAAATGCATTCAATATGATGCTATCCTATTTCGACAAAACCGAAGATGTGAGGTTTTCATGCATGCAACCTAACCTATTGGACCTGCAAAACAAGCACAATCCGGATAAGCTAAGTGTTGGCTCCTAGGGTTTTAAATGAGGTTTTCAGATTTAGACATTATGGGCATTACAGATGAAGACAACCACTTGTGTATGAAAATAAGCTCACCTTCTATGTAGAGTTCCAATCTCAAGGGCACCTTCCATCCCAGTACCCAATGTGTAGAAACCCTAAAATTGATCACCAAAATTCAGTGCATCCGAATCGAGCTGATAGCCAAAAGACTATCTCTAAAGTAGGATAGAGTCTGAATATCATGAGCAGGCAACCAAACCAACCACTTCCATCTGGAGCATTGCAAAAGGCAAGTAACTTGGTCTTTGTATCTAATAAATTTATTTTACTTAATGATTCTTGCACCCTTGAGGAGATTAAGGAAGGAGAAATCCCTCCTAAGATCTCCCCTGCTCCTTAATCCTGCTTCCCTTATACACCTGAATACCAACTCCTCCCAATAAATTCCTTGCCCCCCTTCCCCACCACACCAGTCAACCCCTCCCATTACTAGCACCGTTTGTCAAAACCTTTCCTTGAATCCCCCAAGTTTTGCTTCCCCCATGTCCTCCTTGCCCATCCCCATTGGGTATGATTACCCTACCTCCTTGACTAATACAAACTTCACCAATTTTGGTGGTGAGGATTCAACCCATGAATCCCCAGAATATTGGAGTCCCAAGAAAACCCAAAGCTTCAAAAAATCCTAGATGGATGTAGGTGGAGATAGAAATAAAGGTAGACCTTCTGCTGTCGAACAAATAAATAGAGACACTACTGAGGACATAGCCAATGGAACCCAGAAAACCCTAATCTAGGAAACTAAAAACACCACTAAGGAATAAAATCAAAGACCCAAACCCCCCACACATCAAGGTAAAGGGGGAAAAAAACCCTCGAAAAGTTCTAAATGAAAGTCCTCTCCTGGAATACGAGAGGACTGAATGGGGTAGCTATGAAAATTTTGGTTGTTGCCATGAGGAAATATTCCAACCCCACAATCTTCCTTATTTAGGAAACCAAATTATATGATCGATGGTCAACAAGAGTTGCTAAGACAATTTGGAAAAATTGTGACTTTGTTTACTCCCCGGCTAACGGATCTACAGGTGGTCTTCTGTCTCTGGAACCCAACCAAAGTCAAAGGTAGATTCCTCCTGGTCAAGACATATTGTCCAACATTCTTTTCCATGACCTCAGTTCCTAGACCTCTTGGATCATGACTAATGTCTACGCCCCCGAAACTCCTCAAGGTAGAATGGTTTTTTGGAACACCATCACTCATATGAGGTAAAATTTTATCAATATCCCATGGATTTTGGTAGGGGATTTCAATTATCTCCTACACTTTTTTGATAAAAGAGGAGGGAATGCCATCACTCACAGATCAACAAATGATTTAAGATAGTTTGTGGACTCCAATGCTCTCATGGATGTCCATTTGTGGGTATCCCATTTCACTTGGAGTAATAGAATAGGGGGAAATAATCTCATACAAGAGTTCCTAGATAGATTTCTTCTATCCCAAGAATCTCTCCCCCTCTTTAGAGATGTCACTCTTTAGGCCCTCCCAAATATAGGGTCTGATCATAGCCTACTCATATTCAAAATAGCTAGCAGACCTTAATTTAAGACTCCATTTAGGTTTAATTCAATGTGGACTCAAGACCCTGATCTTAAGAATCAGATTGCAGAGTGGTGGGGAAAAATATTCTCTGGTACATCCACCAATTAAGTCATGCAAAAACTTTGGCTGATCAAAGAAAATTTGAGAGTTTGGAATAGGGAAACCTTCGATAATATCATTGAAACTAAGCATGATATCAAAACCAGGCTTGATAATATTAAGGATAAATTTTTGAAAGGGTAGGGGGATGACATGCTTCAAAATGAAGAGAGGGGTTTGTTGTATGACTATCACAACACCTTGCATAAAGAAGAAATGTTTTGGTGTAAAAAATCAAGATAGCTTTGGCTCAAGGAAGGTGATACTAACTCCAAGTTTTTTCACATCTCTAATCTCAGGCATAGGGGAACCAACAGAAGTAAAGGCCTCACCAGACAAGATGGGTCATTCACCTCTGACATTCACCAAATCAGGAATGAATTTGTATGTCACTTTGAAGATCTCCTCATCCCCCCCTCTTTCCCCCTCTATCCATGCCATAGACTTTCTCCTCGAAAACATCCCCAAAACCATTTTTGAAGCTACTAATGAGTTTCTCCTTAGCCCCTTGTCCCACAAGAAAATCCACCAAGTCCTATTTTCTATGAATCTGGATAAAGCCCTTGGGCCTAATGGCTTTCCCCCTAGATTCTTCCAAACTTACTGGGACATTGTGGGCCCTGGTCTATGCCAAACCATCATTGATATGCAATAATCTAGCATCATTCCCAAATATGTCAACTCTACCTTCCTCACCCTGATCCCCAAATGGCTAAATGTCCAGTCCCTTTCATATTACCATCCCATTAGCCTGTGCAATGTCATTTACAAAGTTCTATTCAAAGTCCTGGCCAATAGACTTACTAAGATTCTTCTCACCATCATCGATCCTTGCCAAGGCAACATTGTAAAGGGGCAGAACATTATTTACAGTGTCATAACTATCCATGAGCTGATCCATTCTATGAACAACTCCAAATCCGATGCCTTCTTCCTCAAGCTTGACATGAACAAAACCTTTGATAGAGTTAATCGATATTTCTTGAAAAAAATCCTCCTCAAGTATAGTTTCCATGAATCATGGGTAAATATGATCTCCAACTATTTTTCCTCTTCTTGGTTCTCTATCCTGGTTAATGGGTTAGCCACTGGCTATTTCTCTAGCACCAAGGGACTAATGTAGGGATAACATCTCTCCCTCATTCTCTTTATCATCCTGGATAAGAGTTTGGGAAGAACCATCAAAAGCACTTGTTCCAAGAATTTTATCTCTAGTATCGAGGCAGCCTCTGAACTCCCTCCTTCCATTCACCAATAGTTTGTGGATGACATCCTGTTGGCTACCAAAGCTTTAGTCTTTGAGGCCAAAGTTATCAAGGCCATCCTCAATCTCTATGAGAAGGCTTATGGCCAAAATATCAACCTCATTAATAGTAAGCTCTACTTTATCAACACCCCCATAAAAAGGTAGAGTATGATTGCAATAATTATGGGTTGCACCATAGCTGATCTCCCTACAGCCTATCTAGGCCTTCCAATATTCATAGGAAGGCATCTTAAGGCCATGTGGGACAATATCATAGAAAATATCTACAAAAAGTTGGTAGGTTGGAAAGGGACTCTCCTGTCCTAAGCAGGCAAAGCAACTCTAGTTAAATTTGTCCTTCAGAGCATTCCAATGTATTTTCTATCGATCTTCAAAATCCATGCTTCAGTGGGAGAAGCTATCAAAAAAGTGTAGAAGTATTTCCTATGGGCTGGAAATGACATATAGAGAAAATTCCACCTGGTCACCTGGGATAAGTTCTGCACTCCTAAAAATAGAGGGGGTCTGGGCTTTTGTTGGTTAAGCATCACAAACAAGGTCCTTCTGGCCAAATATGCTTGGAAGGTGATCACCAATTCCAATATAGAGTGGGTGTCCATCGTCAAAAGAAATTATCTTCAGCACCAATCATTTTTTGATATGGAGACCCCCCATTTTGGTTCCCACTTTTGTAAATCCATAGCTCACACCAAACAGTTGTTGCATCAGGGTTCATGGTGGCAGCTAGGAAATGGCATGCACATTGACTTTGGGAAGGATTCCTAGGCCAAATCAAAATCCCTCATCAACAATCCCAAAGTGGCCACTATCAAGAACCTCATAGATAGTAAATTTGGCTCTAAAGTTGTTGATTTTATCACCACATATTAGGGAATACAAAAGTGGAAACAGGTCTAGTTTACAATCAAGAATGATGTCATTGATAAAGCCATAGCTACTCTCCAAGATATCTTCTAGGTGAATTTCATCCCATAGTCTGAAAGGAAAGATAAACGGTACTGGAAAGGGTCCAACGATGGGCTTTTCACTATTAAATTTACTTCCTGGATGATGGATCCCCCTCCTATGTCTCCCAAAAATAGAGACAGCCAGGCCTTAGCTAGAAGCATCTAGCTCAAGCATCTGATCCCAAATGTGGCCTACTTTTTTTGGCTTGTTTTCCATAATAGAATCTTGACTATGGATAATTTGATCCATAGGGGATTCATTTTTCCCAACAGGTGTTGCCTTTGCATCCAAGCTTAGGAGTCCACTTAGTACATTCTTCTAAAATACCCCTTCACTTGGGATGTTTTCTCCTATGTGATCAATAGATTCCAGGTCATTTGGGTGTGGCCCAATTCCATCGTAGAACTATTCATCCAATGGCCTAGTGTCTTTAAAAAATAAATACTTAGCTTCTTTTGGAACTCCTTGATCCATCATGTGACTTGGCAAATTTGGCTGGAATGCAATAATCACATTTTCAATGAGACCCCTAGAAATCTGGACATTGTTGCCATCAGGTCCCTATCCCTGGATATTGAGAATAGTAGCCTCATTCCTTATACTGATGTTCCAAAATTTGGTCTTGAATCATTATTTTTTGCTTCTCTCGAGATTCCCTTAAACTACACCAAAGTCCAGCCCCAACCCTAGGGCCAATGCCAAATAAGTCCTTCCTCCCCAGGAATGGCTCAAGGCTAACTTTGATGGAGCGTACAAAGGCAACCCAGGTAGCATAGGGGTAGGTGGAGTCATCAAAGACCACAACGAAAGCATTATCAAGGCCTTCGTAGAAAATTTGGGGACCCAAACTAACAATTATGTAGAGGCCAGAGCATTGTGGAAAAGCATAGAGGTGAGTAAATCCCTTTCCAAACCAATCATCTTTGAACGGGATTCAACTATTATAGTTGACCACATAGTCAACAAGAGCATAGGAGGGAGTGCCAAGCCTCCCTTAACTACATTTCCCAATACAAAATCAATCACATGTACAAGAAAGCAAATAAGGTCACTAACATCTTAGCCAACAAAGTTGTCAATCAAACCACACTGTCTATCTAGGAAGAAGACTTCCCCCAAGATGTCACCACCATAGCCAATCAGGATGTGGAGAAATAAATTGAAAGGTAGCTCTAGCCACCATGATGGTATTTTCTTAATACCAAATGCGTTCTTTTTCAACACCATTTTTTAGATTTCCAATGCAAAGGAGGAAAGGAGCAAGGATTCCCAGTAGCCTAGGAGATTGTCTTTCAGGCAATGAGACTACCATATTTTGTAATTTTTTGATGAAATCTATTTTTTTGGTTACAATCTATGCTAGAACATGTTGAAAGGGGTAGAACCCTTGATGGTTTTTGATTTACTACCACTGTTGGGCAATGATGTATCTACCTACGACTCTTGTAATAGGGGCGAGATCCTTTAACCCATACAGTAAATAAATTCTTCTACCTACCAAAAAATAAATAAATGCATAATTATAATTGCATGTAGATTCACACACATAGACACACACATATAAAAACTTAGATTAAATCATAAATTACATATTCTTTCCATTCATTTAATTTTATTTCCTATAATTTTTATTTTATGCAACCTGAAACTAAGAAAACAAAATTAAGTCAGCATATTAATCATTGTGGTATAATCTATATTGGATTACTGTTATTTAAATTGTTTAGCTTGGATTTATAAATTAAGTATAGAGAATACAATTCAATACATAATAATCCTAGTTTTTAGAGTGGTACATATAGAGAAATATCAAATCATTGATCCATAATAACAATTCACAAATGAGACAAAGATACTCTTAATGTAGGAAAATACCAATAATACTCCTTAAGGAATAACTCCACAAGATCTTCCAAGATGAGAGCACCACTTAGAGAGGGAAAAGACCCATAAGACACTTTGTGGGTAAATATGATTACATATGATTGATTTCCATGATGATTATAATGATAAATATCCCCTTTATATCCATCTTCTAATTCTACTTTAGAGAACTGACTACTAATATGATATTATATTATAAAATACTATAATATTATAATATAATCAACCTTGGGTTATCTGTGGCCCATTCCAACTCTTATACAATATCATATCCCTATATATCTATTCTTAGGTACCCTAACATTCCACCCTCCTTACAAATATTATATCCTTGAAACATATGAAGAAACAAGATAATATGATTTTCTAAGCAATGTTAGCAACTGGTACCAATCTCGATCATCCATCCATCCTAGTGAAACATTGACTAGTGGTGATCTTCATTTATTTTGGTATACCATTTTGCCACTTGAGTATCCAAATTTGCTTTGTTGGATTCATGCTTTTGTTGCTTTAATTTTATAATTGAATTATGGGTCCACTTGTTCCTTTATGTTGATGCACCACTATAAAACCAAGATCATTATGCTTTCTTTACCAAATACTGTCATACTTGGTATACTTTTGATTCCATGTAGAACCATAATATTGTTACCTTGAGCCATGCCTCCAAGATTTATTTCGCTCATGATGATGTGTATGGTGATATGCTACGACCGTAACTTGATGTTCTATCTTCTTTAACTCCTCAATATTTAGCTCCATTGTTTTAAATTCTTCTATATGTTCTTTCATGTTCCATTTTTTTGGTGTGTCCTTGTGCTCTTCTATCAAAGCTTCCTTTGACTCTGGTGCTACTGCTTCTTCCATGGAATTTGTTTCTACTACTTCCTTCTTGGATTTTATTTTAGGTTTTTCTATTTGTTTCTCTACAACCACTTCTTGTTTTTCCTTGGATCCTTTCTCCTTAAGTTAAGAAATATCCAACAATGTTATCTTATTTTTCCCATACCATAACTTCATAAACTTATATTGCACATTAATTTTAATATTACCCAAACAATCCAACCAAGGATAACCTAGAACAATATCCCCATCATCCATCTCAATAGCATGAAAATCTGAATGTAAAACATATTTATCCATGGTGATCTTCAAATATTCAAACATCTAAACATTCTCACCCTCAAGATGTATGTCCTTTATTTTTAGCCACTCTCTCACATCCATGATTTCACATCCACAAAAATTATTATGTAAACTATGATTTTTCAAAAATATATGTATCCCCACTGATTTGCTGTTAAAATTCTACATAAATAATTATATCTACAAATTTTATTCAAAAAAAATAAATTGCAACTAATTTGCTTTTCTCGATAGGCAAATTTCATCTTCCAAAGAAAATCATGATTTGAAAATTTGTCACTACCCTTGTTTAAAATGGTTGATTTCACAAGGTTTTATCTCTCTCAATACTACTTGGATTCCTTTAAATGACCACTCATTTTAAATATCTTCAAATTCTACATAAAATGATCTATGAATTTTCTAAATCAAATAAACTTTCATAGAGATATGACTCCTAAAATATGAGATGTTTTTCCAAAAAAAAATCTGCCCTAATTCTGCAATCCACAAAAAAATAATGCCCAATTTAGCAAAATCGTTGCTTAGATACCACTTGTTACAAAACTTTAATTTTAAAAATAGAAATCATTCACCAATATGCAAAAATATCAAATCATTCATCCACAAATAATTATCCATAGTAACAATCCACACAATGATATAGGTATAGATAATACCCTTAAGGTAGTGCAACACCAATAATACTCCTTAAGGAAGGAATAACTCCACAAGATCTCCCACGAAATGGCAAAGTCCCACAAGCCACTTTGTGGCTAAACATGATTACATATGATTTATTTCCATGATGATTACAATGACAAATATCCCTTCTTTATATATCCATATTCTAATTCTACTTTAGGAAACCAACTACTAATATAATATAATCAACTTTAGGTTATGTGTAGCCCATGCCAACACTTAGACAATATCATATCCCAATATATATATTCCTAGGTACCCTAAAAAACCCTAAGAAATAGTCAATTAATCAATCAAGTAGCTTTTTTCCACCAAGCCCAGATGATACACCCCCTCCCAAAACTTATAAGAAGTTCTATAATATTTTTTGGGAGAACATATACAAGGAGGATAGACAAAGTAATTCAAATAATATCAAACAAGGAAGCAATTCCAATAGAACATTCATATATCCCATTTGCTTAAATATTGATATAGCGAACCTTATGAAAAATATTTCATCATCTATATTATTGAATTTTAGGGGAATCTCATTGGATTATCTAGACCACGTTTTTTTGGACTTAAAGTTATTTTTTAGACTTATGATTATGAGAATGACAAACAAAAACTAAAGTTATTTCTATCAATTATCAAAGATTCATATATGCATTGGTTCATGGGATTAGAGATAAATTCTATACAAATATGGGGAGATATGGAGAGAGTATTCTTTGGTAAATACCAAGAATATTGTAGGGTTAATGGCTACAAGAAAGACAGTTTTAGGATAAGACAATAATATGATAAGAACATTGAATACTATCTTGATAGATTCTTGTTTATCCAAAGAAGATGTGAAAATATGATAGATCATGAGCTTAGTAAGATAATATTCCTAAGAGGTTTACTCAAGGATTAACTGGAAGCCTTGACTATTATGGGAGAGGTTATGTGAACAAACTTAACTTCCCAAACATAACAAAAATTTATAGGAATTACTCATGTACTAATGCATAAATTCATTCCTACAAAGGAAAGCTTAAGAGTGGTTAAAGCAACAATGATATAGGTGAACTTATGGAGGAACTTAAAAATCTTAAAACTCATTTATGAGTGCAAATTAATACTATCCTAGATGAGATATAGGCAAAGAAAAAATCCAAAAACCATCTAGTTATATATTGTCCTAGGTGTAGGAAAAAGCATACACTCCATGAATGTCCCCTAAATAAAACCAACATCTATAGTATCTACAAAAAGTGACATCCTACATATCATTGCAACCTTTAACCAAACATAAAAAATTCTATAAGTAACAATGACCAATCCATAGAGGAACTCAACTCTATAGGGAAAATACAAAGGAATAATTTTTCTTACAATCCATATCAAGTCGGTAAGTCCCAAGAGCTCCAATAAATTAGATGCCCACTCCACTCAACCCATAACCCATTTCATGGTCCTTGTCATAACCTATGCAATAGCGGTACCAATACCCTTTGCAACAATGGATACCACAATATCCATACAACCAACCATGGGCACCACAACCCCCATAGATATACCAAGGGTAGTACTATTTTTAAGTCCTACAACAACCTTTATTGTCTAGCTCCACTAATGTTTCATAGCAAACTTATCCACAATAGATCCAACAACCTTTACTTTTTGTACAATCTATGGCTAATCCAAATAATAGTAGACAGGAATCACCTATTTATGCCATTAAAATAGACAACACAATCAAACTCAATGTAATTGACTATGATATTTAACTATGCTTAGGAAGAACACTTCCTGACCAAAATCTATCTAGAATAATAGAGCTTGTTGGAAAATATACCTAAACACAAAGATCATCTACTCCTAAGTCTCTTCATTAAGAGTATATAAATCCTCAATAAAACTCCTAATTCTTCTCATCAAGCACCATACTCTAAGCATCTCATATGTAGATAAGAACCCACTTTAGAGCATGAATTTTCAAAGGAACTAAAATATCATAATTCATATATTGCAATCCATTAAAGAATTTCCTATATTCTATAATACTATTAGGGAAATATGCATTAAGAAACCAATAAGGAAGATACATATCCTAATACCATACAAGTGTATGGTAAACTAGTGGATCTTCTTTTCAATAATTTAATTCCACCCAAATATGGCAATTTAGGCACCCTGGTAATCATAGTTTCTATAGGCACTAACAAGATATCAAATGAATTGATTGACCTTGAAACTACAATTAATGTTATGACAATATAAAATATGTGTAAACCATGATTTCCAAATATATGTCCAACTTCTATAGTACTCCAAATGGTGGATCAATCAACAACAAAATCCAAAGGCATAATAGAGGATGTCCTAGTATCCATAGATGGATGGTAGTGTCTCATTGATTTAATAGTTTTTTAGGCTAGAACCAAGGTAAATGGTTACCCATTTATCCTTGGTAGTCCATGGCCATCCATGGCAACAATATTCATTGATTATTTATCAAGGGATATGACCATATCAAATAATATAACTTCAAAGAAAATGTCATTATATCCTCCTACTAGACCTTCAATGGATTTTTCTAGAAATTTATGGTTTGACAAACCAAAGAAGTAGAACTTGTCCTTCTTGGCCATAATCATTTCCAAATATCATATCAAATAGTTAGGCAATGCTATTTCTTTGATACATTCAAATGTGTATGTTTCAATCACATCATTTAATGACTCTATACATAACCTAGACTAGGTCTAGGTCCTTTAAATATTTTGGAGATATGGACACAATGAACTAGAACACTTTCCACCTTTGTCTTATAGGATAGTCAATTCAATATAACACATTAGAGGTAATGTCATGTTCTCTCTCCTAATGAATGTCCTTTATAGAACATCATAACTTTTGGGATAAGCTTTGAAGAAAAATTTAGAATATTCCATTGTCTACTATCTCATTAGTATCCTTTAAATCCACTAGAAAGGCCAAAAAAAGGAATAAATTCAATGGATTTAACCACCAAAAAAATAGAATTAAAGTCAGGTGAACCTTTGAATATTAATATTTGGCTTCTTATGGAACAATAAGCTCAATTGCTTGATACATTGTAAAAATGTTCTAAATATTTTGCATAGGAGTATAGTGACATAAAAGGTATTCATATAGATGTTTATACTCATCGCATCTACACCAATAATGAAAAACCTATATTCCAACCATAGAGGTAAGTAAACCCTACTTTAAGAAATATTATCACCACTAAAATTAAAAAATTATTAGAAGCATATGATTCATTTATTTGATTTTTGATAGCCAATGGATTTTCCCACTCGTAATAATTTACAAAAAAGAATGGCATGTGGCATGTATGTGTTAATTATTAATAACTCAAAAAATCTACACATAAATATTATTTCCCACTACCATTCATCGTATCAACATATTGATATGCTCATAGGAAAGAAATACTTTTCTTTCATTGATGGTTTTAGTGGTTTTAACCAAATTTGGGCAGCATTAGAGGACCAAGAAAAGACAGCTTTTACATGCCCTTTGGGTACCTTAACTTATCACATACTACCTTTTGGCTTCCAAAATGCTTGTGCTACATTTTAGCTAGCAATTATGGAGAAACTTTTAATGAAGCTCTCCATAGTCTTAATAGAGTCCTCGCTCATTTCAAGACTCATAATTTATCCTTGATCCATAAAAAGTGTTGGAGGTTAGTGAAAAAATTCATTGTTCTAAGACATCACATCTCATTTGTAAAAATAAAGGTAGATAACAAAAATATTGAGATTATAAAATAAATACCCACTTTTGAAACACAAATTGATGCTAGAATATTTTTAGGGCATGTCGACTACTATCATCATTTCATCCAATATTTTAATAAAATTTTAGCTCATATGTTATCCTTATTAGATAAGGATGCTAAATTTAAATGGACAAATGCATGTCAAAATTCATTTGATATGCTAAAAGAAAAAATAACTTCCACTCTTATGTTATGAAAACCAAACTAGAAAAATCCATTCGACATCCACATAGATGCATCTAAATCGTGCTAGGTGTAATCCTTAGATAGGAGGAGGAAGGGAAATATTATGTAATTTATTATATCAGCAAAAACTTAATAGGATCTAAATTAAATTATATAACTACTAAAAAATAATTCTTGGTAGTAGTATATACCATCAACAATTTTTGACACTATATTATTGGGTTTTAGATATTTATCCACACTAACCACTCAGTCACAAAATATCTAATGAACAAACCCATAGTTAGTGGTAATATTATTACATGGTTATTATTACTCCAAAAAAATGATATTACTATTATTGATAAACCTGATAGACATAATGTAGTAGCTAACTTTTATTAGGATTTCATAATGTAGGTGATCACAAGCCAGTGGAAGACAACTTCCTATATGAACATATTTTTCAATATCAACACATTTTTCATGGTTCACAAACATTTAGAATTACTTAGCAATAAGAAATATTTATTCACATTTCACTCATGAAGAAAAAATTAGACTAGGTCAATAAAGTTTGTTCTTTAAATGAATTAAAGGTATATTATTTAAATGTGGATTTGACTTTGTTTTAAATAGGTGTGTATTATAGGATGAAGTATTCAAAATCCTTTAGGCATGTCATGATGAATATGAACCTTCAAAAGCATATTATTCCACTAAATAAACCATTTAAAATGTCCTTGATGAAAGATACTATTGGCCCTCACTGCACAGGGATGTTAGAGAATATATTGGACATTGTGATCAATTCCAATGCATGGTAAAACCCACTACCATAGATGAGATTCCTTTACAAATTCAAGTTGTCCTTTATCCATTTGAGAAATAGGGGTTTTATTTCATCGAGCTAATTGATCCATTATCCCATGTAAAATAGCACATCTTGATTTGTATCGACTATGTGACCAAGTGGGCAGAGGTCCATGCACTTAAACTCATGATGATAAAATTATATATTTCCTATATTGACAATTTTTACAATAATTTGATGTTTCTAATTGCTATTTTATCATATCAATGTCCAAAGTTCATGTCTAGGGTAATAGAGGTATTCAAAAAATTATATCAAGTAAATCATAAGAAGTCATCTTCATACCACCCATAGTAAAATGGATAGATAGAGGTTAATAGTAGAGAGCTTAAGAATATTTTGATAAATATAATGACCTTCCATAGAGCATATTGGGAAAACATGGTTGCTTGAAGCCATGTGGGCATATAACATCCCATGGAAGTCCATAACAATCTTCAGCCCATATGAGTTAGCAGATCACAAGAGACCAATACTTCCTATTGAGTTTGAGCTTCAAACACTACAAATGATGCTCGAAGTATGCATTTATATATCTGAAGTATGGCATAAGAGGATACTATTATTTAATGAACTAGATGGAATTTATTTAGAGTCTCTCCATCACACAAAAATCATTCAACATCACATAAAAATCATTCAATACTAGAAGAATATGTGACATGATAGCCACATAAATAACAACAAATATAAGGTAGGTGGTTGGACACTATTATTTCATTCCCACTACCAATATTTTAGTGGTAAGTTACACACTATATGGTTGGGACCATATGAAATAAAACAAGTTTTTGATAATGGTGCAATACAACTCCTACCTATCGATGGTTCCAAATGCCAACTATTAGTCAATGGGCATCACTTGTGGTTATATAACAAACTAATAACCAAGGAGGAATTTACCATGCATTTGAATTCACAATAAAATCTCCACATTGTATAAGAGGCCTCCTCTTCCCATATAGGTGCTCATTGAGTTATCTCAAAAAAATATTTGTTTTGTGGTGAAAACCTTCTTGAGGCACTACTGGATTAAAACTTGCATGAAAATTGGATTTTGGCATGCCTATCTTGTAACTAAAAATTTAGCTGTGAAAATACCTTATGGATGTAACCAAGGTAGAAGATAATTGAAAATTAGAAATGGTAGCCCTATATATAAATCAAAATTATTCAAAATATCTAGGATGAGCCCAATAGTAAACAAAATAGCCATCATTGTTTCAAATTTCTAACATTGAGTCCTAATATTCATGGCATATCTTTCTTGACTCTATGACCAAATATCATTCCCATAATAACACATATATCCCAAAATAGAATCGAGTTATCTAGCATTACAAGGTATGCATTTTTATATATCCTTGTTTGGATTAGATATTACATATAATTATATTTATTCCACATATTTGTCATGCATTTTATCTCTTTTAGGGTATACAAGTCCAAATCGAGTGCTTGTATCATCTTTAAGCATCCATACAAACATTTGGTGTTTGTATCATCTTCCATCTCCTAAACAATGTCAAAACTCTTTTGGCACCTAGTAGGTCTTCTTACATGTTGGTCATAGCATTAGAACCTCTTTTGGTGCTCAAGCATAAATTTGACTATGTTGATTTTTTTGGTGCCCAACGTAGCATCAAACTTCTTCTATCATCCCTAAAGTGTTATAACCCCTTAAAAATATGAAAATGGGTCCACTAACAGTGCATGGCGATTTGCTTCCCTACAATTTGGGGGGGACATGTTATCCACAAACATGATATATCAATAGAGACACATCATTATGTGTCAAATCATGACTATAAAAATGGGGATATACTGAATGTAAGGTAGAAAATACAAATGGCAAAAAATATAAATATCACCTTTTTACCTAAATAATAACTTAGGTATTCAACCATGTCCATGGAAGATTAATGGGCACATAATTTTTAGATCCTTTGTAGGTCATAAAATATTATGTTAATTATTCTATCTTAGAAACAACATCAGAATAACAAGACATGCACCATTTTGATAGTGTTGCCCTGAATCTACAAACCACTACAAATTTCTAAATCCTTTTAGTGATAAATTACATTTCTTACAATAACAATATCTTATACAACCCCATTTAAATCTAATACCATGGGAGGATAGAAAAGGAAGTAAAAGACAAAAAAATACCTTAGATATTTACCAACACCTAAAGGTGGTAGATATATTCAACAAAGTTAGCTAGATGGGAATTTTCTACTTATTTAATGGGGATAATGATAAAATGGTAGAATAATTTACCATAAATTAGAATGAGAGCACAATACAACTCAACGTTATTAAGATGATATCATAGTAGAAACAATTAGCAAAATAGCAACGGTCCCTTGTTAGGGATAAAATTTCTTTAGATCTCATATTTCAATTTTAGAGTTGTGTTACATTCAAATGAGAAGAAGATCCAAAATCCATTTATGAAATGAGTTAAAATCTATGCAAAGGAATAAAGTGCTCCAATTTGAAGTGTCCTTGGGATATTGTGGCTCTCTAGGTCATGAAGTATATCATATGTGATGGCTAGTTTATAAAAATATCTAGGCCACACCTAAAAATATTAGCACACTTAAGGTATAGGACTAAGAAACAAAAACTCTATATTACCTTTCTATCAGCATGCAATCCTAAATACCATGGAAAATAAATTCCAAGAGGTAAAATAACCTATTAAACACCATGTCCTAATAATATTAATTTTTAAAATTATTTTATACAATTTGAAAATGTTGAGGAAAAATGAGAGGAATTCCTCAGTTGGAGGTCATAAGAGATCCAAGGCAAATAACATCCAATGCATCATGAATCTCCCCTAAAACTATAGGTTGTAGCATTAATAGAAGTATAATATCCAAACCCTTGACCTTAGATAGGTAAGGGACAACTAGGACACATCCGATGCTTGAGACAACCAAATCTAGCATTAGGAGGATGAGAAGTCCCATGGATTTGAAAAGACAATGGATAGATAGATAAAAATAATTGATGTTTGAAGCTTCTAGAGTTGCAAATAGGAGAAATAAATTTATAGTATAAATTGATAATGAGAAAGAGGCACAGGAATTTCATGTCCCATAGCCTAGTGATAAGGAGGTAGGATAGCAAAAATTTCTAGAATGGGAAGAATAGGGTGTAGAAGAAAATATATAAGGTGGAGAAGATCCTAATGAGATTATTTTAGAAAGTGCTAAAGTGATCCTTAGAATATAATAGGAGAAACTAGATTTAGCCCAAAAATCATTGAGGGAAAAGATGAATATATTTCATAGCTTCTACAAGAAATGGCTGAGTTGAAATTATTGAAAGCCTAGTCAGACAGATACATGCATGATCTTAGGAATGGTTTAGAGAATGAGATAGTGCATCTTTAACCTATTTACATAGAAGCTACAACCACTATGTAATATTTTGGTACCAAGTCAACAAAAATGGAGGGTTCTAGCATTGTAGCACCAGAACAATCTAATGTAGCACCAATACAAGTCCTTGTAGTTTTAGAAAAAAGGATACCAAAAGTAAACCTCATAGAGGGGGAAATAATTGAATACATAGAAAAAAAAATTAGAGAGATAAATTTGAATGCATAAATATAGAGAATCAAACACCTAAAGTTGACATGAATGACCAAGAAGTGCAAACTGATTCTATCCCTCTTGGCATGGTTAGTGTTGAAAACCATAATGTATTAGTTGGTAGGTGGATGAAAACATGCATAAATATTGAGCAAAGGTTGGAGACTCTAAAGAGTATGGAAGACACCAATAACAAGTTGACAAAGGAACTAGTTGATATCCAATATAAACTCAAAGAATCCTATCACATTACTATGAAGTTGTAGGAATGTAGGTAGCCTATAAGGTTGTATAGTTTGTTTTTTAGGAATCGATATTTTAAGTGGTAATTTATAATACTTAGCTCAGGGTTGACCTACAAATTATCCACAATTAATAAATTCTTAGGAGCTTAATTGGATAGCCCCATGGAACAAATAAATCTTCAATATAAATTTTATGTGTACAAGTATGTATTACCTGAGGATGTAACATTTCCTCCAATATTTATGATGGTGATGTCTAGTTAAGAGATTTTGCATCCATCATTTGAAACTAGATCCATAGAAAAGACAAGTTGGTGGAATACAAGGCAAGAAATATGAATATTAGATTGTTACTTTGATGTCAACATATAAGAACACTAATTCTCACTTACATGCAATACAGACTCATCAATAAAGAACATATCAAAATATAGTATGAGTCTTAGTTGACCCACTGCATACAACATTTTAGGATGATATGTAATACATATTTAGAGGAAGACACAATAGCTTATAAGAGGAGTTGGATAGAGCTTATTGATAAGTTAAACAAAAATGAACCAATCTCTCCTACAAACATGGACTAGTCCTATAGGAGGGCCACAACAATATTCAACACCATCGAGTCCCTTAAACATAAGTGGATAGGCCTAAAATTTAGACCAACAAATATTATATGTCTTATTCCTCATTTTGGTTATGAAGCACTACCTCATGAGGTTGCATTCAAATGTTGGTTATCAAAAAATGGTGAAAATAATGTCTACTATACCAACTCAATAAAATTCAAATAGTATGAGGAAATGTATCTAAATTCCCATATCAAGAAAAGGGGTACATGAGGACATTCATCAGATCAAGTTGGGGGGAGTGATGAGGCCCTAAAATATCTTATTTTGTATAGCAAGGTAATACCCTTTTTGGTAAAGCATGTTTAACTATGGATAAGGATATAATTTGTGCAAACATTCTTCGTAGATATAGTTAGTAGATAAAATGCACTACTAAGTTATTAAATATAGGCTTTATGTGAATTTAGGATTAGTTTTGCATTAGGATAGTGTTGTTTGATTTATGTTGTTTTTTATTGCATGGTTACAGTGTTGTACTAGGATTCAAATAGAATTATAGTTTATTGGCAAGTTTTAGGATCAATTTTAGAGCCATTGTGCCATCTCGATGTCATAGCACTAAAACTACACAAAGTGTCAAAACCTTTGATCAGTTATAGAGCTAAGCATTAGATTTCTACAGTGTCAAATTTCTATTGAGTTCCAAAGTGTTAGACTTCCTCAAGAGTTCTAAAAGTCATTGCATGAGAATGATAAACTATCTATTGGTACTAAAATGAATGATTTAGGTGATGGACACTAGCTTTGCATGATAGCAAGCCATGTTAGATGAAGTAACAAAGAAGTTATTCATAGTTGGCACCAAATAACTCCAAAATAATTATTCGGTACAACTAGCTAGATGCAAGTTGGTGACAGGTGATCGGTGTCACTAACATAGCCCTATGAAGATCAAATTAGAATAATATCAACTCTTGACTACTCTAGGATATTGTAGGATTTCAAAACTCCCTATATCAAAGGAAGAAAAACTCTACCATATAGGAATTATAGAAGCAAAGTTAGTTTGGGAATACCCTATCCTTGATGGGGACCAAAAGAATACATATAATGAATAAAGTGATACTATAGCAATATCTAGAAGAGAAGAGAAGGAAGACTATTCTAGAGCCTTGTGTAGTGATTCGGAAAACCAATTAACTTTGGAATTGTTAGGACAGTTTTTAAAAAAATAGGATCACAAACCCTATGTAGTAGTAGCCCAAAGAGGGTTGTAGCCCAATAGCTATGCCTGATTAGCCTAGTCACTGCATCATGGCCCAGCTACACCCAAAAGAGGAAAACTCATGATGAAAAATAGAAAATTGTGAAAGTTGACTGTGCTTTGTGATTGGGCAACACTATAGGCTCTGATCGGGGATCACAGGTCCTGATAAACCTATTGTAGGTATGCATAAGCACTATAGTTACTATAGAAGACACTCAAAAATAAAATCATAGGCACACACAGAGCAACCTGAAAAAAAATGAAAAAATAAAACCTATGCTAACCTTTTTTTCGCCCAATCGAATGCCTCGGAGAACCCTCCAACCTGCATGTCGCACATGGAGGGAGAAGAATATTTTTTTTTGTAGTTGCAAGCTCCATTTAAATACAATCATGTGTTTAATTCATCTCTATGGTTTGCTCAACATGATCAATCAAACTCTTGGACATAAGGCATTCGCTCTCTAACCAGTTGTAGGTTCAAATCTCGTCAGGTGTTGTTTTTTAATCATGTGTGTGAAGTTATTTTTTATGTGGGCAATTTTTTTTTGTCCCACATTCACTATGGGCTAGAGATATGAGGGATTTATATGTGCTAGTGCACATATCCTCACTCAACAAGTTGTTCACTGGAGGCTTGCATGCACCGTCAGTTGACTTCGCTTGACTATGTTGTGTTTGAATTGGGATGCATGCATTCTATTGATTGCCATTGTTGACCGTGCTTGCACACTACGTTCAATGGACTATTGACCTAACTTAAAATTTATGCCCACTAATGACCACATCTGTTGGTGGCACTAAAGGTAAGAAAAATAAATTTTTTTAAATTGTTGTGCTTTTTTTTCGTTTTTTTTAATTATTTAAATTAATTTATTAAATATTTTTTTATTATTAATTAGTTAATTAATTAATTAATTATTTTTTTAATTAGTTAATTAATTGATTAATGTAATTAATTATTTGATTTTATTAATTTATTTAATTCAAAACTTTTATGCACATTGAGTAAGGTGGCACTCCAAATCAAAAGCATAGGTGCTACATCAAAACAAAACCAAAAGGAGGCACAAAATTTTGCAAAACAAAATCAAACAACATAAATAATTAATTATTGATTTAATTAGTTAATTAAATGATTTTATTAATTTAGTTAATTCAAAAATTTTATGCACATTGAGTAAGGTGGCACTCCAAATCAAAATCAAAGGTGCTACATCAAAACAAAACCAAAGGAGGCACAAAATTTTGCAAAACAAAAATCAAACAACATTGACATTGATTTTTTTGCAAACTTAAAAAAAAAGAGGGCTACAAAATTGAACACAAAACCTTGTTATTTTGCAAAACCAAAACACAAAGGGGGGCAACACAAAATTTTGTTGTTTTTTGCAAATCAAACTCAAAACAAGGGCAAAGCAAAAGCAAGAGTGAATATCATTTTTTTGCAAATCAAACATTATTGCAAAAATATTTTGAAAAATTGGCATTGTAAAAAGGTGCATTTTTGGTGGAATCCGACACCTTCAAAAATTATAAATTTGTGGGCAAAAATGGATGTATGAATGCATTTAATTTTCTATTTTATGCATTGACAAATATACATATTGTGGCAACAAAAGACCCCAAATTTATACCTATTTTTGTGCAATTTATTGCACAAAGCAGCATTCGGTATTTACGGTACCTCTAGCCCACACTTACAGGTGATGTTGTCATGCTTTGGGCTACTGTATCTAACGCCTAATATAGCTGCAACAATGATATTTGGGCTATTGTTCCCTATAAACCATCGGGGAGAAATAAGGAAAGCCAATTTTTTTTTATATTCACTCCATTATTACCCCATTCACTACTATCGCTTGGTGTAAATCCTCAAATTAAAAATTCTTCCAAGTATTTAAGGGACTTGGCGCCCTACGTATGTGGAAGGATTTTTAAGTAGGTGTCAAAGATAGAGTGAATCCCTTTCAGTACTACTTATGTCCATTTCACACAAAAAACCTTCCCCTCAAAGAAAAAAATAGCGGTATAAAGAAAGGGGGACCATTTGGTGTTATAAGGAACCCTCACAATGGCCATTGCAAAAGCATACTTGTCAGATTCACAACTACTCAAAGGTCCAAATTTTGCTCCATGGAAGACAAATATGAGAGCAATATTGTAGGTTGAAAATATGTGGGATGTTGTGACTAGAAAAGTCAAATACCCAACTATAGTAGATGATAAACAAGAAGCATATGATGATGTTGATGCGAGAGCACTGATGATCATAATTCTTGCCACTATTGATGAAGTTCAACCACACATTTGTGAAAAGGAGCATGCAAAATATGCATGGGATACATTATCAACAATATATGAGGGAAGGAATCAAGCCATGATCCTTAACCTTCAATCCCAACTTCACACTCTTAGCATGAAAAATGGAGAAAGTGTAGAAGTGTTTCTTTGTAGAGTTGTTGAACTGAGAGCTAAGATGCATGCAATGGGTGAGAAAGTAGAAGATAAGCTCTTAACCTCAATCATTTTGAGAGCTTTACCAGATTCTTTTAGAATGATGGTCACTTCCCTTCAAGTGTCTAATAGACAAGTCTCTTTTGAAGAGTTAGTTAATTTGCTTCAACAACATGAAGCAGATAACAACCAAAGAGATGAAGTGTCCAACAATGCATTTTTTTCTAAGAAATATGGAGCTAAGCAAAAAGGCTACTTTTAGAAGGGATCTTCCTCGAAGGGTTCAAACACCACTTCCTCACAAAAGATACCTCAAAAATAGAAGAGGTACTACCATATTTGTGAGATGGACAATCATGACACCAACAAGTGTTG
This sequence comes from Wollemia nobilis, assembly GCA_028583015.1. Taxonomy (NCBI): domain Eukaryota; kingdom Viridiplantae; phylum Streptophyta; class Pinopsida; order Araucariales; family Araucariaceae; genus Wollemia; species Wollemia nobilis. Next base: position 7,246,624 of record JAQPPZ010000040.1, read on the forward strand.
GTTCAACAAAAGTGACAAGAATAAGCAACCACAATAGAAAAAGGGCCAAAACAAACCACGAAGAAGAAATAGACAACAAAAGGGAAATGTTGCTATTGAAGAATCAGATTTAGATTTTGAGAGGGCACACAAGGTGCTCATGACTCAAATAAATCCCAAATAGAAAGATAATGTTTGGTATATTGATTCTAGTGCCAGCAAACACATGATTGGTGACAAAAGGTGGTTTGACACATTTGAGGCAAAAGAAGGTAAACCGATAACAATTATCGATGATAAGACCTATAAAGTCCAAGGAGAAGGTAATGTTTCAGTAACTCTTCCCGATGGAAAATGCCAAATTGAGAAGGTCCTATATGTGCCAGGATTGGCCAACAACTTGTTGTCCATGCCTCAAATCCTGGATAAACATATGGTGGTTGACTTCAAAGTTGTTAATGGACAAAAGTGTTGCTTCATTACCAAGAAGGGTAAACATATCGCAATGGCTTCCTACAAACATGGATTGTTTGTATTAGATGCTATCTATACCCCTCATGTTGCCATGGCTGCCAACTCAAAAGAAGCTACTTCCTTATGGCACAAATGGTATGGGCATCTAAGTTCAGGCTATCTACTCAAATTGAGTAAGCATGATATGGTGTTAGGTCTACCCAACCTTTCCCATACTTTGCCTGTATGCTCGGATTGCTTAGTAGGGAAGCAACACCGAGTACCATTTGAATTGAGCTCTTCAAGAGCCAAAAGACCATTGGAGTTGATACACATCGATCTATGCGGACCAATGCCAAATAGTTATGGTGGAAAGAAGTACTTTCAATTGTTTGTTGATGATTACTCCTAAAAGATGTGGGTTTTCTTTCTACAACTGAAGTCAGATGCATTCTTGTATTTTTAGTAGTTTCAGAAGCGTGTTGAGAAAGAATCAGGATGTTCAATCAAGGCCCTCCACTCAGATCGAGGGGGGGAATTCACCTCCAATGAGTTTTCAAGATATCTCACTAAACATGGGATAAAAATATAGCTTACTATAGCCTATACTCCTCAAAAAAATGGAGTTGTTGAAAGGAGGAATCATTCCATCATGGAGATGGTTTGATGTATGCTCATAGGTGCACATCTTGGGCAACAATATTGGGTAGAAGTTATCACTACTATTGTGTATCTCCTGAATCGAGCACCAACAAAATCTCTTCAAGGAGTCACACCACAAGAAGCATGGAGTGGAAGAAAGCCCTCCATTTCTCATCTAAGGATATTTGGATGCAAAGCCTTCATGCACATTCCAAAGAAGAAAAGGTACAAGTTAGATGAGAAAACTTTACAATGTATCTTTCTTGGTTATGATGAAGAATCCAAGGGGTATCGATTGATTGACCCTAAAACCAAGAAGATTCATATAAGTCGAGATGTGGTATTCGATGAAGCTCCCAAGTTGGATACACCAGAAACTAGCAAAGATACATCTCCTACTATATACCTAGATTTTGAGGAGCCTAAGGCAAGGACTCCCCAAAATAGAAGAAAATTCCAAAATGGTATACTAGCACTATAAGAGATGCAAAATTGGATGCACCACCTGATCTCAATTTAGATCGACCACGTACTCAAAGTATGTCTCATCAAGAAAGAGAAGAAGTTGAAGATGCAAAATATGTAGATGATGAAGAAGAAGAAGATAGGAGTGAAGAGGAAGACTATAATTTTATGACTATAGTTGTAGAGCATGAACCAACTTTAGTGCAAGAAGCCCTTAGTGTGCCTCAATGGAAGGTAGCTATGGATGCAAAAAATATATCTCTTATGAAGAATAAAACATGGGAGTTAGTTGATCTACCTACTGGTAAGAAACCCATTGGCTACAAATGGGTATACAAAGTCAAGTATAAGGTATATGGAACTATTGATAAGCATAAATCCCACCTTGTTGCAAAGGGCTATGCTAAAAAATAAGGCATAGATTATGAAGAGACATTCACACCAACTACAAAAATGACAACCATTCGTGTACTCTATGCAATGGTAGCATAGTTTGGATGGAAGCTTCATCAGATGGATGTGAAGAGTGCCTTCTTAAATGGTGATTTAAAAGAAGTGTACATGAATCAACCTGAAGGATTTGTTGTACAAGGACAAGAACAAAAAGTTTGCAAACTGATCAAGTCCTTGTATGGGTTGAAACAAGCTCCGAGAGCTTGGTACATAAATATTGATAATCACCTTCTACAACATGGTTTCAAGAGAAGTCCCTCAGATGCCAATCTCTATTTCAAGAAATTTGGTTCTGAAATAGTGATCCTTGTGCTCTATGTTGATGATCTGATCATCACTAGTAGTTTAGAAGAGATGATTGAAGTAGTGAAGGGTGACTTGAAAAAGTCATTTGAAATGACAGATCTAGGACTTCTCCATTATTGTCTTGGCTTGGAAGTTGTGCAAAAAAAGAACCACATCAAGGTTACACAAATGAAGTATGCCAAGGCATTAATTGAAAAATATTGAATGATATATTGTAAGCCCAAAGCAACTCCAATGGAAATAGGGTTACAACTATCTCGATATGACAAATCTCCTCAGGTAGATGGAACTCTCTATCGATAGTTGATTGGGAGTCTCATATATCTGATGAATACCAGGTCGGATATCAACTTTGTTGTAAGCTATCTTTCGAGGTTCATGCAGGAACCTAAGGTCAGTCATTGGAAGGTAGTAAAGCGAGTTCTTCACTATGTCCATGGCACACCAGAATATGGCCTAGATTACAAGAAGAATGATAAGTTCTTCTTGCAAGGATACATGGACTCAGATTATGTTGGATCTATAGATGATAGAAAATCAACGTCAGGATACATATTTCATCTTGGATCTGGTCCTATCTCTTGGCACAGCAAGAAGTAGCAAGTTGTTGCACTTTCATCTACAGAGGTAGAATATCATGCAGCACGAGGAGCAGTGTGTGAAGTGATATGGTTACATCACATTCTTTCAAGTATGGGTCTTCCAAAGAATCTTCCAATACACTTGAATTGTGATAACCAAGGTGTTTTGAAACTCATCAAGAATCCAGTGTTCCATGAATGAACAAAGCATATTGACACTCAATGTCACTTTATTCGAGATGAAGTTCCAAAGCACAAGATTTAGCTCCAGTACATTCCCACTTGAACATTACATAGAGACTTACACATGTCAAATTTGAGTTGTTTCGCAACTCTCTATGTACATAAAATAATGTAATAAGGGGGGATGTTAGGCTAGGTTATAATTATTACATTATTATTATAATATTATCCTAGTTGTTATTCTAAGCTAACGTATAATCTATTGTTAGCTTAGAATATATTTTGTTCCAAAGTCAGTAGAGATTATTAGGAGTAGATATATTTTATTTCGTTTATTCATGGCTATAGTTATAGGCTAACCTCAGCCATTTATCTTTGTATATATTCAGTTGGAAATGAATGAAATTATTGCTACATTTATATACAGGAATGAACAATGATTCTAGATCTCCCCTTTATCATGTTAGTGTTAGTTGGATATTTTTTAGCTTTGAGTCCTTGGCTTTAAAATAAATATTGAATAATACCAATCAAAGAAAATTACTATAAAATTTTATTTTCTTCCAAATTCCATAGGTTAGATTTAGCAAGGAAGTTGAAACAAAATCCATGGGATTAGCATTCCATCTTAACACACCCTAGATTTATGATGGATAGATTAAATAAGAAAAGGAAATCATATATTTGTGGACCAAATACCATGCCAGTTAGTTATAAGTTGATTCTAATAAAAGTGAAGATCCATTCTTCCTAATTTTAGAATAGTTTTTTGGTATTCTCACCTAACAAAAATTGTCATGTTTCATTTTTAAGATAGAAGTGAAGTGGGATGTATAGAAGAGAAAAAGTTAGTGTTTAGAATATTTGTATGAATACAAATGTAATCCATTTTTATTTTAATAATATACATCCTTATTTTGTGCCTTCATTCATGTCATTTTAATTAGAGTAGTATTGAGTTAATTTTACTTCCCATTGGGTTAAGGAGCAAGGCCCACTCCAACAGTGTTATGGTGAGTTCTTTTTTAGTTGTTTTCATAGGTACCAAGTACACTTTAGTTAGTTTTTTATATTAGCATTATGCTATTTATTATATTTATTATTGTTTTAACATTTACTTAATAATTTTCCTAGGATAGTTTAATACAACTGCTAGATTAGATTTTGCATTTATGCAAAGTATGTTAATTTCTATTTATGCAAAGTAGGTTACTATCTGTGGAAGGAGCTTTTGTGTGGACCTCCACCTTCTATCCATGATTTTTTGGAAAAATTTGAAGAGGCGTTCTATCCAAATACACAAGCACAATTGGGATGTTGAACTCAAGGAGTTCAAGGACAATAAGAAGATTTTCAAAGACACCAAATAGGGCATTTACAAGAGTGACTTGAGCATCCCCTAGAATGATGTGATGAAACTAGTAATGGAGTTCATCATTGTCGATGACCCCAAAAAAATCCTCAACACTTATCATTTGGTCTTTGTGAATCATTTTCATGATATCAATCCCCTTAGTATTCCCTAGTTTCTCCTTAATTCCATAAATTACTCAATTAATTCTTGTAGGAACAAGAAAGGCCAGGACCTTCCTCTCCATCAAGGCTTATTCAAGGTAATTTACACCTATGTTCTAGCTAATAGTCCTCAACCCAACCCAATGGTCCCTAGCCCAGCCAAACTAGCGGGATCCTTTGCCCACCTTTCCCTTGCTAAAAGAAATAGGAAGGTCATTGAGGCTATTTTAGAGCTAAATGTAAGTAAAAGTATCAGTTTCAAAAGCATAGAGAGGTCCATGAGGAAATCTGATTACCTTCAAAATCTAGAAGTAAAATGCAATATCATTGATATCAAAACTAAGGATGAAGAGGTTGGTGATGAGACGGGGTGGTTGAAGGAATTCATTATTTCTTCCATAATTAGTATGATGAATGCCATGGTCAACTCGATGATCAACATGATGGAAGGCATTTAGAAGATGTTCTTTTGGGGGCAGAGTGTCCAGGAAGTGGATGGTGAGTCTGAAGTTGAGGAGGTGGTCATGATTAAAGAAGAACCCAAGGAAGCTGGCCAAGGCGATATCAAGGATGAGGAAAGGAACTCCGTTGAGGAATAACTTCCTCACTTCAGTACTTTTTACTTTTTTAGCTTCCCTATGTGGAGCATGTTCCTTTTTTTTTAGTTGTTCATCCCTTGTTCCTGTGGCTACCCTATGTGGAGCCTATTTCTTTTTTATTTACGTGACTCTCTTAGGTTGCGTCCTTTATTTCCTTTCCTTAGGTTTGAGGTTGCATCCTCTGTTTTGACTTTCTCTGGTTTTGGCTCAGGTCTTTATCCCTTGTTCTTACTTATGTCTTCTCATAGTAAATAGAGCTAATTTGTATCAAGTTTTTGGAATCCTTAAAACTCGTTTAAGAAATACAATATTTTAATTACCAAGAAAATTTTCTATTTATGCAAGTGTGTTAGTTTCCATTTACACTAGTGAGTTATTTTTATTTATGCAAGTTTACTATTTCTTGTTTTTGTAATTTCCTCTTGTAAAAACCCCTAAATACCTTGATACCTTAAGCACCTATTTTCTTATTAGTGCATGTAACCATTGGTTGCCATCCCAATATTGATAATTTGTAGTGTTAAAATTGATGACACTCATCAAATTACACCTTCTGGCCAATAACCTATTTGAAATAAGATACATGAAAGGAAGTATGGATGAGGGAATATGGTGGAAGATTTAACTAATATGCCATTTTACCAATATGAAGAACCATATTGTAGGGCCCATAAAATCAAGGATCTAACTTTTGAATAGACTTGGTCTTCAAGGACCATTGCTTGTAGGGTTGCTGGTACAAAAACACCATAGATCCTATGATAAATTATCATTCATAATGGTGTGAATTATATTGTTGCTTCATGGGATTATATTCCTTGGTTAAATTATGTGTAAGAAGCTAAAAAATAAGTCATATTTATTGTAATAAATAATTTACATAGGTAACCTTAGAAAATCCTAGGATATAGCCTACCACTAATGGAGGTTTTTGACCATACAATCCTTCAATTGGGTACATCTTGAGGGATGAATGGTAAGAATTATTATGCCACAATTCAACTAATGTGAGCCATTAAACCTAATGATACTGCTTACATTGAGCAATATAATGAAGTTAAGTACCCAAACATTTACCAATAATTTTTGTATGATCATACGACTAAGGGTGATAAGAAGAGGATATCCTCAACTTGGTACTACTAAGATAAAATACTTCTTTCCAAAATTTATTGGTGAATATAGGGTTGTAGTGGTAGGGTCTAGTTGCAACGACATTGCTACTAGGATCATAGTGGGCTAGTTTACCTAGGTATAGACTTAGATGTCTTAGGTTGTTGGTCAATATTTAGATTAACTACTTAACAAAGAGGGAGAGGAGCACCCACTATAGGACCTTATACCATGTAGTAGTTCCTTTGGACTAGAGATAACCATCCCCTACTAGGATATAATCTCAGTCTCACTCCTAGATGAGGTCAATGACTAGGGCATCCTAGAAGTCAATGCAATTTTCACCTTGGCTTATGGATGGTGGATCAAATACCTAGGCATGATCTCTCTTGACTAGGTTTTTGATAGCCATGAGTGGTGTGAGAGCACCAATTTTAATTATTAGGCATCTCAACCAATTGGCTTAGTTTGAGTGCACCATTTTAAGTGATTGTAATGCACCAAACCAATGTATAATTGATTACATATATATATTGTTGATTTATAATGGCATTAAAATGAGTGTTTACTCAATGTGATATAAAATATGTATTGTTTTTATGAATGATTAGATAGATATTATGATGTGTTAATGATGTTTTGTGATAGATATGGTAGGCATGTTTGATTGTAGATTTGATTTTGGATGTAATTTAATATTTTTAGAAAATTAATTTGATTTGGAAAAATTCTAAGTGTCGAAGAGTTGATATGATTTTGAAAAAAGGTTCAAAAGAAAAAATTTCTAGGCAAAAAGGTGAAAAATGGATATGATTAGATGAATGGAGATTTATGAAGAAGTATGAAGTTGATTTGGATTTCTTATACAATGTATGATATGGTTTTAGTAAATTTTAGTTTGTTTTGTTAATGTTATAATTTAATGTTTGGAATAAATTTAATAAAACTTAAAAATGATTTTTTTCATGATTTTAGGCATGTATTGTATTAGTAGATGTTTATGAATACCCTTAATATGGTTTTCATGATGTTAGAAAGAGGAGAAGAATTTTTCACAATTACATTTTATTTGTAAAAATAAGGTCACTCTATGCATTTGATTTTGACTAATGTTATTACCTCTTTTCAAATGAAGTGCTTAAAAGGTGCAACAACATGCCCATTAAAGAGCATTAGTTTACAATACTTATTTTTAAAATACTTGTATGTTGTTTCATTAACCCCTAATTTGTGGCCTATTAGCTTGATTAATGGACAAGTGCTTAAGCAATTGTGACTAATTGCATTTTTAGGTAGTCCATGTCATTGGACAGTTTATGTCCTTTTGAATTTTGTTTGCTCCTAAGCAGTGGCTCTTTAGCTTTATTAATGGACAAGCATTTAGACAAGCCTATTGCTTTTAGGCAGTATATGCCTTTTAATCTTTTGGAAAACCTATTTTTGTATAATAAGTGCTTTGGAAAATCTATGTCCATATGATAAATACTTTTGGACAATCTATGTCCATATGAATAGATGTTTTGGATAAATATTTTTGGATAGCCTCTGTCCATATGATAAATGCTTTTGGATAGTCTATGTCCATATGAATAAATGTTTTGGATATTCTATGTCCATGTAATAGATGCTTTGCATAGTTTATGTCCATCTAATAAATTCTTTGTACAGTCTATTTTCATAAAGTATGTTGTCATGGATAGTTTATGTGCTTATTGCTTTTGTATCCTGTATTTCTTCATGTCTAATTCCCCTGGTCATATGGCTCATTATGATGATTTAAGTTTACTATCAAAATCAAAAGCCTTTGTGGGTGATCTTGCCATCAATTGTATATGTGTCATAGGATATTTGTCACTTGACATGTTTGCAAAGAATTTTTAAGATGCAATGTCAATCCTTAAGAAAATAGACCTACCCTATTTGTACCCTTGTGAATTGAAAACATAAATGGGATGAAGGTGTCTTAGGTTTAATTGCTTGAGGTCTTTATTAGGGCCCATGAGGAAATAAGGTATATGTGAGTCATCACTTGGTGGGCAGTTATAAGAGGCCTAAAACAAATAAGTTAGGATAATTATGGATTTATAAAATATTAGAGTCATCCATTACTGTGACTTATGAAAACAAATAGACATTATTTGGGAAGAATATGATAGATTTTTGAACAAAGAATGGTTGACTAGTCTTTTATGAAATATGTATGAAAAATGGAAGCATGCAAATTTATTTTCTTTGAGGACTATGGACTGATTATAATATATGGTAGGTGCATGTCCCTCATGCGCTAGTCAATGGTCATAAATATTCCTAGATTTCATTGTTAAGATGTAAATGCAAATGCATAGATGAAAAAAATGCAAGTCATTCATGCAATCATAAAAACAAACAAAACAATTATGAAGTTTAATAAGGTGTCACTAGATGTTGATGCTTAATTCCTATGAATTTATGTTTAGTTTTGGGTTCTTTTTTATATATTTATGGCTTTCTATCTAATTTCCTCTTATGGAAGCTCTTTTTGTGAATATATCAAGGTTGTATTATTTTGGCAAACATGCTATTATCACAAAAAGAGTGCTTGAGGAAATTGTATAGAATATAAGTGATTTAAAACATCATTTTATCTTTAGATAACAACTTTGACAAAGGTAACACCATTGTTCTCAAGCTTCAATAAATGTTCCATTAGTTTGGATGTGTATCAAGTGTTATGCTATTTTTGTCAAAGTTGTTGTAGGGAGTAAATTCATGGTTTAAATCAATGTGTATGATGTGACTATACAAGCAAAAAGTCATGTGTAAAAATTGATAAAAAAAGTAACTAGCCATATAATAATATTATGAACCTAAAGGTGGGGATTTTCTAGCATCAGATATCTAGTGCAAGATCTAGTGTAAGTGCAATGCAAGTTTAATTTATCCTAACTAGTTAACATTATTACCTCATAATAAAATTCCCTAATTCTAAATACATCAGTTAGACATGTATACATGCAATCATGATAGTAATAGTTATGCAAAATCAATGAAATGATGCATATGTTATAGTTGAGAAGAATGTTCTTTTTTGAGATAGGTATAAGAAAATAATAGCTCATGCCTTTTGGAGGAAGAAAGATGAGAGTTATTTATCATTAATATTTTTAGTGTCACATGCTTATGTATGAAAATTATTTGAGAAAGGAATAATTTGTCTTTCCATCCTCCAAAAAACATAAGTTATGGAGGGATACACATTACAAGAAAATAATGCAAACAAAGTTTGCTAGCACATGATTCCTAATATAATATTGAAAGGTGATTATTGCATCTTGGAAGAAAAATAAAAGCAATCTAAATTCCTAAGGATGGGGACTTGCTAGAATCAGTGACCTAGTATAACTATAATGCTTATGAGTTAACCTAACTAGTTGGAATCATTTCAAAGTCCCTTGATTCTAAATGCATAAGCAAACCATACATTTATGATAAGAAATCATGCATACATTGTGATAGGTATTCATGCAATTATGAAAAGCAAATATGAAAAAGGAGTGTCAAGAAAACATATGAAGCATGATATATAATCATGAATTTATGACAAGCAATCATGTAGCATGATCAAGAAATCATGCAGTATGATGGTACTTAATGACATTCAATAATCTGGTAGAAGTGAGGTCTTAAGTCTAGATTAATGGAAACTAGCTCTCTAGACATTGTGGAATATTTAAGGAGAGGTTGAGGTATTGAACTATGACTATGTTATGACTAAGAGTCACATGATCAAGACCTTACCTCTCTCCAAAATTTCAAAATATCAAGAGGATAGAGAAATATTTTGAGTCATCGAGGAGGCCCACTATCCCAAAGACCTATTGCAAAAACAATGTAAGAGACTCTATTTTCTAGCTAGGATCATCATCACCTCATCATGGGTTTCTCTTCATGATGTTATAGGATGAGCAAGCAAACTCAATAAATCATGCAAGCAGGCATGAGAAAGTAAGCAAAATGTATAGGCAGCCATGCATGCAATCAACCATGCAATTTGGCACATGAGCAGGAAACACATGCAAATTCAAGCTTAATATCTTTCTAGATGAATTATATTCATAGTTTCCTTATGTTATTTTCATTTTATATGTCCAATAAATAGGTGCCTAATCCATACTTAGTATTTGCTATGAACGGGCCTTACCAATTAGGTTCAAATTTACCTTTTAGGTCTTCCTTCTCATTAGTGTTCTTTTGATTTTATTTAAGCACTAAGTCATCTAATTTGAAGAAATGAGGTTTCACCCTCTTTTCATAAGCTCTTTTGAGTCTTTGGTGATAGACTCATGGGTGCTCTAAAGCATGGATCTAATTTTTATCAAGCATTTCTAATTGGCTAAGGCATGCATGGCAATACTCATCATCCATAAAAGTGTCCTTTAGAAGGATCTAAATGGATGGGATTTCTAATTAAAAAGCAAAAATGGCCTCAATATCATACACCAATGCATAGGATGTAGCACCAATTGGAGATCTAACACTAGTGCAATATACCCATAAAGTAGGAGATAGCTACAAGTGCCAATCCCTACAAGTTTTGCTAACAAAATTCTTTAATATCTTTATTAAATTTTTATTTGATGCTTTGTCCTAGTTGTACCTTGTGGATAATATGGTGTTGACCATTTATATTACATTTTAAATTTAGCACAAATTTTAGCAACATCTATGTTCTTAAAAGGTGTGTCATTATCAAATATAATCATATTAGGAATATTTTATCAAGATAAGATCCAGTTTAGAATAAATTTTAACACTTTAGCTCTAGTGCAAGAGCATAAAGGTATAGCCTCTATCCACTTTATGAAGTACTTAGTTGTAATAATTATGAACTTATTACCGTTTAATAACAATAGGTTTATATTACCAATAATATCTAGCCCCTAAGTGGATAAGGGTTAAGGAGATTTTATGGATTGGATCTCTTGACTCGGTGCATAAATAAGGTTGTCATATTTTTGGAACTTATCATATTTTTACACAAAATTATGAGCATCCCTTTCCATGGTCGACTAGTAATATCCCATTCAAATAAGCTTCTTAGTAATGACACTTCCATTGAATTGATTATCACATGCTCCTTCATGTGCATATTGAACCACTCATTTAGATTCATTTGAATGTAGGCATCTTAGGAGGATGCCATCAAAAGTTTACCTATATAGGATGTCTTTGATTATTATGTATCTTTATGCTCATTTTCTTAGGTTCTTTTTCTCATTGTGATTTAGGCCTTCAGGAAAAGCACCACTTTTAATGAAGTCATAAATTTCTTATACCAATGGTCAAGGATTGGAGCTTGTTTAGTGGATAAGATGGCTAAGGATTCTTGACTATATTACAAAGTGTTAGGTTGCTTTATTTATTGAATAATAATTTTTGCTTGCTCATCCTCCAACTCTAGAGGCATGAGTGAGGTAGCTACAACCATTGCATTTCCTTGGTGACTACTAGAACATGGAATGGTGTCAATGGTGACTTTCTCAAAAGTAACCATCAACTTATCCATAATATCCTTATATGGAATGATTTTATCATATTTGATTTGATAAACCTTGCTAACCTAATTAAAAATTAGTTGTGAATCTTAAAAAATGGATATAGAGGTTAATTTCATGCCTAGGGATACCCAAAGCTCAAGAATGAGTGCTTCATACTTAGTCATGTTGTTGTTTATGATAATTGAAGCTTAAAATATAAAGGGATAATAATTTGTTGAGGTGATACTAGGAGGATTTTATTTCTTACACCTTTGACAACCATTAAAGAAAAGGGTCCAAAATTTTTGTTGTGATACTTCAATACTACCTACCATCTCATCAAGATACTTGATTACTTAGGGATGAATAGGTAGTAGAAGAGTTTTTGCCAATTGATCATCTATCACTTGTCCCTTTATCAACTTTTGGCTAATGAAATCAAGGTCAAATTCATTTAGTATCATTACCCATTTAGTCATCCTCCTAAAAGGTAAGGTTTATACATAAGGTATCTTAAAGGATTGACTTTATCTATAACATAATTTTTGTGGCTTAGCATATAAATCTCAACTTTTAGAAAGCAAATACCATTGTCAATTACAATTTTTCTAGAGAGTTGTATCTAGTTTCATAGCTAAAAAGGGTTCTACTAATATAGTAAATTTCTCATTCCCTATGTTGATCATATTGTGCCAACATGGCACCTAAGGCATGGACTATTGCTATGATGTATAGCAACAATGTTCTAAGAGTAACAGGAGGGATAAGCACTAACAAAGATAAAATATATGTTTTTAAGGCATCAAAAGCCTTTTGATATTCTTCATCCCAATTGAACTCGGTCACTTTTCTCAAAATCTTGTAAAACGGCTAACATTTGTTTGCCAATTGGGAAACGAATATCATAATAGCTTGTAATCTACCTTAAAGACTTTGAAGCTAGGTTATATTTTTAGGGGGTGGAATTTCAGTCATTGCAGATATTGTTTTCAGATCTACTTCAATGCCATTTTGGGAGACTATAAATCCTAATAGCTTCCATGAAGTTACTCCAATTAGGAATTTAGAGGATTTTAGGCAAACCTTATATTCTTTGAGTTATTTGGAAATTTTCCTTAAGTCTCTAACATGGTCATCTTATCTCATGGATTTCCCAAGAATATCTTCAACATAGTCTTTGACGATATCATGCATCATATCATGAAAGATGTATGTCATTGCATATTGATATATTATGCCAAAATTCTTCAAACCAAAGGGAATGACCTCATAGCAAAATTTACCCCAAGTCTAAATGAACATTTTTTAGCTTGGTCTTCTCATGCAATTTAGATTTGATTGTACCTAAAAAATCCATCCATTAATGATAGCATTCCATATCTAACAATAAAATCCACAATCATGTCTATATTGGGTAGAGGAAAATCATCTTTGGGATAGGCTTTGTTTATGTCCTGAAAGTTGATGCAGACTCACATAGTGCCTTTATTTTTGGCTATAGGTACTATGTTGGAGATCCAATTAGAATAGTCAATTGCCTTAATGAATTTAACTTCTAAAAAAAATTTAAGTTCCTCTTTAACGAGTAAAGAAATTTTAGGGTGCACTTTTTTGAACTTTTGCTTTATTGGTTTAGCATCTTGCTTGACTACCAAATGGTGGACCACTAAGTATGCGTCTAATAGTCATGTTTGCATAAGACCATGAAAATATGTCACATTATTTAATTAAAAGTTTTGTATACTCTTCTCATTCTTCTAAAGTCGAAACTTTTCCCAAATTTATAATTTTTGAATTATCTTCAGAAGCTATTAAAATATGAGACTCATCTTCTAGTTGTGGAGGGGTAGGAAACACCCCTAGATTTTCAAGCTCTTAAGAATATAAAGTCCATTACTAAGGATTGGGTGACTATGAGGGATGTGTAATTAATGAAGGAGACCCTTAAATAGGGATACTTCCTTGATGAGGAGAATCATTACAATTATCCCTTGAAGGGTTATGTGGTGAAACTTTCACTCATAGTTATTTATGTCCAAATATGATAAGATATTTTCTTTTTATTGAATGATATACGATTATCTACTTGGGTTAGAGCTAACCTATTCCCATTTTCAAGGGAATTCTTAAATTCCCTATTGGAATTTTATTTAGTATCCTTAATGATTTTGATTCTTAGGATGTTTATATGTGCAAATTATGAAAGTAGATCAAAAAGGGAGAATGGTGAAGGTTCACTATCGTTATCTTCATCCCAATCCAATCCTTCTATTAAAGTAACCTTCCTTTGGGATTCAAGTGAGAAAATACATACTTCCTCATAATCATTGATATCTAAAAAAGGATAAGATGGTCTTCCATTAGGGTTGGTGATGTATTGTAAGACCCAACATCCAAGCCAAGCTTTAGACTCTAGAGTATCTCTAATGACCTACTCATAAGGTCCTAATAATTTTCCATTATAACCAAAGCTACAAAGTATTTTCTTAGGTATATGATAAAGGTATGATAAATAATAGGAAGCATACTTATGTTTTGTTAGATGTGGATTGCTTACATGGATTATTTCTTTGTTGGTTGTTCCAGTAGAAATAAAATTGCAACTTCCAATATTTACAATCATTCCTTTCTTGAAGATAGTCCTAAGGTGTGAGGTGATAGGGGTAATCTAGCCAATTCTAGAGCTAAAAACTCATGGTTTTGGTTGTTGAGGTTTATATGATTTATGTCTTGTACTTAAAATTTCTCTTTACCCTTTGTTGAGGTTTGGCTACTTGTCCCAACTTCTTGGCTATCCTTTGTCTCTTTAGGTGAAATAAGATTTAAGGTATCGAGGATGAAAGGGTGAGAAGCATTTAAGGAAGGGCAAAGGTGAGCCTTATGATTTTTTACCTAGATGGCTTGATAGTAAGCGAAAGGATCTTTTCCAACCATAATGCTATATAATTATCCTTTATATTCTAATTTTAAACATTGATGGTAATTCAAGGGGATAGATTGCATAACATGGATACAAGGTTACCCTTAAAGGATGTTGTAGTTCAAATTGTAGGGAAACACATAAAATATAGAGTTTAGAATGCAAGGCCTTAATTTTATTGGAAGAACTATAGATTTAATGGCTTCACACTCCTCATTGTCATAGGCTTTTATGACAATATTGGATTTCTCTAGATATATTTTTTAAGCGCTATTCTATCAATGAACTTAAGGCTACATATATTTATAATTGAGCCATTATCGATAGGAACCTTTTAATACATTGCTCACCAATGTAAAGGGATATCTCCTAGCATAGAATGGGGAGGAATATCATCCTTAAAGAAATATATAGTTGCATAATTCACACTAAGGGACCCTACCATGTTATCCAAATTATCAAGGCTAACATCTTCAAGGATAATTTGCTCACTTAGCAATTTAAACAGGATTTCTCCATGACTTGGAAAATATTTTAGTAATTCAAGTATAGATACTTTGGTATGGGATTAATCTAATTATTTTTTGAGGTTAAAATTCCTCTTTCTCTTGTCTTGAGGATTTAGAACCAAATGTGAATCTTCAATAATAGTTGTGCACCTAAGACACAAGACTAAAGGAATATCAAAGGGTGGTTTTGAAGGCTGACCTTTTTTGTTAGCTTTTTGCCTAGTGATGGCACCAATTTGAATCATTCTTACAAAATTAATTATTGATATAATTTTTCCCTTGCTTCAACAAATGGTCTTGAAAGATCACAAAGTCTCGATTAGAGGAAGTCGCTTGTTTAGAACTTCCAACTATAAGACAACCTTCATCAATAAGGTTTGTACAAGGTTCCTAAGAGTTCTACACTTATTAGTGCAATGAACCATGGAATATTTGGGTTGTACTTCCTTATTAAAGATGACTTTATCATTCTAGCTTCCAAAAATTAACCTAGCACAAAAGATAATGATTGGTTTAATTAGGTAAACTTCCTTTGAGATTTTTCTTGATATTTAGCTAGGACAAGCTTTTGTAGGGTAGTAGTGGTATTAACATTACTCGCTTTAACATTATTGATGAGGCAAAATTTAGTGACACTAAAACCCACAACATGTTTATTCTTATATTGTGTTTTTGTTTTAGAGGAATAGGGATTTTTCTCTTCCTTTTTAGTCTTCAATTGCCTCCTACATTGGGAGGTGGATTTTATTTGTTTGGTAATGTCTACAACATCTTCAAAGGAGGATATGTAGATCATCTTTAAGGGGTGTGAAATTTGCTCTTGTAATATGATGGGATACTAGGCATCCTCCTCTCTATAGTTGTGGTAATGATAGGGAGATTGGACATCATTTTGTTTAGATTAGAAGGGTTCTTTTGTTGAGAGTTCATGGAGTTGGATCTAGGTTGCTGCATCTAAGAGGGAATACTCTATAGTAAAAGTGGTTAAGGGCTCTTCATTTAATTTTTTTTGCATGGATTCCCTATTCCCTCTTAGGAAAGTAGCTAAAGGGTCCATGGATTTAAAGACTACTTCCCCTTGTTTGTTATAAAAATGAGAAATGGTTTTTGAGAGAATATTTTCTTCTTCCTCTTCAAAATTTGGGTTTTCAATCACCCTTCACTTCTCTGGAGGATTAGGCAAAGCATTTGGATAGTAGAGTCATGTTGCTAATCCATCCTTTTTTGGGGGGACATTTTTGAGCTTTAATATTTGGTGAGGAAAATTTGCGGGTTCACCAAGGGTAGTTTATAGATTTCCCTAAATCTAATTTGATGTGTTATTTTTACAAACACCTAAGGTTTGTTCTATCCTAATGTCTAATATGCAAGGATAACAATGTGATGCATATGAAAACAAAATGCATCAAACAAAAGGCTAACTTATATGCAATTTTGATTTTCTTGCTCTATTTATAAGGACTAAAAGAAAACTTTTGAAATAAATTTTATTTTTTCTTTTCTTTTTTTTCAAACAAGAATGCAAAATGACTATGCAGACACATATTTTAACCTAATCTAAATCTACATGCATTTTATTTTGATGCCTAAAATAAATAAATAAAAAACCAATTTTATGCTAAGAACCTAAGAGACAATTTATTTATTTTTTCTTTTAGTATCTTAAAATGAAAATGGAGAGTATAAATAGAGGGTAGACAACAAATAGGAAAATAGGGGATAAAACTTACTTGGTTCAGTGATTGGTGTGAATCTGCCACTTGTAATCCTTGTAGCTAGAAAAATCATTGAAACCTACAAAATAGATAGACTAAAAAGAGGGATTATTTTTGGGGGTCCTTCCAAATAGCAAGAAACTCTAGGCTACTTTATTAGCACAGTTAGGCCCTTCATTTGTATACACAATCAAAATGAACCTAAAAATATATGCCTCATATACTTATCATGAGTCTAGCACATGAAAGTGTAATGGTTGGAAAATTCACTTTCTATTTTTAGAAGGGGATGATAGAGAGCCAAATAAAGGGAAAGGGGCTCTAGATGGTGAATAAGAGTTTATGTAGATATGGTTGGGTAGGTGGATATCTTGGACTGATCTACAAGCCTAAGGGAAATTATGTGGTTAGAAAATTCACTGCCTAAACCATATGTAGATAGAAAATTTAATATTCCTAGGGTTAAATAGCAAGACAAGGCCTTAAAATGGTGAGCGATCTTATGATGAAAAAAAATAAGTGGATTATATAAGTTGGTAGCTTACAGGCAATGAATTCACCTTGAGTAGAGAAAAACTAGGAAATAGGACTTAGGCTAGATACATACTACTATTTTTGGGAGTGAATATGCCACCTAATCAAGGTATATATGGTAAATTTATCTTGGAAAAAAAGAAACTACAAATTGAGAGCTAAAATGGGGTGCAAATCATGACTAGAAGCATATAGGAGGTCCTGTTAGTGTCATGTTATACTATACGTATCTGAAATGGCCTACAAAAGAGAGACTACTATATGATACAAGTAGATTAGTTGAATGTAAGCAAAAGTAAGAAAGATAAATGTATAACAAGGAACTTGGAAATAAAAAATTGTTATTAATATAGAAAGAATAAAATGAATATCAATATGCATAATAAAATCCATTGAGATGCTTGAAAGTATATTTCTCCTTTATAGCTTTGACTAAACTTGCTTTGATGCTTGAAAGAGTTCTCTTGAAATTGTAGTAGCACTTTGTTATATGAAAAGTTTGATGCTAATTCCATCCCAAGGGGCCAATATATAGAAAATTTCAACCATCAAGGGTAGGGGTAAGATTTCAAGTTAGCATGAGTTAGCTTGGCTAATTACCTATTAATTATCCTTATTGGCAATCATAGGGGGCTAATTGGTAGTCAAGAGAGTTTGTTAGAGTTTGATTGCTAGTTAGGAAGATTGATTGGGAGATTGGTTGATGAGTCATCTACCCTAATTAGCAATTGTCTAAGGTGATTGGAAGTAGTGTGAGGAGCTAAGTACCTTTTACAAGTAGTTATAGGTGGCTTGGAATGTTGGTTGTATACCTTAAATGAATCTGCCATCTTCAAATTCATTTATGGCAAATTCATTGCTGATGAATTTATGCCTTTAAACTGTTAGATTTTAAATGCAATGAGGGAGTAAAAAAATTGGAAAGGTATGGCAACTTACATGAATTTGCCAAATTATATGGAAAATTTATCACTAGAAAATTTGACACTAAGGTGGAAAATTCATCAAACATTTGACTTGGATGCTAAATTTATGTTTTGAAGGTATGTAACATAGTTGTTCTAATTGTTTAGTGTGCTTGTGATGAAATTGATTAGGCTAGGTGACCCAATTTTAGGTATCTACAAGTGGTACTAAGTTGAATATGTCCTCTTCTTACTACTCTCAGTAAAATGGCTAGATGCGGATTTTAAATAAAAATTTGGATACTTACCTTCATTATTTTACTCAAGATAAGCATTATCATTGGGTTTTATGGCTTTTTTTAGTTGAATGGTGGTATAATAATCCTTACCATTCTTCCCTCAAGTTGTCCCCATTTGATGCATTGTATGGTGAGAAACCTCCATCAATGGAATACAATGTTCTAGGATCCTCCAAGGTGGACTAGGTAGATGATTTTTTGTAGCAATGATAGCTTGTGATTTAGCTTCTTAAATATAATTTGACCTAGGTCCAAAATATCATGAAATAGTAGCAATATTTGCACTATTATAAATGATAATTTTCCATGGATAATATGCTCTTTTGTGCCTATATCCGTATAAGCAATCGTCCTTGAATACCAAGTCTAGTCAGAAGTTGGCTCCTCAATTTTATGGGCCCTACAAAGTGGTTTGTCGCATTGGTGAAATGGCATATAAATTAGAACTTCTATCATATTTTTGCATCCATGATTTCTTTAATGTGTCTTATCTCAAATATATTACTAGCCAATAGGCATAGTTCTAGAATAATCTTCCAATACTTGATGAAGAATATCGAATCATTATCCAACTAGAAGCAATATTGTAGTCCAATTTTTTTCTTCTTCAGTCTCATCAGATTCAAGAGTTCCTCATCAAGTGGTAGGACCTTCCAAAAGAAGATGTTACATAGGAGCCTAAGAGTATTTCCCAATATTTTTTAGCTTTGATAACAAAGATTTTTGGGGGGGTGATCCATGTAATGGATCCAATATAACCACACCATATATCTTTATTTTTATTAGCATAGTCCCTAGGTTTAGATAGTTGGCCTTTGAGTATTAAGGCTAGGGTATAAATAGGATGAGTTATGTTGTTGAAATCATATTTCATATTTAAATATTAGTCACCTTTTTTGCCCATATGAGACTTCATCCTTTCCAAGTGGCTAAGAGACTTTACCCTTCTAAGTGGTTAAGAATTTGTATTGAATTGAATCTGGAATCTAATTATTTGCATATTTGATTTTTTTGGAATTGAATATGAATTATTGGTTATTAAAGCATATTTTTTATTGCACATTATTGGATTGCTACTGCCATTATTTTATTTCTTGAAGTTATTTCATTATAGAGCACTTCTTACATCAATTTTTCTTTTAGAACATTAAATATTCAATCTCCATAAATGTTTGGGTACTAAGCTATATGAATAAAATTTGAATGTATGTAACATTCTTCACTATCTTCATTAAATATTTTCTTCACTATTTCATCCATAGTCCTATAGCTTTGTATCTTTTAAACCTTTGAAGTAGAATTCCTTATAGCTCCCTAGGATTTTGAATGTAAGATAGCTTCGATAAAATACTTAACATTCTAAATTTTCCTTTGAATTGAATCCATTTTGTCTCCCTAATTATGAGTGTATGACTAAATATAATTTTGGTGCAATTTCAATTTTGATAAAATTCTCTACTTCCAAAAACTTTAAGTTGGATTCCTTGTCTCGTTAATTTTGAATGAGAGAATAACATCAATGTAATTTTTCAAATTTATAAAAACTCTATGTTATATTCCTTATATCTCCCAAATTTCAATAATATGGTTTCCAAATTCTAAATTTCACAATCCTATGTTGGTGTTGAATTCCCTATAACTCCAAATTTAGAAATTTAGAAAAATGTATTTACAAATTTTGTATTCCTAATTTGATGTAGGAGACATTATTTCTCCAAATCTCAAAAATATTTACAAATATTGAAAATGCTTCAATAATTCAATTACAAAACTTTATAAAATCTTCTCAAAACTTGAAATGGATTCCCAAAATTTCTCAAAAATATTTCAAGGCTTCTCAAAACTTTCCAAAAATAACTAATAATGTTTCTAAGGTTTCAAATTTCACTTTTATACCTTATCTCTCCAATAATTAAATTAATATTATAAGCAACTAGATTAATTTTCCTTCAACCTTAGAAAAATAATAATATTACCCAACCTTATAACTCCTAACTTGGGTAAATAATCAAATTTTAAATAACTTGCTTTACCTCCCAACTTGAGGCACAAAATATTTGATCAAAGATGTTTGACCTGCCCTTGAATGGCACTCTTCCATGAAATCTCACTCCTTTACCACATGTATGGTACTTCTCTCCACTCTGCCACACTCAGACCTGATGCTCCATGAAGTCTTTAGCTCCTTTGTTCTCCACAAGACTTCCTCCACGTGTGGGCTTTAAAGCTTTCAACTTCCTCCATGTATGGGCTTCAAACCTTTTGGTTTCCTTCACAAATAGCTTCTCCAGACTTAGCAATAACTTTGACTTCCTCACTCTCCATGTATGAGCTTCTCTATGCTCCAAAACAATGCTCTCCTTTAGGTGCTCCACTCTTCAGACTTCCACTCAACGTATTTTCCTTCAATGCATTAAATTTTGTTTGTCAGGCATTATTTCTTCCACCAATGGCCCTTGGCATTCCTCCTTTGTCATTCCAAGTGATAAAAATATCTTCAACCACCTTCCAAATGGCTCTTTACCTCCTTTGCAATGCTCATTCTTTGGTAATGCTTATATTGCACTTGAACTCCTATGAATCCTTTCAAAAAATAATGTTCATTTTTTGGTAACACTCAGATTGCACTTGAAATCCTAGGAATCCTTTCAAAAAACAATTCTCAATTGGCTATGTGATTCTTCTACCTCACCATGCACAAAATACCATGTGCTCTACAGCATGTTGGTAGTTATGAAAGCCAATATTTGCCTCCTCTTTGACTATTACAATGCCAAATGAATCGATTATCTTTTCCACTCCCTTTTGACATCCAATCAAAAGTTATTCGATTGCACATTTTCCAACATATGTAGATGATGATTTCTTTACTCATAATGAAGCTTTTGGTGGCTCCTCCAACCTATGGCTAACTAAAATAATGCACCTCTTCCTTGGCTTGTTTGGTGGCTTCTTCTTTGCTCGTTTGGTGGATTTGCTTCTCTATGTAGTGGCTCCTCCTTTGCTCACTTAGTGGCTTTGCTCCTCTATGTGGTGGCTCCTCCTTTGCTCGCTTGATGGATTTTCTCTCAATATTGGCAACTCTTGGGTACTTTCCCCCCTATGCTATGATTGCAACTCTACCTTGTTGTCTTATATTTCAACCAACTTGTTCTCCTCCTTCCTTGTTGCCTTATCTTCTCTGCAACTTACTAGCTTTGTTCTTTATTCTTTCTTTCTCCTTCTCAAAATAACTTGCTATTATTTTGTAGGTATAATGTTGGTTCTTTGGTGATAGCAAGCTCTTAAAATTTTTCCTTCAAAATATAAAACTATATCTCCTCTTTTTGTTACCTTTTACTTGCTTATTTCCTTCACTATTTTGATGCACAAAACTTTCAAATGTGTTGTAATTCATTTGCTTTAGTTGCTACCCAAACTCTTCTTTCTCCTCTCCTTCAACTTATTCTTCAAAAAAAATTTCTCTCCTTTCAATTATGTTGTCAAAAAATAACTTATTTCTCCAAAATATGTCCAAACTTTATGAAATTTGCAGCTTTCAATGTTGCCCAAAATGCTATCTTCTCATTGTCCAAAAACTCTGTAATTTTGTAGCTCCAATTGCTACCAATATGTTGCTTCAAAAACTTATCCTTTCTCCTTCCAAAATGCTGCCAAAAAACTCTAAAATTAAAATGTTGTTCAAAATATATTTTTATCTCCTTCAATTTGCTTTCTTTTGTTGTCTACAAACTTTGCCTCTATCTCTATCTTAATTGTTGTCAATTCCTTCTTCAAAAAACTATCCAAAATCACTTCCAAATCTACCCAAAACTTCTCCAATTCATAACTCTTCTATCTCCTTCTAATGCTGCCCAAATTCGCAGTCATAAACTCTTCAAATGCTACTCCAAAATTCTGACTTCTTCTCCTCTATCTTGTTGTCCTAAAACTCTTCAAATTCTACCCCAAAAATATACAATCTTCTTCTTCAAAAATCAACCTTCAAAACTTTAATGGTTGTCTCCAAAAATATCAATTTGTGGCCTCTTTCAATCTTCTTTCTCCTCCTTAGCTTCCGCTGAATTTTGTCTTCAAATTTGGCCTCTTTGTTGGCCTCTTCTTCAAGAATTTAAATGTCTTGAAGTCTTCAAAAATACTTTCTCAAATTTGGAAAACTTCTTGCCAAAAATCTTCTCCTTGAATCAATTTCACAAATCCTTTTGGGCTTGTTGTTGGATGACAATAATTTTCCAAATTTTGATGTGATTACCTCTTTTTAGGAGTTTCTTCTTCTTGCAATATTCTATCTCAAACTTTCTTCAAATCTTCTCCAATGGCCACTTCTTCAATTTCTCAATAGGGCTTCTCTATTCTCCTTTTTTCTCCTTCAAATTTTCTTGAAATCTCTTCTCTTGGTTTTCCAAATCCTTAATCTTCTATCTCCTTTCTCAAACTTCAATAGGTCTTATTTGACCTCTTCCTCTCTTCTTCCTTCAATCTAGTCTTCAATATTCTATGGGACCTCTTTCTTGGGTCTCCTCAATCTTCAATATTCAATATTCTATGGGGACCTCCTTCTTAGATCTTCCTCAATCTTCAATATTCTATGGGGATATCCTTCTTGGGTCTTCCTCAATATTCAATATTCAATATTCAATGGGGTCTCTTTCTTTGACCTCCTTAATATTCAATGTCTACTCTTTTGTTGCAACTCAAAACTAATTCTTACACGAGGAAAGCACATAGAATTTTAGGCAATAAAAGGTGAAATTATTCTCTATCTATTTTAGGAAGCTTCTCAACTTTTGAGAACTAATTTTCTGCAACAAAAACTTAGATAGTAGCAACCAAATACATCCAAATCTCTAGAATTTTGAAATCAATAAACTTCACTAGTTATTCTTCAATCTAGTGGAAATAAATCTATGTTGAGTCCTAGTCTTCACGAGTTTTCCTGCAACCCTGTGGAAAGACTCTAGCCAAATAGAAACTTTCAAATTCTATAAATGAAATCTCCCTATCTCCTCTCAATCTCCCTTGTGGATCTCCCTATCTCCTATCAATATCCCTTGTGGATCTGATACCATTATTAGATTTTGATGCTTAATACTTAAAGCAAAATAACCACAAGATCTAAAATAAAGTTGCTATATTAAATATAAGATAATGGTAAAATTCTAATCATATAAAACTCATAAATAACTTCTGCAACAACTCATAAAATTACCATTAACAAATGCTCACGAAAATAGTATCTTGATATAGAATAAATATCTCAAATACACCATACTTCCACACACTCACTCTACATTGTGTCTACCAAACACACACACATAGACACATATATAATGGGATGTGACTCTTCATATGGAGTACTCTTGGCCTTCACTCTTCTTGAGACTCTTCACTTTCCTACTCTAAGGACACATGTGCACATGGACTAATATGCATATTTACATTATTAAATACTTTGCACACTCTAATAATACTTGTGCATTTATTACATTGCATAAAGTAAATACTCACACTCTATTCTAAGACACACTCCTAATCTAAATATGTACCCAAGGTGGTACATTGGCATGTACTAAATAATGTAATATACTCTAACATGATTGAATATGATAATAGTGATATTTATCAGCTTAAACATGCATCTAAGCATCCTTGATTTTTGAAATTTTAAAAAATTACTTTTACACTTAAAAATATATAAAAATATTTGAGCTCATCGATTCAAAAATTAACTTTAAATATACTTAAACAATGCATACACTAATTAATCTAGTCATACAATAAACAAGGGAATTGCACTATACTCGTGGAATAATAAAAGAATTGTACATGTTAATAATTGAATAGGTATTATCAAGTGGCATTAGCTCCCTCAATATTTAAATAGGAAACCAAGGTTCAAATATTGCCAAGCGAGACATTGATAGTATCCAAGATTTGTTATAATACCTCTAGGTGGTGATGATGTAATACGAGTG
Organism: Wollemia nobilis; assembly: GCA_028583015.1. Lineage (NCBI taxonomy): Eukaryota > Viridiplantae > Streptophyta > Pinopsida > Araucariales > Araucariaceae > Wollemia > Wollemia nobilis. The sequence goes on from JAQPPZ010000040.1 coordinate 7,271,286, forward strand.
GGACCCATTTTAATCCCATGTAACTAATTGAAAAAAAAATAACATTGATTAGTATTAGACCACACATCATGCTCTAGGGAGGTCTTTTTTTTTAAATAAATTTTAGATGGATAAATAAAATTTGACCTATAGTTTGAACAGTAAAATGGAGAATTTAAAGATAAAAAAAAAAAATGGTTAAGAATTTTATACTTGAATAAATTAGGAAAGGCAAATTTAGATAACATCCAACATTGGATGCACCTAATACATAATATTTTGATAACATGATCTCCTACTTGTAAGAAGAGGTTACAAAGGAATTCATTTTGGGGGACGTTTTTCCTAGGACTGCCCAAAATATCAAACTTTGTTTATCCATATTTCGCTCATCTAGACTCGATTTGAACTGAAATTTTGAGAGTAGATGCTTAAAAAAATCATAGAACATATCCACAAAATTTTAGATCATTTGGAGCAACACAAATCCTAGTGCATCCCTATGTATGAACAAGATTTTTGGTAAGCGGATGTACGAGGGTTTCATCTGGGTTGATTGCAAGCAGCTCCAAAGGTTGTTTTTTGGGGCCTTCGAGCCCTAGCAACTAATATTTTTGTGGTTTCTACTCAATATTTTAGTAGGATATGTTATAGGGGATCCAATATGGGTTAGAAATTTATCTTTCAATAGATCATATTGTGAACTTGAGTGATAATGGCTTCCAATTTGTTACACAAAATAAAAGTGAAAACCATACCTTTCCACAGTATCTAGGGCAAGGATTAAAGAGATCACAAAACGAGTTTCAAGTAGTTGATCAAAAATACCTCAAATATCAAGTGAATCTTGTGCTAAGGTGCACCCATAAAATAAATCTACTGTGAAAACCCCTATCAAGTGTAAGAATTTTGAAGACTCAACCCCAAAAATAAATTTTAGGGATGCCCTCTATGGTGGATAGCCTCAGCCCAATGCTAATATTAATCTTAGGGCTTCCCATAAATATCTAATAATACCCAATATTGATACCAGGAAAATGGAGTCAAGATGTCTTAAAGCAGCTGATGGAACTCCTATTGTTAAGCTTGATATGGGTAACATTTCGACTGGCATTGAAGATATAGAAAAAGGAGGACTAATTTGTCGGTTTGTGGGTTTTCATCCGAGCCTATCTGCTTTCAAAGTATGGGTTGCAAAAAGCTAGAAAACTAAAGGTGAGTTACAAATATCTATTTATCCAAATGGTTATTTTCTTGTTTTATTTGCTAATAATGAAGATAGAGAGAAAACTTTTCAAGGGGGTCCCTGGTTCTTTGGTAGGGTAGGGCTTTTCATGAAGCCCTGACATACTAAATTTAAAGCCAAAGAATAAATGCCTTCTACAGCTCCCTTGTGGGTTAGACTCTTTAGGAAATTTTATGATGACTGTTGATTGTAATCAAAATTTTGAACAAATTATTTATGCTCGGATTTGTGTTTTAATGGATTTTAACAAACCCCTACCTAAAAAGATCACATTAAAATTTAGGGAAGACACTTGGGAGCAAGTAGTGGACTATGATAACATTTCTTTTCATTGTAGAATTTGCCATGAATATGGTAATTTGGCTAGTGCTTATCCAAATAAAATTTTGATCAAAAGAAAGAAGATATAAACTCAGTAGGTTTCCAAATGCCTAAGAAGAACACTATGAAAAAACCAGTTATGAAGGATCAATCAAAGTTATTTTCTAATATGTTTGAAATACTTTCCATAGATAATGTCCCAAGTGAGGAAGAGGAAATAATGGAAATAAAAATATTAGAAACACAATTTAAAGATGAATGGAAGAACTCGAAGACAAACCAACAAATCAAAGGTTTTCAACAAAAAAAAAAGGGAGAAAACTTACACAAGAAAAAAAAACTTTTAAATGTCAAAACTTCAAATAATACAGGTCCCAATATAGAATCTCTTGAATCTTCTAGTAATATGTTGGTTGTGTACGAGCATTCTTCAAGGTTAGAAGCCATCTTAGATTCAATTGAAGTAAGTCAAGAAATAGGGAAAAAAAATGAAGATGGATTCTAATCAAAATGTAGGTCGCAAGACCAATCAATATCATACGGTAAAATAAGGTGAAAAGCTTGTAGAGGAAGGTAAGATTAATACCTTTCCCAAATTTTTAGCCCTGGTATTAATGAAGATCATCACTTGGAATATTAGAGGACTCAAAAGGAGTCTTTCAAAATAAAATAAAATTAGAAGAATGATTTAGATAAAATCATCCACATCTTGTTTTCCTTCAAAAAATGAAGATGTCAATAGAGGATATGGACTCAAATGCTAGTAAAATTTGGCTAGCTAAAAAAGTGGTTTTCTTCAATTCCCATGGGACTTCTAGTGGCATTGCTTGTCTTTGGAACCCAAAAGAGGTAGTTATTCACCATATGGTTGGTAGTTGGGGTCTTTTGGCTATAGCTATTCAAAGTAGACATTCCAACAAAATTATGCTCTACATTACTATTTATGCTCCAACTACTTTGGAGGAAAAAAAAATAATGGAATGATATAACTTATATTATCTCTCATTTTCCTGAAGCTTGGATCTTGATCGAAGTATATTTCAATACCATACTCTCTCTGGATGATAAAATGGGAGGAAACAAAAATTTGGATAGAAGCACTAACCTCATGAGCGAATATATTGCAAACTTCCATCTTGTGGATATCCAACCAGATAATGGCCTTATGACTTGGTCTAACAGAAGGCAAGACTTAGCTTGTATAATGGAGATATTGGATAGGTTTTTGCTCTCTAAAAATTTCTTAATCCATGGTCACATTCTTAAAGTGAAGACTCTTAATAGTGTTGGTTCATATCACTGGCCAGTCATGGTGGAAATGTGGAAAACCAATGTGAGTTTCTCTCCTTTTTGTTTTCAATTAATGTGGCCCAAATATAGTTCCTTTAGACCTCGTGTGCAACAATGGTGGAAGAAAGGTAAACCTAGGTGTACGATGCCAGAAAAAAATGCACCTAAGCTACTTGCATCATAATATAAAAGATAAATCAAGAGAACATGTACTGATAATGAACCAACAAAAATATAAAGGATCCTTTTATTAATTCATGATAAAATTTGGTTACATGTACATCCCTCTTAGGGATGCCAAAATTTGATACAATGAATACGAGTAATATGTAGCTCATAAACAGGGGTGGTGCACTTCAAATGTCTCCTGGATCAGCATGAATTAATTGAGGGCTTATTCTTAGTGCCTCCTTCTCTCTTTTCTAAAGGAAAGGTCCTTGGATATGGTTTTACCCTTCGTAGATCCTGTCACCTGTGCACAAAGAAACCACAAAACACATCAATAGCATATGCAACCTCTTGTGATGAGGTTTGTTTCAAATATTTTACATGAAAATATATGAAATTATGATGAAAGCATAAAGGTGCAAAGATGATTAAAAATGCAGGAATAATTTGGAAATCACTGTACAAATGCAATAAAAAATAGATCTATTCTAATCTAATAGAATTAAAGGGAAATTTATGCTAAAACTAAAGGAATGATGACTCAAAACCTACCTACTATCACTCAAAGTGGTTGTGCTTACAGGTCATTGTCGAAGACAATGATCGCTAACTGTGATCTTTTACCTCAAAAATTAAGGGTTGCGACACTCAATTCCTTGTATGAATTGATATTCAAGGGTCGCCTTAGTATCCAGAGATGGATTAGTAGTTAAAAACATAGGGATTCATGTCATATTGGTGTAACTTTGTGATATATGTTTCTTAGTCCTTTGAAAGCTCCGTAGTTTGTATTAGGCTTGGCAATCTACAACTAGGTAGCACTTTGACTCTCTTCAAGGGTTTTCAACTCGTTGCTCACTTATACAGGGCTTCACTGCATAAAAATTCTAGATCCATACTTGCTCTTATAATGGTGCATATGTAGGCCTCCCAAATTTCAAATCTTGGCTTCTTGGAGAAGCCAAGATCGAGATATGCATGAAACTGATCATTGGAGGAAAATATCCAGTTCTAGACTTTTATGGGAGTGGCAGTTAGGAGGAACTTTGGGAGATATATGCAAAAAACCATTTGAATCCAATGCAAGTTTAGTCACCATGCATGATTCAGGCCTGCATTCATGTCTAGTTTGTGTCTCAGTGTTAGTCGTTGTTTATAGCAATGGCTAGTTGTAACCACTCTAAGCGTTAGTGGCCTGGGTTGGCAACCACTCTAGTTGATAGCAGTTGTGCCTGAACAGGTCAAAACTACCCCTAGTGAGTGGTTAGAACCATTTCTAGCTCTTAGAGAGTTCCAAGATCAGTCATATGGTTTGTGGATGTGTTCATATCAGTGTTCTCCTAAACATGACATATTTTAGGTGTTTACAGATACCTCTTTTTGGGATGCATTGTGGGAAAACATACCACTAAGCAAAAATAGACCACCTAGGGCCATAGTGTAGGGTGTATTGTGATCATTGATCTGATCAACATTAGATGCCCTAGTCATGAAAAAGGTACGCATCTTAGAATCATTGCTTCCAACAGGATGGAAGGCTTAAATTTGCAAAAGCTTTCACAAGTCCAACAACGATCGGGTAACATCAGTGCTACAATTGGTTTGATAGAAGGAGAGCTTCAAGCTTAACTATCATATTTACTTTTTGCCCTAGCAAAGGGTAAGCTTATGATAGTTGTTATCGATGATTCACAAGATAAACATAATTTGACATGATCAAGTGATCCTTTGTTGATTTTGATTATGATTGTTGATATTATGACTACCCCCTCAAGCGACGAGTTAATGAGGGAAGTACAATGAATAAAGTGATGAGTCACTTGACCAAGATGAATATTTTAGATGATTTAAGAGTTATACATATATTTTATATGGCAGGCCCCATTACAGGTGTGATTTCAACCATTAATAGTAATTGTACATCCTATTCTGTGGAGCTATCCGACCACAATGGCCTTCTTAGGGAATTGAAATGACAGCATTTTAGTTTAGCTTATGATGAATCACTCGATGATCTGCTAAAACATCATGGAAGAAATATAATGAATACCTCATTCTTGTGGTGTATTCTGGCCACCATGGCCTTCTTTGGTATTGAAGTGAAGCATTGCAATTTTTTGATGACTAATTTGGCTCAAATGACCTTATGGTAATTTACTCATCTTGTCGGGTTGCATGGAGCGCAAGTTGCTACAACCGCCAAGTGTATAGGGTAAATAACTAGGTACAAGGTACATTTGAAATTTATTTGATTTTTTTGTTAATTTTTATGATTTTATAATTGTTTTTGAAATTATTATTTTATGATTTTTCTAGTTATTTTGTAATTTTTGATGATTCTAGACTAGTTGATATGCTTGTTTGTCCAATTTAAGTCTCCTCATGGTGAGAAATTTGATGTATTTATTGTTTTTTGCTAGCTTCTATCAGTAGCAGTGGCTTTTTTTTGCAATTTTATGGCTGCTATAAGTGTCAGTGGCCTGCACTTTATAGTCGCTGACGCCAGCAATGATCATAGATAAACTAAAAAATATAAAAAGAAAATTAAGGTTTTTCAATTCATTATTTGCCAGTTGTCATTTTGTAATTTGAGCTCTGAGGTGAGAGAGAGATAGTGATCCAAGATGCTACTTGATTATCGAACACCGTGGTAGAGCAGGGTGAGGCATCCATGAGCAAAGGAGTCGAAGCTTCTCGGGTATTTCTTTAAACCCTAAATTGTTATTTTATCGATAAAAAAAACCAAATTAAAAAATTGGTAAATGAACCACATTAAACCTGTTAACAAACCGCATTCATAGCTAGGTTTAGATTTAGGCTAATTTAGGTGGTCTCTTTTAGTTTTAGGTTTTTGTCAAAAAAAAATTTATTTTTGGGCGAGGGCGAACACCTTTGGCATGCTACCTCATGACCATTTTTGCTTAGGATGGCCCCCAATTTGCAAAGAGGGTTCATTATCATTAAGGGTGGCTAGTTTGAATCTCAATAGTAGAATTTTTTATCATTGGTGGCTAGCCACTGTTGGCATCAACGGTCGCTGCTGCGACCACTATCGGTGTGAGCAACCGCTAAAATTTAGGAAAAAATAATTATTTTTCTTGATTTTTTTTATTTTTAATGAATTTAATTGATTTTTTTGAGGTTTTTGAATGCATTTTTTAATTTTTTTGCATGTGTCGGTGCATTTTCTTAGTTTTTTTGTACCCTAAATTGATTTTAGGTTACTTTTGAATCATTTTTTATTTTATTGATGTTTTTAGTGTAAGTGCATCTAATTAGGTATTTATTTTACACTTTTAGCTCTTGTCTATGCAAGCTCGAGATCCTAGTTTGCTTGTGGAACTTCTTCCTTTGATGGATGATGCATATTGGGCCTGGTTTGATGCCTAGTGACATATGTATATCACGAGGCTATTGATGATTATGTTGGATCAGGCCTACCTTACTGCTATGGCCCATATATGGGACTGTCGAATGAACACTTTTCATCTCCTAACTGATGAAATGATCGTCACTCCCGAGGATGTATACAAGATCTTTAGGATCCCTTTTGACAAAGAGGCTATCATGTCCTCCCATGAGCCAATTATTATGTCTTTGGGGAGCACATTGCTAGCCCAATGCTATGATGAGATTTATTAGATTCAATGGCACAGATGGGCTAGTGTTGCTTATAGCCTGCTTCTTCAGATTTGGTGCTGGGAACACATCAGAGTGGACTACCTAGGAGGATTACCTTGGGGGATTACTACCATAGTGGCATGGGCCCAATGTTATGGATATAGGTGGCCACAAAAGCAAGAGGATAATTAGAGTCATCATCATGCAAGGGACCTGATGCATTATGCAACCTCCCTGACTGGTCTGTAGGCACAAGATATTATATGAAGGTCTTATATGGATTGCCCCACATGGCCAAAGGTGGATAGGTATTTGGATCATACTAGGGATGACCTATGGATTAAAGGTCACAAGGGAGGCACATATAGTTTTTCTATTACTCCTAGGTTACCAAACAGTTCAGGGTTTGACAAGACATCCCACTAGAGCTAGTATTGTATAGGCAGATCCAGGTAAAGAGATATCTTTTTGTACCCCATGTCATAGCTCTCATAAAGGAGGTAGATCCCCCTATAGTTTATTATAGTATAGCAAATGTTGGTATGATAGAGGTGTATACCTAGTGGTGGTTTTCACGGCTATGGTAGGGTGGTAGCAGCTTGGGTTGAGCCAGGGATGAGATAGCTCCTAAGGAGGATCCTGATGCATGATGGGTGCAACCTTGGATAAATGAGTGGACGTAGGATGCAGAGGATTAGGTAGCACCTGAGGAGGAGGATGAGGACATGGATATAGAGGAGCAATATTATCCTCTTTGGGCTCAACTACACAGCATCGAGGCCGATATTTAGATGGCTCATCTACAAATATTACAGTGAGACACCTTTATAGCGATGCTCTAGACTTAGGTTAGCACATTGTAGGCCTATATTTTGATAGGCTAGACCAAATGGAGGGGCTTTGAGGAGGATATGACAATCCTCCAAGCACAGGTCTACTCAGTGCATCTTAGGATAGAGCAGCTTACTATAGAGAGAGATGTTGCGTTACAGGTTGTACCAGCTACTCTAGCTGCTCATGTACCAGTAGGTTTAGACCTAGGGGTAGATATGAGGTACCTATAGGGGTTCTTGGGGGATTATGAGTCTCAAATATTGGTAGATGTTGGGTATATCATCTCTCTACAACCCTAGATCAGGTGGCTAGATGGCACTCCTTAAGAGATTTCCATAGTAGGGAGCTCACATCAGAGTAGGCAGAGTGAGTTAGGGCAGTCTTCAGTGTGTTCCAGCCATAGGTCAAGGTCCCAAATAGAGAGGACAGTTAGAACTAGCACTAGGCCACCTCATAGAGAGGTCAGAAAGGGTGGATATGATACTAGTGGTGCAGGCAACTCATGATCATGATTTTGGTATATTGTATTAATTTTTAAGTGTAAGTTTGGATGACCTACACAGTTGTAGTCTGTAGGTATTTTTGTACCTCTATGTACTTATGATAGACACATATATATGTGATATTATTGTTTGAGGCTCATTATGTGTTTCATGTGTTTGGTTTTATTGTTATGTGATGCAAAATGGATGTAATGCTTATGATCTTATGTTATATGATGTGATGTATACATGACATGCACTAGCTAGATGATGGATGTATGCTTAGATGTTATCTAGATGTGTAGATAGACTACTATGTATGCATATATGGATGTAATGGTGAATATTAAATGCATGTTTAATTTGTTTTGATTGTTTATGCATTTATCTGATGTTGTTATGATATGGTGAATGCAATGTATGTAATGCATTATTTATATGATGATGATCTAATGTAAATGAACCTATATGCTTTAATCACTTAAAACATAAGGAATGAATCTAATATGTGTTTAATAATATAATGGGTGACACCACATAATGTATGAACATCATGAATGAAAATGGTAACTCTTAGCATGATAATTAATCATTGTAACATCCATATGTGAGATGATATGATGTGATATGTATGTGCTTTCTTTATAAGCTTCTATAAATTAAAATATATGTACCAAATAGTCAGTGGTTTTCTAAATATCATTGCTGATATTTATCCAGTATCTATCCTATTTCATAAACACCCTTTAATGAACAAAAAATCACAAAGAAATTTGATGATTTGATTGATGAAATTATTTGTTGCTATGAGGGGATTTTTGAGGTTTTTCATGAAACTCAAAAACCCTAGTTGATTAATCAAAATTTGTATAGTGACCACACAGGACTTATGAAAGATGAAAATTTTTGTTATAAAGACCAAGATATTCATTATCCCTATGTGTGCAAATGAATGTATTATAGATACATAAGCCTACCCCAATTCTAGAAGAGATTCATTCAGCCCATTTTTGTATTTGGGATCACCAAATGTTCATCATGATCCTAAGTTAGACTTAGTTGGATTAGACTATTAGGTGATACAAGATACCTAAAGCTAGCTCTTTTTGTGAATTGCTTAGAATTACCCCAATGCCAGGTGATATTCATTCAACCCATTATTGTATTGGGGATCATTCTATGGTTTCGAGTAGATTGACCATTCCAGGGATTCAAGCTCTTTACCTCCTTATTTTCTTTTGATTTATTGGGATACTTGCTCATGCTTAGTGATGAAAATCACTGTTTATTTTGCATTTTTTATTTTTCTTTTATTTTGAGCAAGGGATTTTACTTTTGATTGTGGATTATTGCTTATTTTGTAAAGCAAGGGATTTCTTGGATACGGGGGAGCTTGTCCTTTTTCCAATGATCAACACTTTAGACCATGCATGTCACAAGATGAGTAAGTAAAAACCTTTCTCTTAAGGTGGCTAGGACCACTTCATGGCGTTCATATTTCCTTGTCCTAACTAGGAATATTAATGTGTTTGATTGATAGAATTTTGATATATGGTAGGCGCTATAAAAACTATACCTCATCTATCAAAAGCAGAGATAGCTTTCTATAAAATCTGAGAATATCACTAGGTATGGTTGAATGACCATAACACATTATTATATTCCTCATAGCCTTAGGAAGGGGTTGTGTTTAAAAACATAGTTACTCACATTGTTATGGATTAATGAGGATTTGAAGATGCATGATTGGCATACAAATGTGGCACCATTTGCAAGATTGAAAACACAATATATCCTAATGCGAATGCAATGGATGCAACATGCCTAATGCAATACAATTACATGTATGCAAATGCAAAATGTAATATGCAGATATTTTTGTGTTTTAATGTTTTTAATTATTTTTGTATTTTTGTGTTTTGTAATGTTTTTGAATTTTTTGTGTTTTGTTTTTGACCAAGGGGCTTAAATACCTTTGGACCCTTTTGTGATTTTACCAAAGGGCTTATGATGCATTTGGAGATTTTTGTGAGTTGACCAAAGGGCTTATGATGCCTTTGGAGCCTTTTGTGATTTGACCAAAGAGCTTATGATGTCTTTGGAGTCTTTTGTGAGTTTGACCAAAGGGCTTCTGATGCCTTTGGAGCATTTTATGAGTTGACCAAAGAGCTTATGATGCCTTTGGAGCCTTTTGTGAGTTTACCAAAGAGCTTATGATGCCTTTGAAACCTTTTGTGAGTTGACCAAAGACCTTTTTTTTTTTTTTTGGTAAATAAAAGTCTTCATTAATTACCGGGTTTTGCAGGTTAACCCAAAACCTATTACAATATCTAGCCTTCTGCTGAGATTGTAGATCCTAGTCATCCTTGAAACTTTCTTACCAAAACTTGTGTTGAATCCCCTACAACACCTTACTAACAAGGCACACCCATACCTAAACATAACTGTAAACATTACTTACATTGACAGGAAATTGAAGTTTGGAACTTTGCACTTGTGAAACCTATTGCTTGCCCATTTCCTATTCTCTGTCGAAATCCTCCAAGGCTTACACCCTGTTACCTTCATTTCCAATTTGGTATGATTTAGAGGGAAACCCCATAGTTATTACTAGCTCCATGGGGAAATAACACCCATTCATATTTCTCCTTAACGGGTAGGTTTCTTTTCATGACTAATAATGGTTTCCCACTTCACGTGGCACACCTTGTGTCCATGTCACCAAACTACCAACATCAACACCTATGTTGGCTAATTTGTCATCTGAGCTATTGGCCTCACGATACACATGACGAGCCCTCATGTTTTGTCTTATCGCAAAAAGGATCCTCACTTCATGGATGACTCCCTCGATTCTCCATGGAGGTTTTTTGCCATTGGTTAACAGGTTGATGATGTTCATCAAATCACCTTCAATCATCAAGTTACCTTGAGTTGCTTGGGCTACTTGCAACCCTATCCAAAGAGCTCTAGCTTTTGCTTCATTATTAGTTTTGATTCCCAATGGTTCAGCGAAGGCCTTGACCAGATTTCCTTGATGATCCCTGATTATTCCTCCAGCTCCAGCTCTTCCCGGGTTCTCCTTGGCTACACCATTAAAAACACAGTTACTCACATTGTTATGGATTAATGAGGATTTGAAGATGCATGATTGGCATACAAATGTGGCACAATTTGCAAGAGTGAAAACACAATATATCCTAATGCAAATGCAATGGATGCAACATGCCTAATGCAATACAATTACATGAATGCAAATGCAAAATGTTATATGCAGATATTTTTGTGTTTTAATGTTTTTAATTATTTTTGTATTTTTGTGTTTTGTAATGTTTTTGAATTTTTTGTGTTTTTTTTTTTACCAAAGGGCTTAAATACCTTTGGATCCTTTTGTGAGTTGACCAAAGGGCTTATGATGCATTTGGAGCTTTTTGTGAGTTTACCAAAGGGCTTATGATGCCTTTGGAGCTTTTTGTGAGTTGACCAAAGGGCTTATGATACCTTTGGAGCTTTTTGTGAGTTGACCAAAGAGCTTATGATGCCTTTGGAGCCTTTTGTGAGTTGACCAAAGAGATTATGATGCCCTTGGGGCTTTTTTATTTTGATAATTTTTTATTTGTTTGGATTTTGATGTTTTCCATCGTTTTTGAAATTTTAAATTTTTTTTAATATTTTTTATAATCTTGTTGCTTTTATGTGTAAAATGCCTTCAGATGAATAATATTGAGAGGCTCAGGCTCTTCAACACCTTCTAATGATGTTATGCAGTATATCCCAGGTTCGATCCTCTCTGATATTATATAAGGACCTATCTAGTTGTTCATAAATTTTTCTCACAGGTGCAATGGTAGGTTTGAATTTTGTTGGTTCTCTTTAAGCACAAGATCCCCAACCTTAAAGTCTCTCAGGTGGACTTTATTGTTATAAGCTCATGTTAGACGATCTTGGTAAACATAGATATGCTCAAGAGCATTGATATGGTGTTTATTAAGAAGGGTCAATTGATCAAGGTGAGCTTTTCGTGCAGTGTTGCCATCGATAAACTCTTTCAATACAATGTGCAATATTGGAATTTCTATCTCTAGTGGGCATCTGCACACTATAAGCCCATAATGCAAGAGGTAATTGTAGATGTCAATCCTTAATGTTTTAATTTAATTGTCTTCTTTAAGATGGCTATGATTGTCTTTTTTGAGGCTTTTGCTTTCCCATTTTCTTGTGGATAATATGGTGTAGCAAAACTATACTGAATGTTATATTTGGATGTTAAATCCTACACATTTTTGTTCTTAAATGAAGGACCATTATCTAATATTATCTTGAATGGGATCCCAAAGCAACAAATGATATTATGAAGGATGAACTCCGTAATTCATGATCCTATCATTGACATTAAGGGGACCGCCACCCATTTGGTGAAGTACTCAGTGGTCATTAAGATAATCCTGTGTCAGCCCAAAGATGGGGGAGAGATATTTTCAATTATATCAAAACCCCACTAAGAAATGGCCAAACTGCTTGAATGGACTGTAAGACCTATGATGGCAAGTGCATCAAATTTGCATGATGTTGATACTTAATGCACTTTCTAACATACTCACAGTAATCCTTTCCCATGGTGGGTCAATAATAACCCATTCATAGGATGCGCTTAATGATGGCCATGTCGTTGAAATGGCCATCGCATGTACCATCATGAGCTTGTGAAATCATCCAAGATGATTCTTGGAGCTCAAGACAACGAAGGAGGATTCCATCATAGTTTTTATGATACAATATATCTCCTAGTAAGACATATCTTGTCACTTTTTGTTTGAATGCTCATTTTGTAGCATGCGATAATTCTTACGGGATGATTCCAAGCTAAAGGAAATATTGTAATTGGCCTAGCCAATCTTGATAAGCTACAGCCTTAACAAACAAGATGACTTTTTCTCTCTGGGATTCGATGTGCATAAATGCAAATTGAGAAATAACCTTGTGGTGAATGATGAAAGACCAAAGACCCCCAAGGTGCCTTCTTTATAAAGTCTCTAGATTTATAGAACCATTCATGGTTTGGTTCTATATGAATCATGTTGACTGAAAATTTGTTGTCAAAGGTCTTATGTTGCATCATTGATTGTGAGAGCATCTTCACATGAAAGGTAGTGAAATCAGTAGATGGATTTTAGTGTTTGCAAATTTGTTGGATGCGTGAGAAATTACCTCAATGTTATACCATTCTAGTTGCGCTAGATAAGCGTCAACAAGTTCTTTGTAAGCTTTCAGTATTTTGCGCCTGCATTGAAATATTCCCTTAATTTGGTTAATGATGAGAAGGGAGTCACCAAAGATATTTAGCTTTTTAATCTTCATAGTTATTATTGTTTGGAGACCCTGGATTAGGGCTTCGTATTCAATGTTGTTATTTATGTAGGGGAAGTCTAGCTTAAATGACAAGGGCATTGGAGCACCTTATGGTGTGAAAAACACAATTCCTGCACCACCCCCTTGCTCACACTTCGAATAATCAAAGAACAAAGTCATGTCAACTTTATTATCAGGTTCTTTGGGTTCGGGTGCTTTCGATAATGCAAATATTGCATCATCGAGAAGTTCTATGATGAGAGGTCTATTATCCTGAAGAGGTGCCTCTACTAGTTGATTAGCAATGACTTGTCCCTTGATTGAATTTTTACTTATGAATTCTAAATCAAATTTTATCAGTAGCATGATCCACTTTGTAGTACATGTATTATGATATGTCTTGCTCATCATATACTGTAAAATATTTTATTTTGATATCACATACATTGTATGGTTCAACATATAGTGGCACAACTTCTTAGTCGCAAAGACCACTGCTAGACACAACTTCTCTATGTATGCGTACCCTATCTTGTAACTTACCAAGGTGTGACTGATATAGTATATTGCTTGTTCTTTGTCTTGTACATTCTTTTGAACCAACATGCTACCCAAAGAAAAATTGATAGCAAATATATATAGCAAAAATGGTACATCTAGCCTTGGTGGAGTTGATACTGGTGGCATTTCTAGGTATTGCTTTATTTCAGCAAAGGCTTACTGACATTCCTTGTCACAATGGAATGGGACCCCCTTGTGTAGCAATCGATTCATGGGTTGATATTTATTTAATAGTTGTATGATGAAATGCTTTATGGATGCTACTTTACCCTGTAGGCTTCTCAGCTCTTTTATGTTAGTTGGCGGGGCCATATTTAAGATAGCCTTTACCTTTGCTAGGTTGATTTTGATCCCTCATTTAGAAATGATGAATCCCAAGAGTTTTCCTACAGTTATGCCAAAGATGCATTTCTTGGGATTCAACCTGACATTATGCTCTATCAAGTGATCGAATACCTTTCTCAGGACCTCGGTGTGCTCTTCACATAGCAATGACTTGGCCAGTAAGTCATCGATATAATCTTCTAAAATATTATGCATGTAGTCATGGAAAATATATGTCATAACCTGTTGATATGTGGCACCAGCATTTTTAAAACCAATTGGTATTACTTTGTAACAAAATATTCCCCATGGAGTGGTGAATGTGGTTTTGTGTTTGTCTTCAGGTTTAATCTAAATTTGATTGTAACCAAAAAATCATCCATGAGGGAGAGCATCTCATGACCTGCAGTTGCATCCATAAGAGCATCTATGTTGGTTAATAGGAATTAATCCTTTGGTGTTGCCTTATTGAGATATCTAAAATCCGTGCAAATATGAATCCTTCCATCATGTTTTTCTATAGGCACCATGTTTGATACCCATTCTGGATAATTAATGGGGTAATAAATACTACATCCAATAGCTTCTGTAGCTCATTATTTACCATCAAGGCAATGGTTGGATGCATCTTCCTAAGCTTTTGCTTAACTGGTTTCTTTGTGATATCTAGCAAAAGATTATGGAAAACCAATTTTGGATCTAAACCCAACATATTCTTGTAGGTCCAAGTAGAGAAATTAGGTCTCTCTTTCAATAGAGGTATGATGGTGGCCTATTCTTTTGGAGATAAGCTTTCTTTGAACTTAAATTTATTTGGATCAGAAGGATCATCGTTGATGTATACTTTGAAATTTTCCTCTATTGACATATGCGACCCCTCCTCAAGCTGGTATGGAGTGGGGATCAAATGGATGTCATATGCTGGGTTTAAAGTTTTAACCAAATTAGGATTGAAACCAACATGATAAACATCACGCATGCAACCTGGTGCAAAATGAAATGGATGTAGCATTTTCTCATTGGGGAAGAAATATTTAGGCTCTAAGGGTGATTCAATGTGATCCCAATCGATAGCATCCAAGTTAAGACGCAATGGTTTAGAAGGATCGGCTAGGATTGGAGTGGTTAAATCAATGGAGATCATGTTGATGGATGGTATGGAATCTCCAAGACCATGCAGGTGTAACTCTACATTGTTCATTTGCCTTCCATACCTAAGATATGGCTCTAGGATATGGGGATCTTAGGATCCAATCTATGAACAGACGGGTAGATGGGATCATTTGGCTAAAGAAACTCTCTAAATGTAGAAGGATCAGGGAAAACCATACGATGGATTACATCTAAATTAGGCAATCTCCCCCTGAGGTGAGGGCTTGGATATACTTTGTGGTGCATCTCATCTATGTCAAAAGGCTCATTATGATGACATAAGTACCGAGGCCCAAGATAGACCATTTCAGTTTCATATTCAAATCATTGTCATCTATGAAGTACCTATTGTCCATTTCCACTAGCCCTATGAGGTGACGTGAGTGTTGAGGCCTAAGGTAGGCCATATCAGTCGAATATTCTAACTCATAGTCACTCTCCTCTATGATGTATCTACCCTCTGTAGTAATTGGTTTGGTGATATGATATAAATATCAAGGCCCATGATAGGCCAATCTAGTTTCATCCTTGAACTCACTTATGATGTACTCATTCTCTTCTCGTTCATAACCATAGCCTTGTTCATCTTTCGATAGGATGATTCTTGATGGGCTTTATTTGAGAGAGAAATTTTGATGATACTCAATGGGTGGTTTTATATTAACCATAGCCAACCACTTGTCACTCAAGTAGCTTTTGTTTGATTAATAAGGATTTCATTCAATGTCTACCAATGAATCATTGTATATATCCTAGGCCAGACCTATCAATAGGGAAATTGATATTGTGGTTCAATTGGGTTTCATCACCCTTGCTCATACACACCCAAACCATAGTAGTGCCAATGGTTGTGTTTGAAGTATCTTAGAGAAAACTCAAGATTGGACAAGTAATGAACATTCATGGTGAAGGGCTCATCATCATCTTCAATATCTGAGGCATCATGGGCACAATCCAACCCAACATAAATTAAATTGGTCTAGTTAGGGGGATCCCCAATTGTACCACTATCCCTATGGGTAGGTTCGAAGCTCTTAGTCATCCCATGTCTTATGCAGACTCGATAATTGGAGTGAAAGTAACATTCTACACAAGATATTCCCCTAGTCCTGTATTAGCCAAGTGAACTATCACCTAGGGTACAAATGATGTTGATGATAATGTAGGTGAGGTAGGTTGAGGTACCTCCTCGACTATGTCTTGGGAATCTTCCTCCTCCATGGGATTTAGAATTTTTGTTATTGCTATGGTTGGGAGTTCCTTAGGTCTTTTCTCCACCAAGCATCAATTTATGAGAGTCTTTTGCATTAGACGTTGTTGGTTTCTCATAGGTACCGATAGCTTTAGAAGCTAGAGGTGGTGTCGATGTGGATGGGTCACCTCGCACTGATTTGGATTTGCTTTCTAGATTTTTGGTATGGGATGATGGTCTAATGTATAGGTACATGGATGGAAGTACAAAATACCCTAGCAAGTCAACCTGATGAACATATTTGAATGGCTCTTCATCCGATGGCACCACATGTACTTATCCCTCATGCACATATTTAATGCATTGGTGCAAGATCGAGGGAACACACTGCATGTCCCTTATCCAAGGATGCCCTAGGATGATATTATACTGCATGGCCCCCTCCAATACATGACACATCACAGGGATGGTCTTATGCCCTACCTTCACAAGTAATACGATTATACCCACTATGGAGCACAATGCATCATTGAAGGCTCTTAATGTGTATGAGGTAGGGATGATGTTTGACCTAGGGATATTCAAGTGCCCCATAGATTTTGTTTTTATTATGTTAATATACAAGCCTGCGTTGATTAAAACCTGCTTCAAAGGTATGTCATTGATACACGTGATAATGTGCAGATGTGGGTTTGCTACGGTATTAGGGACTACCTTTATTTTGTGATCATAAAAATGAATCATGGGCTCTTGACACTGTTGTACTTGTCCCACAAATTTTATAAATGCATCAAGGTTCTGGGGTTGGAGCTCAATTGATCTCAATATTTCCATTAAGGTCTCCCTGTGTCTGGGAGACTGTTGAATGAGCTCGTATATTGATAACTTGGTCGATATCATTTGGAGATTTTACACAAGTCTATTTTGGACAGTTATCATAGGTGACATTGGTAGACCTTGAGGATTATTTTTCATTGGCTTTTTTTGAGGTGTATTTGGGATACAAATAGGATCTGCTGGAGGATCTGGTTGGTTATATTGTCAGTTTCTTGTAGCTACATTGACTATTTTAACCATTCCAACGAATCCCTGAGTGGGAGGTTCAACTTGGATTTGATTTACTTGGGAACCCTAATTTCTAGGGGCTTCATGATTTGGCAATGGGTTTCTAAATATGCACATTTGTTGTTGGGCACAGTAGATTGTCAACTTGTAATTCACCCTTTTCGATCATATTTTGTACAATGTTCTTGAAATCGATGTACACTTCGATATCATGCCCTTATTGTCTATGGTATGGGTAATAATGATCATCCCTATATCCCTTGGTCTTGGGAAAGTTAGGGTCAAGAAGTTATATCTCAAGTAGTTTGAGTATTTGTGCCTTGCTAAATTGATTGAATATCGATTACATCGATTCTAACAAAGGTGTGAAGTAGTGAGGCGATCGACGTTGCTTGTTTCGGTCTTGGTTGTTATCTTAGTTGTAGTTGATCGAGGGGGGTTAAGCCTGATAATTTTGTAGTTGTTGGCTATTTCCTCCCTTTGGCACATTAGTACAACCTGATTGACTAGAGTAGGCTTGACCTGCTTTTGTTGATTTTGGTTGTTGCAGTTGTTGGTGTTTCAATATTTCTTGTTGCAGAGCTTAATATCTCCTTCAACCTTGATGTCCTCTATCAACTTGGCTTGTTCCAAGGCTTCCTTAAATGTTTTGTACTGTTATAGCTATAAGAGTAGCGAGATGTGCTTAGCACAAATCTTAGTGAAAATTTGGGTGAGCTCAACAGTGGAAACAAAAAATGGTAGTTTTGCCATTATTTTTCTCCATCTGTTCCCGTAGTCCATGATTGGCTCGTCATCGTATTGCTTTAGATTAGCCAAGTCGAACAAGTTTACTTTCTTCTTGACACCAAAAGAGAAGCATTCAAGGAATGCATTCACCATATGCTCAAAATTGATGATGCTATGCTTGGATAGGATTAAACCACTCAATTTTTGCACCTGATAATGTCATGATAAATGTTCTTAACATCAGGGCATCATTGTGTTCTAGTTGGAAGTATGCATAAATGAAATTGGTCACATGCTCTTGTGTATCTTCCTCTCCCTTGAATTTATCTAACCTAGGAATCTTGAAATGTCTAGGATAAGTAGGACTTGGTACCGAAGGGCACAAAGGTTGATTGTATATCTTGCTCAGGGTTGGCTTCTATCAAACCATGTCCTGTTTCTCAAGAGACTTAACTCTCTCAACGAGTATCTTGTATGCCTTCAAAGAGATGATTTCTTGTTCTCGAAGGTTTACTCAGGGTGGTCGGGGAGGTAGCTCTACATTTTCCTGGTTTGGGTGTCTATATTCATCTCCCATGACTATGGATGAGGTTTCAGGATAGGTTTGCTCTTGATCCTCCATTTTTGTCCATTCTTGTTTATGTTATACCTATTCTAATTCTAGGTATTGTTGGTGTTCTGAAGCATGATGCGATGTGCGGTGAGTGCATTCATCTCCTTTTTTAGTGCATATCTTGTGCTTAGAAATAGCACATCAGTCAGATTGGTAATACTCACTGCCCATGTGTACGTTTGTTCAAGCCAACCTATTTGCTTGTTCTTCACGCTCTATTTGTTCCTCTCAAGTGCTGCTCATTTAGGCATAAATATCTTTTTCTTCGTGCTTCCTCCTATTAAAGGATGTCTAAGCACTCTTATTCTGCATGTAGTGACTCCTTATCTTGGAGTAATTTTTTATTATATTGCATGTCTTCATATAACCTATGTACACAGTCATATTGATCCACTACTAAAGGTCTACAACTCTGTAACTTTGTATGAGAAGTCCTAATAGAGAGACCCCTTGGAGAAGCTCCTACTATGCTTTTGTCCTTATCTATTAGGGCAACATGGTCAGTGTACAATGGCCTATGTTTAATACCCCCATGATCGAAATTAGTGTGTATGTTGTAGGGGCGCTTTGAAGCTTCCCCTAGCTCATTAGTGTACCTCGTTGTCTTTTGGCTACGTGAACTCCTAGAAATGAAGTGCACGGTAGCATTGCTTCTCTGATTTGGTCTCAATAAAACCTGATCCAACTCATCAAGTTATCTAGATCTCCATGACTGATATTATGGATTTTCATTGGTACCAATGAGATTGTGGTCTATTGTTATCCTACCATATTTAGGGAGGCTAGAAGTTGTGATGGGTCTACGACTGGATGCAATCCTTATGTCTTTCCCCTCAGTGGGATGATCTAACCTATGTTTTTCATGTGAATATTGGGGCCTTGAAGCTCCCTCATGTCTATTACGAGAAGAACCTGGATATGGTTCTCTAGCTGGGATTTCTCGATGAGTACCCCCACGGGTTGAGTTATCCCCCCTAAGGCTCGTTGAACTTCGTTCAATGGTATTATGTGTGGGCAGCTCAACATCATTGTGGTTGTGATTATGGTTGTATAAAGAATCAATTTTTGCCTCGGTGTTATACCGAGGGTAGTTACTCTGCGTAAAAACCATGACAACGTGAAATTATATTTTGTGTAAATTTTAAGACACACAAACAAAGTAGACAAAATGTTTACCTCTTTTAAATGTTTTTGGTGTTCTAAAATTGGTCTTTTGTGTTTCAAATTTGTTGATGTCTTAAATTACCCTCATCATTTTTTAAAATTTGTTGATGTAATGCTTGAATATTTTAAAGGTTTTCACATGTATCCTCGTAGATCGACAACTGGCAATGAAATTCACGATCACGTAAACCCACCAAAGTGTGGAGATGAGGCCCACACCTGGTCAAGGAGCATAGATCCTACTAGATCCTCATATAGTCTCACCTGGTCAACGTCATATCCTCCAAAGATAAGTATATGTAAATTTTCAAGGCTACATCAATTCTTGGATCCGATATTGGTCAAATAGAACGGGTTCATGGGATTTGAGCCAACGGATGGAGATGAAACCCACCATCATTGAACTCTACTAGTGGTTGGTGATGAAGTACAACTCACTAGCATTTAAATAAAACATGGTGTGTGATTGTTCTTTTTAAATTTACACAAAGAAATAGATGCATCATGAAGCACTCATGCTCTTTCCTTATGCCTAAAAAGAAACATTTTGCTTTAAGAAAATGCATGTCTAAATAACTACATTATTTTCAGAGTATGCAGTATCCCTTATGACGTAATGGCCTCTATTTGGGCCCCCAAATATGCAATCTCTACAAACAATCTAGATTTTTGGATACTAGGGCGTATTGAAATCAGAAGTTCGTTGTTCCTAGCAACAACTAGTAGAAAACCTAAGAGAATTTAATCATTTTGCCTTAATTTTCTCTATGTTTTCTAATTAAAATTAACTTTCTCTATTGCATTCTAGAAATCAAATACAAACAGAGAGATAAAAAATCACAAAGAATCCCACCAACCTGGAATCCAAGTCTGTTGAAGCATAGGCTATCCTCTGTTGCAGGTTTTATATCGGTCACTGTCACTCAGGGCGGTTCTAACTGTCCGATGTCTTCAAAAGCAGCTACTTTCTGCTAGCCATTGTCAATCAGAGTGGTTGTGCCTACATACAAAAAACATATAAAATATCAAAAAATCAGCATAAAAATTGGGAGTCCCCATCGTGATCACCATTTGTACGATGCCAAAAAATAATGCACCTAAGCTACTCGTATCATAATATCAAAGATAAATCAAGAGAATATGTACTGATAATGAACCAATAAAAATACAAAGGATCCTTTTTATTAATTCATGATAAAATCTGGTTACATGTATGTCGCTCTTAGGGATACCAAAATTTGATACAATGAATACGAGTAATATGCATCCCCTAAACGGAGGTGGTGCACTTAAAATTTCTCCTGTATCAACACAAATTTATTGAGGGCTTATTCTTGGTGCCTCCTCTCTTGTTCGAAGGAAAGGTCCTTGGATATGGTTTTTCCCTTCATAGATCCTATCACCTATGCACAAAGAAACCACAAAATACATCAATAGCATATGCAACCTCTCATGATGAGGTTTGTTTCAAATATTTTGCATGAAAATACATGAAAGCGTGATGAAAGCATAAAGGTACAAAGATAATTAAAAATGCATGAATAACTTAGAAATCACCATACAAATGCAATAAAAAATATAGATCTATTCTAATCTAAGCTGATAAAATAGAAGTAAAAGGAAATCTATGCTAAAATTAAATGAATGGTGACTCAAACCCTAGCCGCTATCTCTCACAACGACTATGCCTATAGGCCACTATCGAAGACAACGATCACTAATTGTGATCTTTTACCTCAAAAACTAGGGGTT
Source organism: Wollemia nobilis (assembly GCA_028583015.1). NCBI lineage: Eukaryota > Viridiplantae > Streptophyta > Pinopsida > Araucariales > Araucariaceae > Wollemia > Wollemia nobilis. The sequence goes on from JAQPPZ010000040.1 coordinate 7,293,128, forward strand.
GCGACACTCAATTCCTCATCTGAATTGATGCTCAAGGGTCGCCTTAGTGTCCAGAGATATATTGGTAATGAAAATTGTAGGGATTTGTGTCATATTGGTGTAACTTTACGATATATGCTTCTCAGTACTTTAGAAGCTCCATAGTTGGTAGCAGGCTCGATAATCTACAATTGGGCAGCACTTCGACTCTCCTCAAGGGTTGTCAACTCGTTGCTCACTCGGATAGGGCTTCGTTGCATAAAAATTTTGGATTCATACTTGTTCCTAGGAGGGTGCATATGTAGGCCTCCCAAATTTTAGATCTTGGCTTCTTGGAGAAGCCAAGATCCAGATCTACATGAAAGTAATCGTTGGAGGGAAAGGTCCAGTTCTAGACTTGCATGGGAGTGGCAATTAGGAGGAACTTTAGGAGATTAATTCCAAAAACCACTCAAATCCAATGTAATTTTAGTCACCATGCATGATTCGGGTCCACATTCATAGCCAATTTGTGTCTGAGCACTAGCTGCTATCCACAGCAGTGGCTAGCCATAGCCTCTCTGAGCTTCAGCGACCTGGGCTGACAGCGGCTCTAGTCAATAGCGATTGTGCCTGAACATATCAGAACTGCCCCTAGTAAATGGTTAGAATCACTGCTAGCTCTTAAATAGGTCCAAGATCAGTCATATGGTCTATGGATGTACCCATATGAGTAATCTCCTAAACATGACATGTTTTAAGTGTCTATACTAGGTATGGGATTAAGATGTTCTGTTTGGCCAAAATACTGGAATGCATTAAATCCAAAATAAAGACTTAGAACTGGAAGGAGTTTTGGGATGTTCTTAAAAAAACATGAAGTTATTACTCAACTTGAAAATTTGAATAAGAAAATCCATTTAGATGACCTCACAGAGAGTAGAAGTGCAGATGAAATTAAACTCACAACTCAGTTAAAGGAATGGGAAAAAATATAAGAACTCTTATGGAAGCAAAAATCTAGAATCCAATGGCTCAAAGAAGGAGATCGAAACATAAATTTCTTCCACAAATATCTTCTAGCTCAAACATCTCACAACTTTATTTCTTCCCTAAAATCAAATTCTAGATATGTTGTCTACACTTGGGATGGCATGAACTTTGTTGTTGTCAATTACTTTTCCAATATTTTTGTTGCTACTCCTCTTGACTCAGCTTCTCAACAAAATTTTCTTCAAGCAATCCCTTCTCTTATCACTTCTAAGGAGAACTCTATTTTGATTGCTCCTATTACTATCAATGAGCTTCAATAGGTAGTTTTTAAAATGCAAAAAGGGAAAACCCCAGGTCCTTATGGTTTTTCCATTGAGTTCTACCAAGAGTTCTGGGATATCCTTCATGCTAATTTATTAGAGGTGGTGGAAGAATCCAGGAAAGCCAAAGAAATTTTGAAGGTTATCAATAAAACTTATATTACTCTTGTTCCAAAATATCAAGAGGTTGATCATATCTTAGCTTTTAGACCTATTACTTTATGTAATGTTCTTCTCAAAATCATTACTAAGATCATGGCAGAAAGGTTGAAGCCTCTTTTACATAATATTATTTCCCTTAAAAAAAGGGGTTATGTGGAAGGGCGTCAAATGGTAGATGATATAGTTCTTGCTCAAGAAGCCATCCATTCCATGGATATGCAAAAATATCCTTCCATGTTCATTCGGTTAGACTTATCCAAAGCTTATGACAAAGTGGATTGGCACTTCCTTATCAAAGTTTTGAGGCAATTTGGTTTCTCTCAGGATTGGATGGATTGGATTATGGGATGTATCTCTTCGGTTTCCTACTTAGTTCTTATCAATGGCAAGCCTTCTCATTTGTTCCCAGCTTCCAAAGGTATTAGGCAAGGTGACTCGCTATCCCCTTATTTATCATCATTCTTGTTGAATACTTGGGTAGGACTATAACCAAAAAGACATAAAACAAAACCCTTGAGGGAGTTACCATTGCTCATGGAGCTATACCTATCTCTCATATTCAATTTGTTGATGACTCTACTCTTTTAGGTAAAGCTACAGTTAAGGAAGCTTCTAATATTAAGCAAATTGTTAGCTATTTTTCTAAGGCTACTGGGAAATTGATCAATGAAGACAAATCTAAAGTCATTTTCTTTCACTGCTCTGCTAGACAGGAATCCATGGTCTTGGATAAATTAAGATATAAGAAGACCTCCCTTTCGATCACTTATTTAGGTATTCCCATCAATATTCAAAGGTAAAAAAAATATTGGAATTGGTTGTTGGACAAAGTCAAGAAGAAAATTGGAAAGTGGACCAATAGGTGGCTTTCTTCTGGTGGTAGAATCACCTTGGTAAAATCAGTCCTTCAAGCTATTCATGTTTATGTTTCTACCGTGTTGAATATCCCAAAGGTTGTTCTTCGAGAACTGGATCAAATCAGTCATCGGTTCCTCTGGAGTGGTACTAAGGAGAAAATAAAATGGGCCTTGGTGAAATGGGACAATTTATGTCTTCCTAAGAATGAAGGGGGGTTAGGATTCTAGTCTTCTATTAATAACAACAAATCTTTAGCTGCTAAATTATATTGAAGGATGTTGCATAACCCCAATGCTCTTTGGGCCAATAATATTCGTGTTAAATATGTTAAGAACAAGTCCTGAAGACCTTGTTCGCTATCAGTTGCCTACCAAAGGTTCTCCTATTTTAGCAGTTCTTAAGACTTGTGAGGATTTGATAAAGAAAATTTTATTTTTGATCATTCATAATGGTCAACAAGTAAATTTTTGGACAGATTCTTGGGATGGTCACAAGCCTTTGATAACTTAGTTTCCCGATTGGAGGCCTTGGATGGAGGAGCTTCACCAAGATAACTGGATAAAGGTGGCTAATTACTGTCGGTACCATATTGGTAATTCAAAGGTTGGTAGATATTGGATCCCTATTGAGGACTTGCCTATTCAAATCCCAAAAAGGTAAAGACAAGATATTTAAGGCATCCTTCATATGATATCTCTCTTGGTCCCATGAAAAAAGATTGTTTTGGATGGAACAACACTACTAAGGATGAGTATTCAATTGCTCAAGGTGTTTTGACCTTATGCCATAATAATCTAAACCAATCAGCTGACATCTTTTTTTAGTTTTGGGCTCAAAAGCTTTGGCCTAAGGTCAGGTTCTTTACTTGGCTTTTATTGCATCGTAGGGTGCTTACTAGTGAGCAACTTATGAAGCATGGTTTTCATAGCCCTTTGAGATGTGGAATGTGTGGAGAGAATATGGAAACTCTCAGCCATATTTTTATTGAGTGTACTTTAGCCTCTGAGCTATGGAGGAGAATGGCCACTTTACTTGGTTTACAATGGTCCAATTTTTTTACTTTTGATCAGCTTTGGAGGGATTGGCCTAAACAAGATGGTGTTGATCATTTTATTAGGCAGTTAGTTTGGATGGGTTCTACCATTCTTCTTTGGAATAACTAGAATGAAAGGAACAACCAAATTTTTAATTAAGGTAGGAAGGATATTCACTATATTTGGCAAAATACCATTGCCAACTTAGTTGAATCAGTCCAACAACTCCTTAATCACCCCCAAAACTCCCACCAAAGATGGGATCAAGTGATGCAAAGATTGAAGATTAACTCTTCTAAGGGCAACCATCTTAAAGGGAATGTGAGTAATTGTAATATGGATAGGACAAGAAATTGGCAACCTCCTCCTAAGAATTTTAGAAAATTCAATACTGATGGAGCCTCTAGAGGGAACCCTAGAAAAGCTAGTGCGGGAGGAATTGGTAGACTTTCAGATGGCTCTTTGGTTTTTACTTTTGCTAAGAATTTTGGTATTCTTTCCAATAACCTTGTTGAGCGGTATGGTATCCTCAAAGGCCTTCAAGAGGCTACTAAGGTTGGATGGGAAAAGGTGCTAGTTGAGTCTGACTCTCAACTCATGATTAATCTTTTGAAGACTCCTTCTAAGAATCATAAGGTTGATTGGAGAATAAAAAGAATTATTGACAAGATTCAATTAATCCAGATGGAATTTTTGAAAGTTGATTACAATCAAGTGGTTAGAAATCAAAACAAGAGTGTTGATGCTTTAGCTAATTGGGCTTTGGACAAAGGTGATCTTACTTGCTATGGCCACCCTCCTAGATGGTGGGCTTCACAAATAAGGGGAGCTCTTCTTTCTATCATTTCTTTGGATGGCTCTAGTTTTGGTGGTACCTAGTTTCTTCTTGCTTTATTTTTGTTTCTCTTTGGTTCAGTCAAGGCATTTTAGTTCCCTAGATCAAACTATTATTTCTTTTGTTTCCTTTGTTGATTCTTGCCTTAAAAGTCTTTTGGTCTAGAAAGGTCATTGTTGTGTTCAATTTTTTTCTTTTTTCTTTTTTATTTTTTGTTTAGTTTTTTGAGGTGTGTGTTTTTTTGTTTTGTTTTGTTTTTGTGTTTTTTGTGTTGTTTTTGTATTGTTTTTCGTTGTTCTTGTGTTTTTTTGTGTTTTTTGTTATTTTTCTTTTTTTTTTTTTTTGTTCTTGTTCTTGTGTTTCTGTAAGTTTGTGTTAATTTGTGTTTTTGTGTGTGAGTGTTTTCTATGTTTTTTGTTTTTTTTTATTGTTTTTTTTTTTTTTATTGTCTGTTGATGGTTGTTCTTTTTAATTTTTATTTTTAATTTTTAACTTTTTAGGTTTTTGTTGTTTTTGTTTTTCATGTTTTTGTTGGTTGTCTTTGTAGCGTTTTGTGGTTTTGTCATGTTTGTGTTTTGTTATGTTGTTCTTGTGTTTTTCTATGTGGTTCGTGTTGTGGTTTTTTTTTATCTTATTGTGTGTGTGTTTGGTTGTGCTTTATCTTTTCGACACACTCAAGGAGCATGTTTTTTATTTTATTTTATTATTTTTATTTTTATTTTTATTTATTTATTTATTATTATTATTTTAATCTTATTGTGTGTTTGTTTGCTCCTTGAGTATGTCAAAGATGGTATAGGCCAGGTGCAAGCTCTGGGCGATTTTGGCAAAATAGATACCCCTGCCTCCTTAGGTCTTTACCCGAAAGTGGTATCTCTTCTGAGATGTTTTTCACACAAAAAAACATCTTGTAACATTTAAAACCCTTCAAATGTTATTTTATTATTCAAATGAAGGTGAAATTTAAATTACCTTTCATTAAAAATAAAAATAAAAACCACGACATGGGCGAGTGTGAGGAGTTGGGTGTGTGTATGGTCGTGTGTTTGACCCCTAATGATAAGCTCATCTTTCACCCTTATGAGTGGTCATGGTTGGGATGGGGATGCCCAACCCTAAGCCTTGGTAGAAGGGGTTTCTCACACTAATCTCAATAAATAAAAAAATAAAAAAATAAAAACATTTTAAATCCTTCAAAATAAAATTAAAATTACATTTCATAAAATGTTCATTATCTGTTTTCTATCCTTCAAGCTTGCAGTGGAGGAAGTAGTCTAATTTTCATTTAAAGGACAATTAAAATTATAATCCAACTAAAACTAATGGATATAATATATTATAATGAACTTAATAAATAAATATGATAAATTCATTTTTTTTAAGTTTTTTTAGTAGTACTTATACACATCCACCATGGTTAATATGTAAGTGATTAGGCATAAGAAGTGTAATTGGACAAAATGTTAATCAATAAAATTAATGCATCTGGGGTGCAGTGCAAGGTTTGGGCTTTGGCTCTTCTTTGGGAGGTCCAAGGTTCAAATTGTAGCATGGGCGAGTGGGGTGCAGTGCAAGGTTTGGGCTTTGGCTCTTCTTTGGGAGGTCCAAGGTTCAAATTGTAGCATGGGCGAGTGTGTGAGAGGGTGGGTGTGTGGTGGCTTTGTGTTAAATTCTTTATTGATAAGTATAGCTCTTACGAGGAATCATGATTGGGAGGAGGTGTGTGGTGGTTTTATGTTAAATTCTCTATTAATAAGTATAGCTCTCGGCTTTACAAGGGATCATGATTGGAAGGAGACTGTTCAACCTTATACATCGATCATAAAAAAATTTCATAATAACTAAATCAAAAAAAATAATCAATAAAATTAATAACAAATGTCATTTTATTTATATGTTTATGTTATTCAAGTGAATTTGTTAATCTCATCTTTCATTAAAAAAAAAAGATGGATTAAAATTTTTTAAAAAAATTAAATTAAATTAGACATATCAAAAACAATTAATATGACTTATTGTTAAATTTGTTTTTATAAAAAAAAAAAAATGGACATAGTTTTCTACATGCTTTATTATTGGTTAATCACATTTTATTTTTTAGGTTAAAAATTAAAAGATATTTACTATTTTGACAAAAATAAAATATAAGAATCGTATTTAATTTGTCAATAGTAAATAAAATATAAGATCGTATTTAATTTGTTACTAAATATATTTTTATTTTAACCTTAAAAAATAAAATGACTTTGATTTTGTTTTTATTGATTAAATAATTTTGTCCTGTCAAGACACCAAATTAGTATTTTTTTGAACTTTCATCCAAGGGATTCAAATTTGAATCACTGTCAAGGGTAGTCCATTGTACCCCTATTAAGAAAAGATAATGTCTTTTAACTTTCATCCAAAAATTCAAATTCGAATAAAAGTTGAGGGTAGTCTCATTGTGCCCCTGTTAAGAAAAGGTATGAAACCTTTTTTAAAATAACCTTATATTTTTCTTTATTAAAAATAGTGAAAAAAAAAACTTATATTTACCCTTATTAAAAATAGTGAATGTGATGCCAACATCTTGTTCTCAAGAGTGGACAATTAAAAATAAATAAATTGAGCAGAAGCTATCATGCTATGCTTAGTATGAACAAATCAGGTTTCAACCTGAAATGATGTTCTCTGAAGGGTAAAGTAGGTTTTAAAACCCACAAGGCCATAAGCCAACTTTTATGGAGTAACATATTTCTTATGGAGTATGTCGTTTACCTAACAGAATATGTTGTTTATCTAACATATGGTTATTCAACTATACTGACCACAAGCGGTATGTTGTTTACCCAACAAAATATGTTGTTTATTTAACATATGGTTATTCAACTATACTGACCATAAATGATATGAGACAACCCTTATGGAGTATGTTGTTTACCCAACATATAGTCATTCAACTATACTTTGGATACTGAAGCATGATGAAGGATGTTGTTTGTCCAATATGTAGTTATTCAAAAAGATGATGTTTGTCTAATACATAGTTATTCAAAGAAGGATGTTGTTTGACCAATATGTAGTTATTCAATCTTACTCTGGTTATCAATGTACAATCTTCAAAGGATGTTGTTTACCCAATATATGGTTATCCAACCATACTCTAATTATCATTGTACAACCTTTACCTATATATATTCAAAGTTTTAAAAAATCTCTACCATTAGATTACTCAAATTATATATCATATCAAAAATACTTTTATTAATATTATATTAAACTTAAATGTTAAAAAATTAGATACTCAAATTATATACCATATCAAAAATACTTTTATTAATATTATATTAAACTTAAATGTTAAAAAATTAGAAAGTCAAGATGAAGTTTTAAGTTCAAACCATTTTCTTAAACACCCATAAGTCACATTAAATTTTCAATATAGTATCTTAAATAGCATCTTAAATAGCAGTCTTTATTTTCGATCAAGCTTTTTGATCAAATGGCATAACGAGGCTTGTATCTTAAATGGCAGTCTTTATTTTCGATCAAGCTTTTTGATCAAATGGCATTACAAGGCTTTCAAGGAAACCCATAACTCAGACTTTTAAAAGAAGATCTAGGTTTAAGGGTATAAGAAGACTTTCAAGGAAATCCATAATTCACACTTTTAAAAAAAATTTAGGTTTAAATTTTACCAAGGTTTTTAATTCACATTTTTAAAAAAAGATTAAGGTTTAAATTTTACCAAAGTTTTTAAGAAAATTGTAGTATCTTATCAATAATCATAGTCAAGCTTTCATAATCAGTGGTAACAATGTAATTTAGGTGGAGACGGTTAAATGCTTATTAAGCTAAAAATGTAATTTAGGTGTAGCCGGTTAAATGCTTATCAAATGGAAAAAAAAACAGTTCTTATTTTCCTTTAAATGTGATGTGAATAGGTATATCCTTTAAAAAATATGCTCAAAAGATGATCAATCGGTTTCAACTTACCTCCTTCAAAATAGAATGTTTATCATATTAACAAATAAATTCATTTTCTTACTGTCGAGGACCTACTTGGTACAGACTACCAAGGCCCATATTCTATAAATTCATTCACTGGACTGATCCAAAGTCCATCCAACTCTTCGTGCTTCTGCATCATTTGTTTTTGCTCAAAATTAAAGATAGCCAAACAAATGAATTGCTAACAATTTGCTCAAGCACCCGGAAATGCCTCTTTAAATAAATGACAACCACAATGAGACAGCAGATTTCTCCATTGTGATAAGGGGACTCGTAAATCTTTGCAATAGTCTATTTTGAATATCTGTTTTGGTTATCTTAGACTACTGTATTATCATAAAGTTCCATGAGTGATGGTTCATATTGACAAAAAGGACCAATTTAAATATTTAGAAGGAATATCATTATTGAAAAGACGCAAAAACAGACAGCATACTAGTATTAGTAAATGTACCTATGGATTTAATTGCCACAAGTTAAAATATTGAAGCCATGTTCTATAACAGAATCCATCCCTTAAACTTGCACCATCTTAAAGAGTCAGCTAAAAGCAACATTTTTCTCTCTTAATGAACTGATCTTAAAAAACTCAATATGACAGTTAATGGGCCAAAACTGTTGTAAAACAACAAAATAATCTAAATAATAAAAGGATGACTGCAAACAGCATGCAAGAGCCAAAATCACTTCAGAGCTCCTTTGTCAACTTGAGATAAGCAGCAATTGCAACGCCAGCTACAGCAGCACCAGCTGACGCTACCCAAGCAGACCATGCACGGTGCATTTTCTTTTGTTTATTATCCTCAGCTGCCTGCAACACTTGATTCCCTGCCATTAACTGGTGGGCCTTCACACCTCTACCCCCCATATCACTTTCGACATTATCAAAAGTGCTTTCCAACTTCATTATGTTATTCTGATTATCTTGTCTTTCTGACGTCATACTAAGCTTTTTCACTTCAGCTTGCAGAGAGTTGATTTCCTCCACCTGGAACTTATTTACCTCAGCAAGTTTTGACATCTGATTTTGCAGATCACTTAGGGAAGATTTTGCAGAGAATAACTCTTCTTCAAGAGCTTTGATTTTAGAGATGCGTACCTTCAAAGTCCCATTTAAGGCCTCCTTTTCTTCTTTGGTGTGGCAAATTACGGTGATCTGTTTATTCATATCTTCTTTGACCTTATTTAACTCATCGGATGCTACACCATATGCAGACCTTGCTGATGCCAGCTCTGCGTGCAATTCTGATACCTGGCCTTCCAACTCTGACAGTCTTCCAATACTCTGCAATTCTTTTGTAAATTCTGTTTGCAGTGACTCAAACTCCTCCCTAAGCAACCCGTTTTCTTTGACTACTTTGGCATGTCTTTCCTGCATCTCTTCCAAACTTATAATCAACCCCTGAATCTTCTTCTTCAGTCCATTATTTTTAACGGTCAATTCTTCCACTTTCCCTACCTGTTCTTCAAGTAAAGACTCTCTACTGTCTATGTCCTTTTGCAGCATGTCAGTCTGTCGCTTGAGAGAGTCTTTAATGGTCTGATATTCCTGATTCAAATTTGAGCATTGTTTTCTGCATTCAGTGACCTCTTGACGAAGGTAATCAGCTTCTTCTTTCAATGTTCTATTCTCTGCAAGTATAGATTCCAGCCTCTCCGCTTTCCTTGATAGCATAATTAAAAGCACCTGCTTCTCATCTTCCACAGAAACAAGTGTAGCATTATACTCATTCAGTTGTGACTTCAAAAATTCATTTTCAATGCACAGTTCCTTGTACTTCTGATTCAATTGCCACAAAATTGTTTCATTTTGCTTGGATATGTCTGCAGCATTTTCCTCAGATTTGCTCAAATCAGACAATAAGTTCTCCTTAGCAGCATCCCATTCCTTCCGTGACATTTCATAACTTTTACTCATTTCCTCAACCTCCTTTCTTGCAGCCAGAACCTGTGTTAATAGGCCATCCTTCTCCGCTTCCAAAGACATCTGAACTGCCTCTGACTCTTTGCACATAGACCACATTTCTTCTTTCAACTGTAAACATTTCGATTCCAGACAATTTTTGCCAGAAATCACTACTTGGCATTCTTCTTCTTTCTTTAAGAATTTTTCCTGCAATATTTCATAACTTCTACCCATCTCCTCAATATCCTTTCTCGCTACCAAAACCTGTGATGAGAGCTTATCCTTTTCAGCTTCCAAAGATAACCTAGTTGCCTCCAATTCTTTGCAGATAGCCTGCATTTGTTCTTTCAACTGTACTGTTTCAGCTTCCAAGTTACTTCTCTCTGAAATCACTTCTTGGTATTCTTCTTCTTTCATTCCCACTTTTCTTTGCAATAATTCATAACTTCTACCCAACTCCTTAGCATCCTTCCTTGCTTCCAAAATCTGTGATAAAAGCTTTTCCTTTTCACCTTTGAAAGACATCTGAGCTTCCTCAGACTGTTTGGAGATGACATGCACTCGTTCTTCCAATTGCAAAATGTACGCTTCCAGGTTACATTTTTCTAAAATCGTTATTTGGCACTCTTCTTCTTTCTTTGTTAATTTTTCCTGCAATATCCCATGACTTCTACCCATTTCCTCAATATCCTTTTTAACTGCCAAGACCTGTGATAAAAGTCCATCCTTTTCAGCTTTCAAAGATATGTGGGCTGCTTCTGATACTTTCGACATAACCTCCATCTGTTTATTCAACAGCAAAATGTTCTCTGCCAAGCCATTTTTTTCTGAAATCACCTTTTGGCGTTCTTCTTCTTTCTTTGTGATTTCTTCTTTCAATATTTCATAGCTTTTACCCATTTCCTCAATATCCTTTCTTGCTGTCAATAATAGTGATAAGAGCTTATCCTTTTCAGATTCTAAACATATCTGAGCTGCCTCTGATTTTTTGGACATAATTTCCATTTGTTCTTTCAACTGAAAAATTTTGTCATCCAGTTTCTTTTTTTCTAAAATCATTGTTTGGTAGTCTCCTTCTTTCCTCGTGATTTGTTCTTCCAATATTTCACAGTTTTTAGTCATTTCTTCACTGTTCTTTCTTGCTGACAGAACCTGTGATAAGAGCTTGTTCTTTTCAGCTTCCGCAGATGTCTGAGCTGCCTCTGACTCTTTTGACATAATCTGTATTTTTTTATTCAGCTGTAAAAGTTTTGCTTCCAGGTCAATTTTTTCTAGAATTACTGCTTGGCATTCTTCTTCTTTGGTTGCAATTTCTTCCTTCACTATATCATAACTTCTACCCATCTCTTCAATATCATTCTTTGCTGCAAGAACCTGTGATAAGAGCTTAGCCTTTTCAGCTTCAGAACATTTCCGAGCTGCATCTAACTCTTTGGACATAACATGGATTTGTTCTTTAAACTGTAAGATTTCTGCTTCCAAGTTTTTTTTTTCTGAAATCATTCGTTGGCATTCTTCCTCTTTCCTTGCCATTTTTTCTTGCAACACTCCATTACTTCTACCCATGTTTTCAATGTCCTTTCTTGCCGCCAAGACCTGTGACAACAGATTATCCTTTTCAGCTTTCAAAGATATCCGGCCATCCTCTGACTCTTTGGACACAGCCTGCAATTCTTCGTTCAACTGTTTAATTGTTGCTTCCAGATTATTTTTTTCTGACATCAGTGCTTTCCATTCTTCTTCTTTCTTTGTGACTTCTGCTACCATGCTATTTTTGTCTGAAATAGCTGCTTGGCATTCTTCTTCTTTCTTTGTGATGCTTTCCTTCAATATTTCATAACTCCTTCTCATACCTTCCATATCCTTTTGGGCTGCAAAAGCCTGTAATAACAGCTCATCCTTTTCAGCTTCTGAAGACATCTTAGCTGCATCTGACAGTTTGGACATAGTCTCCATTTGTTCCATCATGTCCTTAATTTTTTCTTCCAGATTGTTTTTCTCTTGAATAACAGTTTGACATTCTTCTTCCTTTTTTGTAATTTTCTCTTGCAATATTTCACCACTGCTACGCATCTCCTCTATGTCCATTCTTGCTGCCAAAATTTGTGATAGAAGCTCATTTTTTTCAGCTTCTGCAGATATCTCAGCGCCCTCTGACTCTTTAGCCATCACCTCCGTTTCTTGTTTTAACTGTAAAATTTTCACTTGCAGGCTATTCTTTTCTAAAATCATTGCTTGATATTCTTCTTCCTTCTTTGCAATCTCTTCAGAAAGTGCAACTTGCCATTTCTCTTCTTTCTCTAGAACCCATTCTTGAAATTCTTTTTGGGATTCTTTCCTCACCTGTTCTTCCACATGAACAATCTCTTTTTCGAATTCCTTCTTTGATCTGTCCTCTACTTGTTTTACAACTTCTGTACTCTTTGCGTCTACTTCCTTCTGCATTTGTTCTCTTATCTGCAAAATGCTAGCTTCTAAGATATTCTTTTCAGAAATCAACACTGCCATCTCTTCCTTCAACTTTGTCTCACCATCCTGGGACTCCTTTTCTTTCTTCAAAAGGGCACCATTCTCTTCTCTTAAGCTCTTAATTTCTTTAACCAGAACCTGGTTGAGACTCTGCAAATTGATTATCTTATCTTCATTGCCAATGTTGTCATTGTTTGCAGCTTCTCCATTTTCGGCCAGTGGTGACCTTTGCTTTGCCCGTTTGCTACGGTTTCCTCCTCCCCCAGACATCTTGAAACTCCTACTGCACACAGAATAAAAACGGTTCTTATCTTCAACCCACTTTATTTCTAAACGAAAAGAAACAACGGTTATTTTCAAACTTCCATTTTCAAACTCTAGCTCCTCTAGAATTCGGGGTAGCCAATGCTTCAGAAAAAAATAAAAATGCACAGGTCATCCTAAACAATTTTACTTGTACAGAATAAGCCTAGCAAAACCAATTCAGTTCTTGTAATTTAAAAAAGAGGAAGAAGAAAAATTTTAAAAATGATTATAGAGACTACTGTGTAAGCAAAGTAGAAAATAGGCATTGGAGGAGTAGTTTTAAAAGAAAGAAAAAAAAATCCTTCGGCTAGTGTAACCATTTTTCTGTTAGGGTTTGATTTTATCAAATAAGAGCCGCTAAAGAGACGGCGGGATGGTTAAAGAGGAAGGAGATGTCAAGCGGCAGCTCAAAAGAGGGCTTAAGTTAATTTCTGATGGAAATTGGTCTTAAGGTTTCTCAATGGCACCCGTTAAGAAATTTCCGGAGGCCACAAGAGCACTCACTAAATTTTTCTCTTGAGGTAATGAAACCTTTTATTTATTTCCTTTCATGAAACTACAAACGCAAAATAAATAGGTAGCTCAAACAACGCCTAGACTTCTAAGTATAACAAAAGCCATGTTCGATGAAAAACAAGGATCCCACGTGAGGTGGAGCACTACTGTGATACAAGGGATCATGGAAATGGTTAATGCTAAAAAGTAGGTGAAGTAGAATAAGAACAGCCACACGCAAAAGCCATATTTTCTATTGCTAATCAGAACGGCTCTTAATAAATGCAACCCAAAAAGAGTAGGACAAACGAAAAACAAATGAGAGAAGTGCCTTCACTTGACAATCAGCAATATAAGGCACCTTAGAACTGCCGCCTGAATCACTAAACAGAGAAACCCAAAACAAAAAACCGAAACCCAGGAGAAAAACTGATAAAAACCACAGCCTACAGCCCAACTGGAGAGAGAGAGAGAGAGAGAGAGAGAAAAGTAATAATGTTAAACATAGACTATCTCTATCCAACCGGTTTTACATAACTCATATGGCCATTTTTCAGTAAAGCGGTCTGTTTACCCAGAGGTAGACACCGAAGAAAATTATAAAACCCTCTCCATGGGACCAACTAAAACTACGAAAAAAAAAATAGAGGGATGATACATGCATGAAATCTCCACAAACGGGACATTTTGAACAGATTGATGCCTAAAAAAGGGAAACGAGATCAAGAATAACAACTCCATAAATTTTCTTTAAATATACGAAGGAAGCAACTAAATACTTACAAATGATATTACGACTTAAATACCTTAGGCGGAAAATATATATGTCTATGAATGCACCGAAGCAAAGCTACATTACATACCTCCTTCTGAATACAATGCAGAAAGCAGATGCTTCTTCCTGCTTTTCCTTTTCCTCTTCCTCCTCCTGGTCGTCTTCTTCTTCAATCCAAAAAAAAACACACCTTCAATATAGAGAACTCCAAGTTTTGAAGCTTCTCGGCTAGAATAAAAATAACAATAACAAATAAGAAAATGATACCCAGCTAAAAGATGAAACGATAAGATAGACCCAGATGGTTGAGTTCGAGTTTCTGACTATATATACACGGCGATGTAAAAGTGTCCGAATATGAGTCGGGCCTGGGACCTAAATAATATATTTGAATTGATACTTACTTAAAAAAGATGAAATTAATAGGCATCAATATCAACGTCTCAAACTAGCGGCTTCTCTTCTACGTGGTGTGGTGTGGTGTGGTGTTCAACTGCATGTTTGTTTTAGAATATTATAATCACTTTAATACTTATTTCAAAACTAAATTATCTTTCTACCGTTCGCGCTCTTTTTTTGGGTGACTTTTTTTTTGTGTTTGTTTTTTGACTTACTCGTGGTGTCAGTTACGTTTAATTTTTGCACCTCTTTTTTTTTATTTGCCACATAACGTGCATTTTTTTAATTTTTTGGGCTGGGATTTTTATTTGTTTTTAATTTGGGCTTTGCATCTTTTCGTAAAGGTTTTTTAAATAATGAATAATTCTTTTGGGGAGGGTTTAGTGGGCCTAGGTACTAAACAATAATTTTTATTTGGTAAGTTAAAAGGCAAGCAACTAAGTTTATTTAAAAATTAAAAATAAATATTTTGAAGAATAATTTTTATTTGGTAAGTTAAAAGGCAAGTAACTAAGTTTATTTAAAATTAAAAAATAAATATTTTGAAGAATTATATGGTTTATATGAACATATAATTATGTGTAAATTTTAAAGTTATGTAGTTTATTTGGTCGTATTTTTTACCTTAAGGTTTTGGGTTTTAAATAATTGGTTAAAAGTTATGAATTTTTCCTTTTAAACCAAGATTCAAATTTTATGGATGAATTGAGATCAATTTAATTAGGTAAATTCCTCAACTTTTAAGGAAGAGACCTAGGTTCGAATCTTACCCAGCAATATATGTTCAAATTTTATGGACGAATTTAGATCAATTTAATTGGGTAAATTCCTCAACTTTTAAAGAAGAGATCTAGGTTTGAATCTTACTAAGCAATACATGCATGATAGCCAAGTTGTTGCAATACAATTATATATAATGATGTAATATAGTTGGATCCATTTTAATCTTATATAACCAATTTAAAAAAAAAACACTTCGTAACAATAACTTTAATTTTTTTCCTCTTTTCAAAATCATTCATAAGTCATAGTTTAAGTGATTTTGACACTTTTCTTAATTTCAAAGGACCATGGTTGATTTCTTGAGACATCTTACTCAAAATGTTGAAAAGAGTTTGTACCCTCTTTTGGAGTCCATGTTTTTCATCATTTGACCTTATGTTAATTGAATTTTTGAGGTTCACCTATGGGATTGGAACCTTGGCTTATTGTATGAAACTAACCACTTCTAACCATTTGTCTCAAATTTCATAGGTGATAATAATTTTATAATGTTGAGATTTATCTATGGGATTAGAACTAATCATTTATGATTTGAGTAAAGTATGGATTGCTCAATTCTCCAAGAATGATGGTGTTCCAAAAAAAATTACTTGCAAGCCCTAGTGCCCATCTAGACTTTTAATCAAACAAGTTAACATCATATCCATCTATTAGATTCACTCATAGCATGAACTCAACTTATAGGTTGCAACCACTATGGTACCAATCTTAGCATAGTGCTAATCATATGGTGCTCACACACAGAGACAAAGATACTTATGGTGCCAACATCATGTGTTGTTGCTAGATGCCAAAGTATACAAAAGGTATTTCTCTAGTGCTAAGCATAAAGGATATAGTTGTAACCATCTAATCTTGCCACTTCACTTCTTGTGGACTAGTGCTAACCCTAAAATAGACAAATAGATAGTTCTATCATTGTCATTGAAATTGCTTCTTCATAATTGGGAATCAAATCATTTCTAAATACCTTGTAACTATTGTACATTTTATATAGCTTAGGTTTGTCTTAGCTTATAAGTTATTTTTAGTTCCTCTTTGGTAGTTTTTCTACTAAGTTTCTCTTTCATTCACTTCTTCCTCTTCCTCATCCATGTCCTCACATATTTCTCATTTATGATGCAAGAGCATCAATGTAGCAACCAAATAAGTGATGCTAGCTAGAAACTCCATGTGAAATATTATATAAGAGTGATTAACTAGAAACTAGGGAATCAACCATCTAAATTAGTTGGACTAGAAGTTCAAGCATCAAGAGTAATGGACACTCATAGTTCTTGCACTTATAAATAGAGAGGAGAATAAGAAGAAAGAATGGTGGTAGATCACACTATTAAGTAAATAATCACACTATTAAAGGTCACATACTAGAGGAAATAAATGCTTCAATAGTGGTAGATCTTGTGAGATTTGACAGTGGCAGATTTAGTGAGCTTTAGTAATGATAGATCCGATGAGCTTTGATAGTAGTAGATCTAGTGATCTTTGGTAATGGTAGATATTAGGTTTTATGGAGGAGAACGTTGATTTTGGGAGCAAGTTGTCCATTTTGGAGCTTGTTGGGAGTAGAGCACAAACAAGGAATTTGGGGATTAGCACAGGCACCTCAGATAAAGATTTAGATCCTACTGGAGTGTGGCAAGGAAACCAGTTTGAACCAGGATTTTTTTTAAATTATGTTATGGCAAGACAAGGTGAATTTCTACCTATGATCAGGGAGGCCTATCAGCGGATTTAGCTTGCAATGAGGGATCGATCTTAGAAGAACTTTATCCAGGGCCCAAGATCCCAATAGGATAAATTTACCATTTATAAACACCTAAAAAGTGTCACATTTGCAATGGTTAATATTAATATTTAATAATTTGTAAAATAATTTTAATTAATGTATTACAACCTTATAAATTATTAATATTCACTATTCTAGCCCCTTTGATCCATTCTAGCCTCTTTGACCCACTTCAGCCCCTTCTTACACTTAACCATGATCATCATGAGACCACCCCACTCTTTTTAACTCTAGGTCACATTAAATTTGGTTGGCATTTATTTCCCCTCTTTCCTCCACTTTCCAATCACATTCAATGCATTTGGGTGAGGATTCCCTCTACCCAAGAACATTGATAAGAAATGTCAATTTGATGGGTGAGAAATCTCTCCATAAATAAGATATTAGTGAGGCATGTCTTAATGCATCATGGCATATCATATTACATCGTGGCACATCATAAGGTGTTATGGCACATCATAAGACATCATAGGCCAAATAAGGAAAGTTGCACATTTATCCACCTAAGTGAGGAATCCCTAAGATTCCTCTCTTATGCACCCATGCCACTTTTCACTCCTCTTCCATCCTCATCACTCTCCTCCATCCATGGGAGACTTTACAAATAAGTCCCCAAATTATTTTTCATGTGTGCACAAAATTTATAACGAAACTTTGCTCAAATTTTATTGGATCTTCTTGTGTCTTTGTTTGACATTATGGTTGCAGGTTCACCATTTTGGAGATCTTGAAGGCATCAACCATGGAGGATTTTGGGCTTGTTCACTAACAATTATTTTTGTAGCCACACTTACGATCAACATCCAACTACACATTAGATCTATAACAAAGAACCCAAAAAAAATCCATAAAGGCTTAGATTCGAGACCAAAACCCTCTATTGGATAACAATATCAACCACCTAGGGTGGTTAACCAGTAACACAACTGCCCAGGGTTACCCAGGGCGGTTGCCCAAAAGCACAACTACATAGGGTGATTATATAGAGAGCCAACTACCATAGGTGGTTGATCTTCAAGGCTACTAGCAACTCTAGACCAACCACAAATTGCACAAAAAGGTAAATAAGGTATTTTGCAAGGCCTTGTAAGCATTTTATGTAATTTGGTAACTTTTGCATTCAATTTTGTAATAATGTTTTAGTCGCTTTTTGTAACCTTATTTTATGGTTTGACCTCATCTCAAAAGAACCTGCATATGCTATTGATGATGTTATTGTGAGCTTATGTACAGGTATTGGATACACATGGAAGCTTAGGAGGTCAAGCAATGCATATTCTAAATCCTACCACAAATCGATGTGCACTCAAGGAGATAACTTATGACACCATAGATCTTGCAAAAGAAAACCCTCCATTTTGAGAGGTCAATTGTAATTAAAAAGATTGCTTTATAAAAGATAAAAGCTTATCAAATATCAAAGCTATTGCAAATATTTAGTTATTACTTTTTATCTATATTTTTAATTGTTATGGTGTATTTCCTCTTTCACATAAATGGTGATCACAATGGGACCCTTTTCCCACAACACATTTGATGCATGTTGCTTTGCATAAGCTTTGGCACTTGCATCAAGCATAACATGTATTATGTGTTTTGTTTAAGGTTCTTTGTGTTTGCATGCTTATTTAGCTTGCTTTCCTAATCTCCTACTTGTTGTTATTGTTACAGGCACCTAAGGGCAGGAAAGACACAGTCACACCTTGTAGATCAATGCTAGATTTTGCAATACCTACCCTCATAGGCTCAAGCACAACCTAGGGTGGTTTATACGCTTAGAAAATTGCATAGGGCGGTTCACAGGCTTAGGCATAACTGCCTAGGGTGATTCTTAAGCTCAATATCAACTACCCAAGGCAATTCTCAAGCTCAGTCTCAATTGACCAGGGTGATTCTCAAGCTCAATCTTAATTGCCCAAGGTGGTTCTTAAGATCATTCTCAACTACCCAGGGTGGTTCTCAAGATTAGACACAACTATACAGAGTGATACATGTTCATTCATCGTTTTGATATTTTCACGTATTTTAACTACCACCTTGGACTATAGTCTCCATGGTATTATTCATATTTATGTCTTACCATGGCAAATTTATTTTAAAACAAAGAGATAATAAATACTTTATCTTATTATGCCCCTGTGGTGCCACCTCGCACTTTCAAATTGATGTCTACGAGTATCCATATAATGCTAATTATCCAACCCTCACTATTGTTCTTCTTCTTTGATAATGTTTCTCCAACATAAAATACCTATTTTGCTTTCTTGACATGCATGTGGCTATTGGCAGGGAAACCAAATAAAGTGCTTTCTTGTTCATGAACTGACATTTCCTTCATCGATAGCATTCCCTTTTATCACCATAAACCATTACTATTTTATGATGGAGCTCCCTACAGAAATAGACAATCGTCCAGTCCATGTATGCTCCTTTGTATTTTCAATAAAGCCCATGGCTAACCTTCAATAGCATGAAACCTCATAGCTCTCACACATCTACTACACTAGTTTTACTCATACCTTATGCTGCTGCAAAATAATCATTGTGGTCCACCGTAAATTTATCCCAACAATCCAATATCATGCCTTGACTCCCTATAATTTTTACTTTACTAAAAATGGACCTGCATATTAAATCTTGTGACCCCTCCATAGAGCTTCCATGAATTCAAATTTTGAGAGAGCAGTCACTAGATTGGAGTGTCTCTACTCAAATACTAATCGTGCATTGCACAAATCCTTTCTCTATATTTTTATATTATAGATATTAGCACCACACCACTCACCTTTGACATTTGACAAGTTACACATCCTCAAGAACTTGGTAGGGAATGATGTAATCAGATATGGAGGTGCTAACAAGTTTACAAGGTCCCTCTTCAAAATAGTGGGCGAGGACTGATCCGGCAAGGTAAACCTTTTAAAGCTTATGGATTGAATTTCATGTGAATACACATATTGCACATTATTGGTAAATGAGTATACACCCAATGGTATTTCGTTTTATCCCCTTGCATTAGCACCCAAAACACAATCAATGTTATGATTATTGGAGCTTTCTGCACCTTCAATGATAGCAATGCACAAGGTGGGGGAACCACAAGCTCCTCGTTTGAATACCTAGCTTCATCCTCATTTATTTTTTATGCATGCATCAACCAAAATGATTACCATTTTGCCATCTAAAACATCCCACGTGAACAAGTATCGCTCGATGTATTCGACGTAAATATTTTCAAATATAGAAATAATTTTGATAATTCCCTTAGCATCATTGATTGTTATAGAGTTTACACTTTCATAAATTTGATTTATAGATAAACTTACTATTTATGTCATTATTCCTTTCCTATTCATTGATAAGTGTTGTAGCTTTAAGGCCTACATCTTGGAAATGCTTGAGACATCCAATTGTTCACCCCTGCTCATTTACGTCCATGTCACTCCTTTTTCTTACCACATTAGGTAATCCCCATCCACATCAATGTCCTTTGGTTGGGTCCACCATGTAGGGCCACTGCCACATGACATCACCTAAATCGTTGTATCGACCACTGGTGGACTAAGTTTAAGCTCCATCCAAAAAATAATGCTCTCCAATCCTCCACATCCTTGGTACCCCATGTAAATCACTGCCACTTCTACACATGTAGTAGTTCAATGTACCCATCCATAATAATCATCCTATGTGGCCCCTATGTTTACTTAATATTGATCTTGCACTGGTCCATCCATGTCATTGTTGCATTGTCGTGTCATCATCTGGGTCACCACTATCTCACTATCGATGTTCTACCTTGTGCCATCAGTACTCATCTACCCCAATCATCGACATCCACATTTATATATTCTAGTCAACATGGTCTCATTATCTCTTTGCTTTGTCTGTCACGGTGTCTAAGGTATTCAAAACTTCTTCAAAGCACTCCTGCCAATATTAAAAATAAAATATTATAATGAAAATCTAAAACTAACCCTATAAAACATAACTATATAAGCTCATAACAATATTAACATTACGTGAACATTAAAAACTTAAATATATTAAAACCATTAAGATTCTAAAACTAAACAAAATAATTAAAACTTTAAAACCAATAAGAACAAATAGACTCTAAATGCATTTATATAGTACATATATAAATAAATATATATATATATATATATATATATATATATATATATATCATTTAAAGTTTATTTTTTTAATAAACATGGGAAGAAGGGATAGAACAATAATAAAAAAAAAATGGAACATTTTTCTTATCATATCCCATAGGAGCGAATGTATGAAATTACAACACTATCACTCAAACAAAACCCATAATTTCCAAAATAAAAAAAAATTAAGGTGGGTCCCCAAATTTGGGGGAAGTTGTGGAATGGCTACAACAAATGGTGACTCTACTGTAAAATGCTCCTGAGCATTTTGGATGAAGAAACTAGTTCTAAAAATAAACAAACCAAAAATTATAAAACAAACCATCTAGCAACCTCCAAGAAGGTGAGATAGATAACTTCCAATGAAAACACATGAACCCTCTGCTCTAGTTTAATGTGTGTGAAAGTGATTTCATTTTGCATCCTTGAAAACTTTTCGAATTCCATCACCTGCTTTGATTTTTTTTTAATTTACATGGTGGAATCGGTAGCCACCATGAATCCGAGAAGGCTATCCAGCTTTTATGGCTGCCACAATATTCTACGATGTCCACCCCGAAAGCCGCCACATAGATCTTCATGCAGTCCACCCCTATAACCACCATGCCACAATCATTTTAAATCTTTTATGCTATTGAAAGCACTAGGAAAGGGACAAGCGTTCATTTCAATAAGGTCCAAGATTTAAACCTTAGACCTCCACCCCCCTTACGAGGTTTGGTCAAATCAATTTGTCTATGCTTCAGACCTCATTTGATTTGCATTAGGCTATAAAATAATACTCATTAAAAATGTGTGTCTGCATTGCTCCACTACCAGCTAGGCAATTATAGCCCTGGGGGAGGTGAGCTTGATCTCCTCTAGACCTTGCTCCACTGCAATCCAAGCATCTATAGCCCCAGTAGAGATTGTCTAAATCACCCAGGTGTTTACTTGATACTTTGCATTGCTTTCTTTCCTTTTTTATTGAGCATTGTATTATTTTGCAAAATTCACCTACCACTTAGGTTAGAGACCACTTAAGGCTAAATATGGAGTCTATAAATTTTTTTGCCCTAATTTGCAAACTAAAATGACTTCATCCTTTAATATTTTAATACATACCCCTTAATATGATGTGTTCATGTGTAGCTTTAACAAAATAATTCATTGTTCCAAAATTCACTTAGTCCATAATCTAAGCATGATTACTAAACGATTTCATCCCCTTTTCCTTGATCCACATGATAGGCAATTCATCCTTCATGATAAAGGAACACAAAAATAGTCAAGAGGCCATAAATTAGTAGCTACCACAAAACATCACCTCAAACAGAGGGACCAACCCAAAATGAATAGAAAACAAACCAAATCCTAACCTAATGAAAATTGACAAGAAAGCCAAAAGCAAAATATTACAAACAAGAGACTACACATCAAAATGCCACACAAAGAAAATGCTAAATGCCAAAACATGAAAACAAAAAACTATATACAATAATATACAATATGGTACAAGATGGTGAAAAATCTAGGCTATCACTTCCCTGGATCCCAAACACGATTGACACACTTTAAAAGATATATATCATGATATGCATGTCAAGCTTTACATAAATCCAACCAAAATAATATTAGGCCACACAATAAAAAATATTTTATTTTACCTCACCCCACCGATTTGATTCAATGATATTAGTGATTCCATGTTGAGACTTTGACTCATTAAATTTGTAAGCTAATGCATTATTTTTAATTATCTTTTGCTTATTCAAAGCGGTGTAAATTTTAAAACATGAATCATCACTCCAAGTTGAGTTCTCATTTTCACAAATAGATACGAGTTCTTTCAAATATGGTGCTATTTTTAAAATTTTTAAAGAAAATTCATCATCTATGTCTTTAGGCTAATCATACTTAGGTAATAATTTACAGGCATCTAGGATATCTACTAAATGAGTATCATTATAAGTTTGTATCCTAGATTTGATTGTTAACTTTTGATGAACTTGATTCAATAACTCAAGCACATCTACTTCTGTTTCATTCAACAAAACAATCTTATTAGAAATGGGAGTAGAAATCCACTTTAGTTCTTTATCAACCTCCAATGGCATTTCATCATAAATAACATGCAAATCCAACATACAATTAAGCAAACTTTTACTTGGAGTTTAGATGGTTGGACACAAAGGGTTATATTCTACCTTTTGTAAACTTCCATTTATCAGGACTTGGTGAGACATTGTAATTTGTCTTTTTCTTCATGGGATTCATAATCATCATTTTGTAGCCCTTCATCTTCATCAATTACCTGCTTTCCAAAAACACCAAAATTTGGCACCCAATTAAATATATGCCCATCCTTTTCCAACCATAAATCTTGCCAATCAAGGGATGTGTCAATGTACACATCTCCCTAATCAACTACTTGAGTCACTTTGAATAAAGCAACATTTTTATCATTTGGATGAATGAAAGTTAATTCTAATTCATTGTTCACTACCCATGGTATTTCTTCATTTGAATCTTCAAGATAATAATGTGAATTTGTACCCTAATTTGTTGTATTCCATAATGAAAGAGAAGATGTTACATCTTCCTCATCAAAAATAGATGAATCATAAGAAACATTTGCCATTTCTTCCTTTTCTATTTTAGCAAGGTGTTCCATAAATGCATATTCAAAATGATTGAATTTGGGAACCTTCTCTATTTCTGAAAGGGGTATGCCATTTTTTGAGTGTACAAGAATTGTAAAATATTCATATGAGATGGTGCTTTCAGCATCCTGCATATCAGGTGAAATAGAAATTTTATCAGTAGGAGTGTGAGAAACGAATAATTTCTCATATCTTCCCCAAACATCATAATAATTATTTTCTAAAATCAAGGGATGAAATTCTATTGTATCTTTCACATAATCTTCAGATTCCTATATTTATTCCTTTTTAAATTCACTTTCAAAAACCTTTGGTGCCTCAAGGGTTTCTATGATGGGATCAATTCTTGTATTCAAATTTCTATAATCGTCCCAATCCTCCCTTGTAAATAATGACTCTAAGCCATTCATTTCTATTTGGTCATTATTTGGAACATGTTGGCTTTCTTGATCATCCACTTGGATCATTTCATTTAATTCTATAGAACCACAATCCTCATTGGTGGATATTAGCTTCAAAATTTGCACCTCCTCTTAGACAATATCTAATGTGGTTGTAACATATGGACATTTACTTTTAACCCATTGATTGCTCACATTAGACATCGTTAGATTCAAGGGTACCATATTGGATGGTTGGTATTGGTTGGAATCCATAACTCCTAAAGAAAAGTTCATCATAGGAGAAGGTGGTGCCTCAGTCTGACTCATTGGTGGTATTTTATTGTGAGCCTTATGGTTGAGCAATGATAATCAACTCACATCAATACCTTTCTAAATCCACCATTGTTCTACAATTATCACCTCATGGTAGGCTCTAGGTAAGGATGTATTTTAAGAATTCTCCTTAGAAATGTAGAGGTAAAGGGTCTAAGATTTCTAGTTATATTTGAGTGGCTTATTCTTCTAAAATGATGTAATGTATCCCCATATCAATATACAACCTATGGAACCTATCATTAAATTGGCTCATGGACTCATTAGGTTCTTTATAAATAGAGATAAACTGATTTAATATTCTATCCGAATCAACCAATTTTCCAAACTATTCGAGAAATGTTGCTTTTAGTTAAATCCAAGAGGTGATAGAACCTGCAGGTAAAATGATATACCAATCATAAGTAAATTCATCAAATGTAGATGGAAACATCCTACAAGCAACATCTTCATGCATAATTTGCAAATGAATTAAATTTTGAGCAAGGTGCAACAATAGTATTGTCATTGTTGTCAACACAGTTAGATAGATCGGTTGATGCAGTGGATAGGAGTTAAGAGGTTCTTTAGAGTATGTACAGTGATTTTCCAAAAGATCGAAGTGGCCCATATGCTAAAAATCAAAAGAAAATCACAAGGAAGAAAATTGTCGCGATATCACGACATGTTGAGCAAGAAAGAAAAACTATCGTGATATCGCGACATGTTGAGCAAGAAAGAAAAACTGTCACGATATCGTGACATGTTGAGCAAGAAAGAAAAATTGTCGTGATTTCGCGACATGTTCGAAAAGAAATAAAAACTATCGCGATTTCGTGACATGTTCGAAAAGAAAGCAAGAAAAACTGTCGTGATTTTGCGACATGTTCGAAGAGAAAGCGCAAGCAAGAAAAAATGTCACGATTTCGTGACATGTTCGAAGAGAAAGCGCAAGCAAGAAAAAGTGTCACGATTTCGTGACATGTTGGAAGAGAAAAAGGCAAGTAGAAAAAGTGTCACGATTTCGCGACATATTGCAAGAGAGATTGTACGGAAGAAAAAGTGTCACGATTTCATGACATATTGCAAGAGAGAGAGTCCGAAAGAAAAAGTGTCACGATTTCGTGACATATTGCAAGAGAGAGATTCCGAGAGAAAAAGTGTCATGATATCATGACATGTCGCATTTTTGCGATCCGAAGGCAAGAGAAAGAGCAAAAAAAGTGTCGCGATATCGCATCATGTCGCATTTTCGCGACAAAGGAGGAGAGAGAAAGTAAGAAGGAAAAGTGTCGTGATATCGCGACATTGAAAGTCAAAGAGGAAGAGCAAGGAGGAGAAAGTGTCGCGATATCGCGACATGTTGTATTTTTGCGGGCCAAAGCAAAGAGAAAGAGCAAGGAGAAAAAAGTGTCGCGATATCGCGACATGTTGCATTTTCGCGGTCCAAAGCGAAGAGAAAATGCAAGGAGGAAAAAGTGTCGCGATATCGCGACATGTAGCATTTTCGTGGTCCAAAGCGAAGAGAAAATGCAAGGAAGAAAAAGTGTCGTGATTTCATGACATGTAGCATTTTCGTGGTCCAAAGCGAAGAGAGAGAGAGAGAGAAGGAAAAAGTGTCGCGATATCGCGACATGTCGCATTTTCATGACTCAAAAAGGGCAAGAAGGCAGAGAAAGAAAAAGTGTCACGATATCGCGACATGTCACATTTTTGCGACTCGAAAAGGCCAGGCAGGCAGAGAAACAAAAGTGTCACGATATCGCGACATGAATACCAGGATGGTGAAACTGAAGACTGCAGAGTGACGTGGACCCATAAGGAATCTTTAATGATTTGAAATCATTTAAGATGGTCGTTACACGTGGAAAGAAGTGGACGCATGCCAAGTGGAGAAAATGAATAGTCATGAAGAAGAAGACGAACAGTCATCGAAGGAGAAAACAAATGCATGCCCAAGTGGAGAAAACGAACAGTCGAAGAAGGAGAAAACAAATGCATGCCCAAGTGGAGAAAATGAACAGTCGAAGAAGGAGAAAATGAATAGTCATGGAAGGAGAAAATGAACAGTCGTCAAAATAGAAACGAAAACGCATGCATGCACAGAAAAGAAAACGAACAGTCACTAAGGAGAATACGAACAGTCATGACCGAGAAGACGAACAGTCATGGTAGGAGTATATGTGTCAATTCGTTGCATGTAACGTGTTTGACGAAATGCCTACTCTATATATACAAAAGGAGTTACATATAGAAGGCATTACAATTGACAAGTGGCGTATGAGAAATGAAAGAAGGAGTTACAACTGGAGTTACAAAGAGACAATATGGTTATAAAAGGAGCGTTGCTTGGAGAATTTTAGTTGGGGAATTTATTCGATGAAGTGCACGAGAGGAGCACGAGAAGAGAGCGAGAGGAGAGTGAGAGGCACGCGATAGGTGAGCGAGAAGGATGTGTGTTTTGTGAAGCGTGAGCGATGTTGAGTAAGCAATAGACCAGTCAGGGTCTTGTAAAAGTGAAGGCATTTTTATGTCAATCTTCTAGCTTCAAAAAGTCCAAGTTGGTGCTTGGAATCAGGGGTTGGTGCTCCTTTCTGTTGGTGCAGATAAATCAGGGGTTGGTGCTCCTTCCAGTTGGTGCTGGTAAATCAGGGGTTGGTGCTCCTTTCTGTTGGTGCAGATAAATCAGGGGTTGGTGCTCCTTCCATTTGGTGCTGGTAAATCAGGGGTTGGTGCTCCTTTCTATTAGTGCAGATAAATCAGGGGTTGGTGCTCCTTCCAGTGGGTGCTGGTAAATTGATTGTAAAGTTGTTACTTTGCAAAGGCTAGATTTGGATGGGAGTCCAAGCAGTCAATTTTTGAGGAGTAGCCAAATCGGTGAACCTCGTTACATCTTGTGTTGTGTGATGCTCTCTTGCTATGTTTGCTTTATTTGATTTTAAGTTTTCATTATTTTGGCTTTAAGAGTTGAATATTTAAGTTTTAAAGAGCTACACTGATTCACCCCCCCTCTTAGTGTCATTGTGAGACTAACAATTGGTATCAGAGCCAGTTTCCCTTGTCAGGCTAAATCAGCTAGGGTTGATCTTGGATTAGTACGCAATGGGTAAGAAGAATAGATCCTCCTCCAATAAGGCATCTCAGTCAGTTTCAGTTCCTGTGGAAGAGAAAATTGAACTAGAAAAGGTTGAAGAAGTGAATTTTGAAGTATGTGATGAAAACCTTGAGGTCGAAGTATATCTAGAAGGTGAGTTGATCGCCGCACTTGAAGAGTTGAATATAGAAAGGAAAAAGAACAGAATACTGTACAAGAAGTTGGAAGAATATGAGGATAATATCGAAGATCTCTTCTTACAAATTCATAAAGCCAAGAAAATAGAAGAAGCCTTGAAGTCACACCTGGATGATAAAGTCGATGTATGTAGCAAACGTGAAGAGGAATCTAACAAAGTTTTTAGTGATCTAAAGTTGCAAGTAGAAGAGTCCAAAAGGATTGAAGAAACTCTCAAGTCACAGATCAATGAGAAAGAGATTGTTTGCTGCAAACAAGAAGAGGAGATTGTTGTATTGAAGAAACAACTAGAAGAGGCCAATACAAATCTCAAATTTGAGAAGAGCACAGAGTTGCTAGATGAAATGATAAGGCAACAAAGAAGCCCCATGTCTAAGCTTGGTCTTGGATGTAAAGATGAACAACCTTCATCTTCCAAATATGCAGAGAAGAAGAAGTTCACTGTTGAAGGATCAAAGCAAGAAAAGTCTGAAGCTGAATCTTCAAAAGGAAGAAAATATCAAAGGAGATCTACAACAAAGCAACCACAACAAAAGAGGTTCTATCACTCTCACTCTATTCATAATAATGCTTTTAATGGCTATTGTTTTAGATGCAACCATTATGGTCACAAGGCAATTTATTATGGATTGAATAATAGATCAAAGAGTTATGCTGGTAGAAATACATCTGTTATTTCGACTGAACACCATGTGCAATGTTTTAAATGTAATGGTCATGGGCACATAGCAAGGTTTTGTCCAAGAACTTGTGTATCTAATCTAAGGCAAGACAGTAGATTTCATCAGACACAAAGAATGCAACACAGGGAAGAAATCATGTGCATCAAAGAAAGGAAAATAATCATCCATCAAGGATGCACAAGAGACAACCACCCAAGAGAAATGTTCAAGTTCATGAAAAGGTTCAAAATAGGGATGCAGTTGAAAAACTCAAGCCCAAGTTCAAGAAATATTGGAGAAAGAAAGAAGAGAGGAAATCATGTCTCCTTGGATTGAAGGAGACTACTCCTCTATTGCACTAAGAAGCTCCAGGTAGCACATCCTCAGGGGGAGCAATCTTAAAGTTTTATTTTAAAGCTCCTATGTTGTTTGGTTATCTGAGGATGAAAGGCAAGTAGTCAGGGGGAGTTGTCGTATAGTTGTCAAAATGTGTTTCAGTTCATGTAGATATTTGTGGAGGTAATAAGCAGGAGCATGAGATGTTGGCTTGATAGAGTCATCTTATTATTGTAAAATCTCTCTAGTAATGGTGGTTACAATAGCAAATAGTGTCAAACTGATGTGCTTTAGTAGAACAACATGGTGAACAACTAGGTTTTCGATGCAGTAGCTGATAGGCGTTATCTGAGATAGAACATGCAGCACAGGTCGACATGTCATGGAAGCATAAGCTGGCAGGTGTTGGTTTTGAAGCCTGTAACATTCCCAATCTACAGATAAAATAGAATCCATGTTGTGGTACATCTCAATTCATCTACCAAAATCAAGGGGGGACCTTGGAAAAACCTTCCAAACAAATAAAAAAAAAACACAAAAAAAAGGTGGGAAGGCATGAGTTTCTTAACCAAAAATACAACACATCGTTTGGTATAAGAGAGCATTAATTTTCTCTAAAGAAGTAGCGGTTATCAAAGAGATGCCAAAGTCAAAGCAAACAAGTGGCACTAGCACCCAGTTGGTCAAGAGTGCAAATTGGCACATGCAAGGGCAAAGACATTGAGTAGCCCTGAACATATGCCCTAGCAAGAAGTAGAATACCGAGTGTTGATGACTGTGCATAGATTGAGGTTCCAACGCTAGATGTAATGGTCCACTGTCAATACCTGCGTAGACGATGAAAACATTCATGGCAGCCGTTAGAAACCAGAGACATTGAGCTGCACAACGGATGCGAGGCAAAGTCGTTAGTCACGGAGGAGGTGGTAGTCAAAAGGTTGAAGAAATTACATGCAGGCTGCCTGGAGAGTCGATCATTTTTGATTTGGGAGTAACTTTTGCACAGCTAAGAGTTGAGTGTTGATCATACTATACTAAATAAGTAAAAGCAAGGTACAACAGGAATTATAATATGATGAGCAGAGATTAGAGTTCTTATCCAAGAAGACTTTATGATAGAAAGAGTACCAGTGGAGGTGCATTCTATCTTGGAGACAGGTTGGTCACGTGGAACAGTAAGAAACAAGAGTCAGTTTCCTTATCCACAACAGAGGCAGAATATATTGTAGCGACAACGTGTTGTACACAAGAGAAAGTTGTGGAAGGTGAGGTTAAGTTGGATTTTGTTCCAACAACAGAGCAAGTAGTGGATATCTTCACAAAACCATTGCCCAAGGAAGTCTTTGAGTACCTTCACAATAAATTGGGAGTGGTCACGCTTCCCAAGAACTGACTAGCTATCGGGACCACATTCTCAGGGGGAGCATTTATATATTTGATTATCTTTTTGCTCATGTTTGTAATTTTTGCTAACTGTAATAATTTGTGCTTGAGAATGTTGTGCATGGACTCAAGGGGAGTCTGCAGCAACCCTTTGGTATTATTGTCAAAGGGGGAGAAGAATTACAAGAAATTGCACGTGTGTTGCCAACAATTCCAAAGGGGGAGATTGTTGAGCAAGGTGCAACAACAATATTGTCATTGTTGTCAACACAGTCAGACAGATCGGTTGATGCAGTGGATAGGAGTTAAGAGGTTCTTCAGAGTATGTACAATGATTTTCCAAAAGATCGAAGTGGCCCATATGCTAAAAATCAAAAGAAAATCACAAGGAAGAAAACTGTCGCGATATCGCGACATGTTGAGCAAGAAAGAAAAACTGTCACGATATCGTGACATGTTGAGAAAGAAAGAAAAACTGTCACGATATCGTGACATGTTGAGCAAGAAAGAAAAATTGTCACGATTTCGTGACATGTTTGAAAAGAAAGTGCCAAGAAAAACTGTCACGATTTCGCGACATGTTCGAAGAGAAGAAAGAAAAACTATCGCGATTTCGTGACATGTTCGAAGAGAAAGCGCAAGCAAGAAAAACTATCGCGATTTCGTGACATGTTCGAAGAGAAAGCGCAAGCAAGAAAAATTGTCGCGATTTCGTGACATGTTCGAAGAGAAAGCGCAAGCAAGAAAAAGTGTCGCGATTTCGCGACATGTTGGAAGAGAAAAATGCAAGTAGAAAAAGTGTCGCGATTTCGTGACATATTGCAAGAGAGATTGTACGAAAGAAAAAGTGTCACGATTTCACGACATATTGCAAGAGAGAGTGTCCGAAAGAAAAAGTGTCACGATTTCGTGACATATTGCAAGAGAGAGAGTCCGAGAGAAAAAGTGTCGCGATATCGCGACATGTCACGTTTTTGCGACCCGAAGGCAAGAGAAAGAGCAAAGGAGAAAAAGTGTCGCGATATCACGACATGTCGCATTTTCACGACCGAAGGAAGAGAGAGAAAGTAAGAAGGAAGTGTCGCGATATTGCGACAAAAGTAAAGAGGAAGAGAAAGGAGGAGAAAGTGTCGCGATATCGCGACATGTATTTTCGCGGGCCTAAGCAAAGAGAAAGAGCAAGGAGAAAAAGTGTCGCGATATCGCGACATGTTGCATTTTTGCGGTCCAAAGCGAAGAGAAAATGCAAGGAGGAAAAAGTGTCGCGATATCGTGACATGTAGCATTTTCGCGGTCCAAAGCAAAGAGAAAATGCAAGGAAGAAAAAGTGTCACGATTTCGCGACATGTAGCATTTTCGCGGTCCAAAGCGAAGAGAGAGAGAGAGAGAAGGAAAAAGTGTCGCGATATCGCGACATGTCGCATTTTCGTGACTCGAAAAGGCTAGGCAGGTAGAGAAACAAAAGTGTCGCGATATCGCGACATGAATACCAGGATGGTGAAACTGAAGACTGCAGAGTGACGTGGACCCATAAGGAATCTTTAATGATTTGAAATCATTTAAGATGGTCATTACACGTGGAAAGAAGTGGACGCATGCCAAGTGGAGAAAATGAACAGTCATGAAGAAGAAGACGAACAGTCATCGAAGGAGAAAACAAATGCATGCCCAAGTGGAGAAAACGAATAGTCGAAGAAGGAGAAAACAAATGCATGCCCAAGTGGAGAAAATGAACAGTCGAAGAAGGAGAAAACAAATGCATGCCCAAGTGGAGAAAACGAATAGTCGAAGAAGGAGAAAATGAACAGTCGTGGAAGGAGAAAACGAACAGTCATCAAAATAGAAATGAAAATGCATGCATGCACAGAAAAGAAAATGAACAGTCACTAAGGAGAATACGAACAATCATGACCGAGAAGACGAACAGTCATGGTAGGAGTATATGTGTCAATTCATTGCATGTAATGTGTTTGACGAAATGCCTACTCTATATATACAAAAGGAGTTACATATAGAAGGCGTTACAATTGACAAGTGGCGTATGAGAAATGAAAGGAGTTACAACTGGAGTTACAAAGAGACAATATGGTTATAAAAGGAGCGTTGCTTGGAGAATTTCAGTTGGGGAATTTATTCGGTGAAGTGCACGAGAGGAGCGCGAGAAGAGAGCGAGAGGTGCACGTGATAGGCGAGCGAGAAGGATGTGTGTTTTGTGAAGCATGAGTGATGTTGAGTAAGCAATAGACCAGTCAGGGTCTTGTAAAAGTGAAGGCATTTTTATGTCAATCTTCTAGCTTCAAAAAGTCCAAGTTGGTGCTTGGAATCAGGGGTTGGTGCTCCTTTTGGTGCAGATAAATCAGGGGTTGGTGCTCCTTCCAATTGGTGCTAGTAAATCAGGGGTTGGTGCTCCTTTCTGTTGGTGCAGATAAATCAGGGGTTGGTGCTCCTTCCAGTTGGTGCTGGTAAATCAGGGGTTGGTGCTCCTTTCTGTTAGTGCAGATAAATCAAGGGTTGGTGCTCCTTCTAGTGGGTGCTGGTAAATTGATTGTAAAGTTGTTACTTTGCAAAGGCTGGATTTGGATGGGAGTCCAAGCAGTCAATTTTTGAGGAGTAGCCAAATCGGTGAACCTCGTTACATCTTGTGTTGTGTGATGCTCTCTTGCTATGTTTGCTTTATTTGATTTTAAGTTTTCATTGTTTCGGCTTTAAGAGTTGAAGATTTAAGTTTTAAAGAGCTACACTGATTCACCCCCCTCTCAGTGTCATTGTGAGACTAAAATTAAAGTGTTCTTAAATTCCTCAATATGTTCCTCAGCTGATTCCATTCCATCATGCCTAAACTAAGGTAGATTACATATAAGATCTATAGGCACATGATGTGAAGGCCTAGGTATATTTAAAGGACTACCATGTCATCATTGGAGTAAATATTGCCATTAGTGGACCTTAAAGAATATAACTTTAGTACCAATTTTGTTAGTCAAAGAAATATATCTTGCATAGAAGCATGAAATAGCTAACAATTTTCAAATGTTCAACATATAGATCATCATGTTTATCAACAAAAAGACATCCATCAATTAAACCATGGCTATAAAGAATATTTCCCAATTTGCAAAAGATTAGCACTAATGCAACATCAATTAAATGATTTTCCAATCAATGAAAGTGGTCAACAAAACCTCATTAGTTAAGACCAATGCCTTCGAATAATTCTTTCAAGTAACATGAACAAGTTAGCATCTGCAACTAAAATAACCAAATTAAGCCCTCCTTCTAGCACTAAAATTTGAGTGATAATTTTGCCCAATTGCAAAATCACACTCACAGTTAGGGTTTTGATTAGAAAACCCTCTCTTGCAAAGAAATTAACACTTCTCCAAGGTTCCTTTTACTTAATGTGTGCTTGTATGCTCATGAAAATGTGTCAAATAAGTGCTAGAATACCTTAGTTATTTGTAAGCAAATGTTAACAAGGGGCTTGTGTTGGTCTTACTTTATTATGCTATGCTATTGATTGTTCATGAAACTTAAAAGAAAAGAAAATGTAAATGTGATTGGCCCTCATATGACCACGATGAAAGTGATTTAATTCCTTTTATATTGAAGTATTTTAGGTAGATTTTATATTCTTTTATTAAGAATATTTTAAACAAGTTTTATCTTCCTTAAACCCTACTTTGAGCATGAAACAAAAGATTAAAATCTATCTAAAATGTGAATATGAAATGGTGAGTGGATTCATTTTATATTGCTTGATGAATAAAATTAAAATAAATTTGCATGACTAACTTTTAAAATGTAGTCTTTGGAATGCCATATAAATTACCCCTCTTTAATGAAATTGTAATTTTCATATGAGAAGTTAATTTATTGTTTGCAAAATGAAAGTACAAAACTTAAAACTTAACTCTCCTTTAAAATGTGAAATCCTGTAAAGCTTTTGAAATTATAAAATTCCTCTTTTTAAAATGTGAACTTTAAATAATTTTAGAATTTTGAATTGCATGCAAATTAAAATCAAAGCTGCTCTAAATGAAGTTTTAAAGCTTATTCTTGGGATCCGTGCATATATTTTTGGAGTTTTAATTTTTAATTTTATTTTTAGAAGTAAAAAAAAAATGAAAAAATGATAGGGTTAGAGAAAAATAAAAATAAAACTTTAAATTCTGGAATATGGAGCAGAATATAGAAAAGACCAAAGAAGAAAACTACTGCAAACAAATCTGACATATGCTGAAGAAAACGTTAGTTCCTAAACACAAAACACAACTAGGTTAGACCTACATCCACACAATCTAAAATCTAGTTATGGCGAGAGTATAAGGGGTAAAAATATGCAAGAAAAATATTGAAATGGTGCAACCATATCAATGCATAAACACCATTTAAATGAAATCTATGTATGTGAGAAAATATATACAATAAATATAAATTTGTATTCAAAATACTATTTTATGCATACAAAATAAGGGAAAACTAGCTCCACAGCAGCTTGAATAGCCTTTCAATATTCTTCCACGCCTCTATTCCAAAAAGTTCCAACCCCTTAGTCCTCTGTTTCTAAGGCCTATTTAACATTTTCCCTTCAGTCTTTTCATTTATCTTTTTCGTTTTGTCTCTTTTCCATGCCAAATTTCCATTTCTTCTATAATGTTTATCAACAATGTTCGTTCACCATTTCATGAAACTAATTAAACCTTACTACACTTTTCAAAATTTTCACCTCTTTTAACTACCACCTTGGACTATAGTCTCCACAAAATTAATTCATCTTTATGTATTACTATTGTAATTTAATTTAAAACAAAGTGATAACAAATACTTTGTCTTGTTCTGCCCCTATGGTGCTACCTCACATTTTCAAATAAACGTCCATGAGCATCCATGTAATGTTAATTCTCCAACCCCAAAACCCCACTACTGTCCTCCTTCTTCAATAATGTTTCTCTAACACAAAATGCATATTTCACTTTCTTGACATGCGTGTGGCTATTGGCAAGGAAATCAAACAAAGTGATTTCCTATTCATGAACTTACTTTTTCTTCACCTAAAACATTCTCTTTTATCACCATAAACCATTACTATTTTATGATGGAGTGCCATGCAAAAAAATATAATCATCCAGTTCGTATATACCCCTTCATATTTTTAGTAAGGCCCATGGCCAACCTCCAATAGCATGAA
The DNA here is from genome assembly GCA_028583015.1 of Wollemia nobilis. NCBI lineage: Eukaryota > Viridiplantae > Streptophyta > Pinopsida > Araucariales > Araucariaceae > Wollemia > Wollemia nobilis. Next base: position 7,328,558 of record JAQPPZ010000040.1, read on the forward strand.
ACCTCATAGCTCTCGCATGTCCACCACACTAGTTTTACTCATACCTTATGTTGCTGTAAAATAATCATTGCAGTCCATCGTAAATTCATCTTAGTTCACCATAAATTCATCCTAGCATTCCAATGTTACGCCTTGATTCCCTGTCATTTTTACCTTACTAAGATCGGACTTGCATATTAAATCCTATGACCCCTCCGTGGAGCTTCCATGAATTTGAATTTTGAGAGAGTAGTCACTAGATTGGAGCGCACCTGCTCAAATATTGATCATGAATTGCACAAAACCTTTATCCAAAAACTAATACTATAGATATTAGCACCACACCACTCGTCTTTGATATTTGACAAGTTACACATCCTCAAGAACTTGGTAGGGAATGATGTAGTCAAATACTAAAAAGCATACACCTAAGCTACTTCTAGCATAATATCAAGCATAAAAACATGAAAGCATAAAGACAATGAATTAACAAAACATAAGATCTCTTTTTATTAATTCATGTTAAAATCCGGTTACAGATAGGTCCCTCTTAGGGATACCAATTACTTGATACAATGATTACAAATGAAATAGCCCTTGAATGGGGATGGTGTACTCCGTAGGCTTATTAGATTTGACACAAATTTTCTCAAGGGCTTACGAATGCCTTCTTCTCACTTGCTTTAAGGGATCTAAATCTAAAGATGATTTGAATTAGTCCAGGACCTATGATCTGCATACAACAAACAACATAGAATAGTTAGTAGCATATGCGGCCTCTCATGATAAGGCTCCTTTTGAAGATCTGCAAGAAATGTTTTTACAACATGATAAAAGCATAATGATGCAAAGTGTAGATACCAAAATAGCACCAATACGATTATGTGACTACAAGCACTGACCAAATTGGCATACATCCCCCCTAGGGCAGCCTCTAGAGGTTAAATAGTGGTCCTAACCACTCCCAAATCAGTTTTAGAAGGTCAGAGGTCAATTTGGCACCTTTTAAGCACTTTGCTCCCTATTCGTCCCACCCTGGGATGATTAGAATCCTATTTGTCCCACCCCGGGATGATTAGCAGCAATCGCTCCAGGGTGGGACGATTAGCAGGTTTGACTAGCAAAAAGTCAAACATTGACAAATAACAGCCCAAATCTGCCACCCAACTTTGTCGCTTGTGTTCGTGTGTTTGTCGTTCCTTTTTGCCCCTCTGGTGTTCCTAGCGGTGAGATCTTGCGCATAGAAAAACAACAAATAGTTAATAGCATGTGCGGATATAGGAAAACATGCAATCCCCAAAGCCTTTGACTAGTTAGTATATAAAATAATGAAATGATGGTCAAAACATGTCATAATGAATTCAAAATTTTCTAGAGGCATGGAGACATCATCAGGGACATATTGCAAAAAGAACAGTCAAGAAATCATGCACATATTTCTAATCGCTCCGTGGTGGGACGTTGGGGACTGTCACAAAACGTGCAAAAGTGACCTTGCAAATGTCCTACCTAGAGGCCTCCAAAACTCCTAAAAAATTGGGGTTAGACTAAAAGAGGCATTTTGAGATGACCCAAAAGGTCAGATTTGGCAGATTTTGGCTAGATTGTTTTGTATACGAAGACACTCCCTGTAGGTTAGTAAACACATAAAATGATAAAAACAAGGTCAAATCATGCCAGAAAGCAATGAAACTTGGACAACAGCATAAGTACATCAAATACAACATAATGCAAAAATAAAAGTAAAGAAATCATGCACAAATTTCTAATCGGTCTAGGGTGGGGCGATTAGGACTGCAGTAGTGTGGGGGGCGGTTGGGGGCAGGATGCCCACCATTTGGGGCTTAGTTTTGGTACCAATCCAAGTGGGATAGGTCCAAAAACTCCTAGGGGGTTGTGTCGATGAGTTTGGTGTGGGATTGTGGCTGATTGCTTGGGTTTTGGGTCTATATTGAATTTCTAGTGCTCACCTGATAACCTCCCTTCCAGAAGAGAGAGATTAGGGATGTAGGAAGCGTAAAGAGGAATGGGGGTATAATTTGGCAGCACTCCATTGATCCAAATGCTCTAGCTATGTTCCCATTTTGGGGTGAGGAGGCTCACATTTTTATAGATCTAGGGGTATCCTTTGAATGTGCATGCGAGGGCACCACTTGGCTCACCATGCCCTTTTAGGGGAGAGAAGATTCCTCCCTAATTTAGGGCCTCCATGATCAGGGCATGCTTGACCGAAGTCTCTCTCTCTCTGATTTGAAACTGTTCCTTGCAATTGCATGCCTTGAAGACGAATTTGGGTGGCAGATCTGGGCTGCCATTTGTCAATGTTTGACTTTTTTCCAGTCAAACCTGCTAATCGTCCCACCCTGGAGCGATTGCTGCTAATCGTCCCAGGGTGAGGCGGATAGGATTCTAATCATCCCAAGGTGGGACGAATAGGGAGCAAAGTGCTTAAAAGGTGCCAAATTGACCTCTGACCTTCCAAAAATTATTTGGGAGTGGTTAGGACCACTGTTTAACCTCTGGAGGCTGCCCTAGGGGGGATGTATGCCAATTCGGTTAGTGCTTGTAGTCACATAATCAGATTGGTGTTGTTTTGGTATCTACACAAAGATAAGCATAAATGCATGAATAACTTAGAAATCACCATGCAAATGTAATGGAAAAGATAGATCTATGCTAGTATTAGCTGATAAAGTAGAAACAATGAGAAACCTATGCTAAAAACTTAGGAAATGATACCTCAAACCCTATCCATTGTTGCTCAGGGTGATCGTGATTGCAGATCACTATTGAAGACATCAATCACAAACTTGTGACCTTTTGCCTCACAAACCATGAGATGTGACACTTAATCCTTCATTCAAATTGATGTTCAAGGGTTGCCTTCATGTCTAGAGACTGATTGGTGGTGAAAATATGTTGAACTAAATTTTTGAATGGTGCATTGTCATTGCTCAATCGAACAACACTTTGTTACTCCTCAAGGGGGTGTAGAATCGCTCTCCAATTTGCTAGGGCTTTGTTGCATGAAAACATAGATCCAGATCATTTATTTTTCTTAGGAGGATGTATATGTAGACCTCCCAGATCCAGATATTGGCTTTTTGGAGAAGCCACAATCTATATCTGCATGTCACTAGTCGTTGGAGGGGAGAGGCTCAGTTTTATATTTGCATGGAAGTGGCATTTAGGAGGAACTCTTGGAGATCCACATCGAAAACTGCTCGAATCCAATGTAAGTGTAGTTAATATCCATGATTCGAGCCCTCATTCATGGCTAGTTTAAGTTTTAGTGCTAGTTGTTATCCAGAGCAGCAACTAGACATGACCGCTCTAAGCTTCAATGACCTATATTGGTGACCTCTCTGGTCGATAGCGATCATGCCTGAATGGGTCAAAAATACCCCTTATGAGTGGTTAGGACCACTGTTAGATCATGTAAAGGTCAAAGATCAATCATATGGTCTATGGATGTGCCCATATGGATAGTATTCTAAATATGATGCGTTTTAGGTGTCTACAGATGCCCCTTTTTTTGAAGCATTGTGGGAAAACATAGCACTAAGCAAAAATAGACCACCTAGGGCCATATTGTAGGGTGTATGATGATCTTTGATATAATAAATATTAGATGCCCCAATCATGAGAAAGGCATGCATCCTATAATCATTGCTTCCAATAATATGGAAGGCTTAAATTTGCAAAAGCTTTCGCAAGTCCAACGGTGATTGGGTAGCTTCAGTGCTACTATAGGTCCAAAAGGAGGAGAGCTACAAGCTTAACTATCATATTTTATTTTTGCCCCAACAAAGGGTAAGCTTATGATAGTTGTTAGCAATGATTCGTAGGATAAACATAATTTGACATGATCAAGTGATCCTTTGTTGATTTTGATTATGATTATTGATATTATGACTATCCCCTCAAGTGACAAGTCGATGAGGGAAGGACAATGAATAAAGCAATGAGTTGATTGACAAAGATGATTAATTTGGATCCCTTAAGAGGGTTGCTTTATTGTTACATGACAAGTTCTATTGTAGGCATGATTTCAAACATTAATAGTAATTGTACATCTCTATCCTGAGGAGAAACATGACCATAATGGCATTCTTAGGGAATCAAGGTGGTAGCAATTCTAATTAGGCTTGTGTTGAATCACTTTGTTTGATGATTTGCTAAAAGTGTCATAAAAAAATGAAATGAATGTCTCATTCTCATGGGGCAGTCCAGCCGCAATGGCCTTCTTCGGGATTGATGTGCAACATTTCAAATGAACGATGACTAATTTACCCCAAATGGCCTTATGGTAATTTACTCATCTTGCCGGATTACATGGAGCACAAGTCGCTGCAACCACCAATTTTATAAAGTAAATAACTGGATACGATGTGCATTTGGAATTTGATGTAATTTAATTTTTGTTATTTTAAAATTTATATTGTTTTTGAATTTTTTTATTTATGTGATTGTTTTGATATCTTGCAAATTTTGATGATTTTGGACTGTTATATGTGCTTAATTATCCATTTTGAGATTCCTCATGGTGAGAAATTAAGTGTATTTATTGTTGATTGCTAGCCGCTATCAGTAGCAATGGCTCAATTTTGTAATTTTGTGGCCACTTTCTGTGTGACCTCGAGGAGCATGCATCACAGTACCACTTGCAATATTATTATATCAATTGAAAATAAAGAAGCATACAAGCACATATAATGCGAAAGTAACAAATAAAGACATATTCTTTTTATTAATGCTTTCAAATCTCGATTACATGTACATCCCTCTGAGGGATACCCATTTCGATACAATGGATTACAAGTGAAGATCAATGGTGGAATAAATATCCCCTTGCAAAGGGGTGGTGCACTTCCATAGGCTTCCCGATCTCATACACAAACTTGTTTGAGGGCTCACAGATGCCTCCTTCTCCTTCTCTCATCCAGGAGGGATCTCATGCTCTAATGTCTTGAACTGGTCCTGTAAACCTATAGATCTACATACATAGAAACAACAAAGCACACTTAGTAGTCCGGGCTGCCTCCCCGGATGAGGTTGTTAGTATCAAATCTGATAATCAAGATAAATAAGCATAATATGATTAAATGCAATGAAACTAATGAAAATGTAGGCATATCTCAGAGAACAATAATGTAAATGCATACAGTAAATCAGATCTATGCTAGAAATAAATGCTAAAATAGAAAGCAATCGGATCTAATGCTAGAACAAAGAAAACTAATGTCTAAACCCTAGGTTATGCCTATGGGCCACTATCCAGGATAGCGACCATAAAATAAACCTTTCTCCTCATGATCCAAGGGCTGTAGCACCAGGTTCTCTACTCCAATTGATGTTCAAGGGTCACCATATGTGTGAGGTACACTGGAATGGTGGTGAATAATAATGGATCTAAATAGTGGGTGCGTAGTCTCTCCTCAGCTGGATAGCACTTCGTTGCTCCTCAAGGGTGCATAGATTCGCTCTCCAAACTGACAGGGCTTCATTGCATAAACTCTAAAAATCATGGATCCCTTTGCTTTGCTTGGGAGAGTCCATATGTAGACTTCCCTCTCTTTTAGATCTGAATTTGGATCTTGGCTTCCTGGAGAAGCCAAGCTCCAAATTTGCATGCAATTGACCATCTTGGGTGGGAAGCATCAATCACAATTCTGCATTGAAGGGGCAGTTAGGAGGAACTCTAGGAGTTCCATGCCAAAATCCACCCGTAAATAATGCAAGGTGCAGTCAGACTGCATGATATGGGCTTGTATTCATGGTTAGAATTGTGCATGGTGCTAGCCACTATCGAGAGTAGTGGCTAGGTGTGGCCGTTATTAGCTTTAGTGGCCAGAGGTGGTGGTCGCTCTACTTGAGAGCGGCTAAGCCTGAATGGGCTAGAACTACCCTTTTTGAGTGGTTAGGACCACTGCTAACTCTTGGAAAGGTCCAAGATGACTCATATGGTCTCTAAATATTTCCATATGGGTAGTCTCCTAAACATGATATGTTTTAGGTGTCTACAGATACCCCTTTTTGGGATGCACTATGGGAAAACACAATGCAGAGCAAAAATAGACCACCTAGGGCCATATTGTAGGTTGTATGATGATCATTGATCTGATCAACATTGGATGCCCTAGTCATGCAGAAGGTGCGCATCCTAGAATCATTGCTTCCAATAGGGTGGAAGGCTTAAATTTATGGAAGCTTGCACACGTCCAATGGTGATCGGGTAGCTTTAGTACTACTATAGGTCCGAAAGGAGGAGAGCTACAAACTTAACTATCATGTTTGCTTTTTGCCCTAGCAAAGGGTAAGCTTATGATAGTTGTTGGCAATGATTCATAAGATGAACACAATTTGACATGATCGAGTGATCTTTTGTTGATTTTGATTATGATTGTTTGAAAATTTTGACTACCCCCTCAAACGACGAGTCGATGAGGGAAGGACAATGAATAAAGTGATGAGTCGCTTGACCAAGATGAATTATTTGGACCTTTTTAGAGGTTTGCATTTGTTATTGGTAGATCCCATTTTAGGTGTGATCTCAACCATTTATAGTAATTGTACATCCCTATCCCATGGGGTGGTCCAGCCGCAATGGCCTTCTTAGGGAATTAAGATGATAGCAATTCTATTTTAGCTTGTGTTGAATCACTATATTTGATGATTTGGTGTAGATGTTATAGGAAAATTAAGTTGAATCTTCACTCCCATGGGGTAGTCCGGCCACCATGGCCTTCTTCGGGATTGAAATGATGCATCTCAATTTGACCTATAACTAATTTTCCCCAAGTGGCCTTATGGTAATTTACTCATCTTGTCGGATTGCATGGAGCGCAAGTCGCTGCAACCGCCAAGTGTATAGAGTAAATAATGGAATACGAGGCTCACTTGAGATTTTTGTTGTTATTTGATTTTTGTGATGTTTGAATTTTATGATGTTTTTGGAGTTTGATTTATGTTTGTTTTTGGTATTTGTGCACTTTTTGATTTGTTTTGGACCAATAGGTATGCTTAATGGCCCATTTTGAGGTGCTTTATGGTGAGAAATTGGGTAAATTTCTCCTTGTTTCTTAGTCGTTGTCAGGTCCAAGTGACCCCCAATTGTCGCCTCGTGGCCACTGTCAGGTCCAATGGCTAGAAAGTGTGGGCCATTGATGCCAGCAATGGACCGAGGCAAAAATTGAAAATATAAAAGTAAATTCTAGGGTTTTGACCTTTCATTATTTCTAGTTATCAATTGCACTTTTGAGCTCTGAGGTGAGAAAGTGCAATTGTGACATGGAGTGCTACCAAATTTGTTGTTGATTGGATGTCATGGCCGAGTAGGGGGAGGCATCTACGAGCGGAGGAGCCGGAGCTTCATGGGTACTCTACCAAACCCTGATTTGCTTATTTAATTTGGTAAAATGAACCTAATTAATTAATTTGGTAAATGAACCTCACTAAACCCATTGGAAATGAACCAAACCCATCAATAGGTCTAGGTTAGGGTTAATTTTAGTGGGTCTAGGCTAGTTTTAGGATTTTTCAATTTTTTGTGATTTTTGGCCAAGGGGGAATGTCGTTGGCGTGTCGCCCATTGGTCGCTGCCGCTCAGAGCAGCTTGACTAGCCTGAGGCTGGTCATTGTCACCATCAATTACTAGCTTAAATTCCAATAGTCAAATTTTTTACCATTGGAGGTTGGCCACTATCGGCTTCAATGGTCGATTCATGGCCGCTCCTAGCATGAGCGACCAAGAGGCCTTAGACTTATTATTTATATTTTTGAATTTTTAAGCAATTTAATTGATTTTTTTGGAGTTTTGAAGTGTAGTTTTTGATTTTTTTGGATGTTTAGGTGCATTTAGCCATTATGCTTGTTACCTTAGGCTTATCTTAGATTATCTTGCACCATTTTTAGGATTTTATTGCTTTTAGCTTGTAAGTGCATTTAATTTAGGTATTTATTTTGCACTCTTAGATTCTATCTACTCGGGCTCAAGACCCAAAGTTGCTTGTGGATCTTCTGCCCCACATGGATGACACAAACTGGGGTTGGCTTGATGCTCATGGGCTCTAGTACGTCACTAGGCTTTCGATGATCATGTCGAACCAGGCCTACCTCACTACCCTAGCCCATAGATGGGACTCTAGGACTAATACCTTTCATCTCCCCACCGATGAGATGACCATCACACCAGAGGACATCTACAAGATCTTTCGGATCCCCTTTGATGGAGTGCCCATTGTTTCTTCCCCTACTGATGCTAGAGATGTAGTCTTTGTGAGGGTCTTTGAGAGACATGTTGCTGTTGCATTCTAGGATACCCGATCTAGTGGGATTTTCATTGTTCGATGGTACTAAGAGGATGTCTTTTCTCAGAGACATGTTATCCTATTGATGGTTATCTATAACATCCTTCTACCTAACTACTCTAGAGTGAGGTTCCCATGGAACCTCTTAGCGATGGTTCAAGACCTAATGGATAGTGTAGAGCCTATCATCTATGCTTGGGGGAGCGCATTGCTGGCACAGTGCTATGATGAGTTGTACCATATTTAGTGTTCAAGCTAGTATTGCTTGCAACTTGCTCCTCTAGATCTGGGGATGGGAGCATATCAGGGTGGACCACCCAAGAGGACTTCCTATGGAGATTACTGAGATAGCCAATCCAGCCTAGTGCTATGGATCTAGGTGGCCTAGAGAGCACGAGGAGTGCAAGAGTTAGCCTTATGTAGGGGAGCTTTCCCACTACACAACATCTTTGACTAGCCTGTAGGCCACTGACATCATCTGGAGGCCTTACTATGACTGCCCTAGAGGGAGCCAGATAGTTTCATAACTTAGACTCGGTGTGATCGATGGGTTATCGACTACAAGGATGGCATCAAGGAGTTCTTCTACTATTCTAGGGTGCTTCTATAGTTTGACATTCAGTAAGATGTTCCTCTTGAGCTAGTTGTGTACAGATGGATTGTTATTGAGAGGAACCTTCCACCACCTCGAGTTACAATAGTTTTAGAGGAGGATGACCCTCCTGTAGTTGATGTGAGCATTGTTGATGCTAGGGTTACTAAGGTGTATACCTGTTGGTGGGTTACATGATTATGGTAGGGTGGTGGCCACCTAGGGTGATCTATGGATGAGGCAGAGGCTGAGGATCCTGATGGGCACCGAGTGTGGATTGAGGGATTAGAGATAGGACTAGGGGTAGATAGGTGGTAGAGGAGCAGGTGGTAGAGGAGCATGCTATATAAGAGTAGGTTGCCCCTGAGGAGGAGGAGGAGTTAGCTCTAGAGGAGCAAGAGTCCCCTCTCCAAGCTCAATTGCACCAAGTGGAGTCTGAGCTACAGGTAGCTCAGATCCAGATACGATAGAGGGACTCTACCATTGCTACACTTCAAGACATAGGTTGCATAGCTCACTACCGAGCGAGATGCCACCCAAAGCTAGATTACGCTAGCCACTCCTATTGTGTAGGGGCCTACGAGTTTGGATGTAGGGGCCGAGGTGATATGGCTATAGGGGATCATAGAGGATAATGAGGACCAGATGGCATTAGATGCTACCTACATTGTTACTTTGAGGTCTCAGGTTCAGCTACTAGGTGCCACTCCTAGGGAGAGACCCACAGTAGGGGGTCACAACATAGCATGCAGACTACATCAGGGTAGTCTTTGATCTAGCCTATCTAGAGGACCAGGACCCATACAGAGAGGACTATGGGGACTAGCTCCCACCATTCGCATAGGGACAGAGCCGAGGGTAGAGGTGAGGTAGGGGGTGTAGGCCCAACTTGATGGCTTTATTGTTTGGCTTTATTTTTTAGTGTAAGGTCAGATGACCTACATAGTTGTAGCTTATGGGCAGTTTTATACCCTCCATGTACTTATTGATAGACACACACACATATATATATGACTTGATTATGGCTCATTATGTGTATCATTTTATTGTTATGTTTATGTTTTTATGTTTATGTGATGCAATATCATGAGCTTATGTTATATGATGTGATGTGATGCATTATCTAGATGGTAGATGTATGTTTATGTTTTGTTTTGTATATGATTTTATGCTATATGATAGATGTATTATTAGATGTTGTGATCTAGATGTGTAGATGGACTACTTATGATGTATGCATATATGGATGTAGTGCTTATTGTTAAATGCATGTTTAATTTTGATCTAGTTGTATGCATCTAACTTATGTTGTTATGATATGATAAATGAAATGTGTGTAATGCATTATGATGATGATTTAATGTAAATGAACTTGTATGCTTTAATCACTTAAAACATAAGGTATGATATGATATGAGTTTTGACAATCTAATGGATGACACCATAGAATGTATAAAAATCATGAATAAATAATAACTCTTATAATAAGAATTAATCATTTAAACATACAAATGTGAGATGAGATGATGTGATATGTATGTACTTTCTTTATAAGCTTCTGTAAGTTAAAATATATACCCAAAATAGTCAGTGGCCATCTAAATGTCATTGTTGACATTCATCCGGTATCTATCCTATCTCATGCACACATTTTAATGAACAAAACCTCCTAAAGAAAGTTGATGATGTGATTGATGATATGACTTGTTGCTATTAGAGGATTTTTGAGGTTTTCCATGAGACTCAAACACTCTAGTTGCTCCATCAAAAGTTGTATACTGATCATACAGAGCTTCTAAAGGATAAATTTCTTGTTATGAAGACCTAGATACTCATTATCCCTATGTGTGCAAATGAATATATTAGATAAAACATAAGCATACCCCAGTTCCAGGCGAGATTCATTCAACCCATTGTTGTATTGGGGATCCTCAAATGTTCATCCTGATCCTAAGTTGGACTCAGTTGGATTAAACCACTAGGTGATACAGGACACCTAAAGCTAGCCCATCCACATGCAAACATTGGTCTATACAAAAGCAAGATGCTAATGTGACAGACATATCATCATGCGTAAGGATACCGCCATTGCCAAGCAGGCTTGATGCCACCAAACCTGTAATGAGGATCACCTTAAGGTTCATCAAATGCTAAGAATTCTAGGGATTCAAGTTCAATACTCCCTTCTTTTCTTCATATTTATTTGGGATACTTGCTCATGCTTAGTGATGAAAATCACTATTTATTTTGAAATTTTATTTTTCTTTTGAGCAAGGGATTTATGTAGTGATGATAATCACTGTTTATTTTATTTTTGAATTTTGCTTTGTTCAGGATTTTTGCTTGTTTTGATTAAAGCAAGGGATTTCTTTGGGTAGGGGGAACTTGTCCTTTTGTCAATTCTCAACATTTTTGAACCGGTCGCACAGGGGGATGAGCAAGATAAAATTTTCACCTTAGGATACCTAGTACCACTTTGCAATATTCATATTTCCCTTGTACCAACTAAGATTTTAGTGTTTTGATTAGTGATGGGATTCTGAAATATACTAGGTGCTATCAAAACTAAACCTCACCTATCAAAAGCAAAGATAACTTTCTACAAAGTTTGATAAAACCACTAGGTATGGCTGAGTGACCAAAAAACCCTAGTATATTCCTTATAGCAACAGGAGGGGTTGTGTTGAAAAACACAGTTACACACATGGGTTATGGATGATGATGGATTTTGAAGATGCATGATTGATGTACAAACATGGTGTCATTTGTAATATTGTGAATACACATGTATCTAAATGTAAATGCAATGGATGTAACATGCCTATATGCAATGCAACTATATGGATGCAAGTGTGAATGCATAATGCAAATGTTTTTGTATTTTTTATGCTTTCAATTGTTTTTGAGTTTTTGATTATTCTGAATGTTTTTGAATTTTCTTAATTTTTGTTTTGACCAAAGGGCTTTAAGATGCCTTTGGAGCTTTTTGTGATTTGACCAAAGGGCTTTAAGATGCCTTTGGAGCCTTTTGTGATTTGACCAAAGGGCTTTAAGATGCCTTTGGAGCTTTTTGTGATTTGACCAAAGGGCTTTAAGATGCCTTTGGAGCTTTTGTGATTGACCAAAGGGCTTTAAGATGCCTTTGGAGCCTTTTGTGATTTGACCAAAGGGATTTAATATGCCTTTGGAGCTTTTTTTGATTTGACCAAAGGGCTTTAAGATGCCTTTGGAGCTTTTTGCTTTTAAAGTTTTCTATTATTTTTGTGATTTTGAAATTTATTTGAATGTTTTTGTTATTTTGTTGTGCTTATGTGTGAAATACCCTTAAATGAATAATGTTGAGAGGCTCTAGCTCCTCAACACCTTCTAGTGATGTTAGGTGATATGCCCCAGGTCCAATCTTCTCAGAGATGATATAAGGACCTATCCAATTGGCCGTAAATTTGTCTCGTAGGTGCGGGGGCAGATTTGAGTTCTATTGGTTCTCTTTAAGCACAAGATCCCCAACCTTAAAGTCTCTCAGGTGGACTTTATTATTGTAAGCTCATGTTAGATGATCCTGGTAAACATGAAGATGCTCAAGAGCATTAATGCGATATTCATCCAGAAGGGTCAATTGATCAAGGTGAGCTTGTCGCGTAGTGTCATCATTGATGAACTCTTTCAATGTGATGCACAATGTTGGAATTTCCAACTCTAAGGGCATAATGGCCTCAATACCATATACAAGCAAAAATGGTGTTGCCCTAGTGGGCATCCGCATGCTAGTCCTGTAAGCCCATAATGCCAGGGGTAATTGTAGATGCCAATCCTTATGATTTTCTTTCACCATCTTCTTTAAGATGGCTACTATTATCTTGTTTGAGGCCTTTGCTTGCCCATTTTCCTATGGATAGTATGGTGTCACAAAACTATGTTGAATGTTGTATTTGGATGTTAAAGCTCACATATTTTTTTTTTGAATGATGGACCATTATCCAAGATTATTTTGAAGGGTACCCCAAAATGATAGATGATATTGTGAAGTATGAACTCCGTAATATGAGGACCAATTATCGATGTTAAGGGGACCGCTTCCACCCATTTGGTGAAGTACTCAATGGCCGTTAAGATAAATGTGTGTCGACCCGAATATGAGGGAGAGATATTTCTGATTAGATCAAAACCCCACTGAGAAAATGGCCAAGCCACTTGAATGGGTTGTAAGGCCTGAGATGGTAGGTGCATCAGATTTGCATGATGTTGACATTTAACACATTTCTTGACATACTCAAGCAATCCTTCTCCATGGTGGGCCAGTAATAACCCATTCGAAGGATACGCTTGACAATGGCCATGTCGCTAAAGTGGCCACTGCATGTACCATCATGAGCTTGCAAAATCGCCCAAGCTGATTCTTGGGGCTCTAAGAAATGAAGGAGGACCCCATCATAGCTTCGATGATACAATATACCTCCTAGAAAGACATATCTTGTCACTTTTTTCTTGAATGCTCATATTTCGGCATGTGATAGTCCTTGTGGGACAATTCCAAGTCTCAAGAAATCTTGTAACTGGGAAAGCCAATCCTGATAAGCTACAACCTTGATAGATAAGATGACTTGCTTCTCCTATGATTCGATGTGCACAAATGTAGATTGAGAAACAACCTTGTGGTGAATGGTGGTACCATTCCCCATAGGACCCTGAGAGATCAAGGACCCCCAAGGCACCTTCTGTAAAAAGTCTCTAGCTTTACAGAACCAATCATGGTCTGGTTCTATATGAATCATGTTGACTGATTCTTTGTTATCAAAAGCCTCATGCTGCATCATTGAGTGCGAGAGCATTTTCACATGAATGGTAGTGAAATCAGTAGATGGATTCTGAGGGATCAAGGATCCCAGATATGCCATGGTGTCTACAAATATATTTGATGTACGAGGGATTACCTCGATGTCATACCACTCTAGTTGGGCTAGATATGTGTCAACAAGCTCCTTGTAAGATTTCAAGATTGGATCCCGGCATTGAAATAGTCCTTTGACTTGGTTGACTATGAGGAGGGAGTCACCGAAGATGTTTAGCCTCTTGATTTTCATAGCGATGGTTGTTTGGAGACCCAAGATTAGGGCCTCGTATTCGGTGTTGTTGTTTGTGCAAGGGAAGTCTAGCTTGAATGACAAGGGCATTGGAGCACCTTGTGGTATGAAAAAGATAATCCTTGCACCACCTCCTTGCTCACACTTTGAACCATCGAAGAACAGAGTCATGTCAGCTTTATTTTTTAGTTCTTTAGGTTTGGGTGCTTCTGATAATGCAAAGATTGCATCATCAGGAAGTTCTATGGTGAGGGGCCTACTATTCTAAAGAGGCACCTCAGCCAGTTGATCAACTATGACTTGTCCCTTGATGGACTTTTGGCTTATGAATTCTAGGTCAAATTCTATCAATAGCATGATCCACTTTGTAGTACGTGTATTATGATATGTCTTGCTCATCATATACTACAAAGGATTTTGTTTGGATATTACATATATCGTATGGCTCAACATGTAGTGGTGCAATTTCTTGGTTGCAAATACCACTGCTAAGCACAACTTTTCTACGTATGCATATCCAATCTTATAGCTCACCAAGGTGCATATGATGTAATATATCACTTGTTCCTTATCTTGCACATTATTTTGAGCCAACATGGTGCCCAAAGCAAAATTGATAGAAGATATATATAGCAAGAATGGCACATCTAGCCTTGGTGGAGCTAAAACTAGTGGTATTGCTAGGTACTTCTTGATTTTAGCAAAGGCTTGATGACATTCTTCATCCCACTAGAATGGGACCCCTTTGTGTAGCAATCGATTCATGGGTCAACATTTATTCGATAGTTGTGCGATGAATCACTTTATGGATGCTACTTTTCCCTGTAAGCTTCTCAGTTCCTTGATGTTAGTGGGTGGGGCCATTTCCAGGATAGCCTTTACCTTTGTTGGGTCTACCTCGATGCCTCATTTAGAAATGATGAATCCCAAGAGTTTTCTAGAAGTTACACCAAAGATACATTTCTTAGGATTCAACCTGACATTGTGCTCAATCAGGCGATCGAAGACCTTTTGAGGATCTCAACATGCTCTTCATGCAACAATGACTTGGCCAGTAAGTCATCGATATAGTCTTCTAAGATCTTATGCATGTAGTCATGGAAAATGTATGTCATAGCCCACTGATATGTGGCACCAGCATTCTTAAGGCCGAATGGCATCACTTTGTAATAGAATATCCCCCATGGAGTGGTGAATGTGGTTTTATGCTGGTCTTCGGGTTTAATATGAATCTGATTATAACCAGAAAAATCATCCATTAGGGAGAGCATCTCATGACCTACAATTGCATCTACAAGAGCATCTATGTTGGGCAACAAGAATGAATCCTTTGGTGTTGCCTTATTGAGATCCCTAAAATCCATGCAAATGTGGATTCTTCCATCAAGTTTTCCTATGAGCACCATGTTTGATACCCATTCTAGATAGTCGATGGGAACAATAAAGACTACATCCAATAGTTTTTGCAACTCATTCTTTACCATCAAAGTGATGGTTGGATGCATCTTTCTAAGCTTTTTCTTGACTAGTTTCTTTGTGGGATCTAGCGAAAGGTTATGGACAACCAATTTTGGATCTAGGCTCGACATGTCTTTGTAGGTCCAAGCAAAGAGATTTGGTCTCTCTTGCAATAGAGGAATAATGATGGCCTACTCTTTCTGGAGATAAGCTTTCTCCAAACTTGACTTTATTTGGTTGAGAAGGATCATCACTGATGTCCACCTCGAAAGTCTCCTCTATCACCATATGTGACCCCTCCTCAAGCTGGTGAGGAGTGGGGATTAAGTGGATGTCATCTGCTAGATTTATAGGCCTTACTAACTCAGGGTCGAGACCAGTGTGATAGACATCATGTGCATATCCTGGTGCAAAATGGAATGGTTGTAGCATCTCTTCATTAGGGAAGAAATATTCAGGCTCTAGGGGTGAATCAGCATGATCCCAATCAATAGCATCTAAGTTAAGACATAATGGTTTTGAAGGATCTATTGGGTTATGGAGTGGAGTGGTCAAATCAATGGAGATCATGTTGATGGATGGGATGAAATCTCCAGGACCACATGGGTGAAGCTCTATATCAATGGCTCACCCTCCATACTCATGATGAGGCTCTAGGGGCATAGGGATCTCAAGATCCAATCTATGAATAGATGAGATAATGGGATCGTTAGGTAGTAATAACTCTCTAAATATTGGTGGATCTAGGAAGACCATGTGATAGATGACCTCTAGATTTGGTGGTCTTCCTAGGAAGTGAAGATCAGGATCTATGGTGTGAAGCATCACTTCTCTTTCCACAAGTAGATTGACTTATAATAAATGGTGAGGCCCAAGATAAGCCATCTCGATCTCATCCTCAAAGTCATCATCACTTATGAAGAATCCATTGGCATTTGTTTCTAGCCCTAAGGTGAGGTGCGCATGTCTTGGCCCAAGGTAGGCCATCTCAATTTCATCCTCATAATCATCATCACTTATGAAGAAACCATTGGCATTAACCTCCAGCCCTACGATGGGGTGCACATGTCTGGGCCCTAGGTAGGCCATCTCTATTGAGTCCTCTGACTCATAGCCACTCTCATCTGAAATGTATCCACTATCTATGTTGCTAGACCAAGTGAGGTTTTGCACATACCGAGGCCCATGGTAAGCCAAGTCAGTTTCCTCTTCATCCTCACTTGAGACATACTCATATTCCTCCCACTCATAGCCATGAATTGGCTCATCCTCCCATAGGATGATTCCTAATGGGCATGCTTCGAGAGAGGAATTGGGATGATACTCGTCGGGTGGTTCGATATTGACCATGGCCACCCATTCATCACCCTAGAAGTTTCTATGAGGGGGTTGATAGGGATTCTAGTCAATGTCTTCCCTACACCCCAAGCTTAGCCTATCTAGGGATACTGCTAGTGAGTCATCATTGCTTTGAATGTAATAGCCAAGTCCAAACCTATTAGTAGGTAGCTGATAGTGTAGCTAAAATGGAAGTCACCACCCTTGCTCATATATACCTAAGCCATAGCCATGCCAATGGTAGTGCTCAAAGTATCTTAGTACAAACTCAGGATTTGATAAGTAGTGAACATTCATGGTGAATGGTTCATCCTCATCCCTTTCAAGTTTAGGAGCACTATGGGCATAATCTAAACCAGCATATATGAAGTTGGTTTGGTTAGGGTGGAACCCCTAAGGGAACCACTATCCCTATTGGTAGATTTGGGACTCTTGGCCATCCCATGTCTTGCGTAGACTCAATAATTGACATGAAAGTCATGTTCTACACAAGATATTCACCTAACCCTATGTTGGCTAAGTGAACTATCACCTACGGTGTAGATGATATTGTTGATGATGCAAGCAAGGTAGGTTGAGGTACCTCCTCGACTATATCTTGGGGATCTTCCTCCTCCATGGGAGTCAGAATTCCTACAACTGCTATGGTTGGAAGTTCCTTGGGTCCTTCTTCCACTAGGGGTGCTTTCAGCTTCTAAGTATCTTTTGCTTTAGATGTTGAAGGCTTCTCAGAAGCACCAGTAGCTTTGGATGTAGGAGGTGGTACCGACGTGGATGGGTCACCTCACACTGATTTGCTCTTGCTTCTTGGTTGCATGGTCGGGGATGAAGGCCTTATGTATAGGTGTGTTGATGGAAGGACAAATTCCCCTAACAAGTTGACCTAATGCACGTACTTAAATGGCTCTTCATCAGATGGCACCACATGAACTTATCCCTCATGCACATACTTGATGCATTGGTGCAAGATTGAGGGAACACACTACATGTCCCTTATCCAGGGATGCCCTAGAAGGATGTTGTATTGCATCACCCCTTCCAACACATGACACATCATGAGGATGGTCTTATGTCCTACCTTTATAGGTAGCATGAATGTACCCACTATGGAGCACAATGCATCATTAAAAGCCCTTAACATGTAGGAAGTGGGGACAATGTTGGACTTAGGGATCTTCAAGTGCCCTATAGCCTTTGTTGTTATAATGTTGATCGATGAGCCCATGTCGATTAGAACCCGCTTGAATGGTATGTCATTGATAGATGCAATAATGTGCAGAGGTAGGTCTGCTATAGTAGTTGGCACTTATTTGATTTCATGATCATAAAAATGGATCACGGGCTCTTGGCACTACTGCACTTACCCCACAAAATGTGTGAATGCATCTAGGTTCTAGGGCTAGAGCTCGATTGATCTCAAAATCTCCATAAAAGTCTCCCTATGCCTAGGAGATTATTGTATGAGCTCATAAATGGACAACTTGGCTGGAGTCATTTGTAGATTTTATTCTAGTCTACTCCAAATAGTTATCATAGGTCACATTGGTGGACCTGGAGGATTGTTTTACACCTGTCTCTATCGAGGTGCAATCTGGGATATGAATGGGAGTCATTGGAGGCTATGGTTGGCCATATCACTGACTCCTAGTTGCCATATTAACTATCTCAACCATTCTGATGCATCCCTAAATGGGTGGCTCAACTCAAACTTGGTTGACTTGGGTGCCCTAATCTCTAGGGGCCTCATGATTTGGTAATGGGTTCCTGAATATACCCATATCTCTATTATCGAGAACTAGAGGTTGTCAACTTTTAGCTCTCCCTTTTCAATCATGTTTTGCACAATATTCTTGAATCCGATACAATTTTTGATGTCATGCCCCTGTATCCTATGATATGGGTAGTATTGATCTTCCCTATATCCCTTTGGCTTGGGATGGTTAGGGTCAAGAAGTTGCACATCAAGAAATCTTATCCTTTGTGCCTCGCTCAATTGATTAAATATCGATTGCATCGATTCATTTAGAGGCATGTAATAACGAGGTGGTCGATGCTCCCTATTTTAGCCCTGGTTGTTCTTAGGGTCATAGTTGGTCGATGGGGGGAGAGCCTGATAATTCTATGGTTGTTGGTCATTACCTCCCTTGGGCATGCTTAAAACGACCTGATTAACCTGAGCAGGCTTGGCCTACTTCTATTTATTTTTGTCATTCTGATTGTTCTTGCTCCACTCTTTCTTGTTCTAGAGCTTGAGGTCTCCCTCATCGACCTTTATGTCCTCAATAAGCTTGGCTTGAGCCAAGGCTTCTTCGAATGATTCATACTATTGCAGTTGTAATAACAAAGAGATGTGTTTCATGCAACTCTTTACGAACATTCAGATGAGTTCTTCAGTGGGAACAAAGAATGATAGTTTCACCATGATTTTTCTCCACCTATTCCCATAATCCATTACTGGCTCATCATCATATTGTTTTAAGTTAGCCAGATCAGATAGGTTCACCTTCTTCTTGGTGCCAAAGGAGAAGCATTCTAGAAATGCATTCACCAGTTGCTCAAAACTGGTGATGTTATGCTTGGGAAACTGATTGAACCATTGAGTTGTTGTACCTAAGAACATCATGATAAATATTCTAAGCATTAGGGCATCATTTTTCTCAATATGGAAGCACGCATTCATGAAGTTGGTAATGTGTTCTTGCATGTCTTCCTCTCCCTTAAACTTGTCTAGCCTAGGCATCTCAAAGTGCCTAGGATATGCGGGACTCGGGACTGAGGGGCACATAGAGGTTGGTTGTGTATCTTGCTCAATGTCGGCTTCTATCCACATGTGTCCTGCTTCTCGAGAGATTTGACTCTCTCAATGAGTATTTGGTATGCCTTCGAGGAAATAATCTCCTGTTCCTGAAGGTTTACTCATGGTGGTAAGGGAGGTAATTCTATGTTTTGCCTGATTTGGGTGTCTATACTCATCCCCCATGACCATGGATGGAGGTTCAAGGTATGTTTGTTCTTGATCTTCCATCCCTACCTAGTCCTCATTGAATTGTGTTTGTTCAAGGTCCAGGTGTTGTTGATGTTGTGAAGCATGGTGAGTATGCTCATTTCTTTATCTAGTGCTTCTCTCCTACTGAGAATCGATACATCTTTCATGTTGGTATTTCTCACCACCTATGTGTGCATCAGCTTGAGCTAACCTATCTTCTAGCTCTTCATGCTCAGCCCTTTCCTCTCTTGAGCATTGCTCTTGTAGGTGTAGGCACCTTTTCCTATGTTCTTCTTGCTCAAGATCTTCCACATGCTCTCGCTCAATGCGTAGCACTTCTTCTAACCTATGTATGCGGTCGAACCGACCTGCTACTAAAGGTTCATGTCTCTCTAACTCCATGCAAGGAGTTCTAATGTTTAGGCCCCTCGAGGAGGCTCCTATTGTGTTCTTTCCCTTGTCTACTAGGGTGACTTGTTTTGTGTGTTGTGACCTATGTTGCGTACCCCCATGGTCAGAGGTAGTGTAGGTGCTTCGGGGCTACTTGGAAGCTTCCCTGGTTCATTGGTGTGTCTAGTAGTGATGCTACACAAACTTCCTAAGGTAGAATGTGTGGTAGTAATGCTTCTTGGAGATGGTCTTGAGGGAACTCGATCCAACTCATCAAGCTATCTAGTTCTCCATGGCTGATCCGATGGAGTCCCATTAACACCAATGAGATTGTAATCTAGAGGTACCCTCCCATATTCAGGGAGGCTATAGGATGTCCTTGGTCTATGATTGGGTGCAATCCTAGTGTCTTACCCCTTAGTGGGCTGATCTATCCTAAATGTATCATGTGAAGTTTGGGGTCTTGCAACCCCTGCATGCCTATGTGATGATGGAGGTCTTGATGCCTTTGCATGCCTATGTGATGAGGAAGGCCTTGAGGCCTCCTCATGTCTATGTGATGAGGGAGGTCATGATGCCTCTACATGTCTGTGTGATGAGGAAGGCCTTGAGGCCTCCTCATGTCTATGTGATGAGGGAGGTTGTGATGCCTCCATATGTCTGAGTGATGAGGAAGGCCTTGAAGGCTCCTCATGTCATGTGAGAACAAAGAAGAGGCATGATGCCTCCATATGTTTGAGTGATGAGAGAGGCCATGAGGTCTCCTCATGTCTATGTGATGAGGAACCAGGATGTGGCTCTCTCACTGGGGTTTCTCGAGGAGTCCCCCCAAGGGTTGAGTTGTCACCCCTAAGACTTGCCAAACTTCATTCGATGACACTGTGGGTGGGTGGTTCAATGCTAGTGTGACTATGAGTGTGAGGAGCATTAGTTTCCCCCTCGATGTTGGACCGAGGGTGGTTGCTCCGTGTGTATACCATGATGATTATGAGTTATCTTCTTAAGTAGATTCCAAACCACACAAGCAAAGCAAGCAGATGTTTATCTCATTTAAGGTTTGAGTTTTGTTGGTTCTCTTTGAGCACGAGATCCCCAACCTTAAAGTCTCTTAGGTGGACTTTATTATGATAAGCTTGTGTTAGATGATATTGGTATATGTAGAGATGCTCGAGAGCATTGATGCGGCATTCATTAAGAAGGGTCAATTGATCAAGGTGAGCTTGCTGTGTGGTGTCATCATTGATGTATTGTTGTGGCTGCCCCACAACATACCCCAAAATTAGGGACCCACCTTTTTGCATGTTTTTCAAAAATACTGAAGTGGCCCATATGCTAAAGATCAAAGAAAAAACAAAACACCGCAAGGAGAAAAAAGTGTCGCGATATCACGACATGTTGCATTTTCACGGTCCAAAGCAAAGAGAAAAGCAAGGAGGAAAAAGTGTCATGATATCGCGACATGTTGCATGGTCACGACCAAAAGAGAAAAAGTGTCACGATATCACGACATGTTGCATTGTCACGGCCAAAAGGGAAAAAGTGTCGCGATATCACGACATGTTGCATTATCGCGGCCAAAAGGGAAAAAGTGTCGCGATATCGCGACATGTTGCATTGTCACGACCAAAAGAGAAAAAGTGTCGTGATATCGTGACATGTTGCATGGTTGTAGCCAAAAGAGAAAAAGTGTCACGATATCGTGACATGTTGCATTTTTGTGACCAAAAGAGAAGAGAAAGAACAAGAAAGAAAAGGTGTCACGATATTGCGACATGTTGCATTGTCACGGCCAAAAGAGAAAAAGTGTCACGATATCGCGACATGTTGCATGGTCATAGCCAAAAGAGAAAAAGTGTTGCAATATCGTGACATGTTGCATTGTTGCAGCCAAAAGGGAAAAAATGTCCCGATATCACGACATGTTGTATTGTCGCGGCTAAAAGGGAAAAAGTGTCGTGATATCACGACATGTTGCATTGTCATGGCCAAAAGAGAAAAAGTGTCACGATATCACGACATGTTGCATTGTCGCGGCCAAAAGAGAAAAAAATGTCACGATATCGCGACATGTTGCATTTTCGTGGTCCAAAGCAAAGAGAAAAGCAAGGAGGAAAAAGTGTCGTGATATTGTGACATGTTGCATTTTCATGGCTCAAAAAGGGCAAGCAGCAAGAGAAACAAAAGTGTCGCGATATCGCGACATGTTACATTCTCGTGGCTAAAAGCAACAAAAGAGAGCAAGGAGGCAAAAGTGTCGCGATATCACGACATGTTGCATTTTCATGACTCAAAAGGGGCAGGCAGGATAGTGAAACTGAAGACTGCATAGTGACGTGGACATAAGGACAAAATCCAATGAATAAGACAAAACATTACATAAGGAATCTTTAATGATTTGAAATCATTTAAGATGGTCGTTACACACGGAAGGAAATAGACGCAAGCCCATGTGGAGAAAATGAAATGAAGGGCCACAAAATAGAAATGAAAAGCCTTTTTGGAAACCAAAACACATGCATGCACAAGGGAAGGTGAAACGAACAACCATTGGAAAATGAAATGAAAAGCTTCCTGAAAATTTTAAATATGCCAGGCAAGGATGTTTTGAGGGGTTGGAAACTGCTGTGAGCAGAGTTGCAGATTTGAAGGCAAGAGGGCCATTCTGGATCTGTTTGACTCATTTTCTTCCATTGACTGGTTTGGGAAAACCAAAATTTTTTGTTATTGTAAAATGACAAATTTTTAATACAGAAAGTTTCAGAAAGTTGCATCTTATGGACAAGAAAGGAGTCATTTTCTGCATGCAAGATTAAATGTCTATTTTTCCCCTTTTCAGATTTTAGGCTTGTAAATGGAGTTTATGCAAGTTTTCTTGGTTGTTTCATGCAAGATCAGATTGAGGTGATATGGGAGTTGCGATTCAAGATTGAAATTGACATAGATGTGCACCTAAGTTAGACGAGTATTGGCATGGGTGGCTGGGTCTATAGCCACAAGCTCCTCGAGTGCTCGAGCTAGACCATGTAATGCATCCTCATAAAAGAAGTGCATAGGGAGATTAGGGATCTGAACCCAGATTGGAGAATAATTTATGCTCTATGTTTTTGGGTCAAAATTTGACTCCTATTTCCTTAGGAACAAGCTTCACCTTCTGAAGAACCATAGACCTCTAGGCAATAAGCATTCTATGTCCTCCCTTGTATTAATTTGTATCATGAAAAATCCCTTGGACATTGCAAAGAGTTCCAAACTCCCTGGGGTTTTCCATTTTGTTGATGCCCAACACTGGATTGAGTCCATATTCGGGTGTCATCTGATGAATTTTCCCATAAGGGAAAAGGAATCACGTGTCACATAGTCTTATATGAGCTATTTAGGATACAACACATCGTATCCTTGCGTGACAAAGCCACTTGAACTAGCCATGGGTTGTCTACATTTACTTTGTAGGAGCTCTATGAAGGACGTTTGGCCATAAATTTTCCCACCATGGTCTTGTTTGTCAGGGGGGTCTTTCCCATTTTTAGCCCAAAAATTTGCGCACTACTTTCCTCAAGGCTTATGGATTCACACCTTAGAGGGGAATGGAAGAATGAGTGGTCTACACCTCAAAAGAGAGGTACTTAATCATACCTTCTATATATGGTGATTTTTTGATGAATGGGTTTTGGGTTCACCAAGAAATATTTATGGCTATTTACGAGCCTAGGTTTTGGGATTTGTTTTTATGAATTCATTTTAGTCAAATCACACATACACCTAAGTCTGGCCAATATGCAAACTATGCTATCTTATATGCAATTTTCATTCAAATACAAGCAACCAAATACAAGAAACAAAATGTAAAAACTAATACAACACTTAAAAGTGATCACACACTCTTACCTGTATCAGGATGTCTGATGAAGAGTCTAAAATTTGTGTGCAATCTCGATCGTATGTTGCAAGCCAATATCGTACTACGATTTTGCAAGATCGTATACGATCTATGATATCCTATTATGATAAGGAACCTAGTATTCTGATTTCGATAGAAATCAACATATTACTAGGTAGAGAATAGAAGACAAGAGTAATGTGTTCTACTAATATTTTTAAGATGTAATGAAGTGCTTCAGATAATATTAGTGATATAGATTGATGAAGTGAAAGTTTTATAGCTATAAAATATGAAATTATACGCGACTACATGAAATTAGGTGAACACCAGTAATGCCTATGAATATAATTAATGCTTATATGAGGGATAGTACTAAATGAAATAGAAATCTACTTAAACAACTATCAGAAACGTAAACTAAAACTCAGGGTTTCCCCCAAGTAGATTGCAGGCAATACCATAGCATTCCTAGCAGGATTGTAAATAGAACTGGTGATCTCGTACACCGAACTAGCGATATCATCATATGACCACATCTTCGATCTGCAACACCATCAACTGATCTGCAATGATAGTCTTTGATCCTGCAAATTGCAACAAGAATGCAAGGAACAAAAAAGTGTAGAATTTAAGTGAGAGTATCTTGAAATGCGAGGGGAAAATTCAAATTATTTGAGCCTGATTAAATAGACAGGGAGGACTAACCAAAATAGGGGAAGGGGATCATTTTGTTACAACCTCTTCCCAATAGAGCAAAATTGGATAAATTTGATTTTGGGTTTCATGCGTAGTTACGCAGACAGGGATAAAAGATGTTAAACAAAACTGGTCATTTTCTAAGTTTGATTTTTTTTGTTTTTAACCAAGATCGTATTATGATCTGCAATATCATACACCAATCATAGAAATCAGATGACAGGAATCGTTCTACGATTCTGTTGATCGTCCACCGATCCTGCTAGTCGTAGTATGATCTCTACCATTCAACACTATTTTTGAGGCACATAAATGCAACATTTATTATTTTTCATTATTTTTTCTTTTTATGCAAGTGGGTCATTTTTAGGGTGCTACATTTTACCCCCTCTTTAATGTAATTTAAGAAGAAAATACGTTAAAGAAAAGTGTAGCATGCTTTACGAGAAAGCAAAATTTCATTGCAGTTTTTATTTTTTATTTTTTTATTTTTTTGTTGATAATTTTAGGTTTTTAATGTGAGTTGTCAAATTGTGATGTTTATGGTGTCCCCTTCGAGTTTTGGCACCCACTTGGACATTTTGGGTGAAAAACTCAAAAAAGCAAGGATAAAAAAAAAGAAAAGTTAGAAGTTCTTAATTCATTTTATCTTTTACTATTTTCTATCCTGTGCTTTGAAGGAAACATGGTGGGAGCTACCCATCACACAGATTTGGTTTAGGCAGGAGACGGAGCACTTCGGGTAAGAATGTTTTACTTGTTTTCTTTCAATTTTACATTGTTTTTTCTTAAAGTTTATTAAATTTAATTTTTTAGGGCACGGTTGCCATTGCATAGACCTAGCTGCAAAATCATAATGATTTCACAAAATTGTAACGATTTTGCAAAATCATAATGATTTCGCAATACTGTGTCAGACGATATTGAAGAACTCGATGCGGTTTTGATAAAATCAAAATGATATTTGACAAAATTGTATATGATATTGCCGATTTTGATACAATTTTGAACTTACTTTATTTTGATCAAATGTTTTAAATTTGGTTACTAATATTTTGTTATTTTATGTTTGATTTTGACAGTTGGAGGAGCTAAATAATATGGAGTGGAGATATGGCACTTTCCAGGAAGAAATGACATTTCAGACCTAGAGCTGGCCTGTCTAGAGGCAATGGGTCTGAAACATGTGGTGCAAATGCCACAAATTGATATTGAAATGAGGGTATTGATAGCTTTGGTGGAGAGGTGGTATCCAAAATCATCCTGTTTCTAATTATCGATAAGGGAGATGACTCCTACCTTGGAGGATGTCTAATAGATTTTATGGTTACCACTGAGGGGTGTTCGAATAGCTGCATTTGGCAACCAAGGCCAGACAATGAGGATATTGATGAGAGACCCTGGCTTTGTATTGAAGAAGGGTGGGGTTATGATTGAGAGGATCAACAGGATAGGGGTCTAGGACTGTGACACCGACTTAGACATGTCAAATGAGCTGTTATGAGTAGTGCAACAAATCAATTTCTATCAGAACCTATATTTCATATTGGTCCCTACAGATCAAAGAGAGCCTCTCCCTATAGATATTGTAGAGACGATAAGCGTTGGGTCATCCCACTCTTCATCCATAGCGACCTCTTCTAGGACTGCTATGGAGACATGAGAGATGCCACCACCACCTCCACCCCCTAGCAGAGAGGATGAGGTATAAAGCTCTAGGGCTTCTAGGGAGTGAGCCTAGATACTTGTACAATTGTATGATATATCTGACTAAGTATGCCAATTTTGAGGATTGTGAGATATCAGTCTAATTCTATTTTTGTATATATATATATATATAGATATTTTTGTTTTTGTGATTTCATGTTTTTTGTTTGATTAGTTTTGCATTTTAATTTTTGGATGATGAGATGTTATTAATCATGCTTTAAAAATGATAAATGGATTATTTAAAAATGATTTAATTTTGAAAATGTGTTTTTGAAAAAGGTGTTTTGGAATAATGATAAATTTTGGTAGATTTTAGCAATGAACCTCAAAGGATGTTATGCTGTTATGAGACTATTGGTGGAGTTCAAATCTTGCTAAGTATCGAAGCAAATCCTGTTTGTGAGGAATGTTTTGATATTGCTAAAGTGGTTGCATGCTTAAGAATAATATTAAGGCTTTTGTAATGAAAAGAATATGTGTGATGTTTGTTTGAGAAGAATGTATTTGATAAATTTTTGTGAAATATATTGATAAAAGCATGAAAATTTTGAAGGATGATTTGCACTAGGCATAAAATTCCTAAGTGTGAAATTTGAAGAAAATAGTTACTTAGGAATTATACCATCATCGCGAAAATAAAAATGAAATGCAAGATGATATAAATTTTGTGTGTTCTTTTTTTATTTTAAATGCAAAATTAGTGTTTGATAAATTATTACGTCACATATTCAAAAGATTTTTATAATAGTTTTATGAAATCATTGTTTGGGCATGAAAAATTACAAAGATGACTTGCACTAGGCATAAAATTCCTAAGTGTGAAATTTGAAGAGAAATAGTTACTTAGGAACTATACCATCATTGCGAAAATCAAAATGAAATGCAGGATGATATAAATTTTATGTTTTGTAATAGATATAGTTGAAATAAATTATTGTGCTATGATGATAAAATAATTTATATGAACTAATGTAAAGACTTGAATTTTATTATCTAACAAAATTCCAAAGAAATATTTTAACTTACTTTTAAGACAAATTCAAATTTATCTAAAACCAGTGTGTGAAAAGTGAATTCATTATTTGTTTGGCTTGTCATGATGATACAAAATATCTCAAGCAATAAATGTGTGTGCTTTATGAAGTTAATTTACCGATTTTGAGTAAGGTAATGATAAAGCAAAATTTGAATGAACCAATGTGTGTGCAAGTGAAAGGTTCACTTAACCATGATTTTGTGCATGCATTGGTACTGAACTACTATGTAAATCAAATTACCAAAAGCTAGCTTATCCATAAGAAGACATTGGTTTGTACAAAAGAAGGTCGCTTATGTGACAAACATGTCACCATGTGAAAAGGAATTACCCAATGTCAAGCAAGTTGGGCACAAATCACCTGTTATGGGGTTTACCTCATGGTTTTCGAATAACTGAGAAATTCCAGGGATTCAAGTTCAATACTCCTTTATTTTCTTCACATTTATAGGATATGGATTTATTTTTCAGTTTTGAACAAGGGGATTTTATTGCTTTGGAATATTTTTATTGTTTTTCTCTTTTTCTTTTCGTTCTTTTTCTTTTTCTTTTTCTCTTTCTTTATTTTTCTTTATTTTTTGGGATACTTGCCCATATTAGACGTAGAGCAAGGGATTTTATTCGGGTAGGGAGGAGCTTGTCATTTTTCCAATTTCTCAGTATTCTAGACCATGCACACGATAGGATAGCAAGAAAAACTTTTTCACTTAAGGTATTAAGATTTACAAAGGAGTATCACTTTATCGAATTTGCAACAAATCAATTTAATATGTAAGAATGTGTCCTTGGTTCAAGAAGTAGCAAAATCATTTACAATACTCAAAATTATTTAATGAAGTAATGATGTTCTTTGGTACAAAAGATATTGATAATCAAAATAACAAAATCCAAAACTTATTAAATATGTGATTTTTAGTGCATGGTTTAAGATAACCTTTGAATTAATCTTAAGTAAATGAAAATATAACGTGCAATCCTAGTAAATAATATATGTAGATATAATGATCTAATAATGATTTTGGAAATATTTTTTATAGATTTTATAATTTTTTTGGTTATTTTTGAGGGCATATTGAAAAAAATTATTTACAACTATGTACAATGATAAGAGCTTTTGGCTTTATGCATAATATATTTTCAGATGCATAATATTCATGGGTTCCTTGAGGTCCTTTCCATCCAAGGTAGCCAATTTGTATGCACTTGATCCAAATTTGGCAGTGATGATAAACTGTCCAAGCCAATTAGGCTGGAATTTTCCTTTAAGGTCTTTTCTTGCATTAGTATTTTTTTAATTTTCTTTTAAGACTAGATCACCAATTTCAAAAGATCGATTATGGACTTTTTTTGAATATGATATTTTATGTTTGTCTTAGTAGGCATGAAGATGCTCTAAAGCATGGATGCACTTTTCTTCTAGAAGATCCAACTGACTTAATCTACCAGCATGATATTCATCCCCTACTTTGGCATATTGAAGTAGAAGAGCTAAAGAAGGAACTTCTAACTCAAATGGAAAAACTGCTTCAACACCATAGACCAAGATAAAAGGTGAAGCACCTGTAGGAGTACAAACACTAGTTTGATAAGCCCACAAGGCGGGATATAATTGTATATGCCAGTCACAACCTGTTTTATTAACTAATATTTTAAGATTTTGATCAATGTTTTTTTTTTTTTATAGCGAAAAACCCCTTGCGGTGTTGGCAATTTTGGGTACTTTGGGTACATTGCCTTTGCTCAAGTGTATAAGTTGTCATTGATGTCAAGAAGCTTTTGAAGGAATTTGATTTGATGTAAAATAATTTGTTTTGATGAAGGTTACGACTTGATAGGTTCGAAAGAAAGAAAGTTGGAAAAGTGTCACGATATCGCGACATGTCGCATTTTCATGACTTAAGCAAGAGAGAGAAAGCAAGTTAGAAAAGTGTTGCGATATCGCGACATGTTGCAGTTTTGCGACTCAAAGAGGAGAGAGAATGTACGAGTCAGAAATGTCGTGATTTCGTGACATATTGCAAGGAAGGTTGTACGGACAAAAAAGTGTCATGATTTTGTGACATGTTTAGGAGAGAGAGTCCGAAAGAAAAAGTGTCACGATTTCGTGACATAATGTAGAAGAGAGAGTCCATAGTGTGAATTGTCGTGATTTCATGACAAGTTTAAAGAGAGAGAAAGTAACACAAAAAGTGTCGTGATTTCACAACATGCTACAGATGAAAATGTTCCAAGTAAGAACTGTCACAATTTCGTGACATGTAGCAAAGGAAAGTGTTCCAAGTGAGAACTGTCACGATTTCATGACATACAACAGAGGAAAGAGTTCAAAGTGAGAACTGTCATGATTTCATGACAGGTTGAAGAAAAAGCGTACGGATGCAGGAAGTGTCATGATTTTGTGACAGGTTGAAGAGAAAGCTTACGGTTGCAGAATGTGTCACAATTTTACGATAGAAATAGAAAGCAGGTCTTCAACAGGGAGAAGTGTCATGATTTCATGACAAAAGCAGAGAGGAAGGCTATGAAGATAGAAGTGTCGTGATTTCATGACAGAAGTGAAGATGAAGTCTGCAGAGGCAGAAGTGTCATGATTTCATGACAAAAGTAGAAAGGAGGTCGACGAAGGAAGAAGTGTCGTGATATCACGACAACAGAAAAGTTGATGCTGACAAAGACAGAAGTGTCGCGATATCATGACAAGAGCTTAGTTGAAGTCGACAAAGGCTGAAGTGTCACGATATCACGACAAAAGCCAAAAGAAAGTGTACGGTTGCAAAAGTGTCGCAATATCGCAACATGTTGTAGTTTTGTGGCAGAAGCTACAAAAGAGTTACAGAGGCAGTGAAGTCGACAAAGTCAAATTTTAGCCGACGAACATTAGGGCTTGTAGTCGATGAAGATTAGGGTTTGCATTTGGTATAACAGTCGACTAAGATTAAAGTTTTCATTATGAAAATTTTGTTATAAAAGGAGGGCTGTTGGGAGAAGTTGATGGGTTGTTGAAGTGCGACGTTCGTAGATAGTGCACAGAGCAAGAAGTTCGATCGTCGAGAGCAAAGTGCAAAATTCGATCATAGTGTGCAGAGTGCATTTCGTCGAATCATTCTAAGTGTGAAAGATTACAAAGGAAGCAGAGAGTGCAAAGACGGCGCTGCTGTGATTGCACAGAGGTACAAAGGTTGAAGTTCGACCAAGTGCAACTGTGATTGCGTAAAGAGAGCAGAGGGCATAGAGAGCACAAAGGGCAAAGATGAATGTGAAGTGCTGCTGCTTGAGGACAGAGGTGCATTGGTTCTTTGAGAAGAACCTGAGGATAGGTTTGGCAAGTCTTTGAGAAGGCTTGTGTGCAGAGGTTTGATTTGTTCAAAGTTGGACAAATCTGATAGACAGAGGAAGAATTGTACTAGATCGAATGACTGTGTTTGTTATAGGTTGCTGAGCTACTGTGGACATGATCATAGAAGGCAGAGGTCTCTTAGGCTAAGCATTGAGGATAGAAGGTCTTCGATGGAAAGGAGTTCCATGTGCTGGCAAGAGGTAGAGGCAGTTGATCTTCTGAGGGATCATTTCTAGAGCAGAGGGGAAGGTATCTCCTTTGAGCTGAGGCTCATAAACATTGTAATTGGGAAGGATTCCTAAAGAACTTTGAGATAACTTTTAGAGAAAAGTTTTGTGGATGTAACCCAGCCATTCTGGGTGAACCACGTTAAAATTGATGTCACTTTGTGGATGGTTTTTTGCATTGCTTTGATATTGCTTTGGGTATATTGCTTTACTGTTTTGAAATATAAAAGAAAAAATAAAAAGAGGTCTTATACTGTTCACCCCCCCTCAGTATAAGCTTGTGTTCTTCAATTGGTATCAGAGTAGGTGCCTTCGAAAATTTTAACAACTTGAAGGAAAAGCTAGTAAAGAACACAATGGATTATTCAAGTGGCAATGTAGCACCTATTATTGATGGGTCATATTTTGGTCTTTAGAGTGCAAGGATGAAGGTTCATCTAATGGCACTTGGTAATGAGGTATGGGAAGTAATTGAAGATGAGTACACTATTCCTGTACATGGTCCAAATACTAAAGAAGAAAGGCTCCTACATCACAACAATTCAAAAGCAATGAATGCAATTCTGAAAGGCTTACAGAAAGCAAATCTCACCAAAGTGATTCACTGCAAGACAACTAGTGAAATGTGGAAACAGTTGCAGGTGGTTCATATAGGTGATACAAATGTCAGAAAGGCCAAGTTGAGACACTTCAAAGGTATGTTTGAACAACTCAAGATGAATGATGATGAAAATATTAGTGACTACATGCTTCGTATGGATGAGGTTGTTAACTCCATGAAAGACTTAGGTCTTGAGCTTGCTGAAAATGATGTTTGTGATAAGATTTTAAGATCTCTTCCTAATAGATTTAGTGAATTTTTTTTTGCTATTGAGGAAGCTAAAGATTTGGATAAGTTGAAAAAGGATGAGCTCCATAGTATACTTGTAGCATTTGAGTTGAGAACTCAAGTGAAGGTTGATGTCAAGAAAGAGGCAGCTTTCAAGGCTACCAAGAAATCCAAGGGTAAACAACTTCAAGAGAGTGATGAGTCTTCTAGTGATGAAGAGGCATATTACAACAAGAAATGCAAGTTCTTAGAAAGCACAAAAGCATGAAAAATATAAGATGTTTCAATTGTGGAAAGTTTGGTCATTATGCTATTGACTGTATTGTTCTCAAGAATGAAAGTGATGAAGATAAACAGGATTCTAAGAGCAAGGATTCTGAAAAGCACAAGCATCACAGGAAGAAAAAAGATGAGCACAACAATAAAGGAAAGAGGTATTCTCACAAGCACAAGAAGAGTTTCTACCTAGACAAAGCAAGTAAGTGTTCTAGTAGTGATAGTGAAATTTCTTCAAGTGATGATGAAAATGAGATGTTGTTCATATCAAAAAAAGAGGGAGAACCGAAACATAGATTCATTATCATGAAATGTCTTAGATGTGGAAATTTTGGTCACCTTGAGGATGATTGTACAAATAATGATTTGGTTTCTAGTATGTATGATGATGCTTAAAAAAACTATAAGGAAGATGCTTGTATGGTTTTTGAAAAATGTAGCACCTCTAGTGATAAGAAATCTGGAAAAGGCTTTGATGATTCAGAAAGCAAACAAATAAAGGATCTTGAAAGTGAACTTATTAATGCTCTTAGTGCTTTGAAAAAGGAAAGAAAGAAGAATGATAGACTCAAGGATAAGTTAGATGAATTTTGTATGGAGAGATATGATCTTATAGAAAATCTTGATTTCTCTATAGCTAAGACACAAGAACTCAAGGATGAGTTAGAATCTAAGGTTCTTGAGTATAGTGAGTTAGAATAGAAAATGTCTTCTTTGAAAGAAGAAACTAAAGAGTACAAGGATAAGCTTTACAGGTTTCAAGATAGCTCCAAAAAGGTTAAGTCACTCATCAAAGGTCAAAGAAAAATAACAAATAAAACAGGCCTTGGTTTTGTTAAGCCACACAAGGAACAAGTTGGAAAGTCTAGTAAGAGACTCCAAAAGGAAGAGAGTTCTGATGAGGAAAGTATTTTAGATCATGAGTCCTTGAATGATATATGCGCAAAAATAGAAAACAGATCTCAAAATGAGAAGAAGAAGTTTTTAGGACCCAAGAGGTCAAATAAAAGAAAATTTCAAGGCAGATGTTTTGCGTGTCACAAGATCGATCACATGGCTTCACATTGCATGGCTCAAGTGAAGAAGGTAAATGATAGTTTCAGAAGTGCTAGTTACTTTCAAGGGTATTGCTACTCTTGTCAACAATTTTGGCACAAGGCAGTTTATTGCAAGGCAAATAACAGGAACATGTTTGGTCAGAACAGGTTTGGCCAGAACAGGTTTGGTCAGAACTGGTGGATTCAAAGATTAGGTTTACCTCAGAGAAACAACATCATCAAGTGTTTCAAGTGCAAAAATGAAGGTCACAAAATCAGAGAGTGTAGAGTTGAAATTCCAGAATACAGGAATAGGAACAGTGGCATGATCATGTCCAAGGATCAAGGCATGAACAAGAATAGGGAAGAGAACAAGAACAAGAACAGTGACAAGAACAGGAATACAGGCAAAGAGTTCAAGAGAAGGCCTGGCAAGAAAATTATAGATGTTAATGATGATCAGTGCTTAATGGGAGTTTGAATCCCACCCCAGAATTAATCACCTCATCAGGAGGTGGGGGAGGGACTAAGCTAAGAGGCTCATTCTTAGTCTCGAGCCCCAAAGGTGACCATTTGCCATTGATGACAAAGGGGGAGAGATATGAGTAAGGGGGAGAGCTTCAAGTAAAGAGGAAAGCTTCAAGTTAGGGGGAGCAAAACTTCAAAGGAATATTCTTAGTTGTGGGCATAGTTTCTCAGTTGTTAGCACAGTTGGTTTCAATTTTGGCTCTTGAGACGTGTTTTCAGTAAAGGTTTGCCATCAATGACAAAGGGGGAGATTGTTGGCAATTTTGGGTACTTTGGGTACATTGCCTTTGCTCAAGTGTATAAGTTGTCATTGATGTCAAGAAGCTTTTGAAGGAATTTGATTTGATGTAAAATAATTTGTTTTGATGAAGGTTACGGCTTGACAGGTTCGAAAGAAAGTAAGTTGGAAAAGTGTCATGATATCACGACATGTCACACCGAACATGGGGGTTCTACACCATCAAAGTCACCCGAGGGTCGCACCTGACCCTGCCCGCACCAACATTATCAATTGGATTTTGGATACCCAATTCAGATTTTTGGTAGGGTGGAGATTTGAACCCGAGACATCCCTTGGAGGATTGCCATCTCCTCTCCAACTCACCTACAACACCTGGGTAGATTTTGATCAATGTTTTATTAGATGCTTCAGCTTGGCCGTTTCCTTGTGGATAGTAAGGAGTAGACCATCTATGTTGAATTTTATATTTTTGACGTAATTTTTTAACATATTTGTTCTTAAATCATGTGCCATTATCTGAAATGAAATTATATGGAATTCTAAATCTGCAAATGATTTGATTGAAAATAAATTTAGAAAATTGAATTCCTGTGCAAGAAGCTAAAGGTATAGCTTCAAACCACTTTGTAAAATATTATGTTGCAATTATTATAAATTTATGGCCATCAGATGAGATAGGATTTATTTTACCAATAATGTCTAAACCCTATTTAGAGAAGGGCCAAGGAGAGGCTATGGTGTGGATTTCTTGAGCAGGAGTATGGACAAGGTCAGCATGTATTTGAAACTTGTCACAATGACACACATAATCATTAGCATATTTTTCCATGGAAGGCCAAAAATAGACCATTCTAAGGAGATTTTTAGCAATGGCACTTCCACTAAAGTGACCTCCACAGGATCCATCATGGGCTTCACTTAAGGCTTTCTTAGATTCTCTAGGTTTGGACATCTTAACAAGATACATTCAAAGGATATTCTATATAGGGTATTACCAACAATTACAAAGTGGAAAGCTTGATAATGTAGCAAACTATGTTGGTTTCTATCTAATCCTTCAGGGAAAGTCCCATTCTACAAAAAGTTAAAGATATCTATGTACCAAGGTTCTGGGGTGATCTCATTAATCAAAAAAACATCCAATGGCTTTAAGTAGGATTTAGAGAAAGTGGGTTCTTAGAGTTATGAATAATGATAGTAGCATATTCATCATCCAACTCCAAAGGTAACAAAGAGGTAGTCACAACCATAGCATCGACGAAACAGTTGCTAGTTCTAGGAATGTCTTCTAAAGTCATCTTTTCAAAAAATGAAATAAGATTAAGCACATACTCTTTATAAGGATGAAGTTTCTCATATCGTGTTTGATAAAATTTATTGATTTGTTTATCACAAGTTGAGAATATCCAAAAAATAATAAAACTTTAATATTTAAAGCTAAAGCGGCTCGTAATCCAAGGATTAGAGCCTCATATTTTGCAGTGTTATTAGTACAAGTAAACTATAACTTAAAGGATAAAGGTATTACGTGATTTTTAGGAGATATTAATATAATATTGACACCTGCACCACTCATACATCTAGCTCCATAAAAAAACAATGTCCAAGTTTTAGAATGATCTTCTTCTAAATAAAGACGTTCATCTAGAAATCCAATATTCATGGGGTGAGTAGACTCTAAAGGTGCAACAACTATCTGATCTGCTATAACTAGGCCTTTTATGGATTTTTGGCCAATAAATGTGAGTTCAAACTCACTAAGAGTAAGAACCCACTTAGTTGTGCGTCTTGATAAGTATAGTCTACTCATCAAGCACCTCAATGGATTAGATTTAGCAATGACATATGTTTTATGACTAAGCATATAATGATGCAAATTTTGCGTAGAAAATACAACTACTAAACAAATTTTTTCTAATGGAGTATAACTTGTTTCATAACTTATTAAATTTCTACTTATGTAGTATGTGGCTCGTTCTTTCTTTTCATCATCAATTTGAGCCAACATAGCTCCAAGTGCAAGTTCCGAAGAAAAAATATATAAAATGAAAGGACAATCTAGTCTAGGTGGAACAAGCATTGGAGGGTTGAGGAGATATTGTTTAATACTATCAAAAGCTTCTTTAACATTCCTTATCCCATTGGAAATAAATGTTTTTCTTGAGCAATTTAAGAAAAGGTTTTGTTCTATCTGCCAACTTATCAATGAAGCGACGAATAACTTGTAATTTTGCTTGTAAGATTCTTAATTATGATATATTTTTAGGAGGTGGCATCATCGATAGCCTTAATATTTAAAGGATCTATCTCAATGCCTCACATAGAAACAATAACTCCCAATAATTTTCTAGATTTCACTTCAAATATACATTTTTTTGGGTTTAAACATATCAGATATTCTCTTAATCTGTCAAACACTTTTCTTAAATAATTAATGTGATCATATTCTTTAGTTGAGTGAGCTATAATGTCATTGACATAATCATGCTAAATATCATACATCATATTATGAAAAATGTATGTCATAGCTCTTTGATAAGTTTCTCCAATTTTCTTTAAACCGAAGGGCATGGATTTCTAACAAAATGTCCCCCAAGGTGTAATAAAAGTTGTTTTATCTTGGTCTTCAGGAGCTATTCTAATTTGGTTATATCCTAAAAACCATCCATAAGGGACAACATCCCAATCCTAGCTATAAAATCTATGATTTGATCCATATTAGGGAGAGGAAAGTCATCTTTAGGGCATGCAACATTAATATCTCTAAAATCTATGTAGACCCTAATTTTAGTGGCTTCTTTCTTAGTTACTGGAACAAAATTTGATATCCATTCATCATATTCAATAGCTTGTATAAAATTTACATTCAAAAGCTTCTCTAATTCACTTTTAACTAGTAGTGCTACTTTAGGATGCATTTTTCTAAGTTTTTGTTTTACAGGTTTAGCATCGAGACACACTACTAGATGGTGCACAACTACAGAGGGATCTAAGCCTGGCATATCTACGTATGTCCAAGCAAAGGAATAAGGATATTCGGTAAGAAATTCAATATACAAATTTTGTTTTTCTTCACTTAACTCAAATCCAATTTTGACCATGCGAGGGTTCTCTTCTATTTTGATGTTGGTTTTTATGAAATTTTCTACAACAATATTTAGCTCTCTTTCAAAGTTGGGAGGTGTGGGTGATACCCCCATTTCTTGTAATTATTTGAATGTACATTTAGCTAATTATTCTTGTGGAGTAGTAGCTTCTATGTGAGCTACACATGACATTGATCCATCAAAG
Source organism: Wollemia nobilis (assembly GCA_028583015.1). Lineage (NCBI taxonomy): Eukaryota > Viridiplantae > Streptophyta > Pinopsida > Araucariales > Araucariaceae > Wollemia > Wollemia nobilis. The sequence continues at coordinate 7,365,779 of JAQPPZ010000040.1, forward strand.
AAAAAATTATTCCTTAGAACTTCATCAAGAGATATATCATGAAAAATATCCCCCTCTAAACATTCATCTAAAGAAGCAATCATTTCTAGATAAACCATAGTCAACTGATTTACAACTTCTTTACCATGCTTTTGTAAAGGGTGTTGAAATATGTCCAAATTATGATTTGCATTTTGATTTTGAGATTTTTGTGTATTATTTTGAGCATATTTTGGTGGGAATTTTTCTACTTCCATTTTTCCATTGTCAATTAGATCTTGTATCATGTGTTTCAATATTTTACATGAGTTTATTGAATGACCATTAGCTCTATGGAAGTTACAATGTAAATCAGCTCTAAATCCAGCTATAGTTGTATCATGTTGTCTTGTTTTAGGCAATCGTATCAAACCTTGTTCCAATAGTTGAAGTAAAATCATAGTTAAAGGCTGATTTAATCTTGTAAATTCTCTTGGTGGTTTATCAGGAACTTTGAATAAAATTTTCTTCACAACTTTTGCAAGATTAACATTTGAGTTATTTCTACTATTAGTAACTCCATCACCTACTAATTGTTTGTATTTGTATTGATTCTTAGAAGTTTTATCTTCATATTTCTTCTTAAATTGACCTCTCTTGATAAGAGCATCTTCTACCCTTCTTGCTAAATCAATGGCTTGATCTAAGGTGGTTACTATAGCAGTAGAAAGTTCATAAGATAATTTTTCTTGCAAATTACCTATAAATATGTCCAACATTTCATGATGAGGTAATGCAAAGTGTAATTTTCCCAAAATTTATCTCAATTTATCCAAGAATTCTATAAAACTTTCATATTTCCCTTGTTTCAAGTTGTATAAATCTTTAATGGTCACATGCATTTCTCTATAGGCACCAAATTGATGAACAAACATCTCTATTGTTTCCTCAAAATTCCTTAAAGAGTTATTGGGTAATTGATAATACCACTATAGGGCCATACCTCCTAGAATTTTAGGGAATATATTTAGCAACAAAAAATCATCATGAGAAACATCATGACATGTCATTCTAAACATACGAATATGTTCTATAGGATCTTTAGTACCTTTATATATTGGGAGGATAGGCATGGGGAAATGCTTAGGATAAGGTTGTGCTACAACTACAAGATCCAAAGGTTGAATACACATCTCTCAGTAACTGTACGAGGGACAATAAGGATCCATATGTTCTATAAGATAAGCTAACTACTTAACCATAACTTCAAGTCCCTATTGTTGTCCACCAAAATGATTTTGTTGCACCATATTATTGTGTCTTTGATAATAAGTTGGTTTTGTTGTGTGAAGATTTCCAACTGAAACACTATTATGTAAAGTGTTTGTAGGAACTACATTTTGTTGAATTTGTTGGTAGTTGGTATTTTGTACTTGTTTAACTTTTTGTTGATTAAGAGCTTGAGTGAACATTTTTTTTTTTTAGATTAAAAGTGGGTTTTTATCAAGGATCCCAAAACTTGATTACAAAGGATCATAATACAACACGAAACATCAGAATGAAACAAAAGGAATTTGTCCAAGGATGGACAAAAAGTTAGGCAAGGTCAGCCCAAAGGAATAAAATAAGGAACATGCAATCCTTTGTGCCATAGGAATACGTCTTCCTTTGAGCCAAAGGAAAAATGGGCAGAAAGAGAAAGCCCGCCATAAACCCAAATTTGAAACACAAGGTATTGAAAAAGGTCAGGAGGAAAAGAAAATAGAGCCAAGGATTTAAAATTTGAAACATCCCAAGGGCGAGAAAACCAGAAACCACCCTTGGGAAACAAAGCTCTATAGAAAACCAACATCCCACGTAGGGGAGCTCAAAATGAAGCAAAATGGAATAATAGGGGAGCTTGAGTGAACATGAATGTGAATGGTTGTTTTTGTTTTTGGGTTGTTAGCAACAATTTTGGATGATTGTGCCATTGATTTTTGAGCATTTTGATTTAAAGGTATCATATTTGGATTAGATGGGCCTGCTTGATTATCATATGGTTCTATTGAAGACATGTAAGGTAATGGGTTTGTATGGATTTGAAAAGTGGATGCTAAGGCTGTTTCCATGGAACCTTCTAAATTATCCATATGTACTGCTTGGCTAAATTCACCTATGTGATATTTTATGAATTGAGTAAAATTTGTAAGGGTCTCAAATTGAACATGTCCCTTTTCATCTAATTTAAGTTCATTAGGATCTTCTGCTTTATTTTCCCCATTATCACTTCATATTATGATAGTATATCCTCTCCATCAAGTGCTCTATCTTCAATATCATCTTGTTCTTGTTCTCCCATATTATCATTATCTATTTTTTTACCACTTCTTAATATAAGAATTTTGTTTTTAGAATAATTTATTTTTATACATATGTGCTAAAGTTTTGGGGTATATATGTTATATATATACCTAATTAGGAAATATAATATGATTATTTTTAGGGTTTTTTGTAGTTTTTAGATTACAAATAACAAAATAAACACAACTATAATATTATAAATGTTATATTTCAAGTTTCTTGAAAAAACCTATAAATATCATTAACAGGTTCCAATTGATCTGGTGATAGATAATGCTCTTCTTAAAATAGGAAGCTGGCTTTTAGGAATTTTATGAAATGTGTTATAGTAATGCAATCAACTTCACAATTTGATGTATAAAAGTGTAATTCATGACAATATTATCGATAAAGCACAACTCTAGGAACCTTGTTAAATCTTATTTTATCATCTAAAATAATTTCTTGATTTTCCACTTGTGATAAAAATTTATGTACTACTATTGCATTCTCAAGATAATATTCAAAGGAATAAAGACTTGGAGAAATCATGAATCTTTTTTTTGTTAGCCACCTATCATAGGATCTTTGAAGGTCAAAGTAGAAAGGTGCACTATCTGGATCCAAGATTCTAGATAAATTGAACCTTATGATTTTCTCAAGTTCGGTTTCTTTAGCTCTTATAATCTCTACCCTTCTCCAAATCTCAGGATATGGCACGCTACCTAATGAAGAAAATTCTTGGTTTGCTAGTACTATACTAACATTAATATGTATGACTCTCCTTATGTTATAATCTTATAACATGCAGAATTATGAAATTTGACTAATGTTTTTGGTTTTTTTTTTTGTAACTATTTAGAATATCAAAAGAAATACCTATGTTTCATGTCGGGTTCACCAAATAATGTACCCCAAAAATTCTAGCACTCCTTTCCTCAAGGTTGATGGATCCATGCCTTAGAGGGGAATGGAAGAATGAGTGGTCTACACCTCAAAAGAGAGGTACTTAATCGTACCTTCTATATATGGTGATTTTTCAACGAATGGATTTTGGGTTCACCAGGAAACATTTACGACTATTTTCGAGCCTAGATTTTGGAATTTGTTTTGATGAATTTGTTTTAGTCAAATCACATACACCTAATTCTGGCCAATATGCAAACTATGCTATCTTATATGCAATTTTCATTCAAATGCAAGCAACAAAATATAGAAAATAGAATGTAAAAACTAATACAACGCTTAAAAGTGATCACACACTCTTACCTGTATCCGGATGTTTGATGAAGAGTCTAAAATTTATGTGCAGTCTCGATTGTTTGTTGCAAGCCAATATTGTAATATGATTTTGCAAGATAGTATATGATCTATGATATCGTATTCCGATTAGGAACCTGCTATTCCAATTTTGGTAGAAACTAGAAGATTACCAGGTAGAGAACAGAAGACAAGAGTAATGTGTTCTACTAATATTTTTAAGATGTAATGAAGTGATTTAGATAATATTAGTGATATAGATTGATGAAGTGAAATTTTTATAGCTATAAAATATGAAATTATACATGAATACATTAAAATAGATGAACACCAGTAATGCCTATGAATAGACTTAATGCTTATATGAGGGATAGTACTAAATGAAATAGAAATCTCCTTAAAAAATATCAGAAATGCAAACCAAAACTCAGGGTTACCCCCAAGCAGATTGCAGGCAATATCATAGCATTTTTGGCAGGGTCGTATGCCGAACTGGTGATATCATACACTAAACCAAAGATATCATCGTATGACCATAGCTCTGATCTGCAACATTGTTAACCGATCTGCAACAATAGTCTTCAATCCTGCAAATTGCAACGAGAACGCAAGGAAAAAAAAAGTGTAGAATTTAAGTGAGAGTATATTGAAATGCGAGGGGAGAATTTGAATGATTTGAGCTTGATTAAATAGACAGGGAGGACTAACTAAAATAGGGGAAGGGGATCATTTTGTTACAACCTCTTACCAAATGAGCAAAATCGAATAAATCCGATTTCAGGTTTCACGCGTAGTTACGTAGACAAGGATAAAAGACGTTAAGAAAAATTGGTCATTTTCTAAGTTTGATTTTTTTGTTTCTGAGCAAGATCATATTACGATCTGCAATATCGTACGCCAATCACAAAAATCATATGGTAGGAACCATTCTATGATTCTATTGATCGTCCACCGATATTGCTAGTCATAGTACAATCTCTACCATTGAGCATGATTTTCGAGGCACATAAATGCAACAATTATTATTTTTCATTATTTTATCTTTTTATGCAAATGGATCATTTTTAGGGTGCTACACCCTTGATAGTTCCAATCTGATTTTTTTTGCTCACGAGGGAGAGAAGCTTTCATCTTGGTTTACCACCGTGTGGGGGTGGGTTTGCCACACAATTGCGCAAAAATTTCCTATACTCTACTTCTTGCCTAAGATGTCACCCAATTTTTTGATCGCCATCAATTTTCCTTCTTTCAATTATACTAATTATGCATTTATGATTTTAACTAAATGATTTACTTTATAGTTTAAAATAATGTAATTTAATTTATCTTATGGTCTAAGATTAATTCTACTTACTAACTAATTCTATTCTATTTCAAGAGATAGAGAGCAGTGATTGGCTATTGAAGTGGGCCCTACCTCCTAGAGGACAATACCATTCTCTTCCCCCTAGTCTAATTTACTTTCAATATTTAATTTCCATTAAATCTATTCTAACACTATTTATTTCATTGATGTAGAAAAATAAAATAAAGACAACTATAAATAAATCATAACAGAGATATAATATATAGTCACCAAACTCATGAAAGAAAATGTTGTGGCTTTATTGATAGATTCAAATCCTCATGCATACAATACTTGATGATATATTATGAATTTTAGATATTTGCTAGTAGACAATAACTAGAAGACATTTTCAAAGATCTTTTCCATTGTATTTTTAATGTCACTTGTACATTTTCAATAAAAGTCTTCTATGTATGTTTTTTTGTCATCTCGAATACTCGAAGATTTGGTTGCTAACTTACATAACAAAAGTACTCTAAATTTAAGACATGCTAACAACTAACCTTGGACTTATTGTATTTGAAATTATCCAAGTGACAATTTCTAAACTAACATAATTGAAAGTCCTAAATTTAAATAAGTTGCTAACAAAGTAATGCAACTGTTTATCCTCTTTTCATGGGAAGAGACAAATAAAGCTTACATCCATATCTAAGAAAATTAGTAAATTTACAACTTTACAACTTTTAATAACAAATCCTATAGTGGATTTAACAAATTCTAATCCACGTATACAATGGCATCATGTCATCTGATTATGCTGACTGTGTAACACATGTAATAATACCTTGCTGTCATCAAACATGGAGTTCCAATGCATCAGGTGGTTTACTTGATCAATGCTCTTTCAGTGGGTGCTTTTTGTAAATTTTTTTTGTAAAATATTTCTATAACACCTTTTTGTAGTCCATCTGCTATGCACATTCTCATGAGCTAATTTTCTTGATGTTTTGTCTACATTCGGTTGTGGCTATAGTCGAAGCAAACCTGCAATATAATATTTCAAAAACACAACAATTCCACGTGGTTTGACTTAAAATATTAAAAATTTAGCACTCAATATCTCATGCATTAGTTTTACTACAAATAACATAAATATAACATAATAATAATCAAAATACATCTAGAGATCATTTTATTTGCAGCAGCAATAGTGCAGCAGAAGCAGCAGCCGCCATCAGTCGGAGAGGGGAGCAGCAGTCTCCCATCAAATTCGGCACTGTAGTATCCGACACTGTAGAAGCCTGCATACTGTAGTAGTCGCCACTTTAGCGATCCGTGCACGGTAGCGGTCACAAAATTTTGGCCCTAAAAAAAAAAAAAAAAAATGGCAGATTTTGGAGGCAACAAGTTGTGACGGATGGAGCAGCAAGGAGGAGGAGCGAGAGGTCTAGGGGCATCAAACCCTAGGTGTGGGACTTCAGAGGGCAGATCAGCATACGTGGCGAGGTGGGGGCTGCGGCGAGATAGCGAGCCCCCCGGGCGGAGGATGTGGACAAGGAAGTTCTATTGGAACCGGTCCAAGGGCGTTGGGCGGATGCGGTTGAAGATTTCTCTGAGGGGGACCAGGACTCTATGCGTCAGGATCAAAGGAAGACCCAAGAAGGAGACAAAGAGAAACCTGGAAACTGGAGACCTTCATATCTTAATGCTCTTTGCGGTAAGCAAAAATTATTCGACTCTTGTTTTAATCTAAAATCTGTCAATGGTAGGTTGCACGTCCTGGATTCCTTAGCTCAGCATGTGGCTATGGAGGGCGGAACATCTCTGGTGGCTAAATTTATGGGGGTGAGGCCAGACATGGAAGTCATAAGGAGATGGGCCATCCAAAAATGGCAGCCAAGGGCCGGTATGATGATTAAGGCTTTACCCAAGAGTTTTTTTTTGGTGACATTTCAATGTGAACAGGACATGGAAAGGACTCTCCAAGGAGGTCCTTGGTTTTTTTGGAAAAGGGGCTTGTATCCCAAGCGTTGGTCCCCGATTTCAACCCCCAGACTAAGGTGCTGGATTTGGCTCCTATTTGGGTTAAGATGCCAGGATTACCTCTGCTTTTGTGGAACGAACAAATCTTGGCTGGGATAGCTACAGAGATTGGAGAACTAATAGCTATTGATCCTGCAACCTTGAGCAAAACAAGACTCCTGTCTAATCGCATGTGTGTGTTGGCGGACCTGAGTAAAGAGCTCCCTAAATCCATTATTTTGTCGTCTATGTTTGGCCTTCATACTCGGGTCTTTGAATATGAAAATATGTCTTTTAAGTGTAGTGTTTGTGGGAAGGTAGGGCACCAGGGTATCCACTGCATTTCCAAGAACCGGCCCCCACTCCAAAATACTGATCCTCAAACCCAAAATAATATCCCTCCCCCGCAGATCTCCATTCCTACCCAACCTGGGCCTCAAGGACGTGGAGCTCGAAATCCGAATATCAGAGACCTTGTTCGCCCTATTGTAAGCAAGAGGCAACGTTTTAACCCTCCTCCCAAAAATTCCTATGCCCCGAAACCCTCTCACAGGGGAGCTGGTCCCTTTGATGGGAACCCTCAAGCTCAACCTGCTCCTAAGATGATACGACAAGCCTCGAGCCAAATCACAAAGGAAAGAACCCCATAGATCAACGCCCGGGGGAAAGTAAGTTTGATTGGGTGATACGGGAGGCCTATGGAGGCTCGGTGGAAGTGGTCCCATGTACTACGAGAGGAATTTATGGGAAGAAATTCCAAGGAGATCAACATCCCGGTGGAGAACAGTTTTGATGCATTAAATCATTTGAAGGGAGATCGGATGGACAGCCAAGAAGTGGAATCCGAGGTAGAGGAGACTCAAGAGAAGGATTTAGAGGAGAAAAATCGAAGGAAGGAGCAGGAAACTAATAATACGAGGCAAGGATACTCGGGAGGAAGAGGTGAACCTCCAAGATCGGTGTAACCCCAAAGCAGGGAAAAAAGAATCTACTAATCAAGAAGCTAAGAGCACGAAATCATCTCCACTGTCAAAAAGACCAGTTAACCTCGGAAAGCCGATTGTTACCCCAAAGAACAAGACTGACCTACCCAAGATGGTTACTAGAAGCCAAGTGAATCCCAAGGAACTTCAACCTAGAGCGGATGTATGGGGATATGGTTCGGTAGGAAGAGGGAAACCTAGCAATGCCGCCTTAAGGCGAGAAAGAAGCGAAGCGAGGAGTGGTCGATGGCACTCAAGCGGTATTGCTCTTTGGGGCGAAGGCTCGAGGATCCAAAGCCCATAAATGAAGATTCTTTCATGGAATATTCGTGGGAGTAATCCTGCAAAAATAAGAGCTTTGTATGCTCTTAGACAAGAACACAAACCGGATATGATTTTACTACAAGAAACTTAAATGGAGGAGAGTAGAGTTATTCCTTTTAAGAATAGGACTTGGCGAGAAGCTGAAGTAGTAGGCCAAGAGGCCACCTGGAACAAGCAGGAGGGTTACTCGGTTATGTGGAACAAAAATGTGATTGATAGTAGAGTGATTCCGATGTCTAGTTGGTTTATTTGTCTCTTATGTGTGGATAAAACCACACAGGAAGAGTGGATCTTAACGAATGTATATGCTCCAGTTAGACGAGGGACCGAGAAGGGTTCTTTGGAGTCGACTATCCGAATTGAGGGAGACGGTCCCCAACTACCCTTGGATTGTGGCGGGGGATTTCAATTGCTACCTTAATCCTGTAGATAAATTGGGGGGCTCTCAAAGAATAACTGCTGATATCTACGAGTTTAGAGATTTTGTTGAGCAACATGAGCTTATGGATGTGGACCTGCGTAGATTCTCCTATACATGGTCTAACAAAAGATTGAAGGAAAACCAAATTCAGATAAGATTAGATAGGTTTCTTCTTTCTCAAGAATGCCTGGAGAGGTTTGGGGACTCTTCATTAACGGCACTCCCAAGAATCGAGTCTGATCACAACCCAATTCGTGGGAAACAGGGGAGGACTCTAAGAAAAGATACATCAGACCCTTTCGATTCGAACTTATGTGGTTCCAACATTAGGATCTCAAGGATCTGGTTGCCCAATGGTGGGACAAAAAGTATAATGGTTCGAAAGCGGCCCAAGTGGCATGTAAACTAAGGAATGTGAAGGCTAACATTAGAGAGTGGAACAAAACTTCATTTGGCAATATTTTTGTTAAAAAGGTAGAACTAAAAGACAAGATCAATGAACTACGGGAGAAGCTGAAGTCAGAGCAGCTTATAGAGGATCTGAGAAACCAGGAGAGGGAGCTGTTAGCCGAATACCACACGATGCTAGGATTTGAAGAAACCTTTTGGAGGCAAAAATCCAGATTGCGTTGGTTAAAGGAGGGTGACAGAAATACAAAGTTCTTCCATGTCTCTACTCTTTGCCACAGGAGTACTAACAAAATTAAGGATATCAAGATGGCCGATGGGTCTAACACCAAAGATATGGAAGACATAAGGAGGGAAGCGGTTGAGTACTTTAAATCATTGCTAGAAGATGTAAATCCGACTATTGAAGAAGAGGACTCTCTGTTGGCAGCCATTCCATCCCTCGTGAATCGATAATCTTAATGGATTCTTACTTAGTCCTTTCACAAAGGAGGAAATCAAGAAGGTCATTTTTGACATGGATGGTAACGGCTCCCCAGGACCGGATGGCTTCCCTGCAGCTTTCTTCCGGAAGTTTTGGGATATCCTAGGCAATGATGTAGTGGAAGCTATAATTGAGGCTCAAAAGGACATGGAAATCCCGGAAGGAGTTAATGCTACTTTTTTAGTCCTCATCCCTAAACTAGTGGGAGCAATGGAATTTTCCGGTTTCGCCCTATCGCTTTATGTAACACTCGATGAAGATTCTCACAAAAACAATCGCCAATAGGTCGAAGGTTATCCTTCCTTTCATCATTGATATGAACCAAGGTGGATTTGTGAAAGGGCAACAAATATTGGATGGTATCATCACAATTCATGAGGTTATTCATTCAATGGTGACTAGTAAGGAAGCAAGTATGTTACTAAAGCTTGATATGAATAAAGCCTACGACCGGGTCTCATGGCGGTTCCTCACCAAGATTTTGGGTAAGTTTGGTTTCTGTCCCCAGTGGATTAAGTTGATTTTTAGTTGTATCTCTACTACAAGATTTTCTGTCATGGTGAATGGGTCACCCTCCGGTTACTTTAAGAGTGAAAGGGGGTTGCGACAAGGAGATCCTTTGTCTCCATACTTGTTTATTATTTTAGCGGAAGCATTGGGTAGGAACATTTCAGCAGCGGTGGCAGATGGTCAATTGGAAGGTTTTAAACCAGCCTCAACAGCAGAGCCAGTGTCTCACCAACAATTTGTGGATGATACAATCATTGTGTCCAAAGCCTCGGTGCCTCAAGCTAGGAAGTTGAAGAGAATTCTAACCAAGTATGAGACGAAGCGAGATAAGACATAAACTATAAGAAGAGTAGCATCTATTTCTTTAACACGCCTGGTGGGAGGGAGGAAAGAATAGCTAACCTCTTCGGTTGTGGAAAGGAGATTCTACCAGAAACTTATCTAGGCATGCCTATGTTCGAAGGAAGAATGAAGGCTACTTTGTGGAACTCGATCATTGATAGGATCTCCAAAAAGTTAGCGAGGTGGAATGGCAGCCTTCTCAGCTCTGCAGGAAAAGCCTTATTAGTTCAAACTACTTTACAGAGCATTCCAATTTCCTGCATGTCTCTATTTAGAATGCCTGCAAAGGTCCGAGCTACATTGGAGCTAATTCAACGTAACTTTTTGTGGTCAGGTTCAGAGGAGAGAAAGAGAATTTCGTTGGTAGCATGGAATCAGGTGTGTGCAAGCAAGGATCAGGGGGGCCTAGGGTTAAAGAGAATGAAAGAAATGAATCAAGCTCTGATTGGCAAACAGGTATGGAGATTTATCAGTAATGATCAATTGGGATGGGTAAAACTTCTTAAGGCAAAATATATCAAAAATAATCAGGACTTCCTGAAAGCTGATAATCTTCCTAGAGGATCCTATTTTTGGAATTGTTTGCTCGAATGTCGAGAGGTAGTCAGGAAAGGCATCAGATGGAGAATTGGTAATGGAAGACAAGTGGACTTTTGGAAAGACCCGTGGTTGGAAGAGGCCCCTCTGAAAGATAACTTAGACCTTCAGGTCCTCCAACATAAAATTTCGAAGGAAATGGGAGGAAAAGTAGGGGATTTTATTGTTGTAGCACGAGAAAATTCTTCTTGGAAGAAAATCACAGTTCATAATCTGTCAGAGCAAGAGAAGGTGGCCCTAACCAAACTCAATGATGCTTTAAGGGTGTTCCCGATCATTCCTGGGGGAGGAAGAGACAAGGCGATTTGGGGAAAAACTACAAGTGGGATCTATTCAATAGAAAACGCCTATAAGTTAATCCACTTAGGATTCAATGGGTGGACTCCGACTTCGTTATTTGGTTAAATAATTTAACCCCAAAAATAGCTTTCTTCTTTTGGTTGGCAGTTCAAAATAAGATCCCGACAACGGATAATCTGCAAAGGAGAGGTTTCCAATTCATCAATCGATGTATCTTGTGTGAGAAAGCAATAGAATCCGTAAGTCATATATTTCTAACTTGTGATTTTTCTTGTACGATCTTCCAAATGATCCTGTCCAAATTTCATATAGATTGGGTCCGTCCAAATAGCATGTCCGACTTACGCATACGGTGGGCTTCCCCCTTTCGAGCAAAGCTTTTGACTTGGCTCGGAAGCTCGACTTACCCCATTTTTTATGGGGGATATGGAATGAGAGAAATAAGAGAGTATTTAAAGGACGTAAGAAAGATCCCGGGTTATGTGGTAATAAAATAATCGAGCTTTGAAAGAAAACCGGAAAACTTTCTTCTTCAAAAATGAGACCATGTCTCTAAGGGAAAGGAGGATTTTGCGGAACGCGGGAGAGGAACTTCCGGACCTAGACATTACAAACAACCCACGGGATGGTGTCAAGTGGATACCCCCCACACAAAAGTGGGTTAAGTTTAATTTTGACGGGGCAACTAAAGGAAATCCAGGGGCTACAGGAGCAGGAGGAGTTTTGAGAAATGAGGAAGGAAAAGTGGTCCTTGCCTTTGCAGAGCCTTTTGGAACTCAAACAAATCATTTTGCAGAAGCCCGAGCCTGCATGCAGGCAATGAGAATTGCTAGACTTGAGGGTTATAAGGAAGTTATCTTTGAAGGGGATTCGCTTAATATAATCAAGGAAATTAAGGAGGATAAAGACCCCAGCTGGACCATATTGGAGCTTATCCTAGAAGCAAAGATTCATAAATCTCATTTGGTTAATGCCCGAATCCAACACACCTTCGAGAGAAGGGAACCGAGCGACGGATCTAATGCCAAATATTGCGGCTTCGTTGGGGAGATGCAAATTTGGAAGGATAACTTCCCTCAAGAACTATTGGTGTTGGTTGCTAGAGAAGAGCTAAGATCAAACCTGTTAGAGCATCGGGGAGATCGAGAGGGTCGATGATGAGTAATCCGACAGATGGAATTAGGCGAAAAAGGCATCCCATTTGCTGGGGCCCGGGAGGTGACAAGTGTACAGTACAACAACCTAGTGTTAGTAAGTGCTAGGTGTTGTTTGGTTTTTGTTTTATCCTGAATAGTCAAGCGACAAGTATAGGACTCTGGACTCTAAGTATGGCTTAATGTGAGTCTTAGAAAGATCCATTTTGTATTTTGATTATACGGGCTTGATGCTAGAACCAACCCATTTTGACTTTGTAAAAGGTTTGTGGACCTTATAACCACCTCTACCTTATACCAAAAAAATAATCAAAATGCATTCAGATTTATCAGGTTGGCATATAAAAACCATAATATAACTTGTAAAATATCATCATGATTAGCACACATCATTTCCCCCAAACTAAAGGAAATGCATGTCCTCATGCATACAAGATAAAGCAATTGTAAAATTAATATTTGACACAACCAATGTATTCTGATAAAACTACAAATATAGTTGATAAAATACTTAAAAATATAAAACATAGCAATTATGACTGATAAATTATTTTACACATGATTAAAAAAACTACTGTAAAACAAAACACAAACAACAAAAAAAAATTTTTTTCCCCCAGAAAAAAAAGGGTGGCCCCCCCAAAAAAACAAAAAAAAATTACTACAAAAACAAAATCAAAAAAAAAAAAAAAAAAAATTTTTTTTTCCCCCCCCAGAAAAAAAAAAAAAAAAAAAAAAAAGGGGGGGGGGGGAAAATTATAAAAAACACACCCCCCCCCCCATGCAACTTCCTCAAGCTCCTTCTCCTTTTCTCCTAAATTATGCAGCAGATCTTGTGCATCTAGCAATGGTAATGGACCCATAAATTCAGTGATTTGGTTAATCACCTTGTCGACATCATGAGGCATCCCATATTCAATGGATGACTTCAATTTCTGAGTGCTATATATAAGGTGATTCTAAAGTAAGTAGTCGGACCATGGAAGTGAGTTGTCCTCATCTAATATACTGATCAATTTAAAATACTTGCTAAAATTTATTATTTTTCTCATTTTTCTCCCTGACATGGAGCTTTTGTTTAGGGATGTACTATCATTTATCGATTTATCAACTGGTTCAACTGATTTCATCACCTTATCCATAGAAATATGCTTTAGGAGGTCAAGATGATGAGTCAGAGCTATTTTCACCCATGGTACATGTTCTGAAAACTTGTTCTTGAGCTTTTCTAGCTTGATGCTCAACAAGGTTTACTGTGTTTGGATTTTATCCAGGGATTCAGTGGAAAAATTAGAGGTGGGTAAACTTTCCTTAGGACTGGGTGTCTCTCCTTTCTCCTGTTCTCTTGGGTTAAATTTTTTATACTTGGTTTTCCTTGCAGGTGGATAAGACTTAAGTGGTTTGGCATGGGCAGGATGCTTGCATACTAGGGTTTCTTCCTCCTCCTTATTCTTGAATTTGAGGTTTTCTTCAAAGGCACTATCCTCAATGGATTCCAACTCACTTGGCTCAATCTGGAGGATAAGGTTTGCCTCCTCAACTACCTTTTCCCAAGAAATTTCATTTTTAGTTGCTTTATGAAGGACTAATAGTTTTATCATCCCATGGTGGGTGATCATATGTAGTTTAGGATATTCATTAGGTTTCCTAGGTTGAGCTCGAATAATAGTAGCATTGAGGGATCTATATAGGTAGTAGGGTAAATTGATAACACAATCCTCTCTTTTGGGGTATTTTAAATTCAACATCATCTTCAAATGATATCCCCCATAGATAGATAGCCTCCCCTCTACTATAAAGAATTTTATCAGAATTGTTGCAGCCTCTTGCCACTTCAAGGGAAGCAAATAGGTGGCCACTCCCTTTATACACCCTTCTCTATCTCAAACAACAACATATTTCTCTCCAAATTTACTAATCATCTGGTCTACTCCCTTGTAAGTAGATTAATAATATTGTTGGCCAACCTCTGGGAGACTCAAAACCTTAGAGATTAGACTAGAGGTAATATTAATTTTAATTTCAACCATTTGGGTGACCATGGTTGTGGGGTTGAAGTTCAAGATGAGTTGCTTTGCCATGCCCTAGTTGTGCCCCTCAAATTTAGTTAATGCCTCCCACTAGTGTGCTTCTTTGAATAAATTTTTAACATAATCACTAGGATTTTGGGTACTCATGGATGACGACTCACTACATTTTTGAAAGGTGGCTCTCGGTATGGTGATAGGTTAGGTAAAAAAGAGAATTGAGAATAGAAAGTGATATGGTTTTAGTTTCCAAATTCTATCGATAGATGAAAACCTGTAAAAAGAAATGTTTGAAACATGTGCATGCATTGATTAACAACAAAATTAAAATATTGTATACATTTTAAAACTTGTCATTTTTGTTATATTTGCATTGATTAATAACATAAATTCAAACATTATTATTTTAAAATTTAGTATTTTCATTAGAGAGAAGAAAAAAATTGTATTTTGATTCCCCATTATAGTTTTTAGACTACTTACAGTCTTCTTTCTACCCTAGTTGACATTGTTTGACCTAGCTTATTCTCTTTTTCATCACCCAACTACAATTTCATCGTTCCATCTTGTCACGTTTCATAGTGAATCATCATATTTCTAATTACGATGGAGCTACGCAGATATTTGATTGAAGATTGCTTGTTGCTTTCGTAAAGGACGCTTCAATGAAATTAGTTTTTTTTTCATTTAGTTTGTTCAATTTACTACAAAATATTATCATCGAAGGAGCATCAATTTATGTGGTAAAATTCCACCCTTGATCTGCATCGGTTTTCCCCATTCGTTTATGTGGACAAGTATCAATGATCATCAATCCTATACACACAATTCATCCTCCCTTGGAAAATATCATGTCATGTTATCCTAGAGCCATGTTATCTTGCCATATTTACCTAGGTACATGGTGGTAATTGATACATCGTTTGTCAGAATAGGAGAGTTTTACCTTAATTTTTATTTGGCGTATATAAAATTTTAATTATTGCCTCCTTTGATGAATTCGTGATTTCCTTTGGCAAATAAAAAACTTATAATTCATTTTCCAATTCACTCTTTGAACTGCTATACTTCATGTGTTGTCTTTCCTCGAAGGTGTAATTCATATGTGTTTTTATTTTTATTGGACTTTGAAACCAAACTGGAGTTTACATTCGTTTGAAATTTGGATATCTATGCCATTCTTCTCTATGCTACGAGCCATGACTGTGCACGATTGGTAGTATGTGCGACACTTCCAACCATGAACTAGTCAAAAGCATTCATATCATCCTTTGTTCTAGCTTACCTTTGATAACTTCCAAATCAACATCAAGTTTTATCACATGTGTGCGGTTTTAGGTTTTCCATTAGCTTATTATTCATACCTTGTGATCATCAGAACATGTTATGCATGACTTCCAAGGTTACTCCACCGTTTGAATTTTCACGCTATACTTCATAGGATAAAAATTCAAATATTCATGCCATGGGTTTCGCGGTAGGGATATCATGTAAAATATTTATAAATGAAAAATATTTTATTTACTTAAGTCATTCTTGCTATTATGAACCATGTTCTAAATTACACGTAAATCACTTGTGGTAGAAATTTGAACAACCGCGCGCAAGTTTACCATGTCAAGGCCTTTGTAAATGAGAAATAATAAAATTATGTCATCGTTCGATTCCATATTGCCACGTGTCCTTAATCACACATGAATCTAACAACCAATCACTTGAAAAAAAATTATGAATTCAAACACTCTTGAAACATCTAAAAAAAATATCTACGAAAACCAGTTATAGAAACTGGCTACAGAAACTAGCTACGAAAACTAGCTATGAAAACTAGTTATGGAAACAAGTTATAGGAACATGGAAATACTTAAGTAATTTCATCCCAATTTGCTCTTTATTTCTTTCTTTTCTCCCCCAAACTATATCATGAAATTTATTGCAAAAATCCTTGACTTCTCCCTCCAAACTATCTTTTTGGCTATATAGCCAAAACATGATAGGAAGAGAAATTTTTATTTTGTAAAAGTTCATATTATGGCAAATATTATATATATATATATATATATATATATATATATATATATATATATATATTTTTAATATTATTTTATTTATTTAATTAAGGATATGGGGGGTTTTACTTGTATGCTATTTATGCATGACATACTGTTAAATAAGTTTATACGATAATAATCTTCTTAGAATGGATTTGCTTGTTACCAATAGCAAAGATATTATGCAAAATGTTACTACTTCCCTGGCTTCTGAATAAAATATTCCATGGTCTACCAACAAATCCTTCCAATGCCCTAGAAAGATCATTTTCTTGTTCTAATTCCTTTAGCTTAATTAAGGAGGTCCATGTGAGAGAAAAATAATGAATTTAAACTTGATATGAATCATCAATAGTTTAATTTGCAAAATAGGTCTTCATCTAAGGTTTGGACACACTCGAAACCCGTTTTGGAAGGGGAGAAATAAGATAGTCATTCTGGTATCATCTTGATGTCCCTTTTTATATAAATATATATTTATTTTTTAACCTTATAAGGGTGCAAAGCTTTTGGGAATCATGTTTCCAACCACTCTTATCAAATTCCTCATGGGAATTGTCACTCTATCCTTACTGCTTTATCCATACAAGTAAATATTAAGGCATTGGGGATTCAGACCACATAACCATACACATGGAAATGTAGTCCTATCATTACTACCATTTTATTTTAGAACTTTTGGGATTCAGATCACATCTCCATCTGGATGGAAACATAATTCTATCCTTACAATTCTTTTTATTATTATTATTATTATTATTTGAAGAAGAAAGTGGAACATTGGGGATTCAGATCACATCTCCATCTGGATGGAAACATAAATCTATCCTTACGGTTCTTTCTCTTCTCTTTTTATTATTTATGGGCTACAAGGTTTTTCACTACCTTGCTTTTAAAATTAATGATACCATCATGGCTAGTTATTCTTCCTCCCATAAGGTAAGAGCATGCCTTCACACATCGGATCTGACTTCTTTATTAAACTTGATATTGAGACTGAAAAGTGATGAATAATAAGATGAAAATATTGTAGATATTAGCAATCCATCATGAAATAAAGTAAGCACATTTAAAGAACAATAAGTGATCTTCTAGTTTATTTACAAGAAATATTACTATTCGATGATAATCTTCTTTCATTGGCTAAGTGGTGTAAATATTTCTTCCATCCATCTTATTTACTAGTGCCTTGCTTTTCCAAACAAGAGGACTGATTATACTATCTTCTTTTTTATGATTGTACTTGTTTACTAAGTATATAACAACAATTTTAGTATAAAATATTTTTGTTGCTTAGGATAGGAAAGATAAGTTTTTATTTAGTAATGGTTGATTGCAGTTCAGAAATTCACTGCAAATCAACCTATTACTTAAGGTGGTTTATAAATTCTTCTTTAGATAATGGCTTCCTATATAGTTTAAGCCTATGTCCATTAACTAGTAATCTTCTTGTTGAATCATCAATAGCCTTAAGTTTAGTTGTACCATTTCTAAATATTTCCTCAATCTCATAGGGTCCTAGCCATCTTGTCCTTAGCTTACCTTAGAAATCTTGGTATAGCAAGGCCCAATATCTTGGTTGAAATATTCATGGTACAATATGCTTATCATGCCATTTATTTCTTTTTTGTTGAGTTAATTCAGTCCTGTGTAATACCTCTAATCTTCTTTCATCTAGAATGTTTAATTTTTCCAATCTAGCTTTTTGTGCTTGATCCAAGTTCATATGAAGTTGTACTACTATGCGAAGAGTATCTATTTTAAATTCAATAGGTATAATAGCTTGATTTCCATAAACCATTTCATAAGGTGATAATCATGTGGTGGTTTTCCAGGATGTTTTATATTCCCATACAACTTCTTTTAATATTTTTTGCCCAATCAACTCTACTAATGGCTAAAGTCTTTGTTATTATCTTTTCAAGTTCCCTATTTGTAACTTCTACCTATCCATTAGCTTTAGGGTGATAAGGTGAAGTTGTTCTATATTTTATTTGATAGATATGAATAAAATTTTCAATTACTTTGGAAATGAATTGAGACCCATGGTTTGAAACTAGTTCTCTAGGTGCTCCAAAGCATTGTATAATTTGTGAGTATAGAAACCAACAATTGGTTCAACTTGTGCTTTTAGCAAGGCTTTTACTTCAGCCCGCTTGGTGATGTAATATGTGCACACAAGTATGTGTTTATTACCTTCACTTGGAGGATATATTGGTCCAACAAAATCACTCCCCCATTTATTGAATAGTTAAAAAATTATTTGTGGGACCAAAGGCATCTCCATTGTAGGTGTAGGGTTACTAGCCCTTTAACAAGCATCACATCTATCAACGAATTTACGGGTATCCTTATTCATAGTAGGACAATAATAACCTGTTTGGAATATTTTACTAGTTGTTCTTTGGTTTGCATAATGACCTCCACAAAGTTCTTCATGTGTTGCTCTAATGATGTCATATACATCCTCTTCTTGCACACATCTTCTAATTACTTGGTCATGGTAAGACTTAAAAAATATTCCATTGATCCACATATAAGGGGCACTCTGATGTATTAATTTTCTATGCTCATGCGATGTAAAATTTTGAGGTATTTTTCCTATTACCAAATAGTTTACTATATTAGCATACTAAGGGGTAAAAACATAAAGAGAAAACAAATGTTCATCTGGGAAATTATCAGGATTTAACTCATCATCATCAAATATTTGCATACGAGACAAATGATCTGCAATGACATTATCTTTACTTGCTCTATCTATAATTGTGACATTAAATTATTGCAATAAGAGAATCCATCTAATCACTCTTCCTCCTAATGTAGCTTTGTTCATTAAGTATTTTATGGTAGAGTGATCAGTGTGAACAAATACTTCATACCCTATTACATAATATTTAAACTTATTGATGGTATGGACTACAACTAAGAACTCCTTTCCAGCAATTGTATAATTAATCTTAGTCCCATGTAAATTTTTACTCACATAATAGATAGCATAAGGTATTTTAATCTCTATTTATTGTATTACTACCCCTATTGCATATCCTGAAGCATCACAATGTACATGAAAGGGAAATTACCAGTTTGGTCCTCTTAAAATTGTAGTAGTCAATTTATTCTTTATAAATTTAAAGGCTTCTTGACATGCTTTAGTCCAATTAAATTCACTTTATTTGGTTAAATTTTAAGCATGGATGAGCAAATTTGCTAAAATATTTAATGAATCTATGATAGTATCCTGCATGTCTTAAAAATATCCTTATCTTTGTCTATGTTTTTGCAGGTCGAAGGAATTGAATAACTTGGATTTTTGTAGGATCTACTTTAAAACCTTCCTTATATATGTAATATCCTAAGATAATACCTCACCTCATCATCATGAAGCACTTTTCATGACTCAAAGAAAGGTTTTGTTCTTGGCATCTAACCAAAACTTTCTATAAGCTTGATAGAGTTTCTTTAAAAGTGTTACCATAGACTATGAAGTCATCCATATAGACTTCCAAACATTCATTAATCAAATAAAAAAAATAGCTAAAACAACCATTTGAAAAGTAGCATGTGCATTGCATACTCCAAAAGGTAAGACTTTATAAGCATAGGTACCTACTAGACATGTAAAAGTAATTTTTTCTTGGTCTTCTTATGCTATTGAAACTTGATTGTATTAATTAAAACCATCCAAAAAGCAAAAATATATTTTTTCCAACCAAGGTATCAAGAACTTGATCAATGAATGGTAAAGGAAAATAATATTTCTTTGTTACTTTATATAGTTCTCTATAATCTATACAAATCCTCCATTTACCATTCTTCTTAGGAACTATTGCTAATGGTGATACCCATTCGCTATCAGAAATTGGATATATAAATCCTGCATTTAAAAGCTTAATGATTTCTTCTTGAACTATATCTTTCATAGATGGATTTAGTCTTCTTTGAGGTTGTCTCACTGGATGGTAACCTTATTGAATGAAGATTTGAAGGGTACAAATATTTGGATGAATCCCTTTCATGTCCTCATAGTTCCATGCAAATATTATTTGATGTTTTCTAAGCACTTCTATCAATTGTAATTCCTGAATTCTTGTAAGCTCATTATTAATATTCAAAGTCTTCCCATATGTGATATCTATCTGTTTGCAATTTTCAACATTTGCATCTATTCCTGATATTTCATGTTCAAGAATATTTAACTGATAGGCATAGGGTATTAATTGATGAGATTGAATTGTACTTGCTTCATCATTAGATATAATAAGTTTATTTAAACAATTAATACTTTGTTCTTCATCAAAAAGTGATCCTAATGGTCCTTCAATTTCTTGCTGTAAATATTCACTTAACATATTAATTGATAAAGTTTGAATAGCATCCAAATCATTAGAAAATTCATACCAGAGTTGTTTTGAAAATATTTTATCTAATGTTGACTCAGGAAACAAACTCAAATCTTTAGTGTGCTTCCCATTGAAAATAGTCATATTACTAGATCTACAACTAATGTAAGTAAGCATCAATTGTTGTAAGCCATGGGCATATTAGAATCAAGGGATGTCCCCCTAGTTTCTTCTTAGGTTGTAAGACCACAAAGTCTACAAGATACTCCCATGAATTTATAGAGACTATGATGTCTTCTAATTTCCCTTCTGGTTTAATAGTAGATCTATCTGCAAGTTGAAGCACTATAGAGGTTGATTGTAATTTGTATTCCCCTAAATATTCTATTGTTTCTTTGGTCATAACATTGATGGCAACCTCTAAATATATTAAGATATTATGCAATGTTGTATCATCAATATGGATTGTAAGTATAGGTATTTCAAAGGTCTGCATATTTTGGTAATAACCTACCTTATAATCTACCTTTCTTATTTATATTATTTAAATCATTATCTTTTAGCAAAGTTGTATACAAATAACCTGGATAGCTATAAGTATTGAGGTATTTAACCGGTAAGATTTCTAACTCTTAAAGGGGTTTTTTATTTTTCATTTTTACCTACCTTTGCAAATAAGTCTTGAATAGGATCTTCAACTTATGTGAGAGTTGCATTATTTTCCAACACTTTTTTAGACCTTAAATGGATATATTGGCAAGGTACCACATATATTGAACATGTCTCATTTGTTTCATAGACTTGTTGAATAGTCTTGTTATTATTAGGATTGGGAATTGGTTGAGCTAGTAAAGGTGGTTGCTTAGGAGGGTTGTTCATATTATTTGGAGGTCGAAGAAGTCTATTTTGAGGCTAGTTTTGAGGTCCTTGTCCCCTAAACTGGTTTTGGAAATTCTATTATTGAGGTGGGATTTTGAGACCAGCTATATCCTCCTTGATTATATTGGCCATTCGTATTCCAACTAGGCATGTTATGACCTAACATTCCTTCAGTCCATGGAGGTGGACTTCCATATACATTGGCCATAAATTAGTCCCATGGAGGTATATTCCAATCTTGGTTATTTGGGTATGGGTTCCAATTTGTCCTATTTGATGTTTTGGCCACTAGTTGGGTCTTTGTTGGTTAGAATAGTTGGAATATGACCAATTATATGGACCACTGAATGGGCCATTTCTTCTTTGAGCTACAAAATAACCATCCTCTACCTTCTCAACTTCAGGCTCTTTTATAGCAGATTTTACAACTGATTTATACTTGCAGTTTTCAATGTTATGATTCTTGTCACAGATTTTACAACAAGCAAAAATTTTGGAAATATTTATAATGTTGAGAGGGCATTCCCTCAATTTGTGTCTTTTTCTACATATATGAAGATAAAATTGGAAGTGTTAGGAAAAAAATATAGAGAAGGTTAGGAAGATATTTAAGATGGGATTGAATAAATTTAAGATTTGGATTTTTTTGGTAAGAATTTTTGTAATTTTAGGATTAAAGGAATTTCTATTTGTGTATTTTTCTACATATATGATAGTATATTTTCTCAATATCTTGTTCTTTTGGTTTCTTATCCATGAGGTCAAGAGATGTAGTTGCACTTAGCAAATTAGTTTTTAAGGTTTTAACATATTACCAAATTTTGCCCTTGTTACTCCTCCACCTGTGGATGAGTATTTGTTGTTCCTTAAAGGCTTATTCCTTGAATAATTTTATCAAATATTCATGATCTCTTCAAATTATAGTAGATGAATATCCCCCTTAGCCATAAGGTTTAAGACATCAAGGATATCTTTCAATACTTTTTAATAGAGTTCTTTTAGGACTTCTTCATCTAAATCGATATTTACTCTAGGTCCTACAAATTGAAATATTTCAAGATAATCCTCAAGGTATTCTTCTTCTCATTGGTTCAAATGAAACAACTCAACTTTCTTGTCCCTAACTCTATAGTAATCCTGATATCTTTCAAGGAATATATCTCTTAGTCCATGGACTTCATCCCATCATTTGTAAACACTTTCTCCTAAACCCATAAACCATATGAAAGTTACAGTCTTAACAGTCTTAGTTTTTGTTCATCTGTGGTATAAAAATAAGCTTGACACACTACTTCAAACTCAAAGAGAAAAGCATCAAGATCTTCATGTGGTTTCCCATGGAATGTAGATAAAACAATAATAGATAATGGTTTTGGTTCTCTTGTTAACCTATTTGTTGAAGAAGAAATTGGAAAGGTAAATTTTTTTCTTTGCCTACCTCTTTTCTAATTTTCTTCTACTTCTTCATGATTATTACTCCTTTGCCTATGTCCTTTTTGGTTTCCATCTACTTCCCCATGTTCACTAGCTTGGTTAGCCATGAATGATTGGACGAATTCTAAGATTGGATTTGGTATAGGTTCAGATAAAATAGTTGATGGATCAATATTATTATCAAATTCAGATTCTAGGAATAAAAATGATTCAGAATTTTGATTTAGTAGAGTCAAAGGTAGCTCAACTTGTTCTTCTACTGGAATCTCAGTCTCTTTTGATCTTAGAATCATCAGTCTTTTCACTAGAGTTTTCTTTGCAGACTTTAATGAATATGGAAATATCTAGGTCTACTCATAAATTTACAAAAGTCTTAATTTTTTTGCAACAAAAATCATTCATTCCTCAAACAGATTGTGAATATCATTAATTGGGTCTAGTTGTTTAGGAGTCATGTAATGTTCCTCCTCAAATTCAAAGTCTTTTTTCACCAGAAGGATTAGTTGAACAATAAATTATTATTTTTGATTTGAGATAGGAATTTCAAACTATAATTCGTAATGTAAACCAAGGCACAATTATTTGAAGTGCATGATTCTAGGAACCTCGTTATATATTTTGTTGTATTCTAGATCCACTTCTCTATTTTCTATGTCTACTAGGAATTTATGGACAACAAGGGAGTCTTCAAAGTATTGCCCCCAAGGATAGGTAGTTAAATTTACACTTGCTCTCCTATCTCCTAGCCAATGTTCACAACTCCTTACAAGTTCAAGATAAGGTGAATGATAGTCTAGCCCTAAGGTTTTAACCATATCAATCCTCTCAATATTGTTCAGCTCATGTGTTCTTTTCCTAACAAGATCAAGGTGTTCCCACATATAATCCCACTATTTTTCAAATGATGTATGTATTTTTTCAAACATTAGGTTGATTTCTTGTTCTAGAAATAATTTTCGGAGGTATATTGAAGTAGACTGAAAATAACTCTTTACCATCTAGCAACTTTTACTTTTATTTATTTTTCAATATTTGGTTTTATTTATTTATTTTTTTCTTTATTTTTATAATATAGTATTTAGAAAATAGATTTCAATAGAATAGTCTTGCTATAATTAAAATTAATATTAAATTTCCAACCAATATTAACATAGCAAGGAAGGTAAAATTTCTATTCTAAAACAATTCTCACTGCTATTAAAACTAGGTTTGTTTTCCAACCAATTTTAGCACAATAAGGGAAAGTAAATTGTTTTTTGGTACTCCTTGATTTTTAGGAATATTTCACTATGATTGTGTAACTTAACCACACCTACTTCCTTGTTTTCACAAGGTCAGAGAACCCAGATCTAAGCTAGTAACAACCACACTGTGCTGAAAACTAAATTTACTTGAAAGTAAAAAGTGTTGAACAACAAATAGTTGTCACTACTTGGTAGCTTAGGAACTATTCGATAACGCTCTCACTATCACACCTACTCCTTGTTTTCACAAGTCAAGGGACCCGAACCAAAGTATGTAGCAACCATAACTTAAAATAACTTTGCAAGAATCAAATGCTAATATAGAAAAGCAGTAAAATTGATCCTAAGAAAATGAAACCTAGAAGTATTGATATGAAGAAAATTGTTGAAACCCTATTATCCCAACCTCAAGCTGCATAAATGTGGATATCCTTTCTAGTCATGTAGGTAAGTCTCCTTCTCACCCCAAAAGTCTCTAATTAAAAATTACGACACTGTTCTCCCCAACAACGGTGTCAAAATGTTGAGCTATAAACTTTATACTTAATTTGTCAATCCAAGATGAACGATTTAAAGAATAGCAAATCCAGTATAGATTATTCCACAATGATTAATCTCTGGCTTAATTCTATTTTCTTAGTTTCAAGTTGCAAAAAATAAAAATTACAGGAAATGAAATTAAATGAATGGAAAGATGATGTAATTTATGATTTAATCTAAGTTTGTGTATGTGGGTGTCTATGTGTGTGGATCCACGTGCAATTCTAATAATGCATTTATGATTTTAACTAGTTGATTTACTTTATAGTTTAAAATGATGCAATTTGATTTATCTTATGATCTAAGATTAATTATACTTACTAACTAATTCTATTCTATTTTAGGAGCAAGAGAGTAGGAAATGGATGTTGGAGTGGGCCTTGGATCTTAGAGGAAAGTATAATTATCTTCTCCCCTAATCTAATTTACTTTTAGTAATTAATTTCCATTAAATCTATTCTAACACTATTTATTTTATTGATGCAAAAAAATAAAATAAAGACTACAACAATAAATAAATCATAACAGAGATACAAGATACAGTTACCAAACTCATGAAAGAAAATATTGTTGCTTTATTGATAGATTCAAATCCTCATGCATACAATGCTCGATGATAGATGATACAATAAATTTCGTATATTCAATAGTAGACAATAACTAGCAAACCTTTTCAAAGGTCTTTTACATTGTATTTCTAATGTCATTTAGACATTTTTAATAAAAGTATTATATGTATGTTTTTTTGTCATCTTGAATACTCAAAGATTTTGGTTGCTAACTTTCATAACAAAAGTAATCTAAATTTAACACACGCTAACAACTAACCTTGGACTTCTTGTATTTGAAATTGTCCAAGTGGCAATTTCCAAACTAACATAAATTTAAATAAGTTGCTGACAAAGTAATGCAACTGTTTGTTCTCTTTTTACGAGAAGGGAAGAATAAAACTTATGTCCATATCTAAGAAAATTAATAAATTAACAACTTTACAACTTATGATACAAATCATATAATGAATTTAACAAATGCTAAGTCACATATACAATGGCATCGTGTTATCCAATTGTGTTGACTATAACACACATAATAATGCCATACTATCATCAGAAGTGGAGTTCCAATGCATCAAGAGGTTTACTTGGTCAATGCCCTTTTAGTAGATACTTTCTATGACACCTTTTTGTAACATCTTTCTGTAGCACAAATATTTAGCACCATTTCATAGTTCATTTTCTATGCGCGTTCTCATGAGCTAATTTTCTTGATGTTCAATCTACATTTGGTTATCGCTACACTCAAAGTGTACCTACAATATAATATTATAAAAACACAACAATTCCACATGGTTTGACATAAAATATTAAATATTTATCACTGAATATCTCATGCATTATTTTTACCACAAATCACATAAATGAAGCATAATAGTAATCAAAATTCACTCAAATTTATCAAGTTGGCATATAAAAACCGGATTATAACTTACAAAATATCATCATGATTTAGCATCCATCATTATGCTTTCTTTACCAAACACTACCATACTTGGTGCCCTTCTAATTCCATGTAAAACCATAATATTGTTACCTTGAGCCATACCTCCAAGATTGTTGCAATCCATGGTGGTGTAGATGGTGATATGCTACAATATTAACTAGATATTCTACCTTCTTTGACTCAAAATTTGGCTCCATAATTTTAAATTCTTCTACATATTTTTTCATGTTCCCTTTGTTTGGTGTGTCCGTATGCTCTTCTGTCAAAGATTCCTTAGAATTTGATACTATTATTTCTATGGACTTTGGTGCTATTGTTTCTTCTATGGATTCTATTGCTTCTACTTCCTTCTTGGATTTTGTTTTAGGTTCTTCTATTTGTTTATTTACAACCACTTTTTAATTGATTATTGTTGGATATTATTGTTTTTGGTACTCTGATATATAATTGATTGTTAAAAAATCAAAAAGTATTTTGGGGGTATGGTTGATTGATTGTTGTCCTCCCTTAGTCTTAGATAACCTTTTGATATTGATGTCAATTCCCTATGGCTCATGGGGGATTTTTTCTAACAAATATTACCATCATATCCCTATGTCTATTGATGCATTATATATTAGCATGAAATTTTTTTTATTGAAAAACCAACTAAAGGAAAAGTAACTAAGCCTAGAGAACCTAATGTTTGGACCTGTAACCATTGAAATGCAAATCAATACCTTAATTTATTTCCAAATAAAAAAATCAAGCAACACTTTGTACCTAGCATTGATGCCAAAAATTTATAAGCAGCATTAATTCTCATACTTTAAATTATGAATCCTTGAGTGGTATTCAATGGTCATATGCACTAAGGAACAATTGTGCACTTAAGGTATCAATATCTCTAGGGATTTTTACAAGAGGAAATTATGAAAACAAGAAATAATACACTTTCATAAACAAAAAATAATACGCTTGCATAAATGGAAATTAACTCACTTGTAGAAATGGAAAATAACACTTTGCATAAATGGAAAATCTAGACCAATTGCTATATTTAAATATCTTGGGTAAATCATTAAGTAAATGTTAAAACAACAATATGTATAATAAATAAGAATTGAATGATAATAAATAAATCCAACTAAAGTATACTTAGGACCTACAAAAGCAACTACAAGAAAAAAATCACCACTCCACCATTGGAGTGGGTACTTGCTTATTAATACTATGGGAAGCAAAAATTAACTCAATACCCCTATAATATGAATGAAGGTAGAAAATAAGGATGTATATTAATGAAATTCAAATGGATTGCATCTGCATTCTTATAAATATTTTGAACACTAACTTTATCTCCCTATACATCCCTCCACATAATTATTAAAAATGAAATATTACAAAGCTTTATTTTATAGGTGAAAATACCCAACAACTATTCTAAAATTAGAGAGAATGGATCTCCACTTTTATTAGAATTAAAATAAATCCTAACTAAATCCTAACTAATTGGTATGATGTTGGGAACTAGATCTACTCTAGTCCATGCTCCAACACAATGACCACCCACTATGGTTATTAGGTGCATTTGGTGCCTATGCCTCACACGAAGCATACACTTTTGGAAGTCTAGGGAGAATGAGACATGGTTTAGGGGACAACCTCCAGGGTTTTTATCAAGTATAACTCCTTGTATAGATGTCTTCTTGGCTAACTTGGTCCTAATCTAGCCTAATATACCAAGTTCTATGCAGGAAAAGGGTTAGAGAAAAATAGTAAAATAAAGTAGTAAATCTATCTAGCCTAAACTAAAGGTGGTGATGCGACAAGAGTAAAAGACCTTTGTGTAGTGATGGAATTAATGAACACATGAGCCACCTATACTAGGAAAGTGAATACGTCTCATTACAAAATACATACATTCATCTTATGAAGCATGCATAAGGGATATATACTAGTCATGAGGCTCACATACAAGCTTGCATACACACAAATAATAGGGTGGAAAGCAAGTAGCCATAGCTCTCATACTTATATGCTAAAAATTAGTAAACTATATATGCTACAATGAAAGGGTTCAAAGGGGTTTGTACATAGAATGACTCAGGGCTTGAGTCCAAATCACTACATAAGAGAAAATAAGAAAAAAACTAATACATCTATTTATATAGCCTAAAACCAAATTCAAAATTAAAAATTTCCTCCAAGATTACCCTATGCAATAAAGCTAGTCTACTTTGGTTGTTGTGTTTGAGGTGTCACACTAAATTTATTTCCTCTAGGGTCTAATTGCCATAAACGTTATGTAGGCAAGGTGACATATTTTGGGGGTATCATTAATGGTATTCCCCCTTTAATGAGATTTTTAAGCTTGGGTGATGTCATCCTTAGTCTTGCCATGTAATTATTATAACTAAATTTAGGATGGTGTAGGATCTACCCTTATCTTTTCCTTGATCACCAATTGGTTGCTTTACTTGGCTTCCTATTGGATCCAATTGTTTCCCACGATAGTTGGTCCTTGCACCGATTCCTAGTGACTAGGTCCTTATGTATGATGTGGCCTTTAGGACACTACCAATTTTCCAATTTACCTTATTCTATTGTCACACTTTTTCAATCCCATATTATAAAACTTTAGGGGTGGCCTTTGGACTAGGATCTATTCTAGAACCTAGTTACTTTGGTGGTGCTTGTTTTGTATTCAAGACCAAAACTTCTAACCCAGGTCCTAGTTGCTACTTTCAGAATGATCTCTTTGTTTAGCTAATTTTTATATTTGTCACTATTTAATTTTTAGATTAATTTTTGATGCTTTGGTACCATTTCTTCATTGGGGCTACCAAAATTTTCATTTGGTGAGTGTGCCTTGAGGTATTCTCTTTATTTGGTTTTGCCCCTCTATTCCCTTTTGCATTTCACCATGAAATTTAGAGGGCCTTAATATGGATAGGCAAGCATTGAAAGCTTGCTAACCTCAACCATATAAACATTGTCCCCCTTATTTTCTTCCTCTCCTATCTTTGGGTTTTGCTCTATGGGTGTGTTGCTAGTACTATTTTGCAATAGACCTAGGATACATGTCTCTTTGAATCCTAATTTCCCAAAGAGGGCATTTTAGTTTTGAGACCTATCCCCCTAGTGGAGGGGTATATATAGGTCTACCAAGAGGATAGAGGCCCTATAAATAGTGGATCCCCATTAGTTACCACTAAAAGGGCTTCAATATCCTTTTTTGTGGTGGGGATTAGCTTAGTTATAACTAGAAAGGATGTGACTCTTCATTAGACCAATCTGGATGGGTAATCTTACCTCATGGCATGGGGATATTCAAGGTTGCTAATAAAATTTGATGTAGGCTCCTTTTTATTGATATATTTAGTATATTCATTGCAAGAGTTATTTTATAGGTAGATGGAACTTCTAGACCTTCCATATTGCTTAGTTATGGGTAACAACCTTGCTCAAAGATATCTCTTATGGTAGGATTTATCTAATATAGTGAGAATTAAACATAGTTTAGTGACTCATAAGGGCTTATAATTGTAGGAGATAAAGAACCTAAAAGCTAAAGCCTTATATTTTAGACATGGAGTCTATGGAGGTAGCTCTAGGGAATTTTTATCTTGGGAAGAGGATTTATTAAAGGGTAGTTGAGACCTAGGAGCTCATGGGGTGCATTAGATAGGGGTATACCATTTTATAGACTTATCCTAAAAAGAGAAATTCACTTGAAATCCTTCATACAATTTGGTCTACCTAGCATATTGATGGGAAATAATCCCATTGGTATAACTAAATCAATAGAGGCATAATAATTTGTATTATTTTATCTTGTGTTTGTTCATAAAAACTATCTAATATTGGGATATTCTATTGATTATGGATCTCTTAGTTATCATAACTCTTCTTGAATATGCATTTGATGGCACACTCTCCTATTTACTTCATACAAGTGCCTTGACTTACTTTTCCTTCATACATATTTTTGCTTGTCTATTGGTTTTGCAACAATTGGCTACTAGCCACCTTAGTCTAAATGCTGCATAGTTACACTATAGTACATGTTTTGAACATGTTTTATATGCCAGGTATCTCACATGATGCTCCTTCATCAAACCTACAATGTCTAGACTAGATTGATCCAAAATTCCATCACTCTCACCTATTTGCCATCTTGAATATGTAACTTATTATGGCCAATAATTGATGAGTGGCTATCCTTTGTGGATGACTAGTTCTTAGGTTTATAGGGAATTTTGTACTAAATTCAAGCATGGGAAACTCATCACCCATTTATGACTCACTCATTGGCTCATCCCAATGTTCTAGTTTATTCTTGGCCACCAAGGAAAAACACCCATTAATATCATCATCTGGGTAGACAACATATTTTTCTATCTCGTCCATATGATGGGGGTGCTTCATGCTTAGTGAAATCTCTCTTTCCTAGTAATGGATTTCCTTGTGAGTTTGGTCTAGGATATATGACCTTCAAGTTCTCCCTTGAGGTATTTTGATGGGTATAATTTAGATGATGGAGTATTGTCCATGACATTTCCCCTTTTGATCATCGAGACCATTGAAAGCTCATGCAAAACAACTAGAGAATGATTCACCATATCTACAATATGAACCTAGAGACTATCAACCATGAGATCCCTAGAATTGATCTAAACCTCAAATTAGATACTTGTGCTTGCTCAAAAGTGCTTCCTTTGGGTCATATTTGGGGATTGGTAGAGTATGACATCTAACAAAATATAAGAAAGTCTCCCCTAGTTTCTTGGTGATGCTGATCTTGGTGGGTTTTATGGTCTCCTTCCATCTTGGACTAGTTTCTCAATAACCCTCTAACACTAATTAACTTCCTCTATCAATATTATGGTGGGGATACTAGGTTGCACTTGCACTATGATACTTGTTAGAGCATTTTTCCTACTAGAATAAATGTAGTTTTTGATCACCAATGTTTATTTTGGTGGTCTGGTATTGAGGCTAGGGGTAGTTTCTAAGGTAAGGCCTTTAGTAGCTAGCTCTAAGATGGTGCGTTGGTGGTAGGAAAACTAGCCTATAGAGGGTGTGGTCTATTGGAAATTGCTATAGCCATAATAATGAAGATATGAATATGAGTATTTCTAGGTATACAAATCACCTCTATAGTTTTTCTAAGTAGGTGTAATATCTCAATCCAGGTTGTGTGGTGATGGTTGCAAGAGAAATGGGATAGAGGTATTAGGGATACCTTGGTATAGGAACATTGGGGAATTTTGTTGATGCTTTAGTGTTACAATTTTATTTATCAATGCCCTAACATTTTTCTATAACTATTAAATCTGTGGCTTGGGATTCATTACAAGATTAACTTGGGGATAGAGAGGGGGCTGGTACCAAGACTAGGTTTGTGGAAAGGGAGGGCTAGAATATGGGATGTATAGTGGGTAGAGGATGATAGGGTGATTAGGTATTTAGGAAGAAAGGTATGAGGAGTCTTGGGGGTAACATTTTAATTTATATTAGATCCCTTTTAACTTGAGAGACCATTTGATAGGCTTCTAGTAGGGTCTTCCTTCCTCTAGATTTCACCATCATAGAAATTTTTAAATTAAATGATTTTATATAGTAAATAAAAGCCATACTAGGAGGAGGCCGAATATTGTTAGGGATCCTATACCAAGTCTTATTGAACTTGGTGTTGAAGTTACCCATATCTTCCATGAGGCTCTTTTTGATGGTGGTTAGCTATTCCTAAAGGGATACCTTATATTCCTCTTCTCCAAATAAATCTACCAATACATTGGCAAGATGATCCCAATTGATGATGGAGTGTGGAGGGAGGAGATGTACTAATCTATTTCCTTTCATGTAAGAGAAGTTTCTAGTAGCCTAATCACCATGCTCTGGTGGTCAACATTGTAAGTGCATAGGATGACAATGTGCTAGAGGTGATCTATGGGGATTACCATGTCTTCCCTAGTGAAGAGTAATAGGGACCTCAATGCTAAGACTAAAATATTGCCTTATGTAGTTGATGGGATTGGTGGTCATAATGGGCCTCCATTGTTCCATATTGGTAGTCACTTTTGCTAATGGTTATGGGCTCCAACCATATTCTATTATTCCTACCCTTTAGGGATCATGAACTATCAGATTCATTGTGTGATAAGTTTCTCAAATGGTGGAGTCACTATGTGAACATAATAAGCTTGCATACACACAAAGAATAGGGTAGAAGGCAAGTAGCCAAAACTATCATATATATGCTAAAAATAAAATTTTACATATGTTGCAATGAAAGGGTTTGAAGGGATCTGTACATAGAATGACTCGAGGTTCGATTCTAGATCACTACACAAGATAAAATGAGAAAAGAAAACTAATTATTTTAGATACTAGAAATGAGGATATATCATTCTCTTTTTTGCCTTACTAAGTTACAAAATTGGCTATTGATACAACCTAAATCTAAATTCTAAATTCAAAATTCCCTCCGAAATTTTCCTAAGTGGGAAAGCTTGTATGCTTTGGTTATTTTGTTTAAGGTGTCACACTGCATTTATTCTAGTATATTTAGAGTCAATATAAGGTCTACTCATCGTAAATATCATCCAGGTGGGGTGGCATATTTTGAAGGTATAATTAATGGTGACCCCTTTCATGGGAATTCAAGCTTGGGTGATGTTGTCTTAATTATTTCTTGGGATGCATTTCCACTAATTTTAAGATGGTGTGGGCTCCATGCTTATATTTTATTTAATCATAGATTAATTGCTTTTCTTGGCTTCCTATCATATCCAATTGTTGATCTTGTCAATTGGTCCTTGATCCTAATTATCGATGACTAGGTCCCCATGTATGTGTGTAATTTTAGATACTATTGAGTTTTTGGTTTTACTTATTCTATTTTTCCCCTTCTCAACCCCAAATTATTGGACTTCAAGGGTGGCCTTTGGCCTAGGGTCAATTCTAGGAACCCAGTTGCTCTGGTGGCTATTATTTTGTATCAGAGACCAAAAATCTCAACTTATGCCTCAATTGCTATTTTTTTGGATGATTTATTTGTTCGATTGATGTTTTATTTAATGTTATATTTTTTGATTAATTTCTAATACTTTGGGGCTATTTCTTCATTGAGGCTACTAGACTTTTCATTTGGCAAGTGTACCTTGAGCTATTATATTTATTTGGTTTACCCTTCTATCCTATTCTTCCTTTTAACATGAAATTTAGAGGGACCTTTATATGGCTAGGTAATCCTTAACAAGATTACCAACCTCATCCTTACAAACATTATTCTCTTTCTTTTCTTTCCCTCTGGTCTTTGGGTTTTTCTCTATGAGTGTGTTACTAGTACTATTTTGCAATAAGCCTAAGATACATATCTCTTTGAATCCCACCTAAAGAGAGAATTTTTGTTCCCAAACCTATCCCCCTAGTGGAGGGGTAGAGCCAAGGTTGTTAGGAGGATAGAAGCCCTATTGACAATAGATCCTCATTAGTTACCACTAAAAAGGCTTTGGTGTCATTGTTTAGTTACCATTTAAAAGGTTGAGATTCCTCATTTTTTTGAAGTGGTTAACCTTACCTCATGGTATAGGGAGATTCAAGCTCACAAATAACCTTTAATTTAGACTCCTTATTGATATCTTCAATATCTTCATTGCATAAACTACTTGATAGGTAGGAAAATATTTTGGACCTCTCAACTTGGTTGGTCCTAGGCAACAACCTTGCTCAAAGAATTCTAATCTAGAAGGATTTGCTTGATGTAGTGAGATTTCTCTACACATGGTATCTGGTCTACAAATAGATGTGTTGGGGACTAGATCTACTCTAGTTCATGCTCTTACACAATGACCACTTTCTATGGTTGTTGGTTGTGCCTAGTGCCTATGCCTTGCATGGAGCATGGTACACAACTCTGGGGATAGCCTCTATTTTTTTTTAAGCAAGGCTAGATCCTTGTTTTAATGTCTTCTTGGTGCACCTAATTATAAGGTAGCCTAATCTATTATGTTTTATATGGGAAAAAGGTTTAAATAAAGCAATGAAACCTATCTAGACTAAACTAAGGGGGGTGATGTGCCAAGAATAAAATATCTTCATGCAATAATGGCATTAATAAACACATAAATCACCCATGCCAAGCACATATCATTATAGAGTATACACATTCATTTTATGAAGCATGTATAAGGAAGAGATAAATACTAGTTATGAGGTTCCTGTACAATCTTGCATACACACAAAAAATATGGAAAAAATTAGTAAATATCTATAACTCTTATAAATATATAAGTTAAAACCAAAAAATACATATGCTAAAATGAAAGGATTTGAAGGGGCCTATACATAGAATGACTTGGGGCTTGAGTCTAGATCACTACATCGGAGAAAATGAAAGGAAGACTATATGTGGGGTCAAATACTAGGCACATAAGCAACAAGTTTTGATGTTTATAATGAAGAAAGGGAAGATATTTATAATAAGAAAATGAATAAGAATTACATCCAAAACTTATGTAGGAATTCAAAATTGTCCCGTTTATATTTTTCCCTAAGCTTTCGTTATTAACTTTGGATGATCTCTAAGTATTTGGATCTAAAACCATAAATTTTGCAAGTAGGCACAATTCAGTGGGTTGTTGTCCTCTCTCATCACTTTGTATGATTATGATTATACCTTTGAGACAATATTTCATTAATATATTTTATTTTGGTGTTGCTCCTTTAGGCCACCTCTGTGTTGCCACCTTTAATATGCTAGTTGTTGTCTAGTTACTTGGGATGGTAAGGCCAAGATTGGGTCATTACCACTCCCCTTGTATTTTATCACTTGGATTATCGTGGTTGCTTAGTTATAGCCAGGGCCTTACCTCCTTCACATCTTGATTGGTCCTTTGGTGAAGTCCTTCCTCAAAGTATCCTTTAGGGTTCTAGTATTTGCTTCTTAGGTTTCTTCTTGACTAGGAGGGTTACCTTTTATCATTGACCCAACTATTCCTTACTCATCGATGCTTTAATAATGATTAGGAATACTCAATTTCATGCTCTAGAGGGTATGTCTAAGGTGTAATTCCACTATAATTTATTTATCTTATACTTTATACCACTCTTCCACCATGGATATTGGGGTAGATCTTATGGGGGTCAAGAAGCCTTAAAGTTTAGCAAAAGTTTCATAGATTAAAATCTTCAAGATGCTCCACTTTTTGTTACCCCTTAAATTTTATACTCCGCTTGAAGGTATGGGATATTTCCTTTCCACTTTCCCATACAATCTCAAAATGCCCCACTTTCTTCCTCCATATAATTGGGTTTTATCCCCATAAGGTTTCTCACTAGAGAACTATGAAAACCATCAAATTTTGAAGAGATTTAGGTAATCAATCCTTCTTTCCTAAGGAGGAAAGGAGTTCACATGTGTCAAATAGGGAAAAATTCTACTAAGAATGGAGCCATTTTAGCTCTCACTAAAAGGTATCTAGGGCTCCAAATCTTGGTAGACTTTATCTTAACTATAATAATAAAGGCTTGTATTCCATGGATTTCCTAGTTTGGTTGGTCAAATAAGATTCATGATGCAGGGATATTCATGTTCAACATAAATTCATGGAAGAGCCTCTTTTTTATTTGGACTTTTTATGGTAATTTTGCATCAACTGCTTCATAGGTTCTAGGGTATTTGGACCCCTCATCTTGGATTTAGATGATATTTTGATCAAAATTTCCTTCTCGACTAGAATTACCCAATGTATAGATTCTTCCCTACAAATTTGGTGACTCATAGGGGACCTTAGGTTCATTGGATGTAGTCATAAGAGAGAAAATATCTAGGATTTCTACAATTGGCTAGGATGGATAGGAGGATGTGATATCAAGGATATTTGGCACAAAATTATATAAAAATTGAAGGGAGAGATACCTCATTTTATATGCCTCACCTTCTAAACCATCATTATAATAAAATTCTAATAGGGAAATGTATGAGGACACTTCCCTCATGCTTGAGTAGTGGGGCCATCATTATTCTTTACCACACCTCATGCTTGCTTGTGGAGACTATCTCATTTTGATTGGGTTGTTTTAGGTGATAGTTTTGAGAGAGCCTAGGCTTATATCATCCATTTATTAGGCTATCCTTTAAGCATGGTAAAAATCTAGTTGTAAATTTAGACCTTTGAGAAAAATATTTTAATAATATTTTATTTTTGTACATACAAAGGCCTTGGAATTCCTTTTAAATTACATCTAGAGCCCCATAGTTTAATGGTCCACCATTTCTTCTTGTGAGTTGGGTGTGCCCTATTCAGTAGTTTTATTAGTATAATTTGCTTCTCCTTTTTCAAATTCCTCTTAGTGTTTATATTAACCATGGGTATCCATACATCATGGTACTTATATTATGGTTTTTCAAAAGTAAGGCCTTGGGTCATAAGCTTCATATCAAGGTTCTCTATGTTTTATCGATTTATATGTAGTTATCTAGATTAGATATGAAGTATCTTGATAGATCGATGCTTGATGAAATAGGAGGTATACCAACAAGATTCACCTATTGTCTAGCTATATCATCCTTTTTAGAACCTACCATGGAGTTAGTATGATTTCATCCACCACTACTTTTGGCATTGTGAGAGAGTTGAACCCATTATCAATTTGATATCTATGGACTAGAATATATTTGTGGAGGTTCCAAAATAATTAAAAAAACTATTTATGGGGTTCCTAAATAATTAATAAAGGAATTGGTGACAAAATAAGTGCAGAATTGGTGGCCATCCCACCCTAGGATGGTCCCTAGTTTGTGACAGTCCCAACCATCCCACCATGGTATGAGGACATATTTGTGCATAATTTTTCTACTATTTTTAATTAGGAATATTATAGGATATCATATGATGCTACTATCCAAATTTCATGTATTTTGGAGTTGTATTGGATGATATATTACATTTTCAAGTTTTTGCAGGCTTACAGGGTCCATCGAAACATGAATAGGGATATATGCCTTATTTTGCAAATATAACTATATGGGTTGTATTGAAATATTATTTTATGCATTATTTCCAAGTTTCATGCATTTTGGATATGTTTAGGTCTAGAAATTTCTTACTTTGGGTTTTGCAAATTGGAAAACTGTACTGCGATTACGACATGCCATCAGATGCAATTTTGATTCTATTTTTAGTAATATCTTCCTAAAACCTTATATTTTATATAAGTATACAATTTAAAGTCATTTGGAGTATTCATTATTTCTAGCTTTTTAGTGCCTGTGGAGTTTGCATGTTTCCAATATACACACTTGCTATTTAACGAATATGGTTTCCTTATATGTAGGTGTAGGTATTACAGAATATAAGTTAGGAGTACAATATCAAAACATTGAGTAACAAATCAATGGCATCAGAGGTTCACCCACCTCAATTGTGGGTATGAGGAAGAACATTGGAAGTGCACATGAGCTTATTTGAAAGGACTTGATCATTGGGCATCCCCATAATTTTGTAAAAAATGTATCACATTAAGAACCCTAAATGGGACATCTATTGTAACCATGCTCTGATTTATCAAATTAAATAAAAAGAAACAATTTTTCTTGCACTTAATTGGCTTATATGGTTGCTTAAATTTATCCTTTTGTAATGCTTAATCAATAACGGATATATATGTATAATTTTTAACACCATTAGATGCACTATTTTTCCCCTAATTTAGTGGAATTCATGGTGGGACCTAGTACCTATTGATTTTATAAATTTTTAACCTTGGTTTTCATTTGGTTTCTATTATAGGTACTGGTCGTTCTGGCCTAAAACGACCCCTGGACTGCTCCTTAGCTCACCTTGGGATGGCCACACAACCATCCCACTCTAGGATGACCATAAAAATAGTAGTCATACCACCCTGGAATGGCCATAAAACAATTCTTTTTTTCTTAGATTCCAGAAACAATAGGTTCCCTAGGTGATAAGGTAGGTACCTGAACTTTTGGTTTTCTGTTACACAGTCAGAAACTGTTGAAGTTTGATTTTTCATGCATTTTTTGTTTGCTAAGAAGGTAGAAAGATAGGTTTCATTTTATTATAAATTAAAAATAGCAAAGAAAAAGAAGAAGAATAAAAAATAAGTTAAGTTATTATGCCTTTATATGGTTTTATTACATGTAGGCTACCTAATGGGTAGGCCATCATTTAGGGTTTGCATCTTGTAGGTTGTTTTTTATCTAGTTTTTTCTAAAAGTAAAATGTCCTTCTTCTTGCACTTAGTGAAATATCATTGAGTGCTTCATTGTTTACTTTATTTTAAGCTTAAAAGGAACCACACACAATTGCACATATCACAATAACATTGGTAAGGTTGGATTTCATCACCAACCCCCAATTCAGAACGATGACGTTGGATTTCACATCCTTCCACCGACTTGTCCCCTAGATACCTTAGATAGAATAGGGCACTCTCTCAAGATGGAATAGGTCACTAGTATCCAAACCCCCTTCCAATTTTGGAATCGCTTGTTGATTTAGAGTGGAATATCTAGGTGAACCCTCCACTCATTGTGGGTTTTAAGTGGTGTACCCTAGAATATTTTGAGAACCTCATGTTTGGCACTAGTGTTCCTAGTCACCACTTTGGTTGAGTTTCCTCATTCTAAGTCCAAAACACGAACAAGAAAGCAAGAGCAACAAAAAATCCAAACACACAAAAATAACTTAGGATTCACATCTAAAACTTAAAGGAGATAATCACATTGTTTTCTTATGTGCTTTTTTAATCATTTTATTGTGTGTTTCTAATATTTAGAAGAGATAATCATATATATCTAATCTTTAAAAGAGATAATCATATTGTCTAATTTATGTGTTACTTTATTATTTGGGTAATCAACATAAGATCCTACCATATAGGACCAAAAAAAATTATTTTTGATTATGCATCCAACGGATCAAGAATCATGCCAATAAGAGCTATAACGAAAAAGTTATGTTGGTTTTATGATTACTCTATTTTTGAAACCGAAAATAGGGAAAAAGTACACTAAAAAAATCATAAAATGGTCTAGCCAACTCCAAAAATACCAATTTTGTTTTGTTTTCTTAGTTAGACCCTCTTGCACCTCTCATAGAAATTATGAGTCCTAACTCTCCTTGCTTCAAAATTTTCCAAAAAATCCTAAAAGTGGGCATTTCCCCACAGGTCCCGATTGGCCAAATATTCCAAAAATACAAATTTTTAAACTGGAGATCACTTTTTGGAGTCATAAACCATTGTGATCATCTCATACCACTGATAATTTTGGTATATGACACAAATTTATTTTGAAAAGTAAAAATTTTCTAAAAATGGCCGATGAACCCCTCTTTTATGGATTTGGTCCAAATGCAGCTAAAAACAAGACCTCTAATTTAGAGAGAGATTCAAGCTCCATAACTAGTTAATATCTCCAAGTAAGTCAAGAGGACATGCCTATCCCTGAATGGCATCCTAGGTCCTATCATAACAACAATATCATCCCTAAGGGGGTAAACCTTCAAGATACCCCTACTAGGGAAGCACCCACAAATCCTCTTGAAAACTTCCTGACTTGGATACCCTGGTGGAATTCTACATATCAAATAATCTACCCACTAGGGGGTATAGTAGGTCAATATCATGGGTTCACACCCTAGCTTGCTCTATACATAAATAAGAATATGAACATGAGCATACACCAAGGCCTAGCCTGGATGACCAAACCACCCCATATGATCGAGCAAGTCACCCTCATACTCCTCACAGAGAGAACTCAACATCCACACATCGTGCTTCTGTGCAGCCTGAATATATGGAGCCTACATCTAAAAATAATTATAAGTATTTCATTATAGATGAGGGAGAAGACCCAATTCATCCTTCTATTCCTCATGAAGAGTACTTGGTGTAACCACATGATGGCTCTACATCATCGGACTATACAAAGCTGATTCATAAATTATAGTCTCATGGTAGTGCATACTTTAGGGAGCATGGAAAACAAGCAATAGATTCCACTAGGGGTAAAATACATGATAAACTCATCCATATTTCAAATACAAGGACGCACATACCCCATACAACTGAGCAATAAAATCATACTCATCAGAAACTTAGGCCAAATATTAATAGGCAACAACATACGTATCAACTCTAGTTGGATAAAAAATAATTAAATCAATAATGGAGGGACTCACAACGAGCACACCTACAAAGGTTGTATCAAAAAATATACAAGAACAAAAAAATATACAACAAGAGCAATTGAAAAATGCATTACATAAAAATGTGCTATCACCTAGCACCTATAGGATGCAAAAATGGGTAAGGTGCCCAGTACAGTCTCAAAATATTATCCCTTGGCCATGCCAAAATCGTGTTCAACATCAAAGGCCATTACCTGGTTATCATCAAAAGCTTCATACTTCTCAACAGTACCAAGATCAACATGATGAGGAATCATATTAATAATCCCAATGGGAACATCAGGGTCAAATATATGCTTACCCTAAATACAATTATGATGAGGTACCTAATCATCATACATATAGTCCACCTCAACATCAAAAGTGACCTCCATCTAATTAAGGGCAACAATAGGATGATTATATCATGTCGTTAGGGCCATAAAAAGTGTTAAATGATCAGTTAAAGGCATTATAAAATTAAGATTAAAATTTGGGTTATCAAAAACCCACACTGAAGCAACTTAGTAATCAGCCTTTGCATCCATCAGTGTCATCACTAACATAACCATCAAATTTCCAGATGCCCAAACTTGAAGATTTCAAATATGATGAAGATGCAGAAGAGCACGTAACAAGCTTCATCCTTAAGTGCTCTCATATTTAAGACTACAACCCTTTTATGTTGAGAATATTCCTTACAACATTATTTGGGGATGCTTTAGAATGGTATAATCATCTACTACATCATAGCATAAACACCTTCGAGCAATTGGTCGATGCTTTTTTGGGATGTTTTGCCTCTAGCGCTAAGAAAATGATAAACTTGATTTATTTGTCTAGCCTCCATCAACTTGATGATGAACCAATCATGGAGTATGGTAATAGATGGATAATTTTATGTCAAAGCTACCTTTCACCCTACCCATAATGGAAATCATTCGAATGTTTACTAGAATTTTTTCAAAGTAGATTTCACTTCTCTTACAATTACAATAGTATTAAACATTCGAGGAGGTCTTAGCACAAACCTAAATAATTGAGTACATGATGTTCAAATCCACAAAGGATAATGGCCAAACAAGAATATCAAAGGTGGTAATATGCAACAAAATATGGCCGCAATCAATCAAGTGGTTTTGAGTATCCCTAAATCCTCAAACCAAGCCACACCACCATAATTACCAATGCAGCCTAATTACCAGGCTCAACCTCCATTGGCCAAAAATCATACGCAACAAAAGCAAAGACAATATAATCATTTTTTA
Organism: Wollemia nobilis; assembly: GCA_028583015.1. Classification (NCBI taxonomy): domain Eukaryota; kingdom Viridiplantae; phylum Streptophyta; class Pinopsida; order Araucariales; family Araucariaceae; genus Wollemia; species Wollemia nobilis. Next base: position 7,407,624 of record JAQPPZ010000040.1, read on the forward strand.
GAGCCCTTAGCATCAATATTCAATCAATTGTATGAGGCATAAGCAATCACACTTCTTGATATCAATACACTGAAACATAATAAGCGTAGATCAAAGGCACATAGGTAAAATATATACTGTGGTTACCATCAACAAAGAGGTCATGAAATCTAGACATGTTATCCCTTTAGATATTTAGTTCAAGATATAATCGAGAGACAAGAGCTTCTGATGGGAAATCCTCTTTCTCCTAACAACCAACCAATTGGAGACTTCCAAGACCTCTGGCCCACACATGAAGCAAAAACAACACCTGCCAACCATGTTGACCAACCTAATCATATGCATAGCAACCCATCCCCCCAAGATTCTATGGGAATGATCAGTATTGTAGAAAAGGGCCAATAATTTCAAAATCGATCTACATAATCGATGATTTCATCCAACGTCTCACCTTCATCCATCTCGTCTCATCAAAACATAGGCATTTCTAATCATATTTTAGTGGATAAAATACATGCTAGGGGTGCCTAAGGTATCATGCCTTCCCCTCATAAAATAGTCAAAATTAAAAAAAAAATTAAAAAATAATAAAATCTCAAAAAACAATTGAAAACACCATCAAAATTTCAAACAAATCAAAAAGCAATAAAATCCAAAAACATTGCAAAACATTAAAACACAAAAACATTTTGCATTTACATTCTACCCTTGCATACATTTAATTGCATTAGGCATTTTTAGCCATTGCACTTGCATTAGGATAGGTCGTGTTTAACATTGCATCAATAACAGTGCATACTGGGGGTACACAAGGTATTACACCTTCCTCCTAAAAGCACAAAATAATCAAAGTTACAAAATGCCCCTAAGGTATCCATAAACTCTTTGGTCAACACAAAATTCTCCAAGGGTATCTACGTACTACTTGGTCAACCTAAAATGCTCCTAGATGATCTATGATCATATAGGTTACCGCAAAATGCTCCAAGGGTGTCTACAACCCACTTGGTCAACCCAAAACATCCCTAGACAGTCTATGACCATCTAGGTCACCCCAAAAGGCTCAAAGGGTGTATACAACCTACTTGGTCATCCCAAAATGCTCCTAGGTGGTCTATGACCGTCTAGGTCACCCTAAAATGCTCCAAGGGTGTCTACAACCCACTTGGTCAACCCAAAACACTCCTAGGTAATCTATGATAATCTAAGTCACCCCAAAATTCTCCAAGTGTGTCTACAACTTGCTTGGTCAACCCAAAATGCTCCTAGGTAGTATATGACTATCTAGGTCACCCTAAAAGGGTCCAAGGGTGTCTACAACCCACTTGGTCAACTCAAAATGCTCTTAGGTACTTTATGACCATCTAGGTCACCCCAAAAGGTTCCAAGGGTGCCTACAACCTGCTTGGTCAACCCAAAATACTCCTAGGTGGTATATGACTGTCTAGGTCACCCCCAAAGGCTCCAAGGGTTTCTACAACCTACTTGGTCAACCCAAAATGCTCCTAGGTGGTCTATGACCATCTAGGTCACTCCAAAAGGCTCCAAGGGTGCCTACAACTTGCTTTGTCAACCCAAAATTCTCCTAGGCAATTTATGACCATCTAGGTCACTCCAAAAGACTCCAAGGGTGTCTACAACCTTCTTGGCCATCCCAAAATACTCCTAGGTAGTATATGACCATCTAGGTCACCCCAAAAGGATCCAAGGGTGTCTACAACCCACTTAGTCATCCCAAAATGCTCCTAGGTAGTCTATGACCATCTAGGTCACCCAAAAAGGTTCCAAGGGTGTCTACAACCTGCTTAGTCAACCCAAAATGCTCCTAGGTAGTCTATGACCATCTAGGTCACCTCAAAAGGCTCCAAGGGTGCCTAAAATCCACTTGCTCAACCCAAAATGATCTTAGGTGGTCTATGACCATCTAGGTCACCCTAAAATGCTCTAGGAGTGTCTACAACCCACTTGGTTAACCCAAAATGCTCCTAGGTAGTCTATGACCATCTAGGTCACCCCAAAATGCTCCAAGGTTATCTAAAACCTACTTGGTAAACCCAAAATGCTCCTAGGTGGTCTATGACCATCTAGGTCATCCCAAAATGCTCTAAGGGTGTCTCCAACCCGATTGGTCAACCGAAAATACTCCTAGGTAGTCTATGGCCATCTAGGTCACCCCAAAATACTCCTAGGTAGTCTATGACCATCTAGGTCACCCCAAAATTCTCCAAGGGTGTCTACAACTTACTTGGTCAATCCAAAATGCTCCTAGGTGATCTATGACCATCTATATCATCCCAAAATACTTCAAGGGTGTCTACAACCTACTTGGTCAACCCAAAACACTCCTAGGTGGTCTATGACCATCTAGGTTACCCCAAAATGCTCCAAGGGTGTCTACAACCTACTTGGTCAACCCAAAAGCCCCAAAGGTATCCATAGGCTCTTTGGTCACCCCAAATGTCCCAATGGCCCATAATAAGCCTATTGGTCACATGTACAAACATATATATCAATCAAAATCTAAAAATATTATCTAAACATCAAAATTACAAAAATATTGCATTTCATCACATTGCATACCATTGCATTATACAATCAACTGCATTAGGAATACTCATCATTGCACTTTGCATTTTAGAGTTGATCATACATGTCTATCATTGAGACTGTACATTAGTCATCATACAAAATCAATGTTGTTCAAGTCATCTTCCACATCATTTCATATTTCAATTATCATTTCCACGTACATTTCCCATTTTTCATATTTATGTCCATTTCCTTCACCTAGCCATTTGTTCTAGAATGTCATTAGGATTTTCAGTCACTCAACCGTCTCTAGTTTTCTTTTTCAGATTTTGTAGAAAGCTATCCAAATTTTTAGGAGTTCAAGTCTTCCTTATATTGTACCTTGTATACATCACATTCCCATCATATTTTCACACTAATAAATCCAAGTTTTGCGCAAGGAAAAATGAAACCTACGAAGTGGTCTAGGTTACCTTAAGTAAAAAATTTATCTTGCTCATCCCCCTATGTGAATGGTTCAAGAATGCTAAGAATTGGCAAAAGGACAAGCTCCTCCTTACCCAATTCCCCAAAATAAATAATGGTTTTCACCACTTTCAAAATAAAAATCCTAAAAAGTAAAATTCAAAAGCAAAATAAATAATGGTTATCACCACTCCCCAAATCCCTTGATCAAAGAAAAACAAAATATAAAATAAAAAATGATTTTCATCACTAAATATGAGCAAACATCCTTGAATTCAACTAAAATAAAAGAAGGGAGTCCTAAACTTGAATCCCTAGAATTATCAACATTTGAAAAACCATAAGGTGATCCTCTTTATAGTTTGGTGGTAAGCCTACTTGGCAATGGTGGTATCTTTATGCATGATGATATGTCTATCACATTAGCATTTTATGTGTGTATAGACCAATTTTTGCATGTAGATGAGATAGATTTTGGTAGCATATACTATCTAGTGGTCTAATACAACTACGTACAAAACCTAGGATCGTGCTATTCATAGGGTGATATTAAGTATATATGGGCTGCGTTAATCTCATATATCATTGGGATAATCTTATTCTTATCACAAAATGAACTCACTTGTACACACAGGGATATTGAGTATCTAGGTCATCCTCGTAGATTCGTACCTTATCAAAAGTTTTGCATTGTTAGTATATAACTTTTGACCAGTTGACTAGAGTGTTTGAGTCCCATGAAAACCTCAAAGACATTCTATAGCATCTTACTATTCATTTCATTCCATTCCATTTTATCACATACATATCAATCTACATTCTCACAAATTCATCACATAGTCTCATGACAACATTACACATGGATCGATGAATTCTATACAGTCTATGTTGCTAACATAGTATGTCATATAGTATTCATATTCCATCAATACATATCAATAGATCATCCATTTCATTATGCATACACATATTGCATATCATAAAATAACATCATAGTACAACACATGCATCCATTAATGCATCCATAAATCATAACACATAATGTGTCTAACGCTCCATAATATCATAATTGCAAATCAAGCAAACATTTTTGTAACATAAACTTGGGCATTATTGGTATCATACCTCCCCTAATCATAAACCAAAAAGTTAAGCAACCAAACTCAAAAAGCTCCAAAGGTATCTATAAACCCTTTGTTCAACCCAAAGATCCCCAAAGGTATCTATAAACCCTTTGGTCAACCCAAAAAACCCCAAAGGTATCTATAAACCCTTTGGTCAATCCAAAATAAAAGGGCCCAAAGGTATCCATAAATCCTTTGGTCACCCAAAATGCCCCAAATGTATCCATAAACCCTTTGGTCACCCAAAATACCCCAAAGATATCCATAAACCCTTTGGTCACCCAAAATGCCCCAAAGGTATCCATAAACCCTTTGGTCACCCAAAATACCCCAAAGATATCCATAAACCCTTTGGTCACCCAAAATGCCCCAAAGGTATCCATAAACCCTTTGGTCAACCCAAAAATCCCCAAAGGTATCTATAAACTCTTTGGTCAACCCAAAAAGCCCCAAAGGTACCCATAAATGATTTGGTCACCCAAAATGCCCCAACGACATCAATTAAGCCCATTGGTCATAATAAAAACATATATAATCCAAATAAACAATTGATAACTTAATGGGACAAGACAAGCATAAACGTGGACAACAAAGACTGGTGTAGTTCCAACTCTACGTCATGTAGAGTTAAATTGGGGATCGCATTGACATATGAGAACATCCTACCAATGCCAGGTGAAGCACAAACCAATCAGTGAACATGCCATCATTAGAAATGAATGCTAGTTTTAGCAAATGTCGATCACATTTACTAGACTGTATTAGTTTAGTCTGGAATGAATCGATTGTTATAACTTATTTGTAACAGAAGATCTATGGGTGTGCTATATAAACACACCCAGAAATCTATGAAAGATATAGAATTTTAATAGTAAATGTAGAGAGATATACAGAAGAAGGATTGTAATACTTTGATAATTATAATACAGTTCTAACAGTTTCTAAGTGCGTGTTCAGTTGGGAGGAAGTTGTTGGAGCCTGGGCCCACTCCAAGCTAGTATTTCTTCCCCTATATTTTTCCTATGTTTTCTAGATTAGTTTACCACTTTTATAAGATTGTTTATCGCATTGTTATTTCTAGTATTGTAGTAGGTTTATTTCCAGGAAGGCGTGAATATTTCCTTTCTGTAGATTTAATTGTTTTTACGTAAATTATTGAGGAGTGTATGAATGATTGACAAAAATTTGAAACACCCCCCCAATAGTAGAACTAGCAAACTCATATCAAATGGTATTGTAAGCAATCTTGTTCAAGACCCTTCACAAGTTTAGGAAGCTTCCTAGGTTGATAAATTAAATGCACGGGCATGTTTCAAAAGTAGGAAAGAAATTAACTTTGTTTGGCCCACAAAATTTTGGCACCGTTGCCAGGGAAGCATCTCAACTAGATTATTTACAATACCTGGAAACCTTCCACCTGACCTTGTATGAGTTATTCGAGAAGAAGAGTACTTGATGGTCAGTTCATAAAAACCAATCCATCAGAACCTGAGTCAGCTGAACATTCTAAATTTGAATTAGACTCACCCAACCCACCACCAGCAATCCATTGGAGTGAGGAGACGCACTTTGTGCAAGGTGCTTCCTCATCCCATCAATGTGGGGAAGAATGAATCATCATAAATCCCCTATTTAATAGGACACCCTTAGAGGAAGTCCTATAGTGGAAAGCTATAGAATATTGGATGATAAAACTAGACAACCTTAGAGCCTTGACTTAGAAAGTCTTAAACGATCGTAAGGCCATAAATACTGCATTAGAGACCGCATTTCTTGAAAAAATGACTGACAACGAAGAAGTATCATCTGGCTTTAGTTTCCCGATTGATGAAGGAGTAGGAGATACCAAAATGAAAAACATATTCCCTACTCACCTTTCGACCTTCAAAGGATACCCAACTGAGGACCCTGACCTATTTTTATTTAAGTTTGATGTCTTATGCAGGTCTATGGACTACAAATTTGATACACAGAAGCTGAAACTCTTTCCTTCCATGTTGGACGATGCAACTCTATGGTGGTTCATCGGTCTAGGAGACAAACACATTACCACTTGGGATCAAATGAAGAAGCTCTTTTTAGAGCAATACCAAGATTTTGGGAGAGCAAGAGACTCTAGATAAGAGGTCCTGAGCATGATGCAGAAAGAAGATGAGTCTCTCAAGGAATACTAGGAGAGATTCAACATCAATATTCAATGATCTCCTCACATGAAACTATCTGATAAGTCCCTCAAAAAAATATTTTTGATAGACTTACCAATGAATCACTAGAGGCTCTTAACATGAGGTGATGTCTACCAGCACGCTATGGAAGACATTCGACAACTATGTTGGAAATACTCAAGAAGGAGAGGCAAGACCACTTATAGAACCATGAAAGTGACTGCTTTAGTCACAAAGATAGAAATAGGTAACATGCTAGAAGATTTAAAGAGCAAGATGCTCTCATCTCTAGCATTGCAGATGGATACACTACTATTAGAGAAAAAGAAGTAAGAAAACAAAGCAGCATTGGCTTATTTCTATCCAAAATACATAGGGAAGCATGCAAAGAATGCATGCCCGGAGAACAAAGTCAGAGTATGCATAGTTTGTATACTGAACCATAAAACTCGATTGTGCCAAAAACTACCCAGTAATCAGGAGGATGCTGAAAGTATGAATGCCTATTTCATAGGAAATTGAAAGAGTTGGCCACAACCCCCTATGGGGAATATGCCAATCGAAATGTCGTCATATGGGGAGGACCATACATGCACCAAGTCCTGCCTCAACCACCTAACATGGGGTGGTGGGGACCATCACCCTAGCCCAACACACCCCAACAACATTCCTGAACCAATAGCCATGGATGCCATATCCATATCATAGGTAGTAGTGGAGAGGCCACACTGCATGGAATCAGGCTCCATAGAATGTAGCTCCAGCTCACCCCCAATAGAATTTACCGACATTGCCATCAGTGAGACCTGCATAGCTACCCACACAATCGATAGCAAATCCAAATAACAGGGTGAACCAGCCATCATATAATGTGGAGTGTGAGATGTATCTGATGTATCATATTCATCTTAGGTCTGGTAGATAGCTAGGAGTAGGAAAACCTCCATTGGTAGAAGATGAGGAAGAGGTAGGAGAAACACCTCTTGTAGAAGAGGTGATAGAAGAAATACCTAAGAGAGCAAAGGCTCCATTTCCCAAACAACTACAAGAATAGAGGAAAGTAATGCAGCCAAAGTTTGATATCTTTTCTAGCTTGAAGAACCTCATCGTGACAATTCCATTATTTCAAGCCATCCTAGATGTTTCGATATATACCAAGATGATAAGAGAGATGTGTCTAAGGAAGCCAGGATGCAGAGCAACCCAGACTATCAATGTCATGGGTAAACTAGTAGATTTGATGATGGGCAAAATGTTCCATCCTAAGTATACAGACCTGGGAAGCCTGGTGCTAATTGTAAAAATTGAGGGACATTCCCTATCTATTACATTGGTCGATCTCAAAGCAGTAATCAATGTAATGCCTCAGGAGACCATGCAGAGGCTACAACTCACGAACCTAAAACCACTGTGACAGTGCTACAGCTGGACGATCAATCGAATGTGGCATCGAAAGGAATGTTGGAAGACGTAATAGTGACAGTCAATGCATGGGAGTACCCAATTGACTTTTTAGTCTTGCAATCTAAAACTAGGTTGGGTGGTTACCCACTCATCTTGGGAAGGCCATGGCTGGAAATAGTTGACACCTAAATTAGCTATCAAGATGGTCTGATGACCATCTCCAATGGATGAAACATTAAAATATTGACTATTTCACCCCCAGCATAGTTTGTTGACTCAGTAGGAGAATCCATGTTGATCGAGCATGAAAATATTGAGCTATCCATGATCCAACCGGTGATGACGTTGGAGGATTTGGTAGAAGAAGATGAATATGGTGCTATTGTGGAGTTCCTCCATGGGGAGTCCTCCATCTCTGTACTTGGATCACCGTTGTCTAGCACCCAAGATCACCATGTTCAATAGATACATGTCAAGATAGGAAGAACGTTGAATGTTAGTAGTGGGTTGACTCCCACATAATTGATGAAAGTAGAAGAGCTCTTGGTTAGACACCAACATGCATTTGCATGGGATTACTCGAATATGAAGGGTATCAGCCCAAAGATCTATACCCATCGTATATACCTCAATGATCAAGCAACTCCAAGAAGGAAACCATAGAGAAGAATGAATCCGGCAATGAAAGACATTGTCAAGGAAGAACTGCAAAAACTCTTGACTACTAGATTCATCTATCCAATTTTTGATAGTAAGTGGGTATCACCGTTAGTGGTAGTCCCTAAAAATAACGAGAAATGGTGAATCTATGTGGACTATAAAGTGTTAAACAAAGTAAAAAAAAAGGACCACTTCCCACTCCCGCTCATTTATCAAGTCTTGGATACACTCTTAGGGAGAAAGTATTTCTCCTTCCTGGATAGATTCATTGGATACAACCAGATCCAGATAGGAGAAGAGGATCAGGATAAGACAACGTTCACCTGCCCATGGGGAACGTTTGCCTATCGGGTATTACCTTTTGGATTGTGCAACACACCTGCAACCTTTCAAAGGGCAATGCTTAGCATATTTTTAGACATGATGGGAGACACTGTCTAAGTATACATGGATGACTTCACCATCTATGGAGAAACCTTTGACGAGGCAATGACGAACTTGGAAAGAGTGCTCAAAAGAAGCAAGGAAAACAATTTGTCCTTGAGCAACGAGAAATGCTTTATGATGATGCAAGAAGACATCATACTGGTACACCACCTCTGTACAGAAGGAATAAAGGTTGATAAAAGAAAAATTGAGGTCATCAAAGACCTACCCAACCCCTAGAATGTAGAGAGAGGTGAGGAGTTTTCTTGGATCAATCGGGTACTACCGACGATTTATCACCGAATTTAGCAAAATTGCAAAACCATTGCACACTCTATTATATAAAGATGTGGAGTTTAATTGGATGAAAGACTGCAAAGAAGCGTTTCAATTGCTTAAAGAGAAACTGATATCCACACCAGTTTTAAGAGGACCAAATTGGGCCATACCATTCCATAACTACTATGATGCATCCAACGGTGCGATTGGAGTAGTCCTCAGATATAGGGATGGCAAAGAATTATACGCCATCTACTATGTCAGCAATAACTTGGTAGGAGCCGAGCTCAACTACACGGTGATGGAGAAGGAGTTCCTTGCGGTTGTGCATGCCATAAAAAAATTCTACCATTATATCATCGGGTATAAGGTATTTGTCTACATGGACCATGTGGCTATCAGATACTTGATGAATAAGGTAGCCATTAGTGGAATAATTATCAGGTGGCTCTTGTTACTATAGGAATTTGACATCACAATAGTCGACAAACCAGGCAAGGACAACATCATAGAAAATTTTCTATCCAGATTGATACCGATAGACCATACAATAGTGGAAGACCAATTTTTGAATGAAAATTTGTTCACCATTAGTGAGAAAATCCCATGGTACGCAAATATAACTAATTAATTGTAAACCAGAAGAACCTCACCTGCTCTCGTTTTCTAAGAAAAATAGGTGGTCATAGAGAAAAGTGCATCGTTCCTATGGATTGATGGCCTCCTGTTCAAAATAGGACGTGACCAGATTATAAGGAGATATGTAGTAGAGTAGGAATTCTCAGAAGTACTCAAAGCATGTCATTATGAACCATGTAGAGGACACTTTACAGGGAAATGAACTGCCTACAAAATACTATAGGCTAGGTACTTTTGGCCCACTCTATTTAAGGATGCGGCTGCGTACGCCAGAAAGTGCGATGAATACCAAATAATGGGCAGACCAACCCATCAAGACAAAATGCCCCTCTGGCCTCAGGTACACCTGGAACCCTTCGATAAGTGGGACATGGAATTCGTGGGACCAATTAATCCACCTTCAATAGGGAGGAGGTTTATTTTAGTCTATATAGATTATGTCACCAAATGGGTTGAATTTCAAGCGTTGAGAGATTCAAAAGAAAGAACAGTCACCGATTTCTTATTTTCCCACATTTTTACACAATTTGGGGTCCTTAGAGAGATAACAACAAACCAGGGGCCTCAATTTACCTCCAGGTTGATCAAGGAGCTGATGGAGCAATACAGAGTTTGGCACAATAAAACTACACCCTACCATTCGTAGGCAAATGGGCAAGTGGAAGTGATGAACAAAGAAATAGAGAACATCCTGATGAAGACCATGTAGCAACATAGAAAATATTGGGCTACACGATTGCTAGAGGCATTCTGGGCATATAATACCACATGGAAATCAACCACAGGCTTCACACCCTTCCAAATGGTCTATGGGAAGAGTGCGATGATGCCCATTGAATTTGAAATCAAGACACTGAGGATGGCTTCATAATTGAACTTGAGCTTGGATAACCCTCAAGAAGAAAGGATTCAACAGCTAGATCAGTTGGACAAAATCTGAATGGATGCTTTGCAAAGAATGAAAATCATACAAAAGCAAAGAAAGCGGTGGCATGATCGCCACATTAAACTGAAGCAATTCCAAAAAGGAGAATGGGTGTTGTATGATTCTTGATTCCAAGAAAGAAAAGGTAAATTAATGCTAATATGGATGGGACCGTATGAGGTGGTAGATCTAATCAAGAATGGGGTAGTGCATGTTAGAATAATTGACAGTAGAAACACCATGTTAACGGTCAATGACCATTGACTGCGCCCCTATAACATATCTGAAACCTTACAGGTGGAATCCATAATAGACATGGGGGAGACCCCATCTTGTTAGATCTGGATGAAACTCTTAACAGGCAGAATGGTGGGCATGGAGGTGTTCACCAAAATCAGTTAATTTAGTTTTATTCTTACGATGTGTTTTGCAGGGACAACACCCACATGCAAGCTGCAAGAATCCTAATATAGGGCCTAATAGGCATGAAATGCATCTAACTGCCTTTATTTTTCTTTCTTTTAATTTGATATTTGTAGGTGGAAGACCTAACAACATGAGGAATAGGTATCTGGGAAACCAGGCCTAATTCGGCTCAGCATTCCGACATCGACACTCATAGGTAGAAGCTGAGGCAGCGTGAAGCGAGACTGATAAGGCTTGATCACCCTTTCCCAGTCAATCACAACATGATTACCAAGAAGAAGGCACCTTTTGTATGAAGAAGGTGCCTTACTTACATAGAAGGTTCCCAGAAAGAAGAAGGCACCTTCCTTACACAGAAGGCACCCCGCCAGAAGAAGGCACCTTCCTTACACAAAAGGCGCCCCACCAGAAGAAGGCACCCTGCCAGAAGAAGGTGCCTTCCTTATAAAGAAGGTGCACACAAATACAAATATATATATATATATATATATATAGATATATAATATAGGCACCTTCCATGGCTGGAAGGTGCCACAAAAAAAAAAAATAATGCACGAGGCATCTTCCACATCAGGAAGGTGCATACAGACCGAGGCACCTTCCTCATCGGGAAGGCACACCCATTCAGAAGCACCTTCCATAGCAGGAAGGTGCCATCATCAAAAAGGCACCTTCCACCACCGAAAGGTGCATCCAATCAGAGGTGCCTTCTACAACATCGGGAAGGCACCATATAAGTGCCATCCACATCAGGAAGGCATAGATGCCCTTCCACCATCAAAAGGTGCATCTAATTAGAGAGCACTAAAAACATCGAGAAGGTGCCATATAAGCGCATTCCACATCAGGAAGGTGCCACATAAGTGCCTTCCACATTGGAAAGGTACCAAAGAGTGCCTTCCACGTACAACCAACACTTAAGTCTCTCGGATGCCTCGACTAGAACGAAATCACCACACGAATGAGCGACATCAGATGACCATACCCCTCCCCCATGTCACAAATTGATGAATCAATGCTCTTCATGATGCATGAAACACAAAATAAGGTATGCGCATACTAACTCAAATCTTTATATAGTTATTCATAAATTATGCAGTACCAAAAAAAAATATTGTCGTCATAAAAATCATATCCCCCCATGGCCAGAACCGTGTGCCAATGATATGGCTCAATAGGTGTACCCTAGAATTAAATGCTAAGGTTAGGCACCTTCTCTATAAGAAGGTGCCTTCTTGAAGAAGTAAGGACAAAGAAAAAAATGCAGTAGTTAGGGAAGGTGCCATGGGAGGAAGGTCAAAGAATCATGTGATGAAGAAGAATGAGTAGAGTGATACGAAAGGAATCAGGGGGATGGTAAAAACATAGTTTGAGGCTAAGGGATGGTTCAAATACTATACCCTGGTCAGTTAGGGCCAGGATATGGAGGTAGCCAAGGAATTCGTTGCCTCCTTGAGGGGTGACATAGCTCAGGTGCAAGGGGTTGAAATTTCAGTAACCCCTGAATACATCTCACAGGCTACTGGATTGCCCCTCACAGGGGAATGCATATACAAAGGCAAACTATTGAAGTTGTACATCGAAGTGCTACTGCTAGGAGAAAATGTGCAGATAGATAAGGAAGGCCTACCCAAAAGTAGCCTTCCCATGAATATGTGAAAGATGTTTGAGCAGGTTGCTTGATTATTTACATGCATTGAGAAGTATACCCATTTGCACGCTAACCATGTGCGATTTCTGAATCACCTGGTGCATGGAAGGAAGTTGAACGTGCCCTTCTACCTAGAAAATGCCCTAAAGGAAGAAGCAACTAGGTACCAGAAGGGAGCACCTTCTGCCTTGGCCCACCATGCACTGATATCAGCACTGGTCCACCATGCAGAAGCGTAGAGGTAGAACCCCGACATAGAGGGAGATGGCGGCCGAGAAAGGCAATAGGATGCTATTGTTGAAATAGGGAAAGAAGAGGGAAGCCCTATAGAGGAGATGGCAAGCATCGGGCAATTGGCATTGCCCTATTTTATGGAAGAAAGAGGGCATTCACTAGTGCTTGAATGCACAGAGGAAAGAGAGCATTCCCCAGTGCCTGAGTATGAAGAGGAAGGAGCACCGCTTATTAGTAGCGAGGCTAAGTTCTGGCTGCTAGAACCAGTCCCTAGGAGGAAACACCTGTAGTGACTCCTCCTATCAGTAGAAGAATAACAAAGCAATCCAGAAGTTGATGTTGCAGCCCCAACCCTTTGAGAATTGAAAAACCAAAGCCCACAAGATGTAGGGACTTCTGGGAGCAATTATCAGGTTGACACAACCTTGGAGGAAGCATTGGAGTGGCAAACCAATTGTTGGATGACCCAATTTTTTTTGGATTGCCAAAAAAAGCATAGAGGGGAATTGAGAGAACGAGAAAGATGAATCGTCTAGCTCAAGCAGCTGATCCAGTAGTTGTGGGAGGAGAACCAGCTACTCCAGGATAGGGGAATAGAAAGAAGGGACGCATCAACCCAAACTGATGGGGCAAAAGAGGTCCCATCGAATTCTCTCACATCTACAGAATGAGTATTCTCTTTAGGATAATTTTGATCAAACACATGATAGAGCAGCCCGGAGGCAGGGGAGAATTCCTATGTTTTTGAGAATGATTGGGAAAGAAGTCCCACAACACCCCCTGTCATCGTCCTGAGTGATACAGAGCAGGACAAGGGCCAATAGTAGAAGACAAGACCGAGGGATAAGGAAGAACTCCTCGGACCTAGGGAAGGAAGAGAAGAACCTGAGGGGTCAGCACAGGACAGACATGGGGGCAAAGAAGCACCCCCAGAGATGGCAGCACAGGTCCCCCCAAGTGAAGAGAATGATCCAAGGACCGCAGAGCAGGTCCCTTGGAGCGAGAAGTAGTCCACCAAGGAGAAAGAGAAAACCCCTATCTGTTCTGCCATATTTTCTACAGAGGCCAAAGGAAAAGGGTCCAGGATGACTCAAAATAAGGCGAAGGTGACCTTCGTCGAGCTAGAAGAAGATGAGTGGGATATGCAACCATTTGTAGAGAGGCAAAAATAGTTTGAACGACTACTCAAAGAAATGACAGTAGCTAAGGAGACCAGGAAGGCAACCTCGAGGATGTAGGGTGACTTTGGTATCTGCATCAATCTGACAGAGGACAACTAGTTCTAGGAGATCTATGGGTCATCTTGAGGATGGGCCTCCATGATAAGAAGGTATTTTGAATGATGCAGGGTATATGGCCCCGAATTGGAGGCCATTTCCATTACAAAGGAGAATGCAGGGCTTACACCTAAAACAACCCGATTGTACAAAGCCCAAGTAGTTCATCTCATGAGGGATAATTTAGATATCCCCCTTGCAGTGGTTAAACCTCTGAATGCTAAACTATGGCAAGCTATAGAAGCTGCATGTTAGGTAGTAGATATGACACTGGTTTGATCACCGTCGATAGTAGCCAGGATGAGGAAAGCACAACCGATAGCAGCACCCGTAGCTTCGCATAGAAAAAGAGGAGCCACACCTCCATAAACCCTTTGGTCACCCAAAATGCCCCAAAGGTATCCATAAAATCTTTGGTCACAAAAAATGCCCCAAAGGTATCCATAAACTATTTGGTCACCCAAAATGCCCTAAAGGTATCCATAAACGCTTTGGTCAATCCAAAAATCCCCAAAGGTATCTATAAACCCTTTGGTCAATCCAAAAAGCCCCAAAGGTACCCATAAACCCTTTGGTCACCCAAAATGCCCCAATGACATCCATTAAGCCCATTGGTCATAATAACAACATATATAATACAAATTAATAATTGATAACTTAATCAATTTAATCACGTTTATCTTATGAATCATTGCCAAAGATAACCATGCACCCTCCTTGCTTGGGGTAAATAAGCAAAACATCAAAAGCAAATTCAAGCAAACTAGTAAGCTTGTCTCCTAATCACTATCAAGGCTCAGATTTGATTTAAGATTATCTCCTAATTGTTATCAAGGCTATAATTTGATTTAAGCTTATCTAATAATCACCATCAAGGCTAAAGTGCAGACTTGAGCTCGTATTCCCATTGCCACCAAGGCTAAAGTGTAGACTTGAGCTTGTCTTCCAATTGCCACCAAGGCTAGTATTTTATTTAAGCTTGTCTCCTATTACCATCAAGGCTAGTATTTGACTTAATATTTCTCTCCTAATTGTTGTCAAGGCTAGAAATTGACTTAAGATTATCTCCTAATCACCACCAAGGCTAGGATTAGACTTAAGCTTGTTTGCCAATATCCCAAATATTACCAAAATCAAGTTCCTTAACTTGTCGAGGTAATGATTTTGAGATGTGCACCCTTTTCATGGTTGGGGTATTTAACGTTGATGAGGTATTCTTCTATGAAATATCATCAAAAATAAAAAATTTAAAAATAATTAAAACAATCAAAATTCAAAAACAACACAAAAACCAAAGAAAAGGGTCCAAAACCCACCAAAAACAAGTCAAATATGATGGAACTCACTCAGGATCAAGAAGGAACCCTAATTGAGTCATATGTGTTAAGCAACTTATTATTTTTATCATTGTTCATTCCCTCATCGACTTGTCACTTGAGGGGGTAGTCATACTTAATGATTTCATAATCAAAATCAGCAATCACACACTCAATCATGCAAATTGTGTTCATCCAATAAATCTTTGACAAAGACAATCATACCCCTGCTTGGGGCAGCAAAAAAGCACAAATTTTAATTAAACAAATTCTTGGTATTATAGAATCATGAAGAACTAGACTTCACTGCTTCATGACTGAATAATATCCAAGGTCAAGTAAGCCAAACCTGAAAGGTTGTACTTGAAGCAAGTTCCTTAGTTCGTTAGAAGCAAGGATTCAAGAATGCATGTTCTTTCCATGATTGGGGCATCTAAAGTTGGTTAGGTTATTGAATAACCCTAATCATTTAGCATTTTAGTCATCTATTTTTCCTCAACACTATGCTACACAAAACGCATCTCAAAAAGGTTCAATCTAAAAAAAACGGTCCCAAAGGTATCCATAAACCCTTTGGTCACCCCAAAATGCCCCAAAGGTATCCATAAATCCTTTGATCACCCAAAATTCCCCAAAGGTATCCATAAACACTTTGGTCAACCCAAAAAGCTCCAAAGGTATCTATAAACCCTTTGGTCGACCCAAAAAGCCCCAAATGTACTCATAAATACTTTGGTCACCCAAAATGTCCCAATGGCATCCATTAAGCCCATTGGTCATAATAACAACATATATAATCCAAAGCAACAATTGATAACTTAATCAAGTTAATCACGTTCATCTTACGAATTACGCCATCAAGGCTAAGATTTGATTTAAGCTTATCTCCTAATTACCATCAAGGCTAGGATTTGATTTAATATTATCTCCTAATTGCCATCAAGGCTAAAGTGTAGACTTGAGCTCGTATTCCCATTGCCACTAAGGATAAAGCGTAGACTTGAGATCATATTTCAATTACCACTAAGGCTAGGATTTGATTTAAGCTTGTCTCCTATCACTGTAAAGGCTAGGATTTGACTTAATATTTCTCTCCTAATTTTTGTCAAGGCTAGGATTTGACTTAAGATTGTATCCTAATCACCACCAAGGCTAGGATTGGACTTAATATTGTTTTCTAATATTCCAAATATTACCAAAATCAAGTTCCTTAACTTGTCAGAGGTAATGATTATGAGATGTGTGTCCTTTTCATGGTTGGGCATCTAACGTTGATGAGGTATTCTTCTATGAAATCTCATAAAAAATAAAAAATTTAAAAACAATTAAAACAATCAAAATTCAAAAACAACACAAAAACCAAAGAAAATGGTCCAAAAACCACCAAAAACAAGTCAAATCTGATGGAACTCACTTAGGATCAAGAAGGAACCCTAATCGAGTCATATGTGTCAAGTGACTCATTACTTTTATCACTGGTCATTCCCCCATCAACTTGTTGCTTGAGGGGGTAGTCATACTTAATGATTTCATAATAAAAATCATCAATCACACACTCAATCATGCAAATTGTATTCATCCAACAAATATTTGACAAAGACAATCACACCCCTACTTGGGGCAACGAACAAGCACAAATTTTAATTAAAAAAATGCTTGGAATTATAGAATCATGAAGAACCAGGCTTCATTGCTTCATGACTGAATAATGTCCAAGGTCAAGTAAGTCTTACCCGAAAGGTTGTACTTGAAGCAAGTTCCTTAGTTTGTTAGAAGCAAGGATTCAAGAATGCATGCTCTTTCCATGATTGGGGCATCTAAAGTTGGTTAGGTTATTGAATAACCCTAATTATTTAGCATTTTAGTCATCTATTTTTTCTCAGTGTTGTGTTGCATACAACACATTGCAAAAATGGGCATCTATGGACACTAAAATCTAGTCAATATGATTAGGTGAACAAGATAGGGTCCTATTGACACCATTTGTCCCCCTTGGGCAACCCTCAAAGGTTTTACAATGGTCCTAACCACTTTTGGAAGGCTCTACCCCACTTTTGGAAGCTTTTGGGCCACATAGGCATGATTGTACCACCTTGGGATGACAGATTGTAGCCATACCACCCTGGGACAGTGGCAAACTAGCCATCCCAAGGTGGGACAAACACAAGGTTTGACTCCCAAAAAGTCAAATTTGGACAAATGGTACCCAAAAATTACCATTTTCTCTACCTATTCAAGCATGCAAGTCAGAGGATGCAACATCCTTATGACATACTGCATGAGGAAGGCTGATGAGCATCATAAATGCTCATATTTTGTATACATTTTCTTGATTATTATGCGGCTGTATAATAAGGATTGCATATGTTTATGAATTATTATATAATTTTTTGATGAAATTATGCATGTTATCTAATTCATGTGTTTTCAGTGTGTTTTTGTGGAATTGTAGTTGATTTAGTCAGATTTGGATTAGTCGAGGTTTTTTCATGGACCTGGCATCTTGTTTATTTTGGAATCAACATAGAGAAGGTAGGTGCCTTCCTCTTCCAGGAAGGCGCCAAGCGTAAATAGGCGCGTTCCTCTTCTAGGAAGGCGCCAAGGAAAGATAAGCACCTTCCTCTCCTAGGAAGGTGCCAATAGTAGGCCAACGCCTTCCTCTTCCAGGAAGGTGCCAAAGGAAAAGAAGTGCCTTCCTCTCATAAGGAAGGCAAGTGCCTTCCCCTCATAAGGAAGGCACCGACGGGAAGGCGCCACTAGAAGGCAAGTGCATTCCTCTCATAAGGAAGGCGCCACTAGAAGGGAAGCACCTTCCTATCATAAGGAAGGCAAGCACCTTCCTATCATAAGGAAGGTGCCACTAGAATGCAAGCACCTTCCTCTCATAAGGAAGGTGCCACTAGAAGGGAAGCACCTTCCTCTCATAAGGAAGTCATCGACAGGAAGGCTCCACTAGAATGCCAATGCCTTTCTCTCATAGGAAGGCACCAACATAAGATAAGCACCTTCCTCTTCTAGGAAGGTGCCAATGGCAGTAAGGCACCTTATGCATAGAGAAGGCACCCAACATACTTAGGTACATTCCTCATAGGGAAGGTGCCCCTGTTCTTCACCCGTTGACCAGACAAGCACAAACGTGGAAAACAAAGACTGGTGTAGTTCCAACTCTACATCATGTAGAGTTAAATTGGGGATTGCATCGACATATGAGAATGTCCTACCAATGCTAGGTGAAGCACAAACCAATCAGTGAACATGCCATTGTTATAAATGAATGCTAGTTTTAGTAGACATTGATCACATTTACCAAACTGTCTTAGTTTAGTCTGGAATGAATCGACTGTTATAACTTCTTTGTAACAGACGATCTGCGGGTGTGCTATATAAACACGCAGACCTCTCTGAAAGATATAGAATTTTAATAGTAATTGTAGAGAGATATACAAAAGAAGGATTGTAATACTTTGATAATTATAATATAGTTATAAGAGTTTCTAAGTGCGTGTTCAGCTAGGAGGAAGCTACTGGAGCTTGGGCCCACTCCAAGCCAGTATTTCTTCCCCTATATTTTTCCTGTGTTTTCTAGATTAGTTTACCACTTTTATAAGATTTTTTATTGCATTGTTATTTCTAGTATTGTAGTAGGTTTATTTCTAGGAAGGCATGAATATTTCCTTTTGCGTAGATTTAATTGTTTTTACATAAATTATTGAGGAGTGTATGAATGATTGATGACCATTTGAAACACCCCCCCAATAGTAGAACTAGTGGACTCGTCTCAATTGGCATTGTAAGAAATATTGTTAAAGACCCTTTGCAAGTTTATGAAGCTCCCTAGGTTGATAAATTAAATGCATGGGCATGTGAAAAAAGTAGGAAATAAATTAACCTTGTTTTACCCACAACAAAGGCCAAATAGGGAGATTCTCTTCCCCCTCCAATGCATGCCATCTTGTTGGCCAAATGGTGCCTCTTGCCCTACATGCCCTTGCATACATTTTTGCCCAAAGGCTTCCTTTGGATATAAAGTGGATCCATTTTCCACAAAAAATATAGAGAGGAGTTTTGAGACAACAACAGAGTGCTGCCAAGATTTTCCCTCACCTTTTTGTACCCTTTTCCCTTGAAATCTCTACCTAGCAGAGGAGGTTTGTGAGTGAACTAGGAGACACAATTTATTTACAAAACCTGATCATAAGAGTGAATTTCACCACCAAATTATATAAAAAAAACTATTGAGGAGGTTCCTAACCAATTCACAAAGGAATTTATGACAAAATAAGTGCATAATTTGTGGCCATCCCACCCTAGGATGGTCCCCATTTTGTGACAGTCCCAATCATGCCACCCTAGTATGAGGATATATTTATGCACAATTTTTCTACTATTTTTAATTTGGCATATTCTAGGATATCATATGATGCTACTGTCGAAATTTCATGCATTTTGGAACTGTATTGGATGAGATATTACAATTTCAAGCTTTTGTAGGCTTATAGGATCCATCAGAGTATGAACAAAGATTTGTGCCTAATTTTTCAAATCTAACCACATGGGTTGTCTTGAAATATCATTTTATGCATTGTGTAAAAGTTTCATATATTTTGGATATGTTTAGGCCTATAAATTGCTTACTTTGGATTTTTTAGTTTGGAAAAGCGCATTGCGATTACAACATGCCATTGAATGCAATTTTAGTTTTGTTTTTAGTAATATATTCCCAAAAACATATATATTTTTTTTTTGAAAAAATGAAAAACTTGTATTAAAACAAGAACCAGATACAAGCGGGAGAGAACACATCCCGAGCCAGAGCCACAAGCAAAACAACAAGGAAGGCGCACCAAGGCAAGGCTAAGAACCGCAAGGCACAGAGAACGGAGGGCACGAAACAGCAACAGGTCGCGAAACCGCGACATGTCGCGAAATCGCGACAGAAAAACCCAACACGGCCACTAAGGCACCAACAGGCGCGATAACGCGACATGTCGCGAAATCGCGACATGTCGCGAAATCGCGACAGGAAAGGCCCTCGACAGCCTCCCGCAGAAAGCGTCGCGACATCGCGACAAAAAAAGAAAGCAACTAACAAGCCTCAATAAGGTCGCGAAATCGCGACGGAAAACCACCCAGTCGCAAAGGAGCCAAACATGCCGCGAAATCGCGCAAGAAAAACGCCAGAGACCAGGAGGGCACAACCTGTCGCGAAATCGCGACAAAAACCAGCTCAAAGAAGCAGCATCACAACAGGTCGCGAAATCGCGACAGTTAACCACCCAGACGCCAGGAAGGCGGGACCTGTCGCGATATCGCAACATGTCGAGGAATCGCGAGGCGCGAAAACGCGACATGTCGCGATATCGCGACATGTCGCGATATCGCAACAAGACGCGGGATCGCGTCACGCGATAGCGCGACATGTCGCGATAGCGCAACATGTCGCGGAATCGCGACCCGCGATAACGCGACATGTCGCGATATCGCGACAGCGCGATATCGCAGACCAGGAGACTACAAAGACTCAACCTGTCGCGATATCGCGACGATAACCAACCAACGGCCGCGACGGGGCAACAAGTCGCGAAATCGCGACAGAAAGGACCCTTAGCAAAAAAAACTTTGCACATTATTTCGAGGAATTGATCAAGGCCTTGTACGATCTCGACATTCTCCACGAGGCAAATTGCTATGCGAGATGAATCCCAACCTCTCTCTCAGCACCCAACTTAGCAAGGAAATCGGCCGCTTTATTAAGAGATCTACTAGCATAAACAGGAATCACATCCTCAATTTCTTTCCAAAGCTCTAAAATTTGGGCAACCAAAATCCGGAGCCTCCAAGCTTTTAAGGCAAAGTTCCGCATGCAATCAAGAGCACCAACCAAGATTTGAGAATCAGACTCAATGATTATCTTTCTATGGCCATGCTTGACGGCCCAGATGGAAGCAGATTTAATAGCAAAGGCCTCAGCTTCATTGTTTGTGGCATATCCCAGACCTTGCAATTCCCAATATAGCACAGTCCCAGCATGATCACGGCAAATAACACCACTTGCCCGACATTGCCCGGATTACCTTTAGCGGCTCCATCGGTATTGATTTTGACCCGACCTTACAGGGGAGGTTTCCAACAACTTCTTACTGTCTCTCCAGGATCGGCACCTCTCCCACTCAAAGGCCTAGAAGCAAGCTGGTTTTCCTTCTCAGCATAGATGGCAACGGTTTCCACAACTTTGCTCCAAATGATCTGCCAAATCCCCTCCACCGAAGAGAAGGTTTCACGAAAAATACGAGCATTTCTTTCCAACCAAACCTGCCACCAAATAAAAAGGAAACCGATCTCCCGACCAGTACGAAGAGCTTTAGAAATAAATCTACCTCTCTTCCGACTTTCCCATAAATTGGTCGGGACGAGATCTCCAAGCACTCGAAGTTTAAAGTGGGAGAACCAACGTTGCCAAATCTGCTTGTGTGAAAGAGCAATCAAACGAGAAGATGGTTCACGGTTTCCTCATTCCTATAACATAAAACGCATGCGGGAAGGACCAATGATGCCTCTAATTCTAAGGTTGTCAAAGGTCAAGATACCATTATGCATCGGTTGCCAAGCAAAGAAGTTCACTTTCGGCCGGCCCTTGGGATGCCAAATCTTCCTCCATTCATGAACAGGGAAAAGAGTGTGGGGGGGGCTCAGGTAGGATCGAAGCATAGCCCTCCTTCACGAGAATAAACCCCAAGGTTCCCGAAGCCCCAAGCAAGCTCATCCTCCTCATCACTCCCAGATAGAAACCTTTCAGCCAAAAGTTTTTCCAGAGTTGGGGCCTGCTCCGGAGGGATTGGAATAGGCCATTCACCCAGCCGCTTAAATTTTTTAACCTTATACTCCCCCAGAGGGCTGGTAGTGAAGTAGGTCTGAATATGAATCCAACCTTTGTCTTCAAGAGCTGTTTTTAGCGGAAGCAGATCGGGAAACACTGCAAGAATAGGAGGATGCTGATCCCAAGAGTCAGTCCAGAACCGGACCTTCTCCCCTCTCCCAACTTTCCAGAACAATTGATCTTTGATAATGCAAGAACCAAGCTTGAGCGCATGCCACACAAGAGAACCATTACCTTCCAGAGGATAGCGGCCCAAGTCATTGGGAGGAACAGTACCCAAGTATTTACTAGAAAGGATTCTGCTGCAGAGAGACGAAGGTTGAGAAATCCACCTCCAGTACAATTTCCCAGCCAGGGCCCGATTGTTAAACTTGGAGCTTCTCAAGCCCAACCCACCTTTTTCCTTGGGCTGGGTGACTTTATCCCAACCAACCAAGGCCCATTTCCTCTCTCCATTGGCACCTTCCCAAAGAAAACTTCTAGCCGCTTTGTCCAACTCTTTCCAGATTGAGGGAGGGGCGGCCAGAATTGAGAATTTGTAAATAGGCATAGCCTGAATAACAGACTTCAGAAAAGTTAATCGGCCCCCATAGCTTAACCATCTATGAGACCAATGATTCATTCTCTCTTTGATGCCATCAAGCAGGTCCTTCCAGAAATCAGCTGTCGGTTTTTAAAGTGCAGAGGAACCCCCAAATAAACAACGGGAAGGGAGGTCAGAGTGAAACCCAGAATCTCCATAACTCTCTCTTGCGACCTTTGATCAAGGTTGAAGAAGACCACTTTTGATTTTGAATCATTGATGGCTTGATTAGAAGCCCGAAGGTAGACGTTAAGAGTATCTTTGATTCCTCTTGCTTCTATGAGGCTGGCAACTCCCACCAAGCCCGTATCATCCACAAACTGTAAATGAGTCAAAACTTCGGCTCCGATTTTAATTCCTGTATGTCTGTCCTTGACGTCTTCTTCTCGGGAAGAGTCCGCCAAGACCTTCGGCCAAGATAAGAAAGAGATAAGGAGAACGGGGGATCTCCTTGACGGAGACCCGGAGAGGCTCCAAAAGGTGGCGAGGGAAGCCCCTTAATTAAAACGAGTATGAAGGCGTAGAGATACGGCTCATGACCCGGGCAATCCGAGTCTGAGAAAAACCAAAGGCTGCCAACATCTTGACCAAGAAACCCCACTCTACTCTGTCATAAGCCTTAGACATATCCAATTTGATGAACATTCCTTTGTTACCTGAATTATGCATAGAATGGATAGCCTCCTGAGCCAAGATCACTCCATCCAAGATCTGTCTTCCTTCAACAAAACCCCCTTGCTCAGGGGAAATTAAATTTTGAAGGAGGGGTTTTAGTCTTTCAGCCATAAGTTTAGAAATAATTTTGTAGATCACATTACATAGAGCAATAGGTCTGAAATCAGAAATGAGAGCCCCCCCCTCTCCTTTCGGAATTAAAGAGATAAAGGTATGATTTAGAGCCTTGAGCATTCTTTTGTTAATTCGGGATTCCTCAATGACAGCCAACACGTCCTCCTCCAGGATGTCCCAGAAGGCCTGAAAGAACTCAATAGGGAAACCGTCCGGGCCAGGCGACTTTCCTGTGCACATCCCAAAGACCACCTTCTTGAGTTCATCACGATCTATGGGCTTAAGAAGGGACTGATTCTCTTCATGAGAAATAATAGAGGGAATTCCGTCAATGACTTCATTTTGAGCTTCCACATCATGCTGCAAACTTTCCTTGAAGAGGTTTGAGAAGTACTCCATAGATATGGAGTGCATGTCAGGAAGAGTGTCAAAAGAATTTCCAAACTCATCTTGGAGGAACTCCATGTTATTCAATTGCCTTCTAGCACAGGCAGAACGATGAAAAAATTTAGTATTTCTGTCTCCTTCTAATAGCCAAGTATTTACGGCTCTCTGTCTCCAGTAGATCTCTTCTTGATTATCAATGTCCTCAAGCGCTTTGCGTAAGGCGTCATCCTCAAATTTAAGATGCTCGGAAATAATTCCTTCTCCGAATTGTTTTTGCACCTCATTCCATCCATCCAGCAAGGGGGCCCGTTGGAGCTGGAAATCAGATTTGTTAGTTTGCTTCCACTGTTTCAGTTTACTCTTAACATAGAGGAGCTGTTTGTGAATTTTGAACATAGCTGTTCCAAAAGGGGGACGGCCTTCTTTCCACCACTGTGGAATTTTCCTTCGTAGGTCCTCTTTTTGCAACCAAAAATTTTCAAATTTAAAAGGTTTGTAATACTTTCCTGACATAGTCCCTCCCTCCGACCAAAATGGGAGAGTGATCAGAAACTGGGCCCTCCAAGATTTGGAATTTGATATTCCATCTAACATAAGCTTCCTCCGAGACCAAAAACCTGTCAAGCTTAACCCTCCTATTGTATGGCTCTCTTCTCTTATTAGTCCATGTAAAGTTTGTACCGGGACCTTTGATGTCAACAAGGTTAAAGGCATGAACGTGGGCAATAAACGACCTATCCCTAGTATCCGGAACAGGGGATGCCACCTTCCTGATCTCTAGCGGATAATTTAGCATTGAAATCCCGAGCTAAAATCCAATCAAGATCTTCCGGGAGGACCTCATGTTTTGAACGACTTTCCATTGAGACCGTCGACCTTCGGAATTCTGCACCCCATAAAAATTTGTAATTAAGACTTGTTCAGCTGTAACTATATTCTTGAAAAGAGATGTTAGGACCCCTCTCCAGGCTATATGATCTACTGCTATCCATGCCAAAGGATTCCAAAGAGTAGCAATCCCTCCAGAGGCACCAAGAGCGACCATCGCCATATGGCCAACACCCCTCCAGATTCGGCCGATAGTTTTACTCATGAGGTCTAATGACATTTTTGTTTCCTGAATGAGCAGAAAGTCTGTTTTACTTCTTTCTAAAAGTCTTTGAACAGCAGATTGATGGGTTCTCTTTGTTTAAACCCCTCACATTCCAAGATTGTATAATCATTGGAAACCTTGGGAGCAATACGAATCAATTGTTCTTGCCAGTCCTCCATTGATTAGCTTATCCCCTTGCATTGCGATTAGATCCTTATTGGATTTCCTGCCCACCCCTTGGGAATTACTATTTTTCGATCTCTTCTCCACCTGTGAAATTCCAAGAGCTGGTCTTTCTATGAGCTTTTCTGCAATTCCCATAGAAACATCTTTAATAACGAGCTGGGCTGGGGCGTGGATAACCAAAGTCCCAAGGTTTTCATGGTGCAAAGTCTCAGAGGAATCAAAAGCCTGTTCAAGGACAGGGGTTGAGGAAGGAGGAGCATGAGTAGGGATAATATTGTCCTCAAGGATCCCATCTGCTCCTTCCATAGGTTGGTCTTCTTGATCCACAAGAGATTTGAAGATTTCATACCGATTTGTTGGCTTGGGGAGAGCTTGCTCCTTACCATTTCTCTTTTTGTTTCTTCTCCTCTTCTGCTGTTCAAAGCCATCATTATGGCCCTCAGACCCAGTGGGAATGACAGATGGTTCCTTGGCCGAAGTGGACTTACCTCCTCGGGAGCGATTTGACATTCCCTGTGTAGCATCCGCATTGGTGCTCAAGATATTTGGACAGAACCTTGCCAAATGGCCATGCAAATGACGAGACTCTACAACGGAAAGGTAGGGCTTCATAGTCTAGTCTGCTTGTACCCAAGAATGTCTGCTAGCTCCAATTCCATCTCGGCTGGTAGCGATTGACTAATATCCAATTCTACACAAATTCTTGCATAAACGGCAGTATTTCCTTCGATGGTATCCTTAGAAACTCCCAAAAATCTACCTAGAGAGTTGCCTATCAATTCAAGAATCCGCTCACCCCAAAACTCCATCGGGAGCGCGTACGGCGGATCCAAACCGGGACAGCCAGTGGGTTCAATGCGAGGGTCAAAACCCGCTCTCCACGGCTGGACAAATAACCCTGCTAGGGCCATGGCTCCTCTTCTCTGATTCAAATGCTCTGTTTCTATCCATTAGGGAAGAAAAACTAATAATGAAATACCCATTGCTAATGGGCCATAAGGAGTACTCACCGATTGGCTCCCAGTTTTGTCTCACCCGGGGAATGCAAAAAGTGCGGGGGTGGGTCGAATGCCCATGAACTTGCAAATCGGATCATGCGTGGTCCGGTAGTTTATCGTGTCTTCAACCGGCTACGGGTTCGATGACAATTTTCGGTCTTGATGTAGATTGCGGGAGACAACCATTAATTATGTGCCCAGGAGAGCCCTTGCCCGCATTCTTGGCTAGCGAGATGGAAGGCACTTGCGTTGAGCTTCGAGCGAGAGGAAGACGCGGGATTCTCTCGAAGAATCTCCGCATAAGAGGTCTTTTTTCCTTCGCGAGAACCAGGAAGAGACCCCATTGGGCCCTCCCGGGAAACCGAAAGATCCTTGTCCGGAGGCACGCAACAGACCCCAAACACGCTGAAGGAGGTTTCCGAACTGAAACCCTAGAGCCACGGCCGTCGACAGTGCAGAGGGATTCCCGCCAAAACGCCAGAGCTCCAAAAAAAAAAAATTTACAGCACCAATGTTCTAAATATTCCCCCAAAAACATATATTTTACATACCTATGAAATTTAAAGTTATTTGGAGTTTATTAGATAGGTTTATTTCATATTCATGCTTTCTAGCTTTTTAGTGCCTATGGGATTTGCATGTTTTCGATATACGCACTTGCTATTTAATGAATATGGTTTCCTTGTGTGTAGGTGCAGGTTTACAACATATAAGGAAGGAGTAAAATATCATAACATTGAAGAACAAAGTGGTGGCATCAGAGGTTCACCCACATCAATTTTGGGTATGAGGAAGAACATTGGAAGTGCACACAAGCTTATTTGCAAGGACTTGATCCTTGGGCACCCCCATAATTTTTTAAAAAATTGTATCACATTAAGATCTCTCAAGGGGATGTATATTGTAACCATTTTATGATTTATCAAATGAAATAAAGAGAAACACTTTTTCTTGCACTTATTTGGTTTATATGGTTGCTTAAATTCATCCTTTTGTAATGCTTAATCAATAATGGATATAGATGCATATTGTTTAACACCCTTAGGTGCACAATTTTTCCCCTAATTCAAAATATTGAGTGACTTGGATCCACACTCAACTAATTAGAGAGTATTTAGAGACTCTAAGACATTGTGCTTAGTGGATGTCAACTTTTTTGATCGACCTAGGCTTGGTAAAATCATGATAGTGGTAGTTTTTCCTTGTTCAGTTGGCTCCCTTCCTTGGGATACTCTTGACATCCAAACCCAGTGGATGCTCTAAGGTCTGGTAGGATCCAATGTTTACCAAGTTATGGGACAACCTAGTGGGAATTTGTGTGGAATCCTTCCACTTCCCAAATGACTAAAACCTACTCTGGATGAATGATATTCAGGTTGTTGATAGCTAAGGAGTGGATTTGATAACACCAAGTTAGTGCTCCCTCCTCTTTATAGTCAGAATATGTCCATGAAGGTGCATCTCTCTCCAATGCTATTGTAGTCGATTAAAAACTTCCTTTATGATGGGGTGTTGTGGGGGTGAGTTTTTGAGATTCATGCAACAAGAATTCTTGAGTAGTGATTTTATGCTAAGAAAGTACCTTTGACATGGTTAAGAGGAATCTTAGGGTAGGATCTATATACTAGTATTTTTATTGCATGAGGTATCAAGGTAGATGATATTGAGATCTTAGTCTTGATATTGGAACTTCTGGTTACTTTGTTGATTCCTTATGGTAGAGACTTATAAGAGGGCTTGGAGCCTTCTACCTATTTCCTCCATGCTAATAATAGGTTGGGAGTTTAGGGCCAAATGGATAGGGGGTATAATAAAAATTGGGCTTAGGACCTAGATGGTACATGGAGTGGCAGGCTAGGTTTATGGGAACAATGGTATTGGGGACCTAGGTGGTAGCCTTCCTAGCCAATGAGGTTATTTTTTTGTTTGGATAGTTATTTGATAGGTATCTAGTAAAGAGTTGCCTCCTTGGGCTTTGATCATCATACAAATATTAGAGTCAAAAAACTTAATATAGCACATGAATGCCAGGTTTTCATGTCATCCATAATTCTATACCAGGTTTTATAGAATTAGGTATTGAAATCCTTTGTTGCCTTTGTAGGATCTCATTTGATAGTCATTAGTTGATCTATTAATGATGCTTCATCTGACTCCTCCCCAAATATGTCCACCAATGGTTTAACCAATTGGTCCTAGTTATTTATTAAGTATTTAAGAAGATTTAAGTACCATTATTGGACCTTGAATTTGAGGGATGTTGCAAATAGCCTCAGTGCCATACTTTGTTCATCAATGTTGTGCACTACATACAAGCTCATCATATGATGCAAATGATTTAATGGTGTGATGGCATATCTCTTCGTAAAATTTGGTAATGAATTTAGAGCTGGTGCTAAAATTGGACTCCACATAATAGGTAGGATGGAAGGGATTAGGGATCCATCATCATTCCATACTAGGATCCTTTTGGTTGGTTGATTTTGATGAGTGGCCATGTATCAATTGGGAATCTTACCACCATACTTATGAAGCTTAGGACATTTTAGACTCAAGAAGGGTTGTTAGGTGAATAATAGAGTTGCTTTGAATGATCATATTTATGGAACCTTCATTTAAGTCCCACTCTTTAGACTACATTAGTGGTTGATTCTAGGATCATTCACAAATGGAGCCATTGAAACTCTAGATTCTTAAGCCATTGGAGCCACCAAGTGAATGTTTGGATGTGCTTCTACAAGCAATATACCAAGATCTTCATCCATACCTCAATAATATTCAAATTAGTGTGATTAGTCCTATTAGACATGATAGTTTAATTATTTGTGACTAGATCTACTCTAATCCATGATCTAGCATAGTGAACATCCACTATGGTTATTGGATGCATCTAGTGCTTGTGCCTTAAACAAAGGGTACAATTTCAGAAGTCTAGGGAGCATGGGATGTAGCTCTAGGGATAAAATCTAAGGTTTGGCTCCTTTTCTAGATGTCTTCTTGGCACACCTAAACCTAAGCTAACCTAATCTACCAAGTCTTATATAGGAAAAGGATTAGAAGAAAAGTAGTAAAGGAAAGCACTAAAACCTCTCTAACCCTAAAATAAGGGTGGGGATGTGCCAAGAATGAAATATATTTGTGTAGTGATGGGATTAATAAACACGTGAGCCACCCATGGTAAGAAAGTGAATATGTCTCATTATAATATATAAAAATTCATTTTATAAAGCATATAGAAGGAAGGGACATACTAGTCATGAGGTTCCCATACAAGCTTGCATACACACAAAGAATGGGATAGAAAGAAAATATCTACAACTTTTATAAATATATATGTTAAAACTGGAAAATACATATGTTGCAATGAAAGGATTCAAAGGGGTCTATACACAGAATGAATCAAGGCTCAATTCCATATCACTATAAAGGTAAAAATGAAAGAAAGACTACATGCAAGGCCAAATACTAGGCATAGAAGCAACAACTTTTGATACTTATAATGAAGAAAGAATATTTTTATAAGAAGAAAATTAATAGAGATTCCCTCCAAAACTTATGAAGGATTCAAATTTGTCCTATTTAAATTTTTTCTTGGGCTTCCGTTATTGAATTTGGATGATCTTGAAGTCTCTGGATATAAAATCATAAATACTATAGGTAGGGATGTTTTGATGGGACATTGTCCTCTTTCATTGTTCCATCTAATTATAATTAGGCCTATAATATTATCCTCTATTAATGTTTAATTTTGGTGCTACCCCTTTGGGCCGCTTTCATGTTGCTACCTTTAATATGCCAATTGTTACCTTGGGGATTGTGTTTAGTTACTTAGGATGGTAAGGCCAAGAATAGGTCACTACCCATCCCATTATGTCTAGTTGCTTTGGGTTATTGTGGTTGATTTATTATAGCTAGGGCATTTCCTCCTTCACATTTTGACTAGTCCTTTGGGAAAAGTCATTCCTCAATGCATCCTTTAGGGTTTTGGTCTTTGCTTCTCAGGCTACTTCTTGACTAGAAGAGATGCCTTTTAATATTTAACTATTAATTGCTTACTAATCAGTTCTCTAGTTATTACTAATACTACCAATCATGCTCTATAGGGTGTACCTAAGGCATCCTTCCACTCTAGAATTTTATTTTTATACTTTATTATGCTCTTCTACCACAAATATTAGGCCAAACCTTGTGAGAGCCAAGATACCTCAAGTTTAGCAAAAGTTTCACAACTTGAAATCTTCAATGTGCTCCATTTTTTTTCACCCTTAAGTGTTAATCTTCCCTTGAAGATATGGGATATTTCCTTGCTAATTTCTCATATAGTCTCTTGTAAATGCCTCACTTTTTTCCTCCATGTAACTAGGTTTTGTCCCATGGGGTTGCTCACTAATGATGACTTGCAACCTCACTAGGGGACTATGAAAACCATCAGATATGGAATAGAGCCAAGCAAGTTATCCTTTATTCCTAATGAGGGAAGGAGTATGCGTGTGTTGTATGGGTATAATCATTCCAAGAGTAGAACCATTTT
Organism: Wollemia nobilis; assembly: GCA_028583015.1. Lineage (NCBI taxonomy): Eukaryota > Viridiplantae > Streptophyta > Pinopsida > Araucariales > Araucariaceae > Wollemia > Wollemia nobilis. The sequence goes on from JAQPPZ010000040.1 coordinate 7,438,570, forward strand.
AGCTATCATTGGAATGGCTCTGGGACTCTAACTCATGGTAAAATTTACCTTAGCTATTTTAATGAATTTTCACTACATTATTTTGGCAGTAGGAAGCAAAAGCAAAAGTAGTGGATAAAGAAAGAAACTTCTAATCAACAAGTTCTACGGATTGTAAGGCTATATACAAAAATCCAAATTTTATTTAATCCTAACATAGATGGAAAGCAAAAGCTCTGACATGGGGGTCACATGGTTAAAAAGGCATGATATCATAATGTTGAGTGGTGAGGAAAATTTTGAAGAAAACCATCGATGCCACAAAAATCAAAATTTTTGAGGTGTACAATATTTTTGCAGTAACATCCTTTATTGCAAAAGAATTATGTATATCTCTTCAAAAGGACAACAACAACATGGAAGCCACAATAGAAGAAACCTATAAATTTGGAGCATTAAATGAAGAAATATTTTGCACCTAGAATATGGGAGTTCCTAAAAATGAGTATATGGCAATAATGATGGTAGATGCTCATCCAAATACTCAAAACCATTTGATATTCATGACTCTAGATACAAATACCTCAAGAATACCATTAAATAAATGAAGATATGACCAGATGTGAGAAAGCATCAACCATATTCAAATATATACATGAGTTTTTCCTCATGGTGTGTATTAGGACAAGTGCTATGGTTGGCCTCACCACAAAAAATTACTATAAGTGTAAAAAAAAAATTGTATAGCATTTGTAGATGCAGATGGCACAATCACATGGGGGATGGAATATTGGGTTAGATGTGTGATAATCATATGAGTGGATGTGGATGGAGGGTAGGTGGCAAAGGGTATTACGACCAATCGAGGGATGGTGTGTTGGATGGGATGAATGGATGATATTGATGGGATGGATTATTACATTATTTGTCAATATAAAGAGCATTGTGAAACAACTCAAATTTGACTTGTGCAAGTGCCTTGGTGAAAATATCTACAACTTGTTGATCAGTGGGAATGTACTAGAGTTGTATGTGATTTTTTGGAACTTCATCATGAATGAAATGACATCGAGTGATGATGTGTTCGGTACGATCATGAAATATTGGATTCTTAATGAGATTCAGAACACCTTGATTATCACAGAACAAATGAAGTGAAAGATTATTTGGAAGACCCATGTTCATAAGAATGCAACTTAACTATTTTATCTCATAGAATGCTCCATTGGATGCATGATATTCTACATCTATAGAAGATATAGCAACCACATGCTACTTCTTACTATGCCAAGAGATAGGACTAGATCCAAGATGAAAAATATATCCAAAAGTTAACTTTTGATCATCAATGGATCCAACATAGTTTGAGTCCATGTAACCTTGTAGATAGAAGTTGCTATTATTTTTGTACTCTAAGCCAAAATATATATTACCATGGACATAATGAAGACCTCTATTTATTGCTTTCTAATGACTCACCTTTGGTTCCTACATGAACCTTGAAAGATAACCCATAGAAAAACTGAGATCTGGCCTGGTATTTGTTAGATATATGAGACTCCCAATCAATTGATGATAGAGAGTGCTATATACCTATGGTGATTGATCATATGGAGATAGCTTTGATTCCAGAATCCATTGAAGTTGAATGCTCATCATAACCAAGGAAGATACATTTTAGGGTTTTCTCATCTAACTTCTTCCTTTTCTATTTTGGTATGTGCATGAATGCCGTACATCCAAAAACTCTTATATGAGAAATGGAGGGTTTCTTATCACTCCATGATTCTTGTGGAATTTTACCCTATAGAGATATTGTGGGTGCTCTATTCAAAAGGTATGATGTTGTGTTTAGTACTTATGCCCAGTACTCATGCTCAAGGTGTGCCCCTGTAAGCATACATCAAACCATTTCCATAATGGAATAATTCCTCCTTTTAGCAACTCCATTTTGCTATGGAGTATGGGTTGTAGTTAGATATATCTTAATCCCATGTTAATTTAGAAATTATGAAAATTCCTTGGAGGTATATTCCCCCCTTGATCTGAGAGAAGGGTTTTTATGGAAATCCTAAATCCTTCTCAACAAGATTATTGAACTACTAAAAGTACAAAAATACCTATGACTTAAATTGAAGAAAGAAAACCACATATTATGTGAGCGATCATCCAAAAACAATTGAAAATACCTCTTTCCACCATAGTTGGTTGGTATAGGACCATACAAATTTATGTGTACCAACTCCAAAGGTTTCTTAGCTCGTGAAGAGCTAACTTCAAAAGGTACTCGGTGTTGCTTCCTTGCTAAGCAATATGAGCAAACTGGCAATGAGGATGAAATGTTGGGAGGGCCTCTCACCATATCATATTTTCTTAACTCAAGCAAATACCCTAAACTAATATGCCCATATCTCCTGTGCCATAGAGAAGTAGCCTCCTTCGTAGTTGTTGCCAAGGCAACATGAGACATTGAAACATCTAAAATGAATAAGCCATGCTTGTATGATACTGTTGCTACATGTTTTCCTCTTTTGGTTATAAAACATCTCTTCTTGCCTTTATCAACACTGAATATAACATCCATATCTTGATCCAAGATCTGAGGGATAGACAATAGATTGTTTGCCAATATAGGAACATAGAGCATCTTCTCAATTTGACATTTGCCATCTGGAAGAGTGATAAAAAAATCACCTTCACCCTGTACTTGGTAGTTCTAATTGTCTACAATTGTGACTGGCTTACCTTCCTTTTCCTCAAATTTCTCAAACCATGATCGATCACCAATCATGTACTTACCAGCACTAGAATCAATATACCACACTATATATTTTTTGCAAAGATAAAGTATGCATCATGAGCACCTTATGGGCTCACTCAGAATCTGAGTTCGAGTTTGAGTCAACAAAATATGAGTATGCATGTGATTCAACATAAGCAACATTCCCCTTGGTTTGCTTACTCTTATTCTATGGTTTATATTTTCCTTTGCCCTTCTTATAATCTTGGTCATTTCATTGTTTGTTCTTAAACCAACACATATTGGTGTCATGGTTATAAATATCATAAATATTGCAATATTTTTTGTCTTTCTACTTATTTTATTTCCATTTTCCCTTTGATGAAGATCCTCATTTTTGAAAATAACCATGTTTCTTGCCCCATTTTTTGGTTTAGAGGGCATTATCTGGCAGTTCATACTTCTAAAAATGATTTACCTCTTTATTTTGCAATACATTCCACAAAATATACTTGTCTACCAGATACGTAAAGTAAGGTTATCAACATCTTATAAGACTCTAGCAATGATCTCAAGATGATAGAGGTCAAAAGAGCATCATACATTGGTTGTCCCATAGAATTTAGTTTGGCTTTCAATTTCTGCCACTCTACATAGGAATAGATTAACTGTCTCATAAGATTTCATACTAAGTATATGTAGTTGAGTTTAAAGGTGTAGAATAGTGGATTTATTATTACCTTCATAAATAGTAATCAAAGCATCCCAAGCTTCCTTACTAGTTTTGGCATCACAGATATGAGGTTGGACCTCATCAGTTGTAGCAAGTAGAATAAACACGAGATATATTTTTTCCTTCTTATCAAAAGCATCTTGATCTACCCCTGCTATTGTAGGATGTTTTGTAGTGCCAGTAATTACATCCCATAAATATTCCACTTGAAGGATAACACACATCTTATTCTTCCATGGTGTGAAGTTAGAACCTTTCAACAACTATGAATTTGAGAGATATTTGTGAACAATGGCCATTGTGAATATTCCTTATAACACCAAATGGTCCCTCTTTATTTATACATGCCTGAAATTTATACCAAAATTCCTCTATATATACCTGCCATTACGTGAGGGAAACTATACATATATATAAGAGCAAAACAATACATGGAACTTAGGAGATTTTGAAAAGGAATCATTTTGTTTATGATACCTACCATAGAAAGTCTTTCCTCAGGTGTAACTTCCCCTAAAAATTTTGGAAATCATTTCATCAGGATTTACGTCAAACAATAATAATTATTAGGGTATAAATGGAGTGAATATTAGAACTGGTTTACCTTATTTCTCCATGATGATTAATAGAGAACAAGATCAAACATCATTTTTGTAGCTATGTTAGGCAACAAATACAGTAGCCCAAAGCACAACAACATTATCTCTAAGTGTGGGCTAGAGGTATCACAAATACCAAACATTATCGTGCAATAAATTTCACAAATAGGTCTAAAATTTGAGGTCTTTTCTTTGTTTTGTAATTTTTACTTTATGATTTAAAGTGCAAGAAAATAGGAAATTTAGATGCAAAATACAATCACAAGTGCCCACAAAATTTTAAACACACTAGGTGTTAGTTTCCATCGAAAATGCACCTATTACAATGCCAATTTTACAATTAATATATTCACTTTTCAGATCAACAATTTTTCTTTCCCCCCTATTGTCTTAGAATTTTGCAAAAAAATGCGTTGGATCCCCCATTTTTGTTGCAAAATAAATGAGGAAAAAAAATTGTGTGTTTACCCTTTCAAAAACTCCAAAAAAAAAACTTATCCCTCCATAATTACTTGAAAGGAATAAACAAGGTAATATTTGAGAAATACCTCGAAAATAGTCCCTCCGAGTGCTTTGGTAGAAAAAAAAACTTCCTTGCCCTCCGTTGTGAAAAAAATGCCCCTTCGTTTGCAAAAAATGGGTGGTAAAAAGATATTAAAATGTCAACTTCTTGTTTTGACAAAAAAAATCTTGGGAATTTCTTTCTTTGTCAAAAAAACTTGTTAAAGGCAAAATCGGACAACAAAAAACTAGTTAGGGTTGTGCTGGGTGCCCATGGGATTTGATCCTATAACCAGTGCTTGATAATATATGCACTACAACAAACGTGCCAACCATCCAAATGAGAAGGAAAGGATACAAAATCCCTTATACCATAGTATTCATTGCACGACAAAGAAAAAAACAAACTTGGGACTTATTTGTCCTACATAATTCGTGCAATAATGTTGATGTACCTTAAAATTAGAGAAACACATCAAGTCATTTGTTTGCCTTTGGGTAATTGAGAAACCTATAAAATATTTTGCATCCACCTCAGAACCATAAACCTTCTGATGCCACCATGTGCACCCCACATCAGATGCCCAAACTGGGTCCAATCAGCAACATTGACACTCTGCCATGTTAGTTTTTCAGTCTGCATGTTTTTTCACTGCCAAGTCAATCAAAAATATATCTTGATCCGCATGAAAATGTATCTCGATATGCATGAAACTATGTCTTGATCTACATAAAAATGTACCTACATCCTTATTAAGCATTCTTGCTTTTCTCTTGCCTACACCAGTTTGTCCTCATGCCTACGTCATCTTGGTCTACATAAAATATCCTCTACTGTCCTCACACCTATGTCGTGGAGCATGCAAATGTCAAATGGAATGTGTCGTGGAGCCAAATGACTACACCTTGCCAAAAAAAAAACTAGTAAATTTCTCCTTGAATTGCATTCAAAATATATACAAGTTTGGTGGTTTGGTTCGTTGAACCAACCAACCAATTTATATAACCGTTTTCCCAACTACTGTGCAGCAACGCTTACATCCAAAATATGAAACTATAATGTAATAATATATCATCTAATATATTATATGCTAACATCCCCCCTTATTACATTTTTGGCCAATACAAAGAGCATTGTGAAACAACTCAAATTTGACCCGTGCAAGTGCACTGGTGAAAATATTTGCAACTTGTTGATCGGTGGGAATATACTGGAGCTATATGTGATGTTTTGAAACTTCATCATGAATGAAATGACATCGAGTGTCGATGTGTTTGGTATGATCATGAAACATTGGATTCTTGATAAGATTCAAAACACCTTTATTATCATAGAATAAATGAAGTGGAAGATTCTTTGGAAGACCCATGTTCATAATAATATGACTTAACTATATTATCTCATAGATTGCTCCATTGGTTGCATGATATTCTACCTCTATAGAAGATATAGCAACCACCTGCTGCTTCTTACTATACCAAGAGCTAAGACCATATCCAATATGAAAATATATCCAGAAGTCAACTTTTGATCATCAATGGATCCAACATAGGCTGAGTCTGTGTATCCCTATAGATAGAACTTGCTATTCTTTTTGTACTCCAAGACAAAATATATAGTACCATGGACATAATGAAGAATTCTCTTTGCTACTTTCCAATGACTCACCTTTGGTTCCTGCATTAACCTTGAAAGATAACCCATAGCAAAATTGAGATCTAGCCTGGTATTTATTACATATATGAGACTCTCAATCAGTTGATGATAGAGAGTGCCATCTACCTGTGGTGATTGATCATATCAAGATAGATTGAGTCTAGACTCCATTGGAGTTGCCTTAGACTTATAGTATGTCATGCAATATTTATCAATCAATGTTTTGGCATACTTATTTTGTGTTAATCTGATATGATGCTTTTTATGAGTTACTTCCAAACCAAGACAATAGTGAAGAAGTCATAGATCTATCATTTCAAAATATTATTTCAAGTCATCTTTTACTACATCAATCATTCTTTCTGATCTCCTTGTTATGATCAAATCATCTACATATAGCACCAAAATCACTATGTCAGAACCATTGTTATTGATATAGATATTTGCATACGAAGGACTTCTTTAAAAACCATGTTGTAGTAGGTCAAAAGAGCATAATCTATTGGTTGTCCCATAGCATTTAGTTTAGCTTTCAATTCTTCCACTCTGCATAGGAATAGATCAACTATCTTATCAGATTTCATACTGATTTTATGTAGTTGAGTTTGAAGATATAGAATAGTGGATTGATTCTTACCTTCATAAATAGTAATCAAAGCATCCCAAGCTTCCTTACTATTTTTGGCATCACAGATATGAGGTTGGACCTCATCTGTTGTAGCAAGAAGAATAAACATGAGACATATTTTTTCCTTCTTATCAAAAGCATCTTGATCTGCCCCTACTATTGTAGGATGTTTTGTAGTGCCAGTCACTACATCCCACAAATATTCCACTTGAAGGATAGCACACATATTATTCTTCCATGATGTGAAGTTAGAACCTTTCAACAATTGTGAATTTGAGAGATATTTGTGAACAATGGCTATTGTGAATATTCCTTATAATACCAAATGGTCCCCCTTTATTTATACCTACCCAACCTTTATACCAAAACTCCTCTATATATACTCGCCCTTACGTGAGGGAGACTATAAGTATATATAAGAGCATAATGATACATGGAACTTAGGCGATATTGAAAGAGAATTATTTTTTTATGACACCTACCATATAAGGTCTTTCCTTATGCATGGGACGTAACTTTCCCTAAACACTTTGGAAATCACTTCATCAAGATTTATGTCTAACAACAATAATGATTAGGGTATAAATGGAGTGAATATCAGAACTGGTTAGCCTTATTTCTCCCTGATGATTAATAGAGAACAAGCTCAAAATTTATTGTTGTAGCTATGTTAGGTGGCAGATACAGTAGCCCAAATTATGGTAGCTTTACCTATAAGTGTGGGCCATAGGTATCATAGATACCGAACACTGTCATGTAATAAATTTCACAAATATGTGTAAAATTTGGGGTCTTTTATTTGCTTTGTAATTTTTACTTTATGATTGAAAGTGCAAGAAAATAGGAAATTTAGATGCAAAATACAATCACAAGTGCCCACAAAATTTTAAACACACTAGGTGTCGATTTCCATAAAAAATGCACCTATTACAATGCCAATTTTACAATGAAGATATTCACTTTTTAGATCAACAATTTTTCTTTCCTCCCTATTGTCTTAGAATTTTGCAAAAAGAATGCATTGGATCCCCCCTTTTGTTGTAAAATAGATAAGAAGGAAAAAAATTGTTCCTTTACCCTTTCAAAAACTCCAAAAAAAATATTTTCCCTCCATAATTACTTGAAAGGAATAAAGAAGGAAATATTTTAAAATTACCTCAAAAATAGCCCCTCCGAGTGCTTTGGTAGAAAAAAACTTCGTTGCCCTCCGTTGTGAAAAAATGCTCCTTCGTTTACAAAAAATGGGTGGTAAAAAGCTGTCAAAATATCAACTTCTTGTTATGACAAAAAACTTGTCAATATCTTGGTTTTGACAAAACAAATCTTGGGAATTTCTTGCTTTGTCAAAAAAAACTTATTAAAGGTAAAAATGGACGACAAAAAACTTATTAGGGTCATGCTGGGCACCAATGGGATTCGGTCCTGTAACCAACACTCGATAAGATATGTGCTACAACCAATGTGCCAACCGTCCAAATGATAAGGAAAGGACAAAAAGTCCCTTATACCATAGTCTTCGTCGCACGATGAAGAAAAAAATAAACTTGGGACTTATTTGTCCCACATCATTGGTGTAGTGATGTTGGTGTGCCTTAAAATTAGAGAAACACATCAAGTACTTTGATTTCCTTTGGGAAATCAGGCAACCTATCAAATATTTTGCAACCATCTTAGAATTATAAAACTTCCTGATGCTACCACCTGCACCCCATGTCAGATACCTAGACTAGATCCAGTCATCCACATCAATACTTTGCCATGTCATATTTTTGTTCTATGTGTTTGTTCAATGCTAGGTCAATCAAAATTGTGTCTCGATCCACATGAAACTATGTCTCAATCCATGTGAAAACATGTCTACATCCTCAAGAATCATGTTTGCTCTTCTCCTACATGTACCAATCTATCCTCACATTTGCATCATCTCAGTTTGTGTGCAAAATATTTTGTTGTCCTCACACCTACATCATGAAGCATGTGAATTTCAAATGGAATGTGTCGTGGAGCCAAATGACTGCACCTTACCCAAAAAAACCAATAAATTTCTCCTTGAATTGTATTCAAAATATATATAAGTTTGATGGTTTGGTTTGTTGAACCAACGAACCAATTTATATAATAATTCTCCCCACTACTACGCAAAAATGCTTACATCTAAAATACGAATATAAAATTATAATGTAATAATATATCATATAATATATTATATGCTAACATCCCCCCTTATTACATTATTGGCAAATACAAAGAGCATTGCAAAACAATTCAAATTTGACACGTGCAAGTGCCTTGGTGAAAATATCTGCAACTTGCTCATCAGTGGGAATGTAATGGAGTTATATGTGATGCTTTGGAACTTCATCATGAATGAAATGACATCGAGTGTCGATGTGTTTGGTACGATCATGAAATATTGGATTCTTGACAAGATTCAAAACACCTTGATTATCGCAAAACAAATGAAGTGGAAGGTTCTTTGGAAGACCCATGTTTGTAAGAATGTGACTTAACCATATTATCTCGTAGATTGCTCCACTTGCTGCATGATATTCTGCCTCTATAGAAGATATAGCAACCACCTACTACTTCTTACTATGCCAAGAGACAGGACCAGATCCAAGATGAAAAATGTATCCAGAAGTCGACTTGCGATCATCAATGGATCCGACATAGTCTGAGTTCGTGTATCCCTGTAGATAGAACTTGCTATTCTTCTTGTACTCCAAGCCAAAATTTGTAGTACCATGGACATAATGAAGAACTCTCTTTGCTGCTTTCCAATGACTCACCTTTGGTTCCTGCATGAACCTTGAAAGATAACCCACAACAAAACTGAGATCTGGCCTGGTATTTGTCAGATATATGAGACTCCCAATCAGTTGATGATAGAGAGTGCCATCTACCTATGGTGATTGATCATATCGAGATAGCTTGAGTCCAGACTCCATTGGAGTTGCCTTAGACTTACAATCTGTCATGCGATATTTATCAATCAATGTCTTGGCATACTTCTTTTGTGTTACTCTGATATGATGTTTTTTCTGAGTCACTTCCAAACCAAGATAATAGTGAAGAAGTCCTAGATCTATCATTTCAAAATATTGTTTCAAATCATATTTTACTGCATCAATCATACTCTTTGAGCTCCTTGTTATGATCAGATCATCTACATATAGCACCAAAATCACTATGTCAGAACCATTGTTCTTGATATAGATATTTGCATCTGAAGGACTTCTTTGGAAACCATGTTGCACTAGGTGACTATCTATTTTGATGTACCAAGCTCGAGGAGCTTGTTTCAGCCCATACAAGGATTTGATCAACTTACAAACTTTTTGTTCTTGCCCTTCAACAACAAATCCTTCTAGTTGGGTCATGTACACTTCTTCTTGTAGGTCACCATTCAAGAAAGCACTTTTTACATCCATCTGATGTAACTTCCACCCAAACTGAGCTGCCATGGCACAAAGTACTCGAATGGTAGTCATTTTTGTAGTAGGGGCAAAAGTCTCTTCATAATCTATGCCTTCTTTTTGAGCATAGCCCTTTGCAACAAGATGGGCTTTATGCTTATCAATAGTACCATCTGCCTTATACTTCACTTTGAACACCCATTTGCAGCCAATGGGCTTCTTTCCTGAAGGCAGATTTACTAGCTTCCATGTATGATTTTTCATGAGAGATGTATGTTTTGCTTCCATAGCAGCCTTCCACTGAGGCTCACTAAGTGCATCCTAAACTATTGTGGGTTCATTTTCATCCAATGTTGTCATATAAACCCTCTCATCCTCCATATATGTTTCCCTATCTTCCTCTGCATCTACAGATAGTTCATCAAATTATTGGTAAAGCTCGTCAACCTCTGAAGTTGATGCCTCTGCTCTCATCTATTGAGTCATACTACGAGTACAAGGTCGATCTAGAGTTAGATCTGGAAGTGATGTCAACTTGGAATCTCTCAATGTACTAGTATACCATTTTGGAATCTTGTTCTGAGGAGGTGGAGCCTCTTTCTTAGGCTCATCTTCCTCAAGGTATACAATTGTAGAAGTGTTATTTGATGTGAAAGCTTCATCAAATACCACATCTCGACTTATATGTGTCTTCTTGGTCATAGGATCTATCAATCGATATCCCTTTGAATGCTCATCATAACCAAGAAAGATACATTTTAGGGTTTTCTCATCTAACTTCTTCCTTTTCTATTTTGGTATGTGCATGAATGCCTTACATCCAAAAACCCTTAGATGAGAAATGGAGGGTTTCTTACCACTCCATGCTTCTTGTGGAGTTTTACCCTGTAGAGCTCTTGTGGGTGCTCTATTCAAGAGGTATGATGTTGTGTTTACTGCTTCTGCCCAATACTCATGCTCAAGGTGTGCTCCCCTTAAGCATACATCGAACCATTTCCATAATGGAATGATTCCTCCTTTTAGCAACTCCATTTTGTTATGGAGTATAGGTTGTAGTCAGTTGTCTCTTAATCCCATGTTCATTCAGAAATGATGAAAATTCCTTGGAGGTATATTCCCCCCTCGATCTGAGTAGAGGGTTTTGATGGAACATCCTGACTCCTTCTCAACAAGCTTCTTGAACTGTTGAAAGTACAGAAATACCTCTGACTTCAATTGAAGAAAGAAAACCCACATATTCCATGAGTAATCATCAACAAACAATTGAAAATACCTCTTTCCACCATAGTTGGTTGGCATAGGACCGCACAGATCGGTGTGTACCAACTCCAAAGGTTTCTTAGCTCGTGAAGAGCTAACTTCAAATGGTACCCGATGTTGCTTCCCTGCTAAGCAATCCGAGCAAACTGGCAATGTGGATGAAAGGTTGGGAAGTCCTCTCACCATCTCATATTTTCTCAACTCGAGCAAATATCCTAAACTTAGATGCCCATATCTCTTGTGCCATAGAGAAGTAGCCTCCTTGGTAGTTGCTGCTAGGGCAACATGAGGCGTTGAAATGATATCTAAAATGAACAAGCCATGCTTGTATGATCCTGTTGCTACATGTTTTCCTTTTTTGGTTATAAAACATCTCTTCTTGCCTTTCTCAACACTGAACATAACATCCATATCTCGATCCAAGATCTGAGGGACTGACAACAGATTGTTAGCCAATCCAAGAACATAGAGTACCTTCTCAATCTAACATTTGCCATCTAGAAGAGTGACAGAAACATCACCTTCACCCTTCACTTGGTAGGTCTGATTGTCTACAATTGTTACTAGCTTACCTTCCTTTTCCTCAAATATCTCAAACCACGATCTATCACCAGTCATGTGCTTACTAGCACCTGAATCAATATACCACACTACATATTTCTACTGAGATGAAGTATGAGTCATGAGCACCTTGTGTGCTCACTCAGAATCTAAGTTCGAGTCTGATTCGATAGAATCTGAGTCTAAGTTTGATTCGACATAAGCAACATTCCCCTTGGGTGGCTTATTCTTCTTCTATGGTTTGTATTTCCCTTTGCCCTTCTTCTTATGATCTTGGTCATTCTATTGTTTGTTCTTAAACCAACACCTATTGGTGTCATGGTTATTCATATCACAAATCTTGCAATATTGTTTATCTTTCTACTGATGTTGTTTCCCTTTTCCCTTTGATGAAGATCCTCCTTTTTGAAACTGACCATGTTTCTTACCCCCTTGTTTGGTGTAGAGGGCATTATCTAGCACTTCATCCTTCTGAAACTGATTTACCTCTTCAGTTTGTAGCAAATTCACTAATTCCACAAAAGACACTTGTCTACCAGATACATGAAGTGAGGTTATCAACATCTTATAGGACTCTAGCAATGCTCTCAAGATGACAGAGGTCAAGAGAGCATCATCCACTGGTTGTCCCATAGCATTCAATTTGGCTTTCAATTCTACCACTCTGCATAGGAATAGGTCAACTATCTCACCAGATTTCATACTGAGTGTATGTAGTTGAGTTTGAAGGTGTAGAATAGTGGACTGATTCTTACCTTCATAAATAGTAATCAAAGCATCCCAAGCTTCCTTACTAGTTTTGGCATCACAGATATGAGGTTGGACCTCATCTGTAGTAGCAAGCAGAATAAACATGAGATATATTTTGTCCTTCTTATCAAAAGCATCTTGATCTGCTCCTACTATTCTAGGTTGTTTTGTAGTGCCAGTCACTACATCCCATAAATATTCCACTTGAAGAATAGCACGCATCTTTTTCTTCCATGGTGTGAAGTTAGAACCTTTCAACAACTGTGAATCTGAGAGATATTTGTGAACAGTGGCCATTGTGAAGGTTCCTTATAACACCAAATGGTCCCCCTTTCTTTATACCTACCAGGCCTTTATACCAAAACTCCTCTATATATACCCGCCCTTACGTGAGGGAGACTATAAGTATATATAAGAGCAGAATGATACGTGGAACTTAGGTGATACTGAAAGGGAATCATTTTGTTTATGACACCTACCATAGAAGGTCTTTCCTCATGCGTGGGGTGTAACTTCCCCTAAACACTTTGGAAATCACTTCGTCAGGATTTACGTCTAACAATAATAATGATTAGGGTATAAATGGAGTGAATATCAGAACTGGTTTGCCTTATTTCTCCTCGATGATTGATAGAGAACAAGCTCAGACGTCATTGTTGTAGCTATATTAGGTGTTAGATATAGTAGTCCAAGCACGACAACATTACCTGTAAGTGTGGACCAGAGGTATCATAGATATCGAACGCTGTTGTGCAATAAATTGCACAAATAGGTGTAAAAATTTGGGGTCTTTTATTTGCTTTGTATATTTTACTTTATGATTGAAAATGCAAGAAAATAGGAAATTTAAATGCAAAAACAATCACAAGTGCCCACAAAATTTTAAACACTCTAGGTGTCGGTTTCCACCGAAAATGCACCTATTACAATGCCAATTTTACAATGAAGATATTCACTTTTCAAATCAACAATTTTTCTTTCCCCCTTTGTCTTAGAATTTTGCAAAAAAGAATGCTTTGGATCCCCCCTTTTTGTTGCAAAATAAACAAGGATGAAAAAATTGTGCCTTTACCCTTTCAAAATTCCAAAAAAAAACTTATCCCTCCAAAAATGCTTGAAAGGAATAAACAAGGTAATATTTAAAAAATACCTCAAAAATAGCCCCTCCGCGTGCTTTGGCAAAAAAAAACTTCCTTGCCCTTTGTTGTGAAAAAAATGCCCCTTCGTTTGCAAAAAATGGGTGGTGAAAAGTTGTCAAAAAACTTGTCAACTTCTTGTTTTGACAAAAAAAACTTGTCAATTTCTTGCTTTTGACAAAAAAATCTTGGCAATTTCTTGCTTTGTCAAAAAAAAACTTGTTAAATGCAAAAATAGGCGGCAAAAAATTTGTTAGGGTCATGTTGGGCACCCATGGGATTCAATCCTGTAACCAGTGCTCGATAAGATATGCACTACAACCAATGTGCCAACCATATAGATGACAAGGAAAGGAAAAAAAGTCCCTTATACCATAGTCTTTGTTACACGATGAAGAAAAAAACCTAGGACTTATTTGTCCCACATCGCTCATGCAGTGATGTTGGCGTACCTTAAAATATAAGAAGCACATCAAGTCCTTTGATTGCCTTTGGGTAATCGAGCAGCCTATACAATATTTTACAACCACCTCAGAACCTCAAACCTTCCTGATGCCACCATGTGCACCCCACGTTAGATTCCCATACTAGGTCTAGTTAGCCACATCAACACTCTGCCATGTCAGCTTTTCGATATGCATGTTTGTTCGTTGCCAAGTCAATAAAAACTATGTCTCGATTATCATGAAACTGTATCTCAATCTGCATGAAACTGTATCTCGATCTACATAAAAATGTGTCTGCATCCTTGGGAAGCATGCCTACTTTTTTCCCACCTACACCAGTCTATTATCATGCCTATGACATCTTGGTCCACATGCAAAATCTTCTACTATCCTCACACCTACGTCATGGAGCATGTGAATGTCAAATGGAATGTGTTATAGAGCCAAACGACTACACCTTGCCAAAACAAAAACCAATAAATTTCTCCTTGAATTGTATTCAAAATATATACAAGTTTGATGGTTTGGTTCATTGAACCAACCAACTGATTTATATAACCATTCTCCCAAAAATTTTGCAGCAACGCTTACGTCCAAAATATGAATATAAAACTAGAATGTAATAATATATCATCTAATATATTATATGCTAACATCCCCCTTTTTACATTATTGGCCAATACAAAGAGCATTATGAAACAACTCAAATTTGACCCGTGCAAGTGCCTTGGTGAAAATATCTACAACTTTTTTGATCAATGGGAATGTACTGGAGTTGTATGTGATGTTTTGGAACTTCATCATGAATGAAATGGCATCGTATTTTGATGTGTTTGGTACAATCATGAAATATTGGATTCTTGACAAGATTCAAAACACCTTGATTGTCGTAGAACAAATGAAGTGGAAGATTCTTTAGAAGATCCATGTTCATAAGAATACAACTTAACCATATTATCTCATAGAATGCTCCACTGGCTGTGTGATATTCTATCTTTGTAGAAGATATAGCAACCACTTACTATGCCAAGAGACAAGATCAGATCCAAGATAAAAATATATCCAAAAGTCGACTTTCGATCATCAATGGATCCAGCATAGTCTGAGTTTGTGTATCCCTATAGATATAACTTGCTATTCTTTTTTTAATCTAAGCCAAAATCTGTACTACTATAGACATAATGAAGAACTTTCTTTGTTGCCTTTTAATGACTCACCTTTGGTTCCTACATGAACCTTGAAAGATAACCCACAATAAAACTAATATTTGGCCTAGTATTTGTTAGATATATGAGACTCTTAATCAGTTGATGATAAAGAGTGCTATCTACCTATGGTGATTGATCATATTGAGATATCTTGAGTCCAGAATCCATTGGAGTTGCCTTAGAATTACAGTCTATCATGCAATATTTATCAGTCAATGTCTTGGCATACTTGTTTTGTGTTACTTTGATATGATGTTTTTTTTGAGTTACTTCCAAACCGAGACAATAGTGAATAAGTCCTAGATCTATCATTTCAAAATATTATTTCAAATAATATTTTAATACATCAATAATACTCTCTGAGCTCCCTGTTATGATCAGATCATATACATATAGCACCAAAATCACTATGTCAGAACCATTTTTCTTGATATAGAGATTTGCATTTGAAGGACTTCTTTGGAAACCATGTTACACTAGGTGACTATCTATTTTGATGTACCAAGCTCAAGGAGCTTATTTTAGCCCATAAAAGGATTTGATCAACTTACAAACTTTCTATTATTACCCTTCAATAACAAATCCTTCTAGTTGGATCATGTATACTTCTTCTTGTAGGTCACCATTCAAGAAAGCTCTTTTTACATCCAAATGATATAACTTTCATCCAAACTGAGCTACCATGGCAAAAAATACTCGAATGGTAGTCATTTTGGTAGTAGGGGAAAAAGTTTCTTCATAGTCTATGTCTTCTTTTTGAGCATAGACCTTTGCAACAATATGGAATTTATGCTTATCGATAGTACCATATGCCTTATACTTCACTTTGAACACCCACTTGCAGCCAATGGGATTATTTACTAAAGGTAGATTTACTAGCTTCCATGTATGATTTTTCATGAGAGATGTATCTTCTACTTTCATAGCAGCCTTCCATTGAGGCTCACTAAGTGCATCTTGAACTGTTTTGTATTCATTTTCATCCAATGTTGTCATATAAACCCTCTCATCCTCCATATCTATTTCCCTATATTCCTATGCACCTACAGATAGATCATCAAATTGTTGGTAAAGTTCATACTGTGAGTACAAGGTCAATCTAGAGTTACATCTGGAAGACTTGTCAACTTGGAATTTGTCAATGTATTGGTATACCATTTTGGAATCTTGTTATGAGGAGGTCGAGTCTCTTTATTAGGCTCATCTTTCTCAAGGTATACAACTATAGAAGTATTTTTTTTATGTGAAAGCTTCATCAAATACCACATATCTACTTATATGTGTCTTCTTTGTCATAGTTCTATTGATCGATATCCCTTTGAATGCTCATCATAATCAAGGAAGATACATTTTAGGGTTTTATCATCTAACTTCTTCCTTTTCTATTTTGGTATGTGCATGAATACCTTACATCCAAAAAATCTTAGATGAGAAATGGAGGGTTTCTTACCACTCCATTCTTCTTGTGTATTTTTACCCTGTAGAGCTCTTGTGGGTGCTCTATTCAAGAGGTATGATGTGTTTACTGCTTCTACCCAATACTCATGCTCAAGGTGTGCCCCTAAACCATTTCCATAATGGAATGATTCCTCCTTTCAGCAACTCCATTTTTCTATGGAGTATATGTTGTAGTCAGTTGTCTCTTAATCCCATGTTAATTAAAAAATGATGAAAATTCCTTGGAGGTATATTCCCTCCTTGATCTAAGCAGAGGGTTTTGATGGAACATCTTGAATCCTTCTCAACAATCTTCTTGATGAAAGGCTACTCCACCCAACACACACACAATACTCAAATCACAAAGAAATTTAGAAGAAACACAACATCTGATATTATTTCAAGAAATGGAATTTTACAAAAGCCAAATCACCAAGCTGTGAATCATAGAAATCAGAGTTACAATGCTATGGCCACAAGGCCGATTTTAACACAAATCAAAATCGCCTCAAAATCCGCAAGTTGGAGCTACGATCCACCTTCCTCCGTGCTGCCTCTTGGTGATCCCTCTTCCCCTTTAATAACTCCCATAGAACAATCTGGAAAGCATAACTCCCATTTTCCCACCCAAGAAGATATTCATCTAAAATTTGAACTTTTCAATTTCTCTCAAAAGATATTCAAAATTGGATTTTGGTGGTACAGCTTCCTGGGCTTCTAACTTTTGACTCGTTGACCCGATCGACTATTGTAGGATATCGTTGGAAATCTTGTGAAGAGATCTACAACACCTCAATTGATGTACCATCCATCGAGGTCAATTTCATTCCTCAAAAATGGTCTCTAAGGTCTTCATTTTTTATTTTTAAGTTGTGCTGGAAAAATATCTCAGGATGAAAACTTTAATATCTCTCAAACCGTTCAGGATATTGGGATTATTTTTCCACAAGAAATATTATTTTTCAATTCCCTTCCTTTGGGAAATTTTTAAAACCCCTATCCCCCCTTTTTATCCAATCTAAAAAAAAAAAAAGAAAATTTTTTTCCTCCTTTTTCACCCGTCACAACCTCTCCCCCCCCCCCCCCCCCCCCCCGACAACAAAAACAAAAAAAAAACCAAAAGAAAAATACAATTTCTTTATTTTTGGTGATGCAAGATTGCCCTTACACCATTGGATGCTCCTGCATCAGACACCCAGGGTAAATTGAGAAGTGACCTTCACTTCTCTAGTGTTGGAGGAAAACCGAGATGGTCAACCTCTGCCTTAGAAAGCCATGAGGAATCTTCAACTGGCCTACCTTTCCACTTAACCAGGTATTCTTCATACTGCCTATTTCATGTACTTCTTCCCAGACGACTATCCAAGATTTCTTCTATCTCTTCTTTCTCTGGAGTAGATGCTGGAATGTTCCATCGTTCTTCTACTAGTCCATCCTCATTGTCCCCTTCATGATACTCTATCAAGTCAAAAATGTTAAACACAGGTGATATGTTAATTTCACTCGACAATTCCACCTCATATGCATTTCCTGAATCATGTTTCTTTATGATCCTGCATGGTCCAAACTTCTTCATTTTCAACTTGTTATATGTCTTAACAGGAAATCTTTCTTTTCTTAGGTGAACCATAACTTCATCTCCAACCTGGAATTCCTTGAACCTTCACTTTTGGTCTGCCTTTACCTTGTACTGAGTATTCATCTTATTAATATGATTCCTTACCTCTTCATGCAAGTTCTTCAAGTGCTCTACAAAGTCCTCTACTTTGGCACTACTCTTTTCTCCTTTGTTCATCTATCTCAACTCAGAAGCATTCCTTGGGCTGCTCCCATATACAATCTAGAATGGGGATTTACCAGTACTCCTATTGAAAAAATTATTGTAAGCAAATTCTACCTATGGTAAAATCAAATCCCATCCCTTGGGCTTATCTCCTACTAAACATCTCAGCAAGTTACCCAAACTCCTATTCACCACCTCTGTTTGTCCATCAGTTTGTGGATGGTGTGCAGAACTGAAATTCAAATCTGTCTTCAACTTCTTCCATAAGGTCCTCCAAAAATAACCAACAAATTTGGTATCTCTATCTGAAACTATACTCTTTGGTAGACCATGTAGTCATACCACCTCTCTGAAAAACAACTCTGCAATGTGTACTGCATCACTAGTTTTATGGCAAGGAATGAAATGTGCCATCTTAGAAAACCTGTCAACCACCACAAATATTGAGTCATGTCCTCTCTGTGTCCTTGGTAAGCCAAGAATAAAATCCATGCTAATATCTTCCCATGGTTTCTCTGGTATAGGTAATGGCTGATATAGCCCGGTGTTCTATCTTACACCTTTGGCCATCTGGCATACTCTACAAATCTGCACAAAATTCTTCACATCCTACTGTAACTATGGCCAATAATAGTTCTCACTAACAAGAGCAATGGTCTTATCCCGACCAAAGTGTCCAGCCAATCCTCCACTATGCTTCTCCTTTATCAGGTTCTCTCTCATGGAACTCCTTGGAATGCACAACTGGTTTCTTCTAAACAACATCCCATCTTGGATTAAGAAATCCAACCATTTTGTTCTATCCAAAGTAATAGGTTCCAAGCAGGCTCTCCAAGCTTCTACAAAATCTGGATCTTCAGGGTACAAACTCTTGAGTTCGTCAAAACCAACAACCTCCACCTTCATCTCTATCAACAAATTTTACCTTCTACTTAAGGCATCTGCAACTCTGTTTGACTTTCCACTCCTGTGCTTCAACACAAAAGTATAACTCTGCAAAAACTCAACCCATTTTAAGTGCCTTTGATTTAACTTTCCTTGGCTATTAATATACTGCAAGGCTTGATGATCAATATATAAAACAAACTCTTTTGGAAACAAATAGTGTCTCCATTTCTTCAAAGCTTGAACTATGGCATAAAACTCCTGATCATAGACATAATACTTTTTCCTGGCATCATTAAGCTTCTCACTAAAATAGGCAACAGGCTTACCTTCTTGACTCAAAACAACTCCTATGGCACTACCACTAGCATCACAATCTACCTGAAATACCTTATTGAAATCTGGAAGTGCCAAAATAGGTTGCTCTATGACTTTCTTCTTCAACATATCAAAACTCCTGGCTGCTCCTGTAGTCCAATTAAACTCCTTTCTATCCCCTCTCATTGTCTCTGTTAGGGGTGTACAAATACTACTAAAATTTTTAATAAACTTTCTGTAAAAACTTGCTAGACCATGAAATGATCTTACCTCTGTAATACTCCTTGGTGTAGGCCATTCAATGATAGCCTTCACTTTTTCTGGGTCCATTTTAAGACCTTCAGCTGAGATAACAAATCCCAGATACACCAACTCTTTCTTCACAAAACTGCATTTCTTTAGATTAATAAGTAATTTCTCTTCCCTTAGCTTCTCAAAAACTCTTCGAATATGCATCAGGTGCTCCTCCAATGTCTTACTAAAAATTAAAATGTCATCCAGATAAACAATAACAAATTTTCCCAAAAATTCTTTCAATACCTCATTCATGAGTCGCATAAATGTGCTTGGTGCATTGGTTAGCCCAAATGGCATGACTAACCACTCGTACAAGCCCTCTTTAGTCTTGAAGGTTGTCTTCCACTCATCTCCTTCTCTGATACGGATCTGATGATACCCACTCTTCAGGTCAATCTTCGTGAAGTACTTGGATCCACTCAAACAATCCATAAGGTCGTCCATCCTTGGTAATGGAAATCTATATTTGATTGTAATCTTGTTAATGGCTCGAGAGTCTGTACACATCCTCCATTCTCCATATTTCTTTGGTGCTAGTACTGTAGGTACTGCACATGGACTCAGACTCTCTCGAATCAATCCTTTCTTCAATAGCTCTTGAACTTGTCTATTCAGCTCCTCATTCTCCATAGGAGTCATTCTATGGGTTGCCTTATTTGGTAAACTGGCTCCTGGTATCAAATCCATCTGGTGACTAATCTTCCTCACTAGTGGTAATCCTTCAAGTACATTATCTGATACAATATCTTCAAATTCTCCCAATAGATCTGAGACCTCTATCGGTATATCTTTACATTCCTCTTTATTAACTCTAGGAATCAATGCATAGCACATATGCTCGTGCTTCATACCATCCAAAAACTTCCTACCATCAACTAAACAAATTCTTGAACTACTACATACCTTTTCGTCCACCTCCTTCAGGGGCTTCAACTTGTGGTGAACTCCATCCTTTGTCAGGGAATAAGTGTTGGCATGTCCATCATGTACTGCACGTCGATCAAATTGCCATGGTCTTCCCAATAGCACATGACAAGCATCCATAGGCAGGATGTCACACAATACCTCATCATGGTAATTCCCAATTTTGAACTTCACTAAGCATTGCTCATTGACCAAAGATCTATGGTCCTTCTATAGCCATGCAATCCGATATGGATGCGGATGTCTCCTTCTCTCCAACTGTAATTTATTAACCATCCCCTCTGAAACTAGATTATCAGTGCTACCATTATCAATGATAACATTACAAACAATACCTTCACATTTGCACCTTGTGCAAAATAAAATCTTCCTCTGAACTGGATCTTTCTCCTCATTTAGCAAGGCTCTCCTTGTGGCAAGAACTTCTCCTCCTTCTACCTCCTCAGAATGTTCAGATTCAACATCTTCATCTTCATCTACATAGGTAGCTCGTGCATTACCTTTAGGTCTCTTATTCGTCCTTCCTTGATGTTGTGGACACTCGTATGCTCGATGTCCTTCTTCTCCACATTGGAAATAGGTTCCATGAAATCCTCCTCTTCCAGGTCCTCGTCCAAACCTTCCTCTTCCTCTTTGGTCACCATTATTTTGCTCACGGGGGCGATAGGCATTATCCCCTTTCTGGTTTTGATTGTTGCTAACTTCTTCATTCTTCTTTTGGTCTTCATTTCGTCCTTCATATGGTCTTCCGCTAGTCCTTCCACCATGACCTCTTTCCCTCTGCTTGCTTTCAAATCTTCTATTCAGCTTCTCTTCTACCTTCAGGGCAAACTGATAAGCATCTTCTATGGTAGTCATTCTGACCAAACTTAGCTCATCTTGAAGGCTTGGTTTCAATCCATTTATATAATGGGCTACCTTCTCCTTGTTAGCCTCAGAATGGCCTATTATGATCATGACCTTGTAGAACTCCTCTGTATATTCTTTGACAAATTTACCTTCCTGCCTCAAACCTTGCATTTTCTTTAGCAGATCTAACTCGTAATCAACTGGAATGAACTGCCTCTTCAACTTTTCCACCATTCGGTCCCATCTTGTTATTCTTTCTTTTCCCCTTCTATTTCTATCAAGTTGTACTTCCCTCCACCAAATATTAGCGTGCCCCTTCAGCTTGGTCTTCACAAATTTGACCCTCTCAGGATCTTCCACTTCCTCATACTCAAAGTACTCCTCCATATCATTGATCCAATCGATCAACTCTTCTGGGTTAAGATTCCCAGAATATGTAGAAACATCAATCTTTGGCCTTTTTCCAATCTTGGATATGGCCTTAAATAATCTAGCTTGCGTAGGATCTGCAACCTCCTATTCTTCTTCGACCTAAGATTCTTCTTCTTCGACATCATCTTCACTTTCCTCTTCTCTTCTTGGCTCAAACCCTCTATGCAGCTCCTCTTGCAATGCTTGAACTTGTCTCTGTAGGGCTCTAAAACCCTCTCCTGTAACCACGATATTTCTTCATGGAGGCATTCTGGTCACTTTTGTCACAACCTCAACCCTAGGTCCTGGTGCAAACTGCCTCATGTTCGGTGATCTATTTACACACTCAGGAACTCCCGCTCTGATACCACTTGATGAAGGGCTACTCCACCCAACACACACACAATACTCAAATCACAAAAAAATTTAGAAGAAACACAACATCTGATATTATTTTGAGAAATGGAATTTTACAAAAGCCAAATCACCAAGCTATGAATCGTAGAAATCAAAGTTACAATGCTATGGCCACAAGGCCGATTTTAACACAAATCAAAATCACCTCAAAATCCGCAAGCTGGAGCTACGATCCACCTTCCTCTGTGCTGCCTCTTGGTGATCCCTCTTCCCCTTTAATAACTCCCATAGAACAATCTGGAAAGCATAACTCCCATTTTCCCGCCCAAGAAGATATTCATCTAAAATTTGAACTTTTCAATTTCTCTCAAAAGATATTCAAAATTGGATTTTGGTGGTACAACTTCTCGGGCTTCTAAATTTTGACTCGTTGACCCGATCGACTATTGTAGGATATCGTTGGAAAGCTTGTGAAGAGACCTACAACACCTCAATTGATGTACCATCCATTGAGGTCAATTTCATTCCTCAAAAATGGTCTCTAAGGTCTTCATTTTTTATTTTTAAGTTGTGCTGGAAAAATATCTCAGGATGAAAACTTTAATATCTCTCAAACCGTTCAGGATATTGGGATTATTTTTCCACAAGAAATCTTATTTTTCAATTCCCTTCCTTTGGGTAAATTTTCAAACCCATATGTGTCCATTTAGGCCAACTTACTAAAAATAGTCGATGACTATTTTTAGCCTTTTTGGACTTCAGACTGACTTATACCTCCCAAGTGTCATCATGGACCTGAAAACCACTAAAGAACTTACAACCAAAAGACAAAATACAATTTCTTTATTTTTGGTGATGCAAGATTGCCCTTACACCATTGGATGCTCCTGCATCACTTCTTGAACTAATAAAAGTATAGAAATACCTCTAACTTCAATTGAAGAAAGAAAACCCACATCTTCTATGAGTGATCATCCACAAAAAATTGAAAATACCTCTTTCCACCATAATTGGTTGGCATAAGATCACACAGATTGGTGTGTACCAACTCTAAAGGTTTATTAGCTTGTGAAGAGCTAACTTCAAATGGTACCCAGTTTTGCTTCCCTGCTAAGCAATCTGAGAAAATTGGCAATGAGGATGAAATTTTGGGAAGGCCTCTCACCATCTCATATTTTCTTAACTCGAGAAAAAATATGAAATGAGATAACTATATCTCTTGTACCATAGAGAAGTAGCCTCCTTGGTAGTTGCTTCCAGGGTATGAGGCATTGAAACATCTAAAATGAACAAGCCATGCTTGTATGATCTTGTTGCTACATGTTTTCCTCTTTTAGTTATAAAATATCTCTTATTGCCTTTATCAACACTGAACATAACATCCATGTATTGATCCAATATTTGAGGGACAAGCAATAGATTATTTTCCAATACAAGAACATAGGGCACCTTCTCAATTTAACATTTGCCATCTGGAAGAGTGATAGAAACATCACCTTCACCTGTACTTGGTAGATCTTATTGTCTGTAATTATGATTGGCTTACCTTCTTGTTCATCAAATATCTCAAACCATGATCGATCGCCATTCATGTGCTTATTGGAACCATAATTAATATACCACATTGCATCTTTCTTCTGAGATGCAGTATGAGTCGTGAGCATCTTGTGGCCTCGCTCAGAATCTAATTCTAATTTTGAGTGAACAGAATCTGAGTTTGATTTTGACTTGGCATAAGCAACATTCCCCTTGGGTGGCTTATTCTTCTTCTGTGGTTTGTATTTTCTTTGCCCTTCTTCTTATGATCTTGGTCATTCTACTATTTTTTCTTAAACCAACACCTATTGGTTTCATGGTTATTCATATCACAAATCTTGCAATATTTTTTATCTTTTTGTTGATTTTGTTTCCCTTTTTCTTTTGATGAAGATCCTCCTTTTTGAAACTGAACATGCTTCTTACCCTCTTGTTTGGTGTAGAGGGCATTATCTATCACTTCATCATTCTAAAACTGATTTACCTCTTCATTTTGCAGCAAATTCACTAATTCCACAAAAGACACTTGTATACCAGATACGTGAAGTGAGG
The DNA here is from genome assembly GCA_028583015.1 of Wollemia nobilis. Classification (NCBI taxonomy): domain Eukaryota; kingdom Viridiplantae; phylum Streptophyta; class Pinopsida; order Araucariales; family Araucariaceae; genus Wollemia; species Wollemia nobilis. The sequence continues at coordinate 7,463,533 of JAQPPZ010000040.1, forward strand.
TTATCAACATCTTATAGGACTTTGCAATGCTCTCAAGATGATAGAGGTCAAAAGAGCATCATCCACTGGTTGTACCATAACATTTAGTTTGGCTTTCAATTCTACCACTCTTCATAGGAATAGATCAACTGTCTCACCAAATTTTATACTGAGTGTATGTAGTTGAGTTTGAAGGTGTAGAATAATGGATTGATTCTTACCTTCATAAATAGTAATCAATGCATCACAAGCTTCCTTACTAGTTTTAGCATCACAAATATGAGGCTGGACCTCATGAGTTGTAGCAAGAAAAATAAACATGAGACATATTTTTTCCTTCTTATAAAAATCATCTTGATATGCCCCTTCTATTATGGGACGTTTTGTAGTGCTAATCACTACATCCCATAAATATTCCACTTGAAGGATAGCACACATCTTATTCTTCCATGGTGTGAAGTTAGAATCTTTCAACAACTATGAATCTAAGAGATATTTGTGAATAGTGGCCATTGTGAAGGTTCCTTATAACATAAAATGGTCCCCCTTTCTTTATACCTTCCTGGCCTTTATACCAAAACTCTTCTATATATACCTGCCTTTATGTGAGGGAGACTATAAGTATATATAAGAGTAGAATGATAAATGGAACTTAGGCGATACTGAAAGAGAATAATTTTGTTTATGACATCTACCATAGAAGGTCTTTCCTCATACATGGGGCGTAACTTCCCCTAAAAACTTTAGAAATCACTTTGTTAGGGTTTATGTCTAACAACAATAATGATTAGGGTATAAATGGAGTGAATATCAGAACTGGTTTGCCTTATTTATCCTCGATGATTAATAGAGAACAAACTTAGATGTCATTGTTGCACCTATGTTAGGTGACAAATACAGTAGCCCAAAGCACAACAACATTACCTGTAAGTGTGGTCCAGAGGTATCATAGATATCAAACACTATCGTGCAACAAATTGCACAAATAGGTGTAAAATTTGGGGTCTTTTATTTGCTTTGTAATTTTTACTTTATGATTGAAAATGCAAGAAAATAGGAAATTTATATGTAAAATACAATCACAAGTACCCACAAAAATTTAAACACACTAGGTGTCAGTTTACGCACCTATTACAATTCAAGTTTTACAATGAAGATATTCACTTTTTAGATCAACAATTTTTATTTCTCCCCTATTGTCTTAGAATTTTGCAAAAAAAATGCATTGGATCCCCCATTTTTATTGCAAAATAAACAAGGAGGAAAAACAATTGTGCCTTTACCCTTTCAAAAACTCCAAAAAAAAAACTTATCCCTCCATAATTACTTGAAAGGAATAAACAAGGTAATATTTGAAAAATACCTCAAAAATAGCCCTTTCGAGTGCTTTGGATGAAAAAAAAAACTTCCTTGCCCTCCGTTGTGAAAAAAATGCCCCTTCGTTTGCAAAAAATGGGTGGTAAAAAGCTGTCAAAATATCAACTTCTTGTTAAAACAAAAAAACTTGTCAATATCTTGCTTTTGACAAAACAAATCTTGGGAATTTATTGCTTTGTTAAAAAAACTTGTTAAAGGTAAAAATAGGTGGCAAAAAACTTGTTAGGGTCATGTTGGGCACCCATGGGATTCGATCCCGTAACCAGCACTCGATAAAATATGCGCTACAACCAACGTGCCAACCGTTCGGATGAGAAGGAAAGGACAAAAAGTCCCTTATACCATAGTATTCTTCACACGACGAAGAAAAAAATAAACTTGGGACTTATTTGTCCCACATTTTTTGTGCAACGATGTTGGTGTGCCTTAAAATCAGAAAAACACACAAAGTCATTTAATTACCTTCAAGAAATTGGGCAACCTATCAAATATTTTGTAGCCACATCAGAATTGCAAACCTTCTTGATGCTACCACATGCACCCCATGTCAAATTCCCAAATTGGGTCTAGTCAGCCACATCAGCACTCTACCATGTTAGCTTTTTGGTCTACATGTTTGTTCACTACCAAGTCAATCAAGATTGTTTCTTGATCAACATGAAACTATGTCTCAATCCATGTGAAAATATGCATGCATCCTCAGGAAGCATGCCCGCTCTTCTCCTGCATGCACCAGTCTATCCTCACACTTGCATCATCTTGGTCCACATGCAAAATCTTCTATTGTCCTCACACCTACATCATGGAGCATGTGAATGTCAAATGGAATGTGTTGTGAAGCCAAACGACTACACCTTGCCAAAAAAGACCAATAAATTTCTCCTTGAATTGTATTCAAAATATATACAAGTTTGACGTTTTGGTTCATGGAACCAACCAACTGTTTTATATAACCATTATCCAAACTTCTACGCAACAACACTTACATCCAAAATATTAATATGAAACTATAATGTAATAATATATCATCTAATATATTATATGCTAACATCCCCCCTTATTACATTATTGGCAAATACAAAGAGCATTGCAAAACAATTCAAATTTGACACGTGCAAGTGCCTTGGTGAAAATATCTGCAACTTGCTCATCAGTGGGAATGTACTGGAGTTGTATGTGATGCTTTGGAACTTCATCGTGAATGAAATGACATCGAGTGTCGATGTGTTTGGTACGATCATGAAATATTGGATTCTTGACAAGATTCAAAACACCTTGATTATCGCAAAACAAATGAAGTGGAAGGTTCTTTGGAAGACCCATGTTTGTAAGAATGCGACTTAACCATATTATCTCGTAGACTGCTCCACTTGCTACGTGATATTCTACCTCTGTAGAAGATATAGCAACCACCTGCTACTTCTTACTATGCCAAGAGACAGGACCAGATCCAAGATGAAAAATGTATCCAGAAGTCGACTTGCGATCATCAATGGATCCGGCATAGTCTGAGTCCGTGTATCCTTGTAGATAGAACTTGCTATTCTTCTTGTACTCCAAGCCAAAATATGTAGTACCATGGACATAATGAAGAACTCTCTTTGCTGCTTTCCAATGACTCACCTTTGGTTCCTGCATGAACCTTGAAAGATAACCCATAGCAAAACTGAGATCTGGCTTGGTATTTGTTAGATATATGAGACTCCCAATCAGTTGGTGATAGAGAGTGCCATCTACCTATGGTGATTGATCATATCGAGATAGCTTGAGTCCAGACTCCATTGGAGTTGCCTTAGACTTACAATCAGTCATGCGATATTTATCAATCAATGTCTTGGCATACTTATTTTGTGTTACTCTGATATGATGTTTTTTTTGAGTCACTTCCAAACCAAGACAATAGTGAAGAAGTCCTAGATCTGTCATTTCAAAATATTGTTTCAAATCATCTTTTACTGCATCAATCATACTCTCTGAGCTCCCTGTTATGATCAGATCATCTACATATAGCACCAAAATCACTATGTCAGAACCATTGTTCTTGATATAGATATTTGCATCTGAAGGACTTCTTTGGAAACCATGCTGCACTAGGTGACTATCTATTTTGATGTACCAAGCTCGAGGAGCTTGTTTCAGCCCATACAAGGATTTGATCAACTTACAAACTTTTTGTTCTTGCCCTTCAACAACAAATCCTTCTCGGTTGGGTCATGTACACTTCTTCTTGTAGGTCACCATTCAAGAAAGCACTTTTTACATCCATCTGATGTAACTTCCACCCAAACTGAGCTGCCATGGCACAAAGTACTCGAATGGTAGTCATTTTTGTAGTAGGGGCAAAAGTCTCTTCATAATCTATGCCTTCTTTCTGAGCATAGCCCTTTGCAACAAGATGGGCTTTATGCTTATCAATAGTACCATCTACCTTATACTTCACTTTGAACACCCATTTGCAGCCAATGGGCTTCTTTCCTGAAGGCAGATTTACTAGCTTCCATGTATGATTTTTCATGAGAGATGTATGTTCTTCTTCCATAGAAGCCTTCCACTGAGGCTCACTAAGTGCATCCTGAACTGTTGTGGGTTCATTTTCATCCAATGCTATCATATAAACCCTCTCATCCTCCATATATGTTTCCCTATCTTCCTCTGCATCTATAGATAGTTCATCAAATTATTGGTAAAGCTCATCAACCTCTGAAGTTGATGCCTCTGCTCTCTTCTATTGAGTCATACTACGAGTACAAGGTCGATCTAGAGTTAGATCTGGAAGTGATGTCAACTTGGAATCTCTCAATGTACTGGTATACCATTTTGGAATCTTGTTCTAAGGGGGTGGAGCCTCTTTCTTAGGCTCATCTTCCTCAAGGTATACAACTGTAGAAGTGTTATTTGATGTGAAAGCTTCATCAAATACCACATCTCTACTTATATGTGTCTTCTTGGTCATAGGATCTATCAATCGATATCCCTTTGAATGCTCATCATAACCAAGGAAGATACATTTCAGGGTTTTCTCATCTAACTTCTTCCTTTTCTATTTTGGTATGTGCATGAATGCCTTACATCCAAAAACCCTTAGATGAGAAATGGAGGGTTTCTTACCACTCCATGCTTCTTGTGGAGTTTTACCCTGTAGAGCTCTTGTGGGTGCTCTATTCAGGAGGTATGATGTTGTGTTTACTACTTCTACCCAATACTCATGCTCAAGGTGTGCCCCTGTAAGCATACATCGAACCATTTCCACAATGGAATGATTCCTCCTTTTAGCAACTCCATTTTTCTGTGGAGTATAGGTTGTAGTCAGCTGTCTCTTAATCCCATGTTCATTCAAAAATGATGAAAATTCCTTGGAGGTATATTCCCCCTCGATCTGAGCGAAGGGTTTTGATGGAACATCCTGACTCCTTCTCAACAAGCTTCTTGAACTGCTGAAAGTACAAAAATACCTCTGACTTCAATTGAAGAAAGAAAACCCACATCTTTCATGAGTGATCATCCACAAACAATTGAAAATACCTCTTTCCACCATAGCTGGTTGGCATAGGACCGCACATATCGGTGTGTACCAACTCCAAAGGTTTCTTAGCTCATGAAGAGCTAACTTCAAATGGTACCCGATGTTGCTTCCCTGCTAAGCAATCCGAGCAAACTGGCAATGTGGATGAAAGGTTGGGAAGTCCTCTCACCATCTCATATTTGCTCAACTCGAGCAAATATCCTGAACTTAGATGCCCATATCTCTTGTGCCATAGAGAAGTAGCCTCCTTTGTAGTTGCTTCTAGGGCAACATGAGGCATTGAAACAACATCTAAAATGAACAAGCCATGCTTGTATGATCCTGTTGCTACATGTTTTCCTTTTTTGGTTATAAAACATCTCTTCTTGCCTTTCTCAACACTGAACATAACATCCATATCTCGATCCAAGATCTGAGGGATTGACAATAAATTGTTAGCCAATCCAGGAACATAGAGTACCTTCTCAATCTGACATTTGCCATCTGGAAGAGTGATAGAAACATCACCTTCACCCTTCACTTGGTAGGTTTGATTGTCAGCAATTGTTATTGGCTTACCTTCCTTTTCCTCAAATATCTCAAACCATGATCTATCACCAATCATGTGCTTACTAGCACTAGAATCAATATACCACACTACATATTTCTACTGAGATGAAGTATGAGTCATGAGCACCTTGTGTGCTCGCTCAAAATCTGAGTCCGAGTCTGATTCGGTAGAATCTGAGTCTGAGTTTGATTCGACATAAGCAACATTCCCCTTGGGTGGCTTATTCTTCTTCTGTGGTTTGTATTTTCCTTTACCCTTCTTCTTATGATCTTGGTCATTCTGTTGTTTGTTCTTAAACCAACACCTGTTGGTGTCATGGTTATTCATATCACAAATCTTGCAATATTGTTTGTCTTTCTATTGATGTTGTTTCCCTTTTCCCTTTGATGAAGATCCTCCTTTTTGAAACTGACCTTGTTTCTTACCCCCTTGTTTGGTGTAGAGGGCATTATCTGGCACTTCATCCTTCTGAAACTGATTTGCCTCCTCAATTTGAAGCAAATTCACCAATTCCACAAAAGACACTTGTCTACCAGATACATTAAGAGAGGTTATCAACATCTTATAGGACTCTGGCAATGCTCTCAAGATGACTGAGGTCAAGAGAGCATCATCCACTGGTTGTCCCATAGCATTCAATTTGGCTTTCAATTCCACCACTCTGCATAGGAATAGGTCAACTGTCTCACCAGATTTCATATTGAGTGTATGTAGTTGAGTTTGAAGGTGTAGAATAGTGGACTGATTCTTACCTTCATAAATAGTAATCAAAGCATCCCAAGCTTCCTTACTAGTTTTGGCATCACAGATATGAGGTTGGACCTCATCTGTAGTAGCAAGAAGAATAAACATGAGATATATTTTGTCCTTCTTATCAAAAGCATCTTGATCTGCCCTTACTTGTTCTAGGGTATTTTGTAGTGCCAGTCACTACATCCCACAAATATTCCACTTGAAGAATAGCACACATCTTATTCTTCCATGGTGTGAAGTTAGAACCTTTCAGCAACTATGAATCTGAGAGATATTTGTGAACAGTGGCCATTGTGAAGGTTCCTTATAACACCAAATGGTCCCCCTTTCTTTATACCTGCCAAGCATTTATATCGAAACTCCTCTATATATACCCGCCCTTACGTGAGGGAGACTATAAGTATATAAGAGTAGAACGATACGTGGAACTTAGGCGATACTGAAAGGGAATCATTTTGTTTATGACACCTACCATAGAAGGTATTTCCTCATGCATGGGGTGTAACTTCCCCTAAACACTTTGGAAATCACTTCATCAAGATTTACGTCTAACAACAATAACGATTAGGGTATAAATGGAGTGAATATCAGAACTGGTTTGCCTTATTTCTCCTCGATGATTGATAGAGAACAAGCTCAGACATCATTGTTGTAGCTATGTTAGGTGGTAGATACAGTATCCCAAAGCACGACAGCATTACCTGTAAGTGTGGGCCAGAGGTATCACAGATATCGAACACTATTGTGCAATAAATTGCACAAATAGGTGTAAAAATTTGGGGTCTTTTCTTTGCTTTGTAATTTTTACTTTATGATTGAAAATGCAAGAAAACAGGAAATTTAAATGCAAAATACAATCACAAGTGCCCACAAAATTTTAAACACTCTAGGTGTCGGTTTCCACCAAAAATGCACCTATTACAATGCCAGTTTTACAATGAAGATATTCACTTTTCAAATCAACAATTTTTCTTCCCCCCTTTGTCTTAGAATTTTGCAAAAAAGAATGCTTGTGATCCCCCCTTTTTGTTGCAAAATAAACAAGGATGAAAAAAATTGTGCCTTTACCCTTTCAAAATTCCAAAAAAAAACTTATCCCTCCAAAATTGCTTGAAAGGAATAAACAAGGTAATGTTTGAAAAATACCTCTAAAATAGCCCCTCCGAGTGCTTTGGCAGAAAAAAAAACTTCCTTGCCCTCCATTGTGAAAAAAAATGCCCCTTTGTTTACAAAATATGGATGGTAAAAATTTTTCAAACAAAATGTCAACGTTTTGTTATGATAAAAAAAAACTTGTCAAAATCTTGCTTTTGACAAAAAAAATCTTGGGAATTTTTAGAAATGTACGTAGTAAATTTCTCCTTGAATTGTATTCAAAATATATACAAGTTTGATGGATTGGTTCAATGAACCAACCAACTGATTTATATAACCATTCTGCCAAGTACTGCATAGCAGTTATTACATCCAAAATATGAATATGAAACTATAAGGTAATAATATATCATCTAATATATTATATGCTAACATCCCCCCTTGTTACATTATTGGCCAATACAAAGAGCATTGTGAAACAACTCAAATTTGACCCGTGCAAGTGCCTTGGTGAAAATATTTGCAACTTGTTTATCAGTGGGAATGTATTGGAGCTATATGTGACATTTTGGAACTTCATCATGAATGAAATGATATCGAGTGTTTATGTGTTTTGTACGATCATGAAATATTGGATTCTTGATAATATTCAAAACTCATTGATTGTCATAGAAAAAATGAAGTGGAAGATTCTTTGGAAGACCCATGTTCATAATAATATGACTTAACCATATTATCTTGCAGACTACTCCACTAGATGTGTGATATTCTACCTCTGTAGAAGATATAGCAACCACCTACTACTTATTACTATTCCAAGATATAGGACTAGATCCAATATGAAAATATATCCAAAAGTTGACTTTCGATCATCAATGGATCCAGCATAGTTTGAGTTCATGTATCCTTGTAGATAGAACTTGCTATTCTTTTTGTACTCCAAGCCAAAATCTATAGTACCATAGACATAATGAAGAATTTTCTTTTCTGCTTTCCAATGACTCACCTTTGGTTCCTGCATGAACCTTGAAAGATAACCCACACCAAAACTGAGATCTAGCCTGGTATTTGTTAGATATATGAGACTTCTAATTAGTTGATGATAGAGAGTGCCATCTACCTATGGTGATTGATCATATCGAGATAGCTTGAGTCTAGAATCCATTGGAGTTACCTTATACTTATAGTCTATCATGCAATATTTATCAATCAATGTGTTAGCATAATTATTTTGTGTTACTTTAATATGATGATTTTTCTGAGTTACTTCCAAACCAAGACAATAGTGAAGAAGTCCTAGATTTGTCATTTCAAAATATTATTTCAAATAATCTTTTACTATATCAATCATACACTCTAAGTTCCCTGTTATGATCAGATCATCTTGTAGCACCCTAAAATTGGCGCAGTTAAACCCTTAGTAAAAGATAAAAGATAAAAATTTAAATTTTAACCCCAAAACCGCCCCAAAACCGCTTGTTACCCGCTTCCCTTCTTTTTCGCATGCCATTTTTAGGATTTGTTTTGACCGTTGGACGATATCGTCGCATATCAGATGAAATCATCCCCGATCTGACGAATTCATCTGGAACAGAGCGTCCAGACGATTTCGTCCTAAAACTAAATTTTCATAATTAGCTTCTATTTCAATAGCCTCTCTAACCTGGGCAGAAAGCGCATCTGCGCAGTTAGAGTCTCCCCCATTGGAGATCTCCCAAATTGGGATGATCTCCAACCTCCTAGCCTCCCCCTAATCCTATATAAACTAGGATTTTTCTAGTTTATCCCCCTGACTCCCCTGAACCCCCTAGCTGATGGATTTCCCTACAGATTTAGTTCCTTATACACTAGAGCATCCTCGCACTATTGTCTGCATTCTGTATTTCACATTTTCTTGCAGGAACTTTACTATTTTTCAGTCGGAGCAAGATCGGATCGTCGCAAGCGATTTCAGATTATTTCGGATGATCCTGTCGAGGAGCGCAGACGATCTCGTACGATTGGAGGCGATCCTGAATGTAGTCTAGATTGGGGGCAATCAGAGCCCAGAGTTTGCATTTTCTTAACTATTTTTGCATTTTCCCATTGTAATTCTACATTATCTTAAGTTATTATGTTTATGCATCTTGGAGTTCACCTCATTTAATGTAAATGCATGATAAAATCAAAATAAATTGTTAAGTTGATGCATTTCTTCTTTGATTTCTATTTGGATTTGTCATTTAGGTAAATTTACCATTACTTCTATCATTTCCCCTATGTTTTGGCACTCGTATTTTGGTATTTTGTATCTGTTTCTGTGATTGCAGGTTTTTGATGAATTCGTCTGATGAATTCATCAGATCCACGATGATCTCGTTTGATCTCAGATGATCGACTGTGATCTGAGATGATTTTGTCTCATTTCAGATGATTACGTGTAGTTTGAGATGATTTAGACTGCTACAAGACTCAGAACCTTCATCAGACATCCAGAATCAGGTATGATCTATCCTAATTTGCATATTCTCTATGTTTAGCACTCATTTCTATTTTTTGTATCCATTTAAATCAGCATTGGCATATAGAATAGCTTAGATTCATCTTGGCCAAACCTAGGAATTGAATGATTGAGTATAAAAATGAACACATCAAACCCATTCCCAACCTAGGCATGGAAACTGCCACTCAAAATTTTCCTGGTGAACCCACCATCCGTCGAAAATTCACCCTTATACTCCTCCCCCGAGAGGCGGGACCTTCAAAGGGCCTCTCAGTCCGAGGTATTGTCCCATCCTTCTCGCATTCCCCTTTCGGGCATGGATCCTATAGCCTGAAGGTAAGGATGCAAAAAATTTGGAGCGATACATTTTGGTGAACCCGACGTGAAAACTAAAAACCTTTTGAAAACAATCCAAAAATAAAAATAATAAAAACATAAATGCATTTAGAATCAAAGATTGCATATCATATTTAGATGGTAGATTATAATAAAAGACGAGTTGTCACCATTAATGTTGAAAATCAATTAGCAGCCATAGAGATTGATTATGTACTTAGAGTACCTCAAACAAATAGGGTTCAACCTTTATGGGATGAACTTAATAGGAGATTGAATATCATTAATTCTAGATCAACCGAACTTAGGCAAATCAAGAGGTTTGTCCTAGATAGAATCCTGGATCCTGATCAAGTGATCTTGTATCATGAGCTTCAGAGAGCTTGCCATAGGTGGTTAGCAGATAAGAGAGCCCTTGTGTCTTCTGAGTTATACACCTTTGAGGAATACCTCGAGAATGCAGCTGTAGTATATCAGTTTCTAGCTCGTATAGAGGATCAAGAAGTCGATCTTACGGATAGAAAGAGATGGAACAGAGTTCCTAGAGCTGTGTTATATCGAGAGTATTGCCATGAAATCTATTTTTACAAATCAGAGTCAGAAGTAGATAACATCACCATAGCACACTTTATCAAGTTCCTGAAAAACCATTTCCAATTTGAAGAGGAGCATTTCATGACTCCTGATGAACTTGATCCTATCAATGACATCTATAAACTATTTATAGAAAACTAAGCCATTTGCTTATTATTATTATTTCTTGCATTTAGTGTGCTGTTTGTTGTCTTTATAATTATAAAAACAAAATAAAATCATAACAAAAATCAAAAACATTTCTTTTAAAGTATTATAGTAGGTATATAATTAAAATATATACCTCCCAAATTTGTTGCAAATATATATAAATATATATTTGCTAAAATCTAAATTTAAACATAATGACTAAACTCAGGAATGGAAAACAAATTGAAGTAGAAGAAGATTGGTTAAGGAAAACAGAGGATAAGCCAGATGCTCTTCCTGAAGACCCAATTCAGGAAGAAGGAACTCTAGACCAACAAGAAGAAGAGTATGTTGATGCAAATGAACAAAGAGAAATTGTTAGAGAGGAAGGATCCTCATCTCCTAGAATATCTCCGGAGGGAGCTGTTACTTTTGAGAACATGGAACATTTCTGGAAGTTCCTCCATAATAATATGGGCACCCTTAATAGAGCAGTCCATATGGACAAGGATCAAATTAGTGACACTCAAGCAACCCTAGAAGAAATATATCACACACGCACTAATCCTTTATCCTTTGTTGATCAAGAAAGTGATCAAGCTGGACCATCCAATTTGGATATGGCCGCTATGATCCAGAACATGCAACAACAACAGGTTACCCAACCACCTAGAGTGCCTGTTACCAAGCCTAAGGTTATTCCCCCACAAAAGAAAACATCATTCACTGCTCTATTTTGCCAAGTTATTGATCAACATACCTCAAATCAACAAAAGCCTAAAACAAAACCAAATACCAATTTCCAACAATCTGGGGTTCAACATAATGCTACAACAAATCTCCTTCATAATACTCTTCCTACCAACCATTTGCATAACAACAATATAGCATCTAATCCTTATGTCATGCCATCCTACGCTCACAAATCCCATACTCATGTACCACCGAACCAACATGGTGGACAAACCGGTAATCTGGAAGCCATGGTGAAATAGTTAGTCTCTCGTATGGACCAGATAGATCCCTACCATCCCTCGTACAATTATCGAGAGATGTGTAGTCAGCCTCTAGATCCTATAGTTGTAGCACAACCATACCCTAAACACTTTCCTATGCCTGTCCTACCTATATACAAAGGAACTGAAGATCCCATAGAACATCTTCGTATGTTTAGGATAGCATGTCATGATATATCACATGATGATTTGTTATTATTAAAAATGTTCCCAAAAAGTTTAGGAGGGATGGCATTAGAGTGGTATTATCAACTACCCACTCATTCTTTGAGGAATTTCGAAGAAACCGTCGAGTCTTTTGTTCATCAATTTAGTGCCTACATTGAAAGGCATGTAACCATTAAAGATTTGTACAACCTAAAACAAGACAAAGATGAGTGTTTTGCTGATTTCCTAGCTCGATGGAGACAGTTGATAGGGAAATTGCACTTTGTGTTACCTTATCGAGAAATGTTGGATATCTTTATCAATAATTTACAAGAACAACTATCCTATGAGTTATCAATCGCTACCTTGACCACCTTCGATCAAGCTATAGATTTAGCTCGAAGAGTGGAAGATGCTCTTGTTAGGAGAGGTCAACTTAAAAAGAAAGATGATGAGAAAACATCCAGAAATCAATATAAAAATAAACAAGTTGTGGGTGATGGAGTCACTGATAGTAGAAATATCGCTACTGTTAATGTTGCGAAAACAACAGAGAAATTTATATTGAAACCACCTGATAAACCACCCCAAGAATTTACTAGGTTAAATCAACCTTTATCAACCATTCTCCCGCAATTACTAGCACGAGGATTGATCCAATTACCAACTATCCGGGAACCTGATCCAACTATACCCGGATATAGAGCTGATTTACACTGTGATTTCCATAGAGGACCTGGACATGCTACCAACTCTTGTAAAAGGTTAAAACATAAAATACAAGATTTAATTGATAACAATGAGATGGAGGTGCAAGCCTTTCAACCTAAACAAAATCCTCCTAATAATGCTCAAAAGAACATCCCTCAAAGTCAGAATCCGAATGCCAATCAATCATTGGACATATTTCAACATCCTTTACCAAAGCATGGTAAAGAGGTGGCTAATCAAATTGAACATCATAATGTTCCCCCTCCTACCCGATATGTAGGAGCTATTAGTGGGCATTTACCTACTCATGATCTAGAAATATTTGACACAACTTTATCCATGGTTACGACCAGACCTCTATATAATATTCGAACACCTGATCTTAGTGATGTAGAATATGAGACCGAAAGTGACATGGAAATCACCTCAAATCAATCGAATAGTTCTGAAGATGAATCAGATCCTATTCAACCCATCACAAATTCTATGGTTTCGAAAGAACCATTTCCTAGAAGAGTTACTACTCGACCATCTTCTCATCAGTTACTTTCTAATGAACAAGCCATAAACGCCAGACCGAGACCAATTCATCATCCTCAAAATAATATTGTAGGTACCATCGAAGTTGTTACTCGACAACAGGCTCAAAATTCTCAACAAGATCAAACTCAGAACGATGGCTCAACTCCATTTGTTTTGAAAAATCCCAATAAAGGGAATCATGCGCCTAATGTTCAACCTAAACCTCCTTATAATATTAATGAACAATTATCCAATACTACAGCTAGAATTTCCCTTTTGGACCTTTTAAGATCTTCTCCTACCCATAGGGATGAATTAATGCTCACATTAAGCCAAATGATGGTACCACAAAATATTCAACCTGAAGCCATGTCCAATACTATCATAACTCGAGAAGTCGATTGTATTGACTTTCGAGATAGAGATATACCACAACATAGTTTACATAAGGATAACCCCTTATATATTACTGCCCTAATTGGAGATGTAGCAATTAAACGAGTCTTGATTGACAATGGTTCATCTTTAAACATATGCACTTTTGACTTCTACCAAAGATTTGGGTTTAGAAGTGATGAAATGAAAAGAACTGATATGATCATAAAAGCCTTTAATGACGAAACACAAGAAACGTGTGGAGTTATTACTATTCCATTGCAAGTTGGTCCTAGAACCTTAGACATGACCGTGTTTATTGTACATTGCCCTGCATCATACAATATACTCTTGGGTCACCCTTGGATCAACGCAATGCGAGCTGTTCCCTCAACTTTACATCAGTGTGTTAAATTCGAATTTAAAAATCAGCTGGTTACCATTCATGGTGACCCTAGACCCTTTGATATGTGTGCGATGGCAGAACCTGTTGGAGTTCAATTTTTCCTAGCTCTGTCATCCACCCATCCTGATTCTAATCATCCATCTAAATGTATGAAACACACATCTATAACATCATCTACTTTTCCCCCATCAACCTCACCTTTACATATAGTTCAACCATCTTCCGAACAAACCACATTAGGACCTCAAAAGGATCCTAAACCCACAACCAATGCTTCTTGTTTTACTCCTATAACTTCCATACCTTTAGATCCTTCCATCGACATCTCTACAACGTCTATGCCTATCAAAGACATGATTTCTGCATCCAAAAACATAGGAAATGATCCTTCTACCTCTTACGCTCTTATTGATGAGCTCTTACCCGATTTATCTAAAATTCTTGTATCAGAAAAGACAAACATTGCTATGCAAGATTCCCTTATTTTAAATAAATTGCCACCCTCTCCTCGTACCTTGGGTCTCCCACAACCTATGGGAAGTATTTACCAAGTCGGGAGTTGTGCTTTTATTTATAAGGGATATGACTAGGGAAGAATACCTAGAAACATCAAAACTCATAACGAGGGGTATGCTCATTGTTATTTTGCTAATGAGTATGTTAAAGCTAAACCTATAATGCTTAAATTGGGCTATAAAGGGAAAGGTTTGGGACCTTCCCAAAATGGTATGAAAGAACCTTTTGAGGTTGAACCATGGCCTGCCCGATGCGGTGTGGGCCTATTTCCTAGTAAAGGTCAACCCTTCCCATTTGAGGAGGATGACCATCTTATATGTTACCAAGATTATTTGGATAAACAAGATTCTTTGCGTTCAAAGAATAATCCCTTTACCTGTAATATGCTATCCATAGCCTACCCTGAGATGATTGCCGAATCCGATGATGAGTTGGAAGGGGATATCTTCCATGATGTCTCCGTTGATGAATTGTTACATAACAAATTTTATTTTGATGGCTCTATACCTAGTATAGCCCATCTTGAGGCCTCGACTCCTCAAGATGAATTATCCAAGCTAACCTTGGAAGAATTACAAGAATTGGGTGTTTCACCCGCCCCACCTAATTTTGAGAGAGATTTACATATGGAAGTTGAAAACGTTATAAAAATTAACATTGGAACCGAAGATAACCCTCACATAATCAATATTGGATCAGAATTAAGTCAAGAAAAACAAGATAAATACATTTCATTTCTTAAAGACTATGAAGATGTCTTTGCTTGGACATATGAAGACATGCCAGGTTTGGACCCTTCCGTAGTTATGCATCATCTAGTAGTCCATCCAGATGCTAAACCTGTTAAACAAAAACTTAGAAAAATGCATCCTAAAGTGGCCTTACTAGTCAAAGGAGAATTAGAAAAACTGTTGAAGGTTATTTTTATACAAGCCATTGATTATGCTGAATGGATCTCAAATGTAGTTCCAGTAACTAAGAAAGAAGCTACCAAAGTTAGGGTTTGTACTGACTTTAGAGATATTAATGTTGCATGCCCTAAAGATGATTTTCCTCTTCCCAACATGGATCAAATCATTGATTTTATTGTTGGGAGCGGAATGATATCCTTAATGGATGGATTCTCTGGTTATAATCAGATCAAGATAGCTCCTGAAGATCAGGCTAAGACAACCTTTATTACCCCTTGGGGAACCTTTTGTTGGAAAGTGATGCCATTCGGTTTAAAGAATGCAGGTGCAACATATCAACGAGCCATGACTTATATCTTTCACGATATGATGCATGATATTCTACATGATTATGTAGATGATATTATAGCTCGTTCCATCAAAGAAGATGATCATTTAAATGACTTGAGAAAAGTATTTAACCGGTTAAGGGAATATCTTATCCGGCTCAATCCAACCAAATGTATATTCGGAGTTAAGTCCGGTAAATTATTGGGGGTTATCGTTTCTTTACGTGGCATTGAAATTGACCCTCTCAAGATCGCGGCTATCACTGATATGCCCGCACCCACAAATATATCTGAATTACAAAGTTTACAAGGTAAGCTTCAAGCTATTCGCCGCTTCATTGATAAGTTGGCAGACAAAACCGGACCCTTTCTTAAGCTTCTTAAGAAAGATGTCCCTTTTCATTGGGACGACGAATGCCAGGAAGCATTTGACCTCCTTAAACAATATCTCCTTAAACCACCAGTGCTTTCACCACCTAGATCTGATCGTCCATTTATCTTGTACATTTTTGCCTCAGATTTTGCCTTAGGAGCTATGTTAGCTCAACTTGACGATGAGAAGAAAGAACATGCTAATTATTACATCAGCAGAACCTTAATCAGTTATGAAACTCGTTATACAACATTAGAGAAGTTATGTCTTGTAGTCGTATTTTCTACACAGAAACTACGCCATTATATGCTTAGCCAAAAAACGTATGTTATTGCCAAATTCGATCCTTTGCGATATCTCATGAGTCGACCGTACTTATCTGGTCGCACAACCAAGTGGGTTCTTGCGCTAAGCGAGTTTGAACTCATGTTTATAGGACAAAATTCTGTTAAGGGTCAAATCATAGCAGATCAATTAGCTGCTGCACCCTTAGAGTCTACCCATCCCCTCATCATTGAGTTTCCTGATGAATGCCTTAAATTAGAGGCAGACCATCCTAAACAATGGTCCCTATACTTTGACGGAGCCCGATGCATGAGTGGGGCTATGGTGCGGGTATTATTTTAATATCTCCACAAAAACATCTTATACCTCTATCCTTTAAATTAACGTTTGCTTGCACCAATAATACTGCTGAATATGAGGCTCTAATCCTTGGATTACGAGCTTCTTTGGCCCTAAAAATTAAAAATTTATTAGTTTTCGGTGATTCTCAACTTGTCATAAATCAAATCAATGATGTTTATCAGACCAGAGATGATAAATTACGCCCATATAAAACATATGTTTTACAATTATTATCTTTATTTGATCAAGTTACTTTGGAAGCTATTCCTCGAACTAGCAACCGTGCGGCTGACGCTATGGCTATAGTTGCATCTCTTTTGCCCTTGGAGTTAGATGATGAATATGCTACCATCATTATTCATCGACTCCAGGAACCAGCTTCAAGCAAATCATGCTTAGAACCTTTGGATGTGTTTCTAATCAACGAAACTACTCCTGAACCTTGGTACACTGATATATTTAATTTTCTACAAAATGGGACCTTCCCTGAAGGTTCTAATAGCAACCAACACCGATTATTACGTAGACGAGCAAGTCACTTCGTAATTATTGGTAATACCTTGTATAGGAGATCTTTTGAAGGCATATTATTGAGATGTTTGAATCTAGACGAATCTAGATCAGCTTTGAGTGAAGCCCACGATGGATCTTGTGGAGGACACTTTAGTGGTAATGCCATTGCTAAGAAGCTCCTTCGGATAGGATATTTTTGGCCTACCATGGAGAATGATGCACATGATTATGTGCGCCATTGCGACAAGTGCCAAAAACATGCTGACCTTGTCCATGCGCCTGCACAAGAACTACAGGCTATTTCATCTCCTTGGCCCTTTTCAAAATGGGGCTTAGATATCATTGGAAAAATCAACCCTGTGTCATCTGATGGACACAAATTCATCATAACCGCTATCGAGTATTTTACAAAATGGGTTGAAGCTATGCCTTTAGCTTCTTGTACTGGAACCCAAGTTTCCAAGTTTATCTTTAATCAAATTATTTGTAGGTTCGGAATTCCTGCAAATCTCATCTCAGATAATGGAACTTGTTTCAAAAATAAAGATGTCAAAAAATTATGTCAAAAATATAAAATTCAACATCGTTGGTCCACTCCCTATTATCCTCAGGGTAATGGCCAAGCAGAAGCATCTAATAAAACATTAATCAAAATTCTCAAAAGACTGGTCAATAAATCTGGTCGAGATTGGCACATCCAATTATATCCTGCTTTGTGGGCCTATCGAACTAGCGTTCGCACCCCCACTGGAACTTCACCTTTTGTTTTGGTTTATGGTGCTGAAGCTATTTTTCCCTTTGAATTAGAAGTTCCTTCTTTGGCTCTACTACTTCAAGATACTGAAGTAGGAGATGAATATCGTGCTAGCAGATTTAGTCAGCTGGAACTCTTAGATGAAAAGCGCATCAATGCTTTGGAGCATCTTCGTGCCTACCAAAACAAGCTTAAGAGAGCATATCTCAAGAAAGTTCATCATCGATCCTTTGAGATCGACGACCTTGTTTTAAAAGAAAATAAAAAAAATACTAATGCAACTAAAGACCTTAAAGGTAAATTCGAGCCCAACTGGCTTGGACCGTATATTATTACTGCTAAATTTGGATCGAGAGCATACAAATTATCTACCTTAGATGGTAAAGAACTTAAAGAACCTATGAACATTATGCATCTCAAACGCTACTATGCATAAAATTTGGTCATTTCATCATTGTATATATTTATTTTGCATATTATTTCATTTTAGTCATTTATATAAAAATTTCAAAAACAATCACATTGTATTTCTTTCAATTCATAAATTAAAATCAAAATACAAAAACATCAAAATCATCAAAATATTCAAAAACATATTTTATTTTGTACCTGTCAATTCTTGAAGTTTGTAGT
The DNA here is from genome assembly GCA_028583015.1 of Wollemia nobilis. NCBI lineage: Eukaryota > Viridiplantae > Streptophyta > Pinopsida > Araucariales > Araucariaceae > Wollemia > Wollemia nobilis. The sequence continues at coordinate 7,482,184 of JAQPPZ010000040.1, forward strand.
TATATTTTCAATTATTTTGGATAAATGAGCATTTATTTGGAATCCCGCACTTTCACACTCACATGAATAAATATCTTGATTTTATTTGGTATGATTATTAATCTCTCTTATATCAAAGTCCACATTGGCATTAAATAAAGTTTTGAGCATAGAGAACTGATCTTGTTATTTACTTGAACCAAGTATATCTTTTCACATTAAAATGATTTCATTGCAAATTCGATATGATGCTACATAGTAGAAGTGGTTTCTTGAGCGAAAAGTTTCCCCTGCTATCCTATCATGCACATGGTCTAGAATCTTTGAGAATTGACAAAAGGACAAGCTCACCCCTACCCAGAATAAAAATCCCTTGCTCTACAACCAATCCGAGCAAGTATCCCTAGCATAGGAAGAAAAAGAAAAGTCAAAGAAAATGAGAAAAAGAAAAATATTATTTTGTACCATCGCAGCAATATTTCAGCATTATCTCAATTCCAAGCAAAAATACAAAAAAAAAAAAGAAAGAAAGAAAAGCAAAAGTGAAAAGAAAAAGCAAAAAGCAATAAAATCCCTTTCCCTACCCCTTGAAAAGAAAAGAAGGGTGAATGAGCTTGAATCCTTGGAATTCTCAATTATTCGAAAACTGTGAGGTAAGCCCCATAACAGGTGGTTTGTGCCCAACCCGCTTGGCCTTGGGTAATTCCTAGCATGGTGATATGTCTGTCACATTAGCGACCTTCTTTTGTACAGACCTATGTCAGCTTATGGATTAGCTAGCTCTTGATAACCCGACTTACATAGTAGTCTGGTACGGTTACATGCATATAAATCATGGTTAAGGAACACTCATTTGGTTAAGGCAAATTACTTGTATCAAATTATCTTGCTCAAAATTGGTGAATGAACAATACAATCGCACACACATTTGTATTTGAGAGATTTTGTATCATTATGATAAATCAAGATCGGTAATGAACTCACATTTGCACATGAGGGTCCCTTATAAACCTACATTTGTCTTTGAGATAATTTAAAATATTTCTGTAATTCTTTTCGGAATAGTTTTATCCTCTTATTTCAGAATTTTTGTTTTGTATAAAAACAATTATATACATTGTTTCACAAAATCACAAAATGATTTCAAACAACATGTTCATATTATTATTTTTCTGTTTATCAAAAGTCAAAAATCAATCATGCAATAAAACTAAAATATCAATTTCTTCTTTGGATTTCGCGATGATGGTATAAGTCTATACCTATAAGTCTATGCCTAGCGCAAACCATTGTTCTAATTTTATTTTCCCATTCATTTTAATTTATAAAAACATATGGCTTACATCATTATGTTACATAACTAAGCTTTAAAATGAACGCACACTTATTTTATTTCAGGTCATTATGTCAACATTCAATTTTGCAATGATGGTATAGTTCCTAGGAACTTATGCAAAATTTTTATCACACTTAGGAATTTATGCCTAGCAAAAATCATATTTTATATGTCATGCATAATATTTTTATGAAAATCTGAAAACAAATCATCACCATCATCATTTTCATCATCACAACACAAAGTCTTAAGACAGTCTCTTAAGCACTCTTTTACTTTTAACAATATTTCTATCCTGGGATTAGCTTGATGACCTAGTGAGCGGCGACTCCATGAAATGGTCTATAACAATGACAATGTCCTTTGAAATTATTGTTAGAAGTCCCTTTTATTTTTCATCAAATTACACCAAAACAACCAATTTATTTACATCAGATTATTTCATTTACAATTTTATGCCATGATATCAAAATATAATATTTCAAAATGACATAATTACATGAATATTCAATCACAAATTAAAGCATCATACAACATATACACAAGTCATATCATCAAAAACAAGACCATATATATATATATATATATATATATCAAATTATGTACATCATATCAAAACTGGATTGGTATGCCACAATCTATACCCTGGCATACTCAATCCTCTCAAAAATCTATACAATCTCTATGCAGTCTATAGCCAGCTAGTCTCGAGAAGCCCTCGAGCTCTCAACCTCATCTCCTCCCCCACCCTGACGTGGAGGAGGTGGTCCCATAGCAGTCCATGTTGTGTCTCGGGTCCTCGCTGTCGATCGTGAGGATGTCCTCGTCGATCCCATCTGGATTGGTTCCGCAATGTTGGCTGGCAGTGGTACCCTTTGACCCTCTGGAGCCAGCTAAAAGTATACCCCCTGGTAGAATGTGGTCTGCATCATAGACCACACTAGCTCATCCCTGCTCGCCCCTCCGCTCCATGCCCTGAGCCATGTAGCCTCATCCTGTAGTGTCCGTACCTGAGCCCTGAGCCGAGTAGCCTCATCCTACAGTGACTGCACCTGAGCTCGGAGGTGGGCAACCTCAGCCCAGAGAGCCATCGTCTCGTTGCTCTCCCCTACCTCGACACCCTTGCCCTTATCGAGCGATGGTGGTCTCTCCCCCTGCTATGAAGGGAGTCTCTCCTCCCTCCGCCCTATCTCCTATGGCCTCTGTGGAGCCTGACCCATCCACTGGCATCTCTCCTATGGGGACCACCATTGCTCTCTCCCACCGTGACCCCACGCTGCCTCAATGGCAGCCTGGCACCGCCTCCCCATCCATCGCACAACCACGTGCATCGGACCCTGTGCCCTCGTCATTCGAGGAGGGTGGATGCCTACGTACCAGGCATCATAGCCATCTGCAACCCCCATGTCATCACCATCCACTAGCTGGATGGGGGCATCGTCCGTGTCTTGACTCCAGAATCATTGCATGTCTGGAGCCCCGCTCAGTGTAGTACTATCCCAAATAGTCTAGGAGTACTCGTAATCCCTGAGAGAAGGGATCCCCTGTTGTAGACCGAACTATCATAGAACCCGATCGTAGCGGTGGAGCTCTACCTCTCCCCGCTCCATCCTTAGCCAGTAGACTCGCCTGATGTGAGCCAGCTCCAGCCCATCCTCTGCCCACCCGGGGTGCTCTCGCCATGGCCTCCAGGTGATCTGGTCCGGGATGAGGTCGTCTAGCAACCTCTGTGACATCGACAGATCTATCCGCCATTGTGACCCTCTCTGTAGCCACCAATAGTAAACCCGGGGCCTCTCCCGATCAACCCCTATTAGTGGGAGCCCTATCGGCCTTCGTACCATGATGTGCTCCCAGCACCAAACCTGTAGTAGTGATGTCAAGACCAGACATCGGCCTCCCTTGTATACGACCCCATGCAGGATCCTATACAAGCGACATAGTACAAAGCTACCCCATGCAAATCTGTAGCCATGGTCTCTCATGTCGCAGACCACATCTGATAGGAGCCAGGGTAATCTGCACCCGCTCTGGTGGCACAGCAGTAAGCCACCTACTACTCCTGCCAAAACCCGAGTCAACCTAGATGCCCCAGGCATCTGCCTCAGAGACTCGATGTTCACTCCGCCCTTCTCCAGGGTGAAGCTCGGGTCTTCGGTCAGTCTCATCATCGCCTGGCCCTGATTGGCCGTAGGCATCATGAGCCATCCCTGTATGGGGATCCTCATGATCCTCCATACGTCCTCTAGTGTGGGAGCCATCTCCCTTATCGATAACCAAAAATAGGATGACCCCGGATACCATCTCTCTGCTAGGGCTGTCAGTAGCCCTATGTCTATCGATACTTGTGGCATTTCTGCCACATGCTATAGTCCGACCTGTGCTAGTCGGTCTTGCTCCACCTGGTCAAGCACGGCTACGTCATCTCACAGCCCACCGTATTTCCATTCCTGGCTCTTTAGTAATCCCCTCTGCAAAACAAACAATAAAACAACAAAAATCATTAATAACACAAAAATTAAATTACATGCAAATTCAAACAAACTTAATTTCATGCAAGTGATGATATCGTCCATTATTGGATGATATCGTCCTAAATTTAGTCATTTCGTCCTTACCAGGACGAAATCATCTAAGTTTGGGGATCGTCCCTTTTCGAACGGGATCACCCCTATTTTGTCGATTTTGCCCTTAGACGAACTCGACGATCTAGGGATGATTTCGACGAAATCGGGACGATTTCATCCCGACGTCATCGACGGCCTAAAAACGGCCGCGATGCCCCAAAATAGTCAAAATTTAAAAACAAAAATTGCATAAATCAAATTAAAAACATAATTCATTGGGATTTAATCCTTACCCGTAGCCCGCGCCGGACCTCTGTTGATCTGTGCGCCATCTCAACCATTTTTTCTGCAGAGCTCTAAAAACAATAACAATGAACAGTAACAATGAATTAGGGTTTTACCCTATTCTTCTTAATTTTATTTTAAAAACAACATTTTGTCAATTTTTGCTTTTTCACGTTTTTACCTCAAACGTTCGATTTGGGTAAAAACACGGAGGGGGCACCATAGTAAGCAGTTGTACGATTCGACCAAGAATCGTCATCTAAAAAATTGAATAAATTTTTGCTTTCTCGTAAAACGGGAAAAACTCATCTTTAACGCATTTTCTTCAAAAAATTCGCTAAAGAGGGGGCAAAATGTAGCACCCTAAAATTGGCGCAGTTAAACCCTTAGTAAAAGATAAAAGATAAAAATTTAAATTTTAACCCCAAAACCGCCCCAAAATCGCTTGTTACCCGCTTCCCTTCTTTTCCGTGCCATTTTTAGGATTTGTTTTGACCGTTGGACGATATCGTCGCATATCAGACGAAATCATCCCCGATCTGACGAATTCGTCTGGAACAGAGCGTCCAGACGATTTCATCCTAAAACTAAATTTTCATAATTAGCTTCTGTTTCAACAGCCTCTCTAACCTGGGCAGAAAGCGTGTCTGCACAGTTAGAGTCTCCCCCGTTGGAGATCTCCCAAATTGGGATGATCTCCAACCTCCTAACCTCCCCCTAATCCTATATAAACTAGGATTTTTCTAGTTTATCCCCCTGACTCCCTTGAACCCCCTAGCTGATGGATTTCCCTGCATCCTCGCACTATTGTCTGCATTCTGTATTTCACATTTTCTTGCAGGAACTTTACTGTTTTTCAGTCGGAGCAAGATCGGATCGTCGCAAGCGATTTCAGATTATTTCGGACGATCCTGTCGAGGAGCGCAGACGATCTCGTACGATTGGAGGCGATCCTGACTGTAGTCTAGATTGGGGGCAATCGAGCCCAGAGTTTGCATTTTCTTAACTATTTCTGCATTTTCCCATTGTAATTCTGCATTATCTTAAGTTATTATGTTTATGCATCTTGGAGTTCACCTCATTTAATGTAAATGCATGATAAAATCAAAATAAATTGTTAAGTTGATGCATTTCTTCTTTGATTTCTATTTGGATTTGTCATTTAGGTAAATTTACCATTACTTCTATCATTTCCCCTATGTTTTGGCACTCGTATTTTGGTATTTTGTATCTGTTTCTATGATTGCAGGTTTTTGACAAATTCGTCTGACGAATTCGTCAGATCCACGATGATCTCGTTTGATCTCAGATGACTGACTGTGATCTGAGATGATTCTATCTCATTTCAGATGATTACATGTAGTTTGAGATGATTCGGACTGCTACAAGACTCAGAACCTTCATCAGACATCCAAAATCAGGTATGATCTATCCTAATTTGCATATTCTCTGTGTTTAGCACTCATTTCTATTTTTTGTATCCATTTAAATCAGCATTGGCATATAGAATAGCTTAGATTCATCTTGGCCAAACCTAGGAATTGAATGATTGAGTATAAAAATGAACACATCAAACCCATTCCCAACCTAGGCGTGGAAACTACCACTCAAAAGTTTCCTGGTGAACCCACCATCCATCAAAAATTCACCCTTATACTCCTCCCCCGAGAGGCGGGACCTTCAAAGGGCCTCTCAGTCTGAGGTATTGTCCCATCCTTCTCGCATTCCCCTTTCGGGCGCGGATCCTATAGCCTGAAGGTAAGGATGCAAAAAATTTGGAGCGATACACATCTACATATAGCACCAAAATCACTATGTTAGAACCTTTCTTCTTGATATAGATATTTGCATCTGAAGGACTTCTTTGGAAACCATGTTATACTAGGTGACTATCTGTTTTGATGTACTAAGCTTGAGGAGCTTGTTTCAGACCATACAAGGATTTTATCAACTTACCAACTTTTAGTTCTTACCCTTCAACAAAAAATCCTTCTAGTTGGTTCATGTATACTTCTTATAGGTCACCATTCAAGAAAGCACTTTTTACATCTATTTTATGTAACTTCCACCCAAAATGAGTTGCCATGGGACAAAGTACTAAAATGGTAGTCATTTTGGTAGTAGGGGTAAAAGTTCCTTCATAGTCTATGCCTTCTTTCTAAGCATAGACCTTTGCAACAAGATGGGCTTTATGCTTATCAATAGTACCATATGCCTTATACTTCACTTTGAACACCCACTTGCAGCCAATGAGATTATTTCCTAAAGGTAGATTTACTAGCCTCCATGTATGATTTTTCATGAGAGATGTATGTTCTGCTTCCATAGTAGCCTTCCACTGAGGCTCACTAAGTGCATCCTGAACTATTATGGTTTCATTTTCACCCAATGCTATCATATAAACCATCTCATCCTCCATATATTTTTCCCTATCTTCCTCTGCATCTATAGATAGATCATCAAATTATTGGTAAAGCTCGTCAACCTCTGAAGTTGATGCCTCTACTCTCTTTTGTTGTGTCATATTATGAGTACATGGTCGATCTAGAGTTAGATTTGGAAGACTTGTCAACTTGGAATCTCTCAATGTACTGGTATGCCATTTTGGAATCTTGTTCTAAGGAGGTGGAGTCTCTTTCTTAGGCTCATATTCCTCAAGGTATACAATTGTAGAAGTGTTATTTAATGTGAAAGCTTCATCAAATACCACATATCTACTTATATGTGTCTTCTTGGTCATAGGATCTATAAATTGATATCCCTTTGAATGCTCATCATAACCAAGGAATATATATTTCAGGTTTTTCTCATCTAACTTCTTCCTTTTCCATTTTGGTATGTGCATGAATGCCTTACATCCAAAAACTCTTAGATGAGAAATGGAGTGTTTCTTACCACTCCATGCTTCTTGTGGAGTTTTACCCTATAGAGCTCTTATGGGTGTTCTATTCAAGATGTATAATGTTGTGTTTACTTCTTTTGCCTAGTACTCATGCTCAAGGTGTGCCCCTGTAAGAATACATCGAACTATTTCCATAATGGAATGATTCCTTCTTTTAGCAACTCCATTTTGCTATGGATTATAGGCTATAGTCAGTTGTCTCTTAATCCCATGTTCATTCAAAAATGATGAAAATTCCTTGGAGGTATATTCCCCCTTCGATATGAGTGGATGGTTTTGATCGAACATCTTGACTTCTTCTCAAAAAGCTTCTTGAATGCTAAAATTACAAAAATGCTTATGACTTTAATTGAAGAAAGAAAACCCACATCTTCCATGAGTGATCATCCACAAATAATTGAAAATACCTCTTTCCACCATAGTTGGTTGGCATAGGACTACATAGAGCGATGTGTACCAACTCCAAAATTTTCTTAGCTCGTGAAGAGCTAACTTCAAACGAAACCTGGTGTTGCTTCTCTGCTAAGAAATCTAAGAAAATTGATAATGAGGATGACAGGTTGGGAAGGCCAAAGCATCCCAAGCTTCCTTACTAGTTTTGGCATCACAGATATGAGGTTGGACCTCATCAGTTGTAGCAAGTAGAATAAACATGAGATATATTTTGTCCTTATTATCAAAATCATCTTGATCTAACCCTACTATTGTAGGACATTTTGTAGTGCTAGTCACTACATCCCATAAATATTCTACTTGAAGGATAGCATGCATATTATTCTTCCATGGTGTGAAGTTAGAACCTTTCAACAACTGTGAATCTGAGAGATATTTGTGAATAGTGGAAATTGTGAAGGTTTCTTATAACACCAAATTGTCTCACTTTCTTTATACTTGCTCGGCATTTATATCGCAACTCCTCTATATATACCCACCATTACGTGAGGGAGACTATAAGTATATATAAGATCAGAATGATACATGGAACTTAGGCGATACAGAAAGGGAATAATTTTTTTTATGACACCTACCATAGAAGGTCTTTCCTCATGCATGGGGTATAACTTCCCCTAAATACTTTGGAAATCACTTTATCAAGATTTACGTCTAACAACAATAATTATTAGGGTATAAATGGAGTGAATATCAGAACCGGTTTGCATTATTTCTCCTTGATGTTTAATAGAGAACCATCTCAGACGTCATTGTTATAGCTATGTTAGGTGGCAGATATAGTATCTCAAAGCATGATAGCATTACTTGTAAGTGTGGGATAGAGGTATCACAAATATTGAATATTGCCATGCCATAAATTGAACAAATAGGTGTAAATTTTGGGGTCTTTTCTTTGTTCTGTAATTTTTACTTTATGATTGAAAGTGCAAGAAAACAAGAAATTTAGATGCAAAATACAATCACAAGTGCCCACAAAATTTTAAACACACTAGGTTTCGGTTTCCATCGAAAATGCACTTGTTACAATGAAGATATTCACTTTTTAGATCAATAATTTTTCTTTCTCCCCTATTGTCTTAGAATTTTGCAAAAAATAATGCGTTGGATCCCCTCTTTTTGTTGCAAAATAAACAAGGAAAAAAAAATTGTGCCTTTACCCTTTCAAAACTCCAAAAAAAAAATTATTCCTCCATAATTACTTTAAAGGAATAAACAAGATAATGTTTGAAAAATACCTCGAAAATAGCCCCTCTGAGTGCTTTTGTAGAAAAAAAAAACTTCCTTGCCCTCCATTGTGAGAAAGATGCCCCTTCGTTAACAAAAAAATGGGTGGTAAAAAGCTGTCAAAAATGTCAACTTCTTGTTATGACAAAAAAAAACTTGTCAATATCTTGCTTTTGACAAAAAAATCTTGGGAATTTGTAGAAATGTACACGGTAAATTTCTCCTTGAATTGTATTCAAAATATATACAAGTTTGATGGTTTGGTTTGTTGAACCAACCAACCAGTTTATATAATCTTTCTCCCAACTACTACGTAGTAGTGCTTACATCCATAATATGAATATGAAACTATAATGTAATAATATATCTTCTAATATATTATATTCTAACATCCCCCCTTATTAAATTATTGTCCAATACAAAGAGCATTGCGAAACAACTCAAATTTGACCCGTCTAAGTGCCTTGGTGAGAATATCTGCAACTTGTTGATCAATGGGAATGCACTAGAGTTGTATGTGATATTTTGGAACTTCATCACGAATGAAATAACATCAGGTATTGATGTGTTTGGTATGATCATGAAATATTGGATTCTTGATGTGATTCAAAAAACCTTAATTGTCGTAGAACAAATGAAGTGGAAGTTATACCAACTACATGCAACAACTCACTTTCCCATTGACTAGGTCATAGGACCTAGAGACCACCTACTACCATGTCCCCAATATAGAACCAAAGTATGTTTATAACCCATAGTATTTAGGCCATGTCACAATTATTGACATTGAGGCAACCTTGGCCCTTTAGAGTAGCTATATTCTCACACCAGTATCACCCCATCCATCCCTACCATTGTTAACCATCCCATCATAGGGGCAAAATCCTCCACCTTGTGCAAGAGGTCCTCTCCACATAGTCCCCATCATGGGCCACACTACCACATACAATAGAGGCATTAACACCTCTTCAACCACAAGACCCCTCTACTAGCCACCACCAACCACTACCAAATCTAGCTCAGTAACCTACCAACCAACACCAAACTTCATTAACATTCATCCAACCACCCCCATATTTCAAGGCCTACAACCAACAACATCCACCTTAGCAATACCAACAGGCCACTCAACAATATTAGTAGCCACCTCCACTTGACCTACAACAATCTTGGCTTGGCTAGCCAGCATTGAGCTACAATTGAATCACCAAAATAGGGATCTACAACAAATATTAAGTTGACTGATAAACATTGAGCTATAGTTGAGTCATCAACCACCTCATCAAACTCCATCATACCAACCTCAATAATTTCAACTTCCATATCACCAGGCTACACCACCAATTGTACAACTGTAAAATCAACCACAACTAAACAACCACACCAAGCATCCTATCAAACCCCCTCAAAGTTACATGCCACTTTCATAGACTTATTCAACCATATTTCAAAGGCTCTATGATGCACAAGCAATTTTATTATCGAAAGTGAAACTAGAATATTGATCAAGCCTAAACCCAGGTCTTACAAAGAATATCATTACTGTGTTTACCATAGGCTAAAGGGTCATGATGTCAATGATTGTATCCATTTCAAGAATTTGGTTCAAGATCTTGTCAATAAGGGAACTATTACCATTAACAATCCTTTGGCCCCACAAAATCAAAATATTGACATCAATAAGAACCTCTTGCCATAACATGAGGTATCAAATCCCAAAATGCCTCCCAATCAAATCAATTGCATCGTACCAAGTGCTATGCACAATGGGGATGCTTCAGATATTACACCTTCTCCATCAGTCACATCATAGACACAAAGCAACTTGGGGGGTGCTCAAGGTATCACACCTTCCTTATCAATCACATTAATTTAAGCTCACAACAATTGGGGAATGCTTAAGGTATCACACCTTATCCATAAATCAAATTAAATCAATTAAATCAACCAATAAAAAACATGATCATCAACTAATTTAGGGGAAACCAAGGTATCACATCTTCCTCATCAATTAATCAATCAAATAATCATAAATCAATTTAGGAGAAATCAAGACATCATACCTTCCTTGTTTAGTCACATCAAAGCATTAACCAACTTGGTAGCATTCAAGGTATCACACCTTACCTTCCCCAACCACCAATGAAACATGCATCAAAGAAATTTAGGGATGCTCAAGGTATTGCACCTTCCTCAAGATCACAAAAACAAAAACCACAAAAAAATCAAAATTAGTCAAAAACACAAAAACAATACAAAATAAAAAATACAAAAACATCAAAATCATTAAAAAAAAAAAAAAAAAAACATCAAAAACACAAAAAACATCACAAAATCATCAAAATAATAAATAAAAGAACAAAAAACAAAAAAATCAAAACAAACACAAAAATCAAATTAAATCACACACCGCTCCAAAGCACATTGCATTCACACATACATATCAGTTCACATCATCACCAATAATACTTTTATTATCATTCAACTCATGCTTTCATCTGACCTACTAGAATTGATTTTATCACATTAATCAAGGACATATTCCTTATGGTATGTGTCTTGCATTTCCCCTTAGTATAGGCATGTCGGTTATATCAACCATCCAATAAATAAACAAATAATAAATCCTATGATAGTTTGTCTTTCCAAAATCTATGGTTTGATAAATCTTTAGGTACTTTTGATTACTCAACCACAACTAGTGTCTCATTCAGCCTATTTTGAACATCATTAGTTCTTGAGTTCTATAGGCCATCCTGGTGACCTTAAGTTTTCACTGTGACCATGCACAAATATCACATTAAATTAAATGTTGGTGTCTAGAAAAGACAAATTCATGAGTCACAATTGCCATAAAGTGAATGATTTTCCCTACTCATCCAATTATGTGTATGGTCTAGAACATTGATAATTGACAAAATAACAAGATCCCCCTTCAAAAAAAATCCCTTGCTCTTCCACAAAACAAGCAAGTATCCCAAAATCAAAAGCAATAAAATCCCTTGCTCTCCTTCAAAAATGAGCAAGCCCTCAAATTCAAAAGCAAAAATCCCCTTGATCTTCCATAAAATGAGCAAGGCCCCAAAATAAAAATAAAAAATCCTTTACTCCTCTACAAAATGAGTAAGTATCAAAAAAAAATCCCTTGCTCTTCCTCAAAGCGAGCAAGTATATCCAAAATCCCCTAAAGTCAAGAAGGGTAAAAGAGCTTGAATCCTTGGAATTTTTAGTTTTTCAACAATCATGGGGTGATCTCCATTACAATAATGGGCTATATATGCCAGCCTAAAAATGGAGTAGTCTTATGCATGGTGACATGCCTGTCACATTAGCGATAGTATTTTGTATAGATCTATGTCCGCTCTCAAATGAGCTAGCTTGTTGGCATAAGTGTTAAATGATGAGTCTAAGCTCATCCAAAATTAGAAATGAACATTCACTACACACATAGTTGGTCTATATGAAACTTGAGTCATCAAATTGGTCTTAGTATCTTCAAGTGCCTACTTGATTAGTAGATGAGGTTGATTAAGGTCACTAGGGTGTTTGGGTTTCTTGAAAACACTTTCAGATTTGTTTTCCCTAAGACCAATGAAAGTACAAGTTATGTCATATTGGCCTCCATAATAGCACACTGCCTGATAATTCTTATATTGCATTCACTTACATCCATTTCCCATGTATATCCGTATTATAGGGTTGACAACCTTGGTTAATTGATTAAAGTCATGAATAATTATACATGTCTAAGCACTTGCGAATGATAACCAAAAGGTATATGTATCCATCCATTGCATCCATAAACATCCAATAAAATATTGCATCACATCGCAAGCACATAAGCAATACAACACATACATAAAGTGCATCATTTCATATATCATCATCCATAAAATACATATTGAGTCTCACCAGTAGGTGACATATGTGTGAACTCTCAAGCTTGTCATCATCATCAAAACCCATACAAGAAACTACACAATAAAAATACATTTCTCTACATGCATACTCGATATTAGCTACAGTCGCTATCACTGCTACCATCAGCCCATCAAATAATCAAGAGACTTGAGGGACATCAAAGTACCACATATTTCCCCTTAGTCACATTAAATAATTCAACCAACAAGGGGGAATTCAAGGTATCACACCTTCTCTACTATCAATCACACAATCATCAACCAGCTTGGGGTTGTCCAAGGTATTGCATATTCCCATAATTGGGAGTGCTTAAAGTATCACATCTTCTACATCAATGCATAATACCATCAACTAATTCGAGGGCAAGCAAGGTATCACACATTCCTCATCAATCATTTCAAATGAGCCAACAACTTAGGTAAATCAAGGTATCACACCTTCTTCCCCAATCAATGAGATCAACCAATCAAACAAAATGTTTAATCAAATACTCAATCGAATGCTATAACTCACCATCAATATTTTGGTGTAGTTTTATCAAGTAAAACAACATTCAACATATCAATTACCATGTTTAAAAGGTTGCATCCTTTTGTCAAAGGTTGCACTCATTGCCTTGCATTTACATTAATCAACATATCAATTGCCAGGTTCAAAAGGTTGCATCCTTTTGTCAAAGGTTGTGCCCTTGGCCTCACATTCACATCAATCAAATCAATCACCAGGCTCAAAATATTGTGTCCTTTTTTTGAAGGTTGTTCCCTTTGCCTCGCCATATCCAAATTCAAATTAATTCAAAAGGCTCCAAGGGCATTTAACCCCTTTGTTCAATTCAATTTAAAACTCCAAAGGTACCTAAACCCTTTGGCCAGATCAATTTCACAATGCTCCAAAGGTACCCAAACTTCTTTGGTCACATTTCAATTCAGAAAGCTTCAAAGGGCCTAATCCATTTGGTCCAATGATTCTCAAGTAAACCTTGTATCTAATGATTTACTCTAGTCACCTAGTGGTTGCAACAATTGGTTATCCATGCAATCTAGTAGAATGGATACATTACCATAAGGGTACACTATGTAGCCTTTAGGTAGGGATGAATAGGGAGGATATAAAGATATTTAAGGAAGTTTTTGATGGGAAAAACCTTGAGGGTACTTATATGTAATGTGATATGGTGGTAAAAATATAGGGTTCAAATTTGATGGCATATTATGATAGGAAAATTGTTGATTTGGAAAGGCTTAGATATTTTAGATAGGTGGAGGATATTACAAGTCATGTTGAGGTGCTTTATAGTCTTGAGGAGGTGACTATTATTGTATATTTGGTGGTGGTTAACTGGCTATAGGTGGTGTTTTGCTTAGAGGATTATCCTATGCTCCTTATATCCCTATTTGACTAGCCAACACTTGCAAGTTTTGGGTGATACCTTGGACCGAGGTAGAAATATAGTTTTATATTGAAGTATTTACATTGGATGGTACATATTTTCTTAATTATGAGGTTGCTATGCTAGACATACTATTTTTTTGACTAGACTCAAGTAAACTTTAGTATGAATTTGTGCTTGTAGAAGGATTTGTTTATATATATATATATAATGTATGTATGTATGTATGTATGTATGTATATATATATATATATGTATGTATGTATGTATATATATATATATATGTATGTATGTAGATATATATATATATATATATATATATATATATATATATATATATATATATATATATATATATATATGTATGTATGTAGATATATATATATATATATATATATATATGTATGTATGTAGATATATATATATATATATCTACATACATACATATATATATATATATATATATATATATCTACATACATACATATATATATATATATATATATATATATATATATATATATATATATATATATATATATATATATATATATATATATATATATATATATATCTATATATATATATATATATATATCTATATATATATATATATATATATATTGATTGGTAGAGAAGGGGTTTTGAAAGCGACCCCAAACCTTTTGCAAAGAGAAAACAAGAGAAGCACAAAAGAGAACACAAATCAAAATAAACCTTAAACCATTAAGCAAGGGTCAAAGGAAGACACAATAGAGAAAGACAAAGAAACCAATTGGACAAAGGATGCAAATTTGATGAGGGACCAAACACCCAAGCATGATTTAGTTCTTGCCTTTAGGCTTCTTACCTAGACTATCTAGCTCTTCTTTGGGGCAAATGTTAGTCATTTTCTTTTTAACATCTTCCAGGTGGGCAACCACCTCTTCAACCATCATACTAACCATTCTATTAATTCTCAAAATAAAGTCATTCAAATATTTGATTATTACATAGTTGTTGCATAGACTAGAAAAAAAATGGGGTCCACATCCCAAATCCCCATTAAAATTTAAATATTTTGCCTTCAACCCTAACAAGGAATACCTCCATATCTCTTCCTTTTTAGCTAGCCATAGAAAACTAAAATGTTATCAAATAGTAAGTCACATTTTTTTATTTTCATTGGAAATACCACAATAGAATGTTAGAAAAATAAAACCACTTTCAGTATTGGGCACAACTAGTCAACCTAACCAATCACCAAAACCTACAACATTGATTTAAACAAGAACCCACTTCTTAAAAAAATAGAATCCATATCTAGAAACTCAAGCTTATAGGTCATGAAACTCATAGGAAAAAATACCAAGAGGTCACCCAAAAAATAAAATAAACCCAAAAGTGGGACCACTTTGAATTCTAATATCCAAAGCCAAAATCAAAACAATACTTCTATCCTAAAAGTAAAAACCACTCAAGAGAACCAAACCAAAAACTTGGGCAAGAGAAGAATTAATGTTTAGCCAAGAAACCAGGTGTGAACTAGCCCCCCATAAACACCTACTAGTTAGAACATACAACTTAGAAAATAGAAAAGGGTCAGGGAAAAGAGAAAATCTATCCTTAAACACATTGTAGACTCTCCCATCATCATAACTGAATTGGTTGTGCCTATCACTCCCATCAAGGAGACCTAGAAAAACAACTTTAAAGAACCACTCAACCATTCATATCAACCATAGGAGTCTCCTTTTTTAATACCTCTAGAATAATAGGAGTAAATTTTTAACTCCACACTATTAGCTCCTTAGGGTCCACCCTGAGGTTGGCCATACAGTTTGTTGAAGCATTCCCTTCTCTATAAATATGATAGACCTAGTTATTCTCCAAGACCTATAGATTTTTTTAACCTCTATCAACATATTATCTATGCTCTAGCTAGGTTGATGCAGGACTTTGACATAGTTTATAAGAGAGTCACCTTTTAATATAAATCTATTGATATTTATTTTTTATCATATTAACACCTTGTTATAGATCTTGTGCTTTTATGAAATGACTGGTTTGAGATCCTAGACCTTTCATATATACAACAACTAAGGTTCCATATTTATCTCTAATAACTCCACCAATAATAGCTTTTCTAAGATTACCCTTTGTTGCACCAAAAAAATTTAGCTTAGCCCAACCATATGATGTGTTGGGACACAAGTAAAAGGTTCAATTATATTACTGAAATATGTTGCAATATAGAGGCATCAAGCCTATGAGGGAGATTTGACAAGTATCATAATCTCCACTCCAAGTATCCTATAGAAGACACATAACTCTAGTTGGAGAACTCAAACTGGAAGACATAAGACAAGTTTCAAATTTAAGGTATAGTGCACATTATAATATTCTAAAATTCCCCCTTAATGTGCACTATCCTAACTATAGAAAAAAATAAGTCAACATTAGATAACATTCCCCCTTAATATTGACTTCTATTACATACATAGAGCAATTTTCTAAACTGAGAAAATTTGTCTTTCCCAAGTGACTTGGTGAAGATGGCAGCCACTTTATATTAAGTTGGTACATATTCCATGTGTATAATGTATTATTGGAGCATTTATCTAATGAAGTGATGATGGATATCAATGTGCTTTGTTATGGCATGGAAGACTAGATTCTTGATCATCTTAATGGTACTTTGATTGTCACAATATATATAAGTTGGACCATCTATGAATAGCCTAATATCCTGAAGTAATTGCCTCAACTAAATTGCCTCCTTAGTTGCTTCAACTATTGCTCTATATTTAGCCTCTGCTGAAGATAATAAAACAATGTTTGGCTTCTTGGTGCTCCATGAAATAGAGCCTTAATCCAACTAAAAACAATAACTTGATGTGGATCTTCTAGTTTTAGGACAACTAGTCCAATCTAAATTTGTGTACTCAATCAAAGAAAAATCATCACATGATGTGTACATAAGGCTATGATTTTGGGTGGCCTTGAGGAATCTCAAAATCCTTTTAGCTGCTATCCAATTGCTCTTTTTAGGATCCTACGTGAATCTAGAAATAAGGCCAACTGAATAGGAAATGTCTGTCTATTTTAACTTAAGTATATCAAACTTCCAACTAGCTACCTGTAAAGGGTCCCATAAACCCTTTCTTCACCATCACTATTAACCAATTTCAACCTAGTTTTCATGGGAGTGGGGGAGGGCTTACACTCCTCCATGCGAAACCTCTCCAAAATAGACTAAATGTATTTAGAATGTGATATAAATATCTTACCAAGTTGTTGTCATACCTTTATGCCTAAGTAATAGTGGAGGAAGCCTAAGTCTGTCATCTCAAATGTTTTACATAAGTCCTCCTTGAGCAATCTTATTTATTCTATGTCATCACCTGTAATGAGAAGATCATCCACATACAATATGACCAAAATTATGTGGTTCCTCCAATGTTTCACATAAAGAGTAGATATTAGATATGTATAAGATACATAACTCCAAATGGAGAACTCAAAATGGAAGACATAAGATAGGTGGTAAAAGACAAGTGTCAAAATGAAGGCATAGTGCACATTATAATATTCTAACATGATAGAGCTTTCCATATGGTTTGAGAGAAAATTGAGGGAAGTATTTGATCATAAAATTCCATAATATTGGAAAGACCCCATCTTTCCACAACAACTAGATCTTCCTTTGCCTCTCTAGGAATTTAAAATTTTAGGCTATGAATATTTTCAATCAAAGTGGCACATATCCTAGATCCAATGAGTTTATAGTCCTTCTTCTCATTGTTAAAAGCTCTTCTATTCCTTTATTTCCACAACTCCACATGATATGGGGAAGACTAAACATCTAGAGAGACTTTAAATGAGGACTAGAATAGGGGAAGAACCATTGGAGGTAAATATCTACCATATTATTTGGAAGAACTTCAGAGATACCAAAATTTTGAAAAATCAAGGACATCGCTTCCAGTGAAAATGGGTATTCTAAAAATAGATGTTTAACACATTCATAGTCCTTTTCACATAAATAACATCTGTTGGGTAAGGCCATACCTCTCTTTTGAAGGTTATCAATTGTCAAGATCTTATTTTGGATACATAACCAATAAAAGAAACTAATTTTAGGAATCAGACCTATTAGCCAAACTTTGAAAGCTAGGAACCAATTTTCCTCATTACCTTGCAACAACTGATATGGAAATTTCACAGTAAACTACCCTTGTTTGTGCATTTTCTAAAAAAATGAATCCTTCTCTCTAAAATTATTAAGACTTTTTATTCTTAGAAAAGATTTTAAATTTTCCAGAGCCTTTTTACCATTTTAGTCCAAGTCTACTATTTAAATGTGTTTCTAGCTTTTCCCATTTTCATCCTTCTAAATAAATTCTAACATCAATTTACCATAATTCTAAGTTAGATGAGGTTCTAAAATTGCCATATTTTTATTATCAATCAATGAGATCTATTGTATTAAATGATCCTTCCATAAATCAACCTTATTAGTATCTCTAATTTTCCAGCCAACACCTCTCCTTAGAAGGTCTTTGGACTTGAGCACTTGATTCTATGGATAGGATACTTGAGGTGGATTTTCCTCTTCCATGAGGTTATTACCATTCTTGAGGTATTTTTTTCTAAGAATTTTTTGCCACCCTATTTGAACATTCGTAATCAACTTCCATCCAATTTTAGAAATTAATGCCTTGTTCATCCTCTTTAATTTTCTTAGACCTAGATCTCCCTTTTCCTTGGGTACACAAACTTGATCCCACACCACCAAGGTTAACATTCTATTTTCCTCTACTCTAGTCCAAAGGAAATATTTTTGAATTTTCTCAATGGAAGATCTAACTTTAGTAGACATATTGAATAAGGATAAAAGGTATATTGGGATACTTTGGAGCATTGATTTAACTAGTTGAGCTTTCCTAGCTTGACTTAGAAGGGAACCATTCTAGCCTACAAGTTTTATTTTGATTTTTTCGATCACAAGGTCCCACTAGGTGGATTTAAAACTACCTTTAAATAGGGGCATTCCCAAATAAGTAGTTTATAGACACCCTATATCATATCCAAGGATTATGGCTATTTTTCCTTGCCTTCTCATTGGGATGTTCAAGAAATAGACTTTATTTTTTAGGAAGTTTATTTTTTTCCCTACTACTAATTCATATATTTGAAGATGGAGGTTGAATCACATTGTTTTGGTTATTGTAGAATTCTAAAGTTTTATTATTTTAAGGATTACTTATATTAATCAAGGAAATACCATAAAAAGGATTAGTATGAGTCACAGTAGGTTTTGTATTGGCCTAGACTTTAGTAGAAATATTAGAGACATAATTATTAGGGAAACCAAATAAATCAGCTCTTTGGACATAAGGTTTTGACCTATTTGATTAGCTATTAGACCGTTTCCTTTCAATAGAGTGATATTGACATAGGATCTTCTTCAATATTGTTGTCTTAGTGTATGGATGTAGTAATTTGCTCCTTTCTTTTCCCTTTTGTATTATTTCATTGGTTTGTGATTAATTTTGTTGACTAAAATTCTTTGCTCAACCATTACATTTTTTAGCATATATTTATAAGTATGGTTTCGTTCACATACCTACATAGATAATTTTTTTGGGTCAATTTAAAAAATAGATGATTAAATCACTTCCCACTTGGAGCAAATCACTTCCCAATTGAAGTGAATTGCTTCTAGAAACACACTTAGAAAAGCTTACAAAATAAATGCCAAGATTAAAGCAATTTGCTTAAATTTTGGGATAAATAACTTCCCTTATAGAATTTAGAAATATTTTTGACCTTTTAACCAAATAACTCTTCAAAATCCAAGTGAAATCCTCTTTAGATTCTACTTGGTGGAATTTTGCTTTATTGAGGAGTGAATCACTAGTTGAATGGAGCAAATTTCCATGGATTGAACTTTGATAAGTTTATACTTTTTCTTGGTGATTGGAACAAAATGGGGTGAATCATTTTGATTTTGGAGTGAATCACTTCTTGAGTAGGGACTTGAAAAAATCCTCCCAAATTCAGTCCAACTACTTTTTGCCCATAACAAATGTAAATTTAGAGTAAAAAATGAGAATTTTCGTAAATTTAGGGTCATCTTGTTTACTTCTCTTGTGATTTTGTTTTTAATTTTGAAATTTGTAATGGATTAATAAACTATAAAATTGGATGCAAGAAATGAAAAATATGTGATATTAAAGTTTAATTTATTACTAGCCTTGATAGATCAACTCTATTAGCTTTTGATGCTATATATTTAATGAAAAACTACCACAAGGTCTAAAATGAGCATGCAATATTAAATATAAGATAATGGCAATATACTAAGCATGTAAAACTCATAAGAAAATTCTGCAACTACTCATAAAACTTCCATTAATGAAAGCTCACAAAAATAGTATATTGATATAAAATGGAGATCTCAAACTCTCCATTTTTTTATACATGCTCTACATTGTATCTACCTTATTCTCTACTACTCCTCTACATTGTGTCTCTTCATATGCTCACACAAAGGTCAATATATAATGGGATGTGACTCTTGACCTTCCATCTTCCTGTGACTCTTCACCTTCCTATTCTATGGACTCATGTGCACATGGACTATTATGCACATTTACATTATTGAATACTTTGCACATTCTAATAATACTTGTGCATTTATTACATTACATAAAGTAAATACTCATACCCTAATATAAGACACACTCCTAATCTAAATATGTACCCAAGGTGGTACATTAGCATGTACAAATAATATAATATATTTCAACACCCCCATGTATTATATTTTTTGGTTATTGAAGACTTTAGTCTTCAATATGGATCTTCATCTTTCATATGTTCTTCAACTTGATTAGATTCTTGTTTAATATTTTTGATGTGATTTCTTCTATTCTTATTTTTATTTCTTTGCTTTTGTATCTTCATTTATGGTTCACCTTTTGAGCATTGTGTTAGCAAATTATCACAATAATACATCTTTGATTTCTATCTTGGATTCTTCAAATGAGTATCTTCTTTAGATTTAGTCTTTGTTTTGTCTTTCTTGATCTGACTTCTTTTCTTGCTTATTTTCCTTCTTCATTCTTGCACCTTTACTTGTAATATATATTCAACATGGTGATTTAGTACATCATCACAATAGTATTGATCAAGATTTAGTGATTCATTGCTAATATGTTCATCTTTCTTTTGTTTCATCCCTTAAAATAATTCAAAACAATTAATGATAGATATATCATCAAACATTCTTCTGAAGTAAGCATAAATATATTTTTATCATTCCACCAATATTTGAAAAGTACTTCATGAAGCTAATAAATTAAAGTTAATTGATTAGCTTCATGGTGAGTTAGTACATCATCACAATAGTATTGATCAAGATTTAGTACTTCATTGCTAATATGTTCATCTTTCTTTTGTTTCATCCCTTGAAATAATTCAAAAACAATTAATGATAGATATATCATCAAACATTCTTCTGAAGTAAGCATAAATATATTTTTATCATTCCACCAATCTTTGAAAAGTACTTCATGAAGCTAATCAATTAAAGTTATAAAATTTTCTTCTTTTACTTCCTTGAGAAACAAAGAAAATATTTCTTTTAAACTGGTAGATAAATATTTGTATCCATCAAAAGTATCTATTAAGTTTTGTGAATAAAACTTCAGTTCATGAAATAGTTATTCATCATTAAATGCATTCTTCACTATTTCATCCATGCTTCTTCTAATTTAACCTTTGAAGTAGAATTCCTTATAGCTCCCTAGTATTAAATATTAAGAATAGTTTTTGATAGAATATTTTATCTTTCAAAACCGTTGAGGTTGACTACCTTATGACTCCCTAGTTTTGAGTATATAATCAAATTTGATAAAATCTTTTCAATTCTCAAATTTGTAGGATACCTTGTAATTTCTAATGATCAAACAATGGTTTTGACAAAGATTTAATTTCTCAAAATTCTAGGTAGAATTACTTTTATCTCCCTACTATTTTGAATGTAATATAGCTTTGATAAAATACTTAGCTTTATAGGTTTCCTTTGAGTTGAATTTATTTTGTTTCCCTAATAATAAATGGAAAGCTAAATATAATCTTGATGCAATTTCAATTTTGATAAGATTCTCTATTTTCAAGAACTTGAAGTTGGATTCCTTATGTCTAATTAATTTGAGCAAGAGACTAATAGCAATATAATTTTCCAACTTTCAAACAACTCTATGTTGTTTTTCTTATATTTTTCAATTTTCAACTGTATGATTTCTAAATTTCAAGAACTTAAGTTAGTGTTGAATTACTTATAACTCCTTAATTATAATTTTATAAATAAAATATATTTACAAATTCAATATTCCTATTTCAATGTAGAAATCCTTGTTCATCCAAGTCAAATTATTTGCAAGTATTTCTATGCTTAAATTTCAAGTAAAGTAGTTTCAAAAACTTTCAAATTAGATTTTCTTTACTTCAAAAATCTTCTAAATCATTCAATAAGTCTTCTAAGGTTATAACTTATCAATTCATTACCTTATACCTCCATTCATTTAATTAATATCTAGCATAATAGATTATTCAATCTTAACCTTAGTAATAATATTGCTTATGTCTCCCAAACCTTTGCAAAAGCAAATTAATTAAAATATTTCATGTACCTCCTTGAATATGGCATGCTACTTTTGACTTGCTTCTTGTGAGTCTTCTTGATTCTGCAACCTGTGCTTCTAAAAATGATCTTCCTCCTCTACAATGTATTAAATACTCCTTGTGTATGGCACTCAATAAATTTGGTCTTCAAGACTCAAACTCTCTTCTATATGCACCCTAGCTTCTCTGACCATCAATGTGTTGAATATGTGTTCAAAAATTATTTGGGCTCCTCCAATACTATTGGCATTCCTATTATCATATGTCATATGGCACTCAATATCTTCTTCAGGAATTTCTATTCTCCAATATTCTTCTTGCTACATTACTCTACCTAGTTTGGTGATGTTATGATGATACGGGTGTTACTTTTGGCAAGTGGCTTCCCTCAACCATTCACCCAATTTATTTGTGCTTGAAGTTTTTTTATTTAAACTGTAGCACATTCTTTTTCAACATCCTTGAAAACCTCACTTGATGTAGCACTCATTCAAAAATGATGTAGCTTCTTGGATGTGCTAAGTTTAGTCTTATTCCATGCACGTAAGAAGGTGTTTCACCTTGCTCATATGATGGTTGGCATTCCTCCTTCCATGAGGACATGTGGCATACAATATCTTCACATGCTTCTAAGTGATGCTCCTTCCTCCTAGGTGTTATGGTTTTGATTCTCTTCACCTAAAAATGATCTCTTGCCAACACTCCAATAATGGCACTCCTTCCAAGATGTTTCAAGCCTTAGAAAACTAAATTACACTCAATAATTTTTCTTGCTCTAGCACTACATGGTTGTAGAAGCTACATCCTTCTATTATTTTTATCTTTCCTTGAGTGACTCTTCAATGGTTGAAGGTAAATGACTCTTGGTGCATTTACAATGACACTTGAACTTTTATATTTTCCAAGTGTTCCTTATGGTGGCACTTTGGTGATTCTTCCTTGCACATAGGTGACATTCCTATGGCTTCTTCACTACCAAATTTTTAAAATTTGGTTATGCTCCTTAGTTTCTTTTGTTGCTCTATCTTGGACCTTTATTCGATCTCATATTATTCCAATAAATATCCCTTTTACAAGAGTTTAAAATGATATCCGATATCAATATTATTTTCTCCTTATTTCTCCTTTTTGAGTAATTTTTTTTTATAATTTAAATTTTCAATTAAAGCGGGTTTTGACAGGCTCCCAAAACCTAATTACATAAATAGCCAAAAATATTTGAGAACAGAATGAGAAGAAGAAAAAGGGAAAACAAAGTCCCACAAAAAGGAAGACAAAAAGAAACAATAGGAGAAGAGGAAGAGCAACACATGAGAACACCCTAAAACAAAAACTAAATATGAACCAACAAGTTGTTAGGCTTCCTCTTCAGCTTCAACATCTGCTTCCTTAGGTTCTTCCTAGATATTGTCCTCGCTTTCATCCTTTGCAATGTCAGAAGCAACAAATTTCTTTTTTTCATCCTTGACATCATCCACAGTTGTTTCCTTGTTACCATCCTTGAAAATTTTCTTCTTGAAAAATAGTAAATTCAAAGCATTGCAAAGGTCCACAATGTGAGTGATACAATTAGAAATTGAATTGATGATATACTGCTTTAGACATTGATTAGGGACATCCTTGTCCTCCTTGTTCGAATCTAAAAATAAATTTTTCCTTTTCTGCACAAGTTGTTGCAAACGTGATGAGGATCTTACAACTTTATCGGACTTCTTAGGAGCCTCAAATTTTATTTTCTTGATAGATTGATTTCTCAAGGCTTTGATCACCTCCACAGTAGCATGTTTTTTGGCTAACATGTCCAAGGAGTGGGAGGAGGATGGACTAGCCTAAAACTAGCTAGTCTTGATAGGGACAGGGTTAGGTTTACCTTTGGTGGGATGAACAAAAGTAATAGCAATGCCTTGGGGGCAATGGGTAAGCCAGTGATTATATAGGACATTGAAAAGGCCCTGATGTGAGGGAAGGTCATCACTCTTATTTTTGCAAATGTTCTCAATGGAGTAACTAATGGAACTAAAAATGAATTGAGGTATATTCATAGGATTAACGTACCTAAAATGATTATAGAAAGCAAAGTGGAAGTTACATAGAACCTTTTCAGGATCTTCAACAATGACGAATTCCATGATGGTTTTCATTACGTTGTTCCAAGAGGTAGGAAGTCTAGTTCTTTTCATTCCCATACTCATTTTCTTACAGAGGTCCTTGTCCTTGAATTCCTTCATATTTGCCTCCCAGTTGTGCTTCTTGCACCGAATGGACCTCCCTCTCATCGGTTGGCCAATGAGTTCAGCAAGCAACTTGATGTCAACTTTAAAATTTTTGCCACAGAATATAAGTCTATCATTGTTCTAGGTATCTAGGAAAGTCGTGGTTATCTCAAAATCATCTCCTGAGAAGCTTCTAAAGAAAGGCATAAAGCCTCTCTCTGTCAGTATGGCTATATCAATAGGTTCCATAACAATGGTGGTAGGCTCAACAAAGCTTGTGATTGCAAGGCACAGGAGGCACTTGGAGCTGGAACAGGGGAAGATTTGCAAGGAATAATGAGAAATGGGTTTTCTATAAAGATATAAAGAGCAAAGACCCCTCTTGGGATTAGGAAAGTTACCTTCTTGGATGAGGAACCAAACCATCCAGAAGATTTAGGAAATGCAAATACCGATGGAATATTTCCCATGTAAAATGGAAAAATTTGCAGAAGAAGGTTTACGATTTGAGGGCCAAACCTTCTTGATGAACCATGTGAAGGGATGAGATTTGAAATGGTGGGGAAAAAGAAGCATAATGGGTAATATGGAGGTAAGGACAGGGATACAAAGGAGTAGGGTGATGGTGTGGAGGACGAGACGAAGGTGATTGGTGGATAGAGGGCATGTGAGGGCACAACCAACAGAGATACAAATGAGTGAGGTAAAGGTGCAGAAGGAGAGGTGGAGGTGATTGGTGGAAAAAGGATGTCAATGAAATTGGTTAGTGGGGGTGCAGTTTTAACCTTGAAAAAAGAAAACAAGGATGCCAAAACCAAGGATAATGAGACTATTAAGGCTTAAGGTGATAATTCCTTGGAAAATATCGATGAAAAAATTGGACAATTTGAAAATATCATTAGCACTGATGGCACCAAGTGTTAAGGAAATGTGGATGCCAAAGGGGATCAAAAAAGACAACATTACATTTGATAGGCCAAGCATCATTATTGGTTGTCATAGATCTATCATGTTCCACAATGTCAACAATTTCTTTTGGGATGCCACTTGTCCATGTTAATAGACCTACGAGGTTGACACCATAATTTTCTAATTTATTAGCAACTTTATTGCTTTCTCTGAATGTGTGCTGGAAAATAATTTCTTGTTGGTTTTGACACCTTTTTGAGTAAATTTTAACTCTATATTGTGTTGATGTATTTTGCAGGTTTTGAAATAATCAAAATACCTTTGAAGATTTATATTTTGCTATTTTTTAAAACTGCATATTGAGCATAATATTATGAGTGCTCCTTTTTGTATTTGAAGCTCCTTAGCTTGTTAATGCTTGCTTTATTAATAGCATATAAATTTGATTTCAAACTTAAAATGAACTAGCTCCTTTATGCTATATTAACACACTAATTTACAATCTTCTAAAAACTCCTTTAACTCGGAGATACTAAACTTATAATTCTTCTTTCTCCTAATTTGAACTCTCCAATATAAGGTTCCAAATAAACTTAAATTAAATCCACTTTTTATAAAACTGAAATATTCTTATAATCATCTAATTCCAAACCTCTTTGGTTGTCTTTTGTTGCTTGTCTCCTCTCCTTTCTTGCTACTTGAACTTGTTGTTCTATACCTTCAAATTTTCAGCCCAAAATCAGCTTGTATGTTGTTCAAGAATGCTTTCAAATCTGCCCTAAATTTCTCCGAAATATGGCTCTCTTTTCTCCTTCTAATTTTGCCCAATTTCATAGTTCAAATCACTTAATTTGCTACTCCAAAAATATGATTTCTCCTCCTTAATATTGCTGTCTATAATGAGAATTCATCCAAATTGCTACCTTCTTTTGTTTTCAAGCCTTCTGTCTATTGGTTGTTCAAGGGCACTTCAAAATCTGCCAAAATATTCTTCAATTTGCAGCTTTATGTCACCTTCAATTTTCTATCCTGTGACCTTTCAACTTCTGTTGCAAAATCAGCAATCTTCTCTTCTAAAAATCAGACTTCAAACTTAAATTAAAGTCTTAAAATTTCTAATGGGTGGTCTCTTATATTTCCTTTCTCCTCCTTAGATCTAACTGAATTTTATATTCAAACCTAATCTCTTTCATTGGTCTCTTCCTCAAGAATCTTAATGTCTTGAGATCTTCAAAAATCCTTTCCAAAATTTGGCAAACTTCTTGCTAAATATTTTTTCCTTTTGGGCTTGTTGTTGGATGGTGATAATTATCCCAATTTCTTATTTTCAAGAGATTATCCTACTTGCAATATTCTACCTTGAGATTTCGTCAAATCTTCTCCAGTTGCCTCTTCTTCAACTTATTCAATAGGTCTTCTCTAACCTTCTTATTTATCCTTCCAAGTTTGCTTGGGATCTCTTCTCTTAGGTCTTAAAATTTTGAAACTCTTCAACTTGACATTTTATTAGTTCTCCTCTATCTTATTTCTTAGATCTCCTATGGAACATATTCTCTTGGGTCTTCTCCTTCTCAATATTCAATAAAACCGCTTTCTTCTTTCTTCAATTTACAATCTACAATATTCAATGTTCTATGGGGACATCCTTGGATCTCATTAATATTTAATCTTCAATCTCCAATGGATCCTTTTTCTTAGACCTCCTTAATCTTCAATGCCTACACTATTTTTACAACTCAAAAACTAATCCCTGCATGAGGAAAACACATAGAATTTCAGATAATCGAAGATGAAATTCGTCTCTATCCATTTTAGGAAGCTTCTCAACTTTTGAGAACTAATTTTCTACAATAAAACTTGGACAAAAACAAGCAAATATATGCAAATATCTAGATATCTAAAAATCAATAAACTTTACTAGTTATCCCTCAATCTAGTGGAAAACAATCTTTGTTTAGTCTTAGTTGTAGCACCCCAAAATTGGCGTAGTAAACCTTAGCAAATAATTAAAATTACTTTAGTAATAATTCAAAATTCAATTTTAACCCCGAACCACCCGTTAACCACCTGTTAAACAGCTTTCCCCATTTTTCGTGCCATTTTTAGGATTTGTTGTGACCGTTGGATGATATCGTCTTCGATCAGACGATATCGCCTCAGATCGGATGATTTCGTCTGGAGCAGAACGTCCAGACGATCTCGTCCCAAACTGATTTGTGCATAATTAGATTCTGTTCCAACGACGTCTCTAATCTGGGCAGAAGCGTGTCTGCACCGTTAGAGACCCTCCCCGTTGGAGATCTCCCAAATTGGGATGATCCCCAACCTCCTAACCTCCCTCCTAAGCCTATTTAAACCTTAGGACCCCCCTTGACATTCCCCTGGCTGAATTTTCCTGTAACTTGACCTTTGCGCGCATTAGAATACCCTGGATTACCATCTGCATTTGTGCTTTCCAAGTTTTCTTGCAGGGACCTCATTGATTTTCAGTCGGAGCAAGCTCAGATCGTCGCAGACGATCCTGTACAATCTTGGATGATCCCATCAAAATTTGAGATGATTTCGACTACGATCTGCATTGGGGGCAATCAGTGCCCGAGTTTGCGCTTTTCCTATACTTTGTTGCTATTTTATTCTGCATTTAGTCAGTTTTATTATTATTTCTTGTTATTCTGCATCTTGGAGTTCACCCATGTAGTTTAATTGCATAATAAAATCATGATTAGCTATTAAAGCATCGTAATTTACTTGCATTTCTATTCGGGATTATCTTATTAACATCCTTATTATTATTTCACATCATTTTCCTTTATCAGTATAGCTGCATTTTCTGTATTTTGTATCTATTTCTCTGTTTGCAGGTCTTTGACGAATTCTTACGAATTCGTCAGATCTCAGATGATCTTGTCTGATTTCAGATGATCCTGTCAAATTCGGAGGCGATCTGGATTGCTTCAAAAATTAGAATCTCCATCAGACATCCGAAATTAGGTATGGCTTTTCTCATCTAGCATATTCTCTGTGTTTTATGTTTAATTCTATTTTTTGTATTCATTTAATTTGCATTTTCATAATAGAACAACTTAGATTCATTTGGCCAAACCTAGGATTTGAATGTTTAAAGATAAAATTGAACACATTAAACACATTCCCAACCTAGGCGTGGAGACTGCCACTAAACGTTTCCTGGTGAACCCCACCATCCGTCAAAAAATCACCTTAATACACCTCCCCCGAGAGGCGGGACCTTCAAAGGGCCTCTCAGTCCGAGGTATTGTCCCATCCTTCCCGCATCCCCCTTTCGGGCGTGGATCCTTTAGCTTGAAGGTAAGGGTGCGGAAAATTTGGAACGATACATTTTGGTGAACCCGACGTGAAACTAAAACCTTTTGAAAAAAAAAAAAAAACAAAAACATAGATGCATTTAAAATCATTAGAAAACTACTAAGTTGCATATCATGTCTAGATGGTAGCTCCTAAGAAAAGACTAGTTGTCACTATAAATGTTGAAAACCAATTAGCAGCCATAGAAGTTAATTATGTGCTTAGTGTGCATGAAACAGGATAGAAACCAACTTTTGTGGAAAGAACTTGATAGGAGGCTAGGTATCATTTCATCTAGATCAACCGAACTTAGACAAATCAAGAGGTTTGCCCTAGATAGGATCCTGGATCCTCATCAACTCATTTTTTATCATGAACTTTAGAGAGCCTGCCATAGGTGGTTAGCTTATAGGAGAGCTCTTGTGTCTTCAGAATTGTTCACCTTCGAGGAATACCTCGAGAACGCAGCTGTTATACACCAATTTCTAGTTCATATAGAAGTCCAAGAGATATTATGATTAGAAAAATGTGGAATAGAGTTCCTAGAGCTATGTTATATCGTGAATATTGTCATGAGAATTATTATTATCAACCAGAATCTGAGACAGATAATATCACTATAGCACATTTTGTCAAATTCTTGAAAGAAAATTTTCAATTTGAAGAAGAACACTTCATGACTCTGAAGAACTCGAGCCCATTAATGATATTTATAAATTGTTTATAGAAAACTAGATCATTGCTTTCATTATTATTATTTCTTGCATTTAGTGTGTTGTTTGTTATCTTTATAATATTGTTACAAAAACAAAAAATAGAAAAAACAAGAAAAACCAAAATATAACAAAACCAAAACATTTTATTTTAAATACTATAGTAGGTATATAATTAAAATATATACCTCTTAAGCTTGTTGCACATATATATATATATATACAAGTATATATATATTTGTTGAAATCTAAATTTAAGCACAATGCCTAGACTTAGGAATGGTAAACAAACTGAAGAAGAAGAAGAAGATTGGTTAGGAGACAAAACAAAAAACCCAAATGTCCTTCCTGAGGATTCAATTTCGGAAGGAGGAACTCTAGAACAGCTAGAAGATGAGCTTGTTGTAGATGAACAAGAAGAAAATCTTAAAGAGGAAGGATCCTCATCCCCTAGAATGGCTCCGAGATGGAACTATTGCTTTTGATAACTTAGATCATTTCTAGAAATTTTTCAATAATAACATTGGTGCTCTTAATATGGCAGTTCGTATTGATAGAGGACAAATTAGTGACACTCAAGCAGCCATGGAAGATATGTTTAACATACACACTAATCCCTTGTCCTTTGTTGATCAAGAAAGTGATAAGGTTGGACCATCCAATAGAGATATGGTCACTATGATTCAGAACATGCAAAAACAATAGGTTACCCAACCCCCTAAGGAACCTGTTATTGAGCCTAAAATCATTCCCACACAAAAGAAACCTTCATTCACTGCTTTATTTCGCCAAACTATTGATCAATATGCTTCAAATCGACAAAAACCTAAAATGAAGCCAAACACCAATTTTCAACAATCCGGGATACAACATAATACAACTTCAAAACTTCTTCATAACACCCTTCCTACCAACAATTTACACAATAGCAATATAGCATCTAATCTTCATGTCCCTCCATCATATGCTCACAAATCCCATATTAATACCCTACCGAACCAATATGGTGGGCAAACCGATAATCTGGAAGCCATGGTGAAACAGTTAGCTTCGCGTATGGACCGAGATAGATCCCTACCGTCCCTCGTACAATTATCGAGAGATGTGTAGTCAGCCTTTGGATCCCATAGTTGTAGCACAACCATACCCTAAACACTTTCCCATGCCCGTCCTGCCTATATATAAAGGAACCGAAGATCCCATAGAGCATCTTCGCATGTTTAGGATAGCATGTCATGATATATCACATGATGACTTGCTATTACTAAAAATGTTCCCGAAAAGTTTAGGAGGAATGGCATTAGAGTGGTACTATCAATTGCCCACTCATTCTTTGAGAAATTTTGAAGAAACAGCTGAATCTTTTGTCCATCAATTTAGTGCCTACATCGAGAGGCATGTCACCATTAAAGATTTATACAACTTAAAACAAGACAAAGATGAATGTTTTGCTGATTTCTTAGCTAGATGGAGGCAGTTGACAGGAAAACTGCACTTTGTGCTACCTTATAGGGAAATGTTGGATATTTTTATCAATAATTTACAAGAACAAATATCCTATGAGTTATCAACTGCTACCTTGACCACCTTCGATCAAGCTATAGACTTAGCTCGAAGAGTGGAAGATGCTCTCATTAGGAGAGGCCAGCTTAGGAAGAAAGATGATGAGAAAACATCCAGAAATCAGTATAAAAATAAACAAGTTGTAGGTGACGGAGTCACTGACAGCAGAAATGTTGCTAATATCAATACAACGAAGACAACAGAAAAATTTATATTGAAACCTCCTCGAGAATTTACTAGACTAAATCAACCATTATCAACTATTCTACCCCAATTACTCGAAAGAGGTTTGATTCAATTACCAGCTATCCGGGAACCTGATCCAACTATACCCGGATACAGAGCTGATTTACATTGTGATTTTCATAGAGGACCTGGACACTCTACAAACTCTTGTAAAATATTGAAACATAAAATACAAGATCTGATTGATAATAATGAAATGGAGGTGCAAGCCTTCCAACCTAAACAAAATGCTCCTAATAATGCTCAAAAGACCATTCCCCAAAATCAGAATCAAAATGCTAATCAATCATTGGATATATTTCAACATCCTTTACCAAAACATGGTAAAGAAGTGGCCAATCAAATTGAGCATCATAATGTCCCTCCTCCTACCCGATATGTAGGAACTATTAGCGGACATTTACCTAATCATGATTTACAAAAATTTGACACAACTTTATCCATGGTCACGACCAGGCCCCTATATAATACTCAAACTCCGGATCTCAGTGATGTAGAATCGGATACTGAAAGTGAAATAGACATCACCTCAAATCAATCGAATAGTTCTGAAAATGAATCAGACCCTATTCAACCTATCACAGATTTTATGGTTCCAGAAGAACCATTTCCTAGAAGAGTTACTACTCGACCCTCTTCTAATCAGTTCCTTCCTAATGAACAAGCCATAAACGCTCAACCGAGACCAGTTCAGCGTCCTCAATATAACATTGTAGGTACCATCGGAGCCGTTACCAGACAACAGGCTCAAAATTCTCAACGGAATCAAACTCAGAATGATGGATCAGCTCCATTTATTTTGAAAAATCCCAATAAAGGGAATCATATGTCTAATGTTCAACCAAAACCTCCTTACAATATTAACGAACAATTATCCAATACTACAGCCAGAATTTCCCTTTTGGACTTGTTAAGATCTTCTCCTACCCATAGGGATGAATTAATGCTCACATTAAGCCAAATGATGGTACCTCAAAATATTCAACTCTGAAGCCATGTCCAATACTATCATCACTCGAGAAGTCGATTGTATTGACTTTCGAGATAAAGATATACCACAACATAGTCTACATAAGGATAACCCCTTATATATTACTGCCCTAATTGGAGATGTAGTTGTTAAACGAGTCTTGATTGATAATGGTTCATCTCTAAACATATGCACTTTTGAATTTTACCAAATATTTGGCTTTAGAAGTGATGAAATGAAAAGAACGGATATGATTATCAAAGCCTTCAATGATGAGACACAAGAAACGTGTGGAGTCATTACTATACCCTTGCAAGTTGGTCCTAGAACCCTAGATACAACCGTGTTTATTGTACATTGCCCCGCATCGTACAATATACTCTTGGGTCGCCCTTGGATCAATGCGATGCGGGCTGTCCCATCAACTTTACACCAATGTGTTAAATTCGAATTTAAAAATCAGTTGGTCACTATTCATGGTGATCCTAGACCCTTTGATATGTGTGCCTTGGCAGAACCTGTTGGAGTTCAGTTTTGCCCTGCTCTGTCATCCACACATCCTAATTCTTATTTTTCATCTAAAAGTGTGAAACACACACCTACAAATTCATCTATTTCTCCTCCATTAATTTCACCCCCATGTATAGCTCAACAATCTTCTGAACAAACCACACTAGAACCTCAAAAAGATCTTAGATCTACAACCAATCCTTCATGTTCCATCCCTATAATTTCAAAACCTATAGACCCATTTATTAACACCTCCACATTATCTACATCTATCATACCTTCCACATCTAAAGATATAGGGAATGATCCTTCTACATCTTATGCTCTTTATGATGAGCTTTTACCGGATTTATCTAAAATTTTAATATCAGAAAAAACAAATGCTTCTATGCAAGATTCACTTCTTTTAAATAATTTGCCACCATCTCCTCATACTTTGGGCCTCCCACAACCTATGGGAAGTACTTACCAAGTCGGGAGTTGTGCTTTTATTTATAAAGGATATGATTGGGGAAGAATACCCCGAAACATCAAGACGCATTGTGATGGATATGCTCGATGCTATTTTGCTAATGAATATATTAAAGCTAAACCTATAATGCTTAAAATGGGATATAAAGGGAAAGGCTTGGGACCTTTCCAAAATGGTATGAAAGAACCTATCGAGGTAGAACCATGGCCCGCCCGATGTGGTGTGGGCCTGTTTCCTAGTAAGGGTCAACCCTTCCCTTTTGAAGGTGATGATCAACTCATATGTTATCAAGATTATCTAGATAAACAAGATTCTTTGTGTCCAAAGAATAATCCCTTTACATGCAATATGCTATCCATAGCTTACCCTGAATTGATTGTTGAATCCGATGATGAGTTGGAAGGAGATATTTTCCATGATGTCTCCGTTGAAGAGTTGTTACACAATGGTTTTTATTTTGATGGTTCTATACCTACTATAGCCCAACTTGAGGCCACGACTCCTCAAGATGAATTCTCCAAGTTAACCTTAAAATAATTACAAGAATTGGGCGTCTCACCCGCCCCACCTAATTTTGAAAGAGATCTACACATGGAAGTAGAAAACGTCATTAAAGTTAACATTGGAGCTGAGGATAATCCTCACATAATCAATATTGGATCAGAATTAAGTCAAGAAAAACAAGATGAATACATTGCATTTCTTAAAGAATATGAAGATGTCTTTGCTTGGACATATGAAGACATGCCAGGTCTGGACCCTTCTGTAGTCATGCATCATCTAGTAGTCCATCCGGATGCTAAACCTGTTAAACAGAAACTTAGAAAAATGCATCCCAAAGTGGCCTTGCTAGTCAAAGGGGAGTTAGAAAAACTCCTGAATGTTGTTTTTATACAAGCTATTGATTATCCTTGAATGGATCTCAAATGTAGTTCCAGTCACCAAGAAAGAAGCTACCAAAGTTAGGGTTTGCATAGACTTTAGAGATATTAACGTTGCATGCCCTAAAGATGATTTTCCTCTTCCCAACATGGATCAAATCATTGATTTTACTGCGGGGAGTGGAATGATGTCCCTAATGGATGGATTTTTTGGCTATAATCAGATCAGGATAGCTCCTGAAGATCAGGCTAAAATAGCCTTTATTACCCCTTGGGGTACCTTTTGTTGGAAAGTGATGCCATTTGGTTTAAAGAATGCAGGCGCAACATATCAACGAGCCATGACTTATATCTTTCATGATATGATGCATGATATCCTACATGATTACGTAGATGATATTATAGCTCGCTCTATTAAAGAAGATGATCATTTAGATGATTTGAGAAAAGTATTTAATCGGTTAAGAGAATACCTTATTCGATTAAATCCGACCAAATGCATATTCGGAGTTAAGTCCGGTAAACTATTAGGGGTTTTAGTTTCTTTACGTGGTATCAAAATCGACCCTCTCAAGATTGTGGCTATCAGCGATATGCCCGCACCTACCAATATATCTGAGTTACGAAGTTTACAAGGTAAGCTTCAAGCCATCCATCGCTTCATCGATAAGCTGGCGGACAAAACCAGTCCCTTTCTTAAGCTTCTTAAGAAGGATGTCCCTTTTAATTGGGATGATGAATGTAAGGAAGCTTTTGAACTTCTCAAACAATACCTCCTTAACCCACCTGTGCTTTCACCGCCTAGACATGATCATCCGTTTATCCTGTATATTTCAGCTTAGATTGTGCTTTAGGAGCTATGTTAGCTCAACTTGATAATGAGAAGAGAGAGCGTGCTAATTATTATATTAGCCAAACTTTAATCAGTTATGAAACCCGCTACACAGCATTAGAAAAACTATGTCTAGGAGTCATATTTTCTATGTAAAAATTATGCCATTATATGCTCAGTCAAAAAACATATGTCATTGCTAAATATGATCCCTTGCGGTATCTTATGAGTCGACCTTATTTATCGGGTCGTACAACAAAGTGGGTTCTTGCTCTAAGCGAGTTTGAACTCACATTCATAGGACAAAAGTCTATTAAGGGTCAAATCATAGCAGATCAATTAGCTGTTGCACCCTTAGAGTCTACCCATCCCCTCATCATTGAGTTTCTGATGAATGCCTTCAATTAGAGGCAGACCATGTTGAACAATGGTCCTTATACTTTGATGGAGCCCGATGCATGAGTGGGGCTGGTGCGGGTATTATTTTAATATCCTCATAAAAACATCTTATACCTTTGTCCTTTAAATTAACATTTGCTTGCACCAATAATACTGCTGAATATGAGGCTCTAATCCTTGGATTACGAGCTGCCTTGGCGCTAAAAATCAAACATCTGCTAGTTTTTGGTGATTCTCAACTTGTTATAAACCAAATTAATGAAGTTTATCAGACCAGAGATGATAAATTGTGCCCATATAAAGCATATGTTTTACAGTTAATATCTCTATTTGATCAAGTTACCTTGGAAGCTATTCCTCGAACTAGCAACCGTGCGGCTGATGCTATGGCCGCAGTTGCATCTCTTCTGCCCTTGGAGTTAGATGACGAATATGCCACCATCATTATTCATCGACTCCAGGAACCCACTTCAAATAAGTCATGTTTAGAACCTTTGGATGTGTTTCTAATCAATGAAACTACTCCTGAACCTTGGTATACGGATATATTTGATTTTCTTCAAAATGGGACTTTCCCTGCCAATTCTAATAGAAACCAGCGTCGGTTATTACGTAGACGAGCAAGTCGATTTGTAATAATTGGCAATACTTTATATAGGAGATCTTTTGAAGGTATCCTATTGAGATGTTTGAATCTAGAAGAATCCAAATCAGCTTTAAGTGAAGCCCACGATGGATCTTGTGGAGGACACTTGAGTGGTAGTGTCATTGCTAAAAAGCTCCTTAGGATAGGATACTTTTGGCCTACCATGGAAAATGATGCACATGATTATGTGCGCCATTGCGACAAGTGCCAGAAACATGCTGACCTTGTCCATGCGCCTGCACAAGAGCTGCAAGCTATTTCATCTCCTTGGCCCTTTTCAAAATGGGGCTTAGACATTATTGGCAAAATTAATCCTGTGTCATCTGATGGACACAAATTCATCATAACCGCCACTGAGTATTTCACGAAGTGGGTTGAAGCTATGCCTTTAGCTTCCTGCACTGGAACACAAGTCTCTAAATTTATTTTTAATCAAATTATTTGTAGGTTCGAAATTCCTGCAAATCTCATCTCAGACAATGGAACTTGTTTCAAAAATAAAGATGTTAAGAAATTATGCCAAAAATATAAGATTCAACATCGTTGGTCCACTCCCTATTATCCTCAGGGTAATGGTCAAGCAGAAGCATCTAACAAAACCTTAATCAAAATTCTTAAAATATTGGTCAATAAATCTGGTCGCGACTGGCACATTCAATTATATCCTACTTTGTGGGCATATCGAACTAGCGTTCGAACTCCCACTGGAACTTCACCTTTTGTCTTGGTTTATGGCGCTGAAGCTGTTTTTCCCTTTGAATTAGAAGTTCCTTCTTTGGCTCTACTACTTCAAGATACCGAAGTAG
Source organism: Wollemia nobilis (assembly GCA_028583015.1). NCBI lineage: Eukaryota > Viridiplantae > Streptophyta > Pinopsida > Araucariales > Araucariaceae > Wollemia > Wollemia nobilis. Next base: position 7,519,398 of record JAQPPZ010000040.1, read on the forward strand.
GAGATGAATATCGAGCTGGCAGACTCAATCAGTTGGAACTCCTAGATGAAAAGTGCATCAATGCTTTGGAGCATCTTCGTGCCTACCAAAACAAGCTTAAAAGATCATATGCCAAGAAAGTTCGTCATCGATCCTTTGAGGTCGGTGACCTTGTTTTAAAAGAAAATCAAAAAAATACTAATGCAACTAAAGACCTTAAAGGTAAATTTGAGCCCAACTGGCTTGGACCATATATTATCACTGCTAAATTTGAATCGGGAGCATACAAATTAGCTACCTTAGATGGTAAATATTTAAAAGAACCTATGAATATTATGCATCTTAAGCGATATTACGCATAAAATTTAGTCATTTCATTTGTATATATTTTGCATGTTGTCTCATTTTAAAAATATATATATAACTGTTTAAACAAAAACAAACCAACAAAAAAAAAAAATAATAATAAAGAAAAAAAGAGAGTCAAAATTATCAAACTCCTCAAAAATATTTGTTGTATATATTTCTTCTTAAAGTATTGCAGTTATATTTTCTTATTATCTTGGATAAATTAGCATTTATTTGGAATCCCTCACTTTTACAAACACAAAAATAAATATCTTGATTTTATACGGCATGATTACTAATCTCTCTTATATCAAAGTCCACAAAATTTAATTAAATAAAGTTTGAGCATAGAGAATTGATCTTGTTATTTACTTAAACCAAGCATATTCTTTCACAATAAAATGATTACATTTGTAATTTCCATGCTATGCTACATAGTAGAAGTGGTTTCTTGAGCGAAAAGTTTCCCCTGCTATCCTATCATGCACATGGTCTAGAATCTTTGAGAATTGACAAAAGGACAAGCTCACCCCTACCCAGAATAAAAATCCCTTGCTCTACAGCTAATCCGAGCAAGTATCCCTAGCATAGGAAGCAAAAGAAAAAGAAAAATCAAACAAAATTATGAGAAAAAGAAGCATTATTCCAGTATCATTTTGTACTATCTCAGCACTATTTCAGCATTATCTCAAATACAAAAGCAAAAATACAAAAAAAAAAAGAGCAAAGAAAAGCAAAAGCAAAAGCAATAAAATCCCTTTCCCTACCCATTGAAAAGAAAAGAAGGGTTGATGAGCTTGAATCCATGGAATTCTCAATTATTCAAAAACTGTGAGGTAAGCCCCATAACAGGTGGTTTGTGCCCAACCCGCTTGGCCTTGGGTAACTCCTAGCGTGGTGATATGTCTGTCACATTAGCGACCTTCTTTTGTACAGACCTATGTCTGCTTATGGATTAGCTAGCTCTTGATAACCTGACTTACATAGTAGTTTGGTATGGTTATATGCATCTAAATCATGGTTAATGAACACTTATTTGGTTAATTCAAATCACTTGTATCAAATTATCTTGCTCAAAACTGGTAAATGCACAAAGCAATTGCACACACATTTGTATTTGAGAGATTTTGTGTATCATTATGATAAATCAAGATTGGTAATGAACTCACATACGCACATGGGATTCCTTATAAATCTAACTATTGTCTTTAAGATACTTTGAAATATTTTTGCAAATTGTTTGGAATAATTTCATTTTCTTATTTGAAGAACAGTTGTTTAGTATAAAGACAACTACATACATTTTCAAAAAAATCAAAATTTCTTTCAAAACATACACTCAAATCATATATATATTATCGACTTTCGTGATGATGGTATAGTTCCAAAACTTAAATTGGAATTTTATGCCTAGCGCAAGTCCTCATCTTCATATTATCTGTTTATTTTCAAAAATTAAAAAATCAACCATGCAATAAAACTATCAATTTCTTCTTTGGATTTCGCGATGATGGTATAAGTCTATACCTAAATATTCTATGCCTAGCGCAAACCATTGTACTAATTTTATTTCCCATTTATTTAAATTCATCAAAACATGTGACTTAAATCATTATGTTACACAATTATGCTTTAACAACAACGCACATTGTTTCTATTTCATGTCATTATGTCAACTTCAATTTTGCAATGATGGTATAATTCCTAGGGAATTATTCAAAAATTTTATCACACTTAGGAATTTATGCCTAGCAAAAATCATCTTTAATATATTTCATGCATAATATTTTCATGGAAATCTGAAAACAAATCACCATCATCATCATCATTTGCATCATCACAACAAAGTCTTAAGGCAGGTCTCTTAAGCACTCTTTTTCTTTTAACAATATTTCTATACTGGGATTAGCTTGACGACCGAGTGAGCGGTGACTCCATGAAATGGTCTATAATAGCGACAATGTCCTTTGAAATTATTGTTAAAAGTCCCTTTTTTTTATTATTATTATCCCACAAACAACCAATTTGTTTACATCAGATTATTTCATTTAAATTTTAAAAAGCATGACATTCAAACCATAATATTTCCAAATGACATAATTACATGAATCATCAAATCAATCACACCAAAACATTAAAGCATCATACAAACACATAAGACAAGTCATATGATCAAATATAAAAAAATATATATATATATATATCTCAACAATATATGTACATCATATCAAAACTAGATTGGTATGCCACAATCTACATCTTGGCATACTCAATCCTCTCAATCATATATTCGATCTATGCGGTGTGGTAGCCTAGCCTCGAGAACCCCTCGAGCTCTCGGCCTCATCTCCTCCCCCACCCTGAGGTGGACGAGGTGGCCCCATCGTAGTATGTGTGGTACTACGAGTCCTAGTCGTCGATCGGGATGAAGTCCTCGATGACCCAACCTTGATCGGATCCGCAATGCTAGCTGGTAGCTATACCCTCTAGCCCTCTGGCACCAGCTGGAAGTAGATACCCTGATAGAACATGGTCTGAGCAATCGACCGTGCCAGCTCCTGAGTGCTCGCTCCTCCGCTCCATGCTCTGAGGCGTGCAACCTCATCTCTGAGCTGTGTAGCCTCAGCTCGATGGCGTGTAGCCTCATCCTATAAAGTCTGCACCTATGCCTGGAGATGGACAGTCTCCGCCCAGAGAGTAGCCATCTCACTACTCTCTCTTATGTCCACACCCTTGCCCTTATCGGGCGATGGTGGCCTCTCTCTCCATGGAGAAGGGGGTCTATCCTCCCTCCTCTCTCGCTACTATGGCCTCTGCTGAGCCTGTGGCCTCCTCTGCTCTCTCCCATCATGACCCTATGCCACCTCAATGGCTGCCTAGCACCGCCTCCCCATCCGATGCACAACTGCATGAATCGGACCCTGAGCCCTCGTCATCCGAGGAGGGCGGATGCCTGTGTACCAGGCATCATAGCCATCGGCTACCCCAGCGTCATCCCCATCCACTGGCTGGATCGGGGCATCATCTGCATCCTGACTCTAAAAGCGCTGCATATCTAGAGCCCCGCTAACTATAGTGTTATCCCGGATGGTCCGAGAAAACTCGTAGTCTCTGAGAGATGGGATCCCCTGCTGTAGACCGAACTGCCTCAAAACTCGGTCATAGCGATGGAGCTCCACCTCTCCCCTCTCCATCCTTAGCCAATAGGTTTGCCTAACGTGAGCCAGCTCCTGTCCATCCTCGGCCCACCCTGGATGATCTCTCCAAGGCCTCCAGGTGATCTAGTCGGAGACAAGGTCATCAAGTAGTCTTCGGGACATTGGCAGATCTATCCGTCGCTGTGACCCTCTTCGGAGCCACCAATAGAAAGCTCGGGGCCTCTCCCCATCAATCCCTATCAGTGGGAGCCCTACCGGCCTTCGCACCATGATGTGCTCCCAGCACCAAACCTGTAGTAGTGATGTCATGACCAGACATCGGCCGCCCTTGTATACGACCCCATGCAGGATCCTATACAATCGGCATAGTACAAAGCTCCCCCAAGCAAACCTGTACCCATGGTCTCTCATGTCGTAGACCACATCTATCGGTAGCCATGGTACTCTGCATCCACTACGATGGCATAGCAATAGACCACCTACCACCCCAGCCAAAACCTGTGTCAGTCTAGATGCCCCAGGCATCTGGCGTAGTGACTCGATGTTCACTCCACCCTTCTCCAGGGTGAAGCTCGGATCTCCGCATAGTCGCATCATCATGTGGCCCTGATTGGCCATGGGAGTTATTAGCCATCCTTGTATGGGGATCCTCAAAATCCTCCATACATCCTCCAATGTGGGAGTCATCTCCCCTATCGATAACCAAAAACAGGAAGAACCCGGATACCACCTCTCTGCTAGGGCTGTCAATAGCCCCATATCTATAGAAACCTGTGGCATATCTGCCACATGCTGCAAGCCGACTTGAGCCAACTGATCTCGCTCTGCCTGAGATAGAGTGGCCAAGTCATCCCTCAGCCCGTCGTATTTCCATTCTCTGCTCTTTAGTAATCCTCTCTACAACATAAACAACAAAACAATAAAAATCATTAATAAAATAGTGATTAAAAATGCAAGTAACACAAGTTCAATTTGAGCAAATTCATCTCCGATTTTGCAAGCCGAAATCATCCCTTATTTGATGAAATCATCCCCATTTCGTCGATTTCGCCTCTGGACGAAATCGGCGATATCGAGACGATTTCGATGAAATGGAGACGATTTCGTCCCGACGATGTCGACGGCCCAAAAAATGGCCGTGATGCTCAAAAATCATTCAAAATTAATCTAAAAAGCATAGAAAATCAAAATTAAAGCATTCTAAACTAAGTTTAGACTCTTACCCGTAGCCCGTGCTGGACCTCTGTCGATCCGTACCTTTGTCTCGACCATTTTGTTTGCAGAGCTCCAGAAACCAGAAAATGAAAATGAACAGTAAAAATGAATTAGGGTTTTCCCTATTTTTCTTAATTTTATTCAAAAACAATTAAAAACATTTTAAAATTTTGCTTTTTTGCATTTTTACCTCAAACGTTCGATTTGGGTAAAAACACGGAGGGGGCACCATAGTAAGTTGTCGTACGATTCGACCTAGAATCGTCGCCTAAAAATGGGAATAAATTTTTGCTTTCTCGTAAATCGAGAAGAACTCATCTTTAACGCATTTTCCTCAAAAAATTTGCTAAAGAGGGGGCAAAATGTAGCACCCCAAAATTGGCGTAGTAAACCTTAGCAAATAATTAAAATTACTTTAGTAATAATTCAAAATTCAATTTTAACCCCGAACCACCCGTTAACCGCCTGTTAAACAGCTTTCCCCATTTTCCATGCCATTTTTAGGATTTGTTGTGACCGTTGGACGATATCGTCTCCGATCAGACGATATCGCCTCAGATCGGATGATTTCGTCTGGAGCAGAACGTCCAGACGATCTCGTCCCAAACTGATTTGTGCATAATTAGATTATGTTCCAACGGCGTCTCTAATCTGGGCAGAAGCGTGTCTACGCCGTTAGAGACCCTCCCCATTGGAGATCTCCCAAATTGGGATGATCCCCAACCTCCTAACCTCCCTCCTAAGCCTATTTAAACCTTAGGACCCCCCTTGACATTCCCCTGGCTGAATTTTCCTGTAACTTGACCTTTGCGTGCATTAGAATACCCTGGATTACCATCTGCATTTGTGCTTTCCAAGTTTTCTTGCAGGGACCTCATTGATTTTCAGTCGGAGCAAGCTCAGATCATCGCAGACGATCCTGTACAATCTTGGATGATCCCGTCAAAATTCGAGATGATTTCGACTACAGTCTGCATTGGGGGCAATCAGTGCCCAGAGTTTGCACTTTTCCTATACTTTGCTGCTATTTTATTCTGCATTTAGTCAGTTTTATTATTATTTCTTGTTATTCTGCATCTTGGAGTTCACCCATGTAGTTTAATTGCATAATAAAATCATGATTAGCTATTAAAGCATCGTAATTTACTTGCATTTCTATTCGGGATTATCTTATTAACATCCTTATTATTATTTCACATCATTTTCCTTTATCAGTATAGTTGCATTTTCTGTATTTTGTATCTATTTCTCTGTTTGCAGGTCTCTGATGAATTCGTCTGATGAATTCGTCAGATCTCAGATGATCTTGTCTGATTTTAGATGATCCTGTCAAATCAGAGGCGATCTGGACTGCTTCAAAAATTAGAATCTCCATCAGACATCCGGAATCAGGTATGGCTTTTCTCATCTAGCATATTCTCTGTGTTTTATGTTTAATTCTATTTTTTGTATTCATTTAATTTGCATTTTCATAATAGAACAACTTAGATTCATTTGGCCAAACCTAGGATTTGAATGTTTAAAGATAAAATTGAACACATTAAACACATTCCCAACCTAGGCGTGGAGACTGCCACTAAACGTTTCCTGGTGAACCCCACCATCCATCAAAAAATCACCTTAATACACCTCCCCGAGAGGCGGGACCTTCAAAGGGCCTCTCAGTCCGAGGTATTGTCCCATCCTTCCCGCATCCCCCTTTCGGGCGTGGATCCTTTAGCCTGAAGGTAAGGGTGCGGAAAATTTGGAACGATACACTAGTCTTCATGAGTTTTCCTATAATCTCGTGGAAATACTTTAGCCAAAAAAATAACTTAAAATGTTTTTAAAATGAGATCTCCATATCTCCTCTCAATCTCTCTTGTCGCTCTTCCTATCTCCTATCAATCTCCCTTGTGGCTCTGATACCACTGTTAGATTTTGGTGCTAAATATTTAATGAAAATTCCATAAGGTCTAAAATGAGCATGCAATATTAAATATAAGATAATTGCAATATACTAAGCATGTAAAATGCATTATATAATTCTACAAATACTCATAAAATTTTCATTAATTAAATCTCATGAAAATAGTATATTGATATAAAATGGAGATCTCAAACTCTCCATTATTCATACATGCTCTACATTGTATCTACCTTATTCTCTACTACTCCTCTACATTGTGTCTCATCATATGCTCACAAAAAGCTCAATATATAATGGGATGTAACTCTTGACCTTCCACTCTTCTTGTAACTCTTCACCTTCCTATTCTATGAAATCATGTTCACATGGACTATTATGCATATTTACATTATTGAATATTTTGCACATTCTAATAATATTTATGCATTTATTACATTGCATAAAGTAAATACTCACACCCTAGTCTAAGACACACTCCTAATATTAATATGTACCCAAGGTGGTACATTAGCATGTACCAAATAATTTAGTATATTCCAACAAACTCTTTGGTCCTATCAAACATGCCAAAAATGAATATCAAATTATGCATGGTGTATGTTTCTTTATGGGATAAATAATTAAATATATCCCATCATGAATGCTAGAAACATGTTGAGTTACAAAAATATCTAGCTTACAAAAATATCAACTTTCTTAAGTCCATAATATATTTATAATGGAGCTCATGGATCCTATTTATTAGAATAATGCACCCCTAAATTTCCTTGGGTGATAAATTCTCTCTACCTGGTAAAAGTAAAGATTTGGGGCCATATTTAGCAAAATTATGCACCTGCAAATGTTACATGCCTCTAAATACATTTGTAAATTACTTATAAGGCTTCTATAGTACTTTTTAGTACCATTATTTGACAAATTATTGCTTTCCACAAATATTCCTTGAATCCATACATATTATTTTCACCCGTATGATTGTTAATCAACAATTAACTCCATAAGATGAGAAAATTGATCTTGTTTGTTAGCATTTTGGTAGCACTTCACTCAATTTTGATATCACTTGGTTGTCACAAACCAATAATTCCCATCTTGGTAGTGCTTCACTCCTATGATCCAATCACTTCCATCCTACTAATGCTTTTCTCTTATGATACAATTGCTTTTTCTTAAGAAAATTCATCTTGGGGTATTCACTTAATAAAATTTGAGATGTTGGAGTCCTTAATTGATAAATCTAATATATTTTGTGCATCTTCAAAATAGTGCAATTCCTAAGGTAGTAACCTGTTACTACAAGTATATAGATACAAACCATATTATGCAACAAGTACCATAAATTAGAAATTTAGTAGAAACAATCCAAAGTTGCATAAATATCTATTCAAATCAAATTTCTAGAAAATTAAAAGAAGTAATCAAATTCTAGATTTCAAGCAATGTAAATACTTAGCTACTTAGAGAGGGTGAAGTCTCATATGTATGAAAGATATTACTTAAATCCAAATATTTGCAATGATACAAAATCTCACATAGTTCTTATTTATAGGTAAAAGCAACATTAACCCTAACCCTAATGTTTAAGTGCTTACTAACTAAACCTACGACTTAAACTAATAAAGATAACTGACATGGCTATGTTGGAACCATAACATGGCTTACTCCCTTAGAAATATTTGTCTTCAAAATTGGAAAATATTGGAAGTTGCTCTCAAACTCCCATTCAACATATTTTTTGGAAGGTCTTCCATTTGATGAGGAATTCCTAAATCTGATTGGAAAGATGATAAATTTTAGACTATAATATTACTTCAAGTTGAAGAGTGATTTGAACTTATTTATTAAGTATTGTAAGAGGTGTATTTGAGGATTGAACCTCCATTTAATTAATTTAAAAAAAGAATCCTCAATCACCATTCTTCAATATCTTTTCTATACTATGTGATATAACCACCTTAGAGGGATGGGGTTGGATTCCTTTGAGACAAATTACCCTTCCATTCTCCATCCACTTGACATATTTTTGTAGATTAATAGGAACATCACTGAGTTGAGATAGCAATTGTGCTCCCAATATAACATATTATATTAATAGTAACAACACTAAACTGAGATAGCCATTGTGCTCCCAAGATAACATCTAAACTTTTTAGGTTCATGTCAAAGGGATTTCCCACCCAGTTGTAATATTCCATTTGGAAGTAAAATTTAGTCATTTGACCCATACACTGAGCAATTTACCCATTTGAAATGAAAACCTAAAATTTATCTTGATTTGAAGTATAAAAACCCAATGACTTTGCTATCTTACTATCTATAAAGTTGTAGGTGCTACTTGAATCAATTAGCATATTGACGCATTATCCTTTAATAAATTATTGTACATTAATAGTGTGGTGAGCTTGGAGATCCATAACCAGTTGATTAGAGAGAATTATGGTATCATCCTCATATTCTACTTCATCTACTTATGTTGGTTGCTATTGCTATAATGAATCTTCATGTTCCCATATTTTTGTGTTTTTATCTTCCAATTTAAAGTTACAACATTCTTCATAGGTCTAATATTGGGAATGGTGAGAATGATATTTAAAACAAAAAAATACCTAGTAATGCTCGATATCATAGAAATGATGATGAGAATTAAAGTCACTTCTATATAGAGGACCAAAACCTTAGAGTTTTTGTTCTACTAACAAAGTTACACATTGTGCATTATCAAGAGTATAGGAATTAAGCATGTCAACTCCCTTTAAATTTTTATCATTGAGACCGTAGCAAAAGGATGATACCACCACTATTAGACTCAATTGCTAGGTATTATTAAGGAGACTTGTGAACTCAAAGCTATACTCTACTCTTTTAGTTTTCTTTGTTTACATAAGATTTACCACGTATGATGTTGAAGATCCCTTGTCAAAACTTTAGAGAAATTATTCTTTGAATTCAAACAAAAAAATGAGACCACCATGTTGGTAGAGCTACCATAACAACCATTGATAATATTAGGTATCCAAATTAAAATTTGCAAATGTGACATGACCTATTTTAGTAATATGGTGTGGATAGGTAAGGCCTTCCATTTTGTCTATCTATTAATGACAGTCAATACCTTCATAGATAAAATCAAAATTAACCCTAACCCTAATGCTCAAGAGCCAACTAACTAAACTTAGGGGTCCAAGCTAATAAAGATAGCTGATATGGCTATATTTGAACCATAACAAACCAACATTCCCTTTTCATGAATATAATTAAAGTAATCATATAATAGTAATCTCATAATATCATATTAAAGTACCACACTAAACCATGTAATACCTTGTTTTAAATATAGATAGTAATACTTCTTAAAATATAATAGTTTATATTCAAATATAAATAGTAACCACCAAGGATTTATAATATATTCCATTTAATGGTTTCATGTCTATGAATACAATGGCATATTAATAGCATAAAGTCATTATTAGCATATTATAAATTAAAAAATAAATGTATTTTTTTTAATTTCCAATTACAGTACTAAACACAATAGCATCTATTATATTGAGACCAAGAACCATAACTATTTAATATTTTGATAAATGAGTCCCAAATCCAAAACAATACAACAACAAAAAGTGAGAATAAAGGAGAATATGATATATATAATCATATAGCAAGGTTCTTGTAGTACCCTATGCCAATTCCTTACAAACACATATGGTACCCCAATTAAAAAATAGGTAATACCCTAATAAAATCATGGTAGTACATTATTTAAGTATAAATTATACCTATATATGGTTTCCCTCATATTATATTTTACATCCCATTATGTGTTTAGTCTCTATAAAAAAATGATCTACCAATTAAATGGATGCATATTTCTCAATATTCCAATAAGCATATAAGGTACCTTTTTGGATCTCCGCTTCTTTGTTTTTCCTTTGCCTATGGTATTTTTTGGTTTTACCCTATCTCTAATGGCCAACTCCTCTGGTTTTACTTTCGTTATTTTAATGTATATTCTTTTCTGCTCTTTGTAAAATATTTGGGGTTCCTTTCAAAATCCCCTTTTTACCTCTAATGAAAAAGTATGGTACCTTTTTATACAATAGTTATTCCAAAATTAGAATGCATAATATGAAGTAAAATTTAATAGATGGATACCAAATAATACAAATATATTTATTTTCCATAAATGAGACTTGAACTACTTAGCAGGTAAATACCAGAGAACATTATTGTTCCTCCTTCCATAAATAAAGGAAAAATTGCATAAATATTAACTTACTACAAAACCATTAAAAGGAAATAAAAGAATTAAATAAATAAAATGAAACTCTTTTATATATAAATTCAAGGTCATCCAATGCTTGGTACTTTTTAACAATTTTTTAATGTAGATATTCTAGTTTATATGTATGCCAAGTACCCTTATGTCCAAAAACTATCATTTAAGGGTTAAGATGCAATAAGGCATAATGAGAAAGGACAAAGACAAGATAAAATTGAATATCAAGGTCAAAATTGAATATATAATTATTTTGATCTTGATATTCAATTTTGTCTTGTATTTTCCTTTCTCATTATGCTTTATAGTATCTTAACCCTTGAAAGATATTTTTTTGGACATAAGAGTACTTGGCATACATATAAACTAGAATCTCTACATAAAAAAAATGTTATGAAGTGTCAAACATTTGGATGACCTTGAATTTATATATAAAAGAGTTACCATGGAATTGAGTTTGGGAATAAACTAGAATCTCTTCTAATATGTGTTGAAGAAGTTTCATGTGCATATTTAATTACACAATTAGCACAGTAAGGTGTATCATGCATTTGTATTGATTTGTTTAACATATAAAGGTATTGTTATAAGCTTTAAGAAATACCATTACTAATTAATAATATCCTTGAATACCCTACCTATAGTTTGCCTATGTAAGCCATATAAATTTTTCAAAAATAAACCATTCTCTTTTAACTTCATGTGACTACTTTAAATATATGGTTAACAAATTTTTATCAATATTATACTAGAATGATTTTTTCAATGAGTTTACACAGGATTTTGTGAGAGGTCTCAATCCCCTCATACTAAGTGGGATTTGAACCTTGGACCTTCCAAAGAGAGGCCAAAGCCCTTACCACTATAGTAAGCTTACAACTTTAAAAATTTAATGAATTTACATAAGTTTTATGAAGGGTCTCAGTTCCCTCATACTAAGTGGTGTTTGAACCTTCGACCTCTCAAAGAGAGGCCAAAGCCCTTACCACGACAATAAGCTTACAACTAGTAAAAAAATAAGTTTACACAGTTTTTTATGAGGGGTCCCAATTCCCTTGTACCAAGTGGGATTTGAACTTGGGTCTCTGAATGAAAACCCAATAACTTAACCATTGTGGTAAGCTTACAACTCTAATATTATACTAGTACGTAATTATAAGTTTTAAAATTTATTTTATGCTAACTTCAAATGTTAGACATCTATAAAGTGCATCTATCTAATAAAGCATACCATGGCCTAAGCATGATAGATTATTTTACTACCCCCCAATGTACATCCATCTCGTTATAGTAGTATTATATATTAAATCTTAGCTATATGAATGCAAGTCAAGCAACACATGCCATTTCCATTTTTAAACAAGTAATTACTAAATCATGGATGAATCTAATTGAAGTATTGCCATGCAATATAGTAGATAGTAGAAGAAAAGGTTACCCAATCTACTTCTAGAGAAGGACATCTCTTTGATAATCTAAACATATAATCTAAATGATTTAGTAAAAACATGAGATATAAGTAATGTAAAATACATGAATGAAAACATAGTCTAGTGACTATGGCCATATTAGATTGATGTAATCAACATACCAAAATATTAAACAAAATAATTACATCAGACCTTAAATTGATCTATAATGTAATACATAAAAAGGACTAACATGATATATAATGATAGATCCATATATATAATTTGAATAAAAAATGGTGAATGTACATAGTTGATCCTCAAAGATCATGTATAGTTGTCCATTAATTATAGTAGTAAACACAAGTAGAATTCCAATTTCAAGAACAAAAGTGTATTTAAAAATAACCATAATTATCTATACAAATGATATCTTAGCTCCCTTTTATAGTAAAATAAAGTTAAATCTAATCCAAATTCTAGTCAACAAACCCTAACTACAAGTTAAATATAAAAATTAGAAATTCCAAAACATAAATGGCAAATGGATGTCTTTTCAACTAGAGTTGGTAGTAAAAACTATTTTATATACAATTTAAAAATTATGTTCATTTACAAAATTTATTTCCAGGAGGATATGTTGTTTTTCAAGCAATTATTTTCATTCTTTATGTCGATATCCATTCTAAATTATGCCTTAGTGAATCCACACTTCAAATGATTTTTTCTAGTCTTCTTCCTCAAATTATGATTCACCATTCTTGGAGACACTTATGATAATTAATCACTTCCTATATGACATTGAATCACTATCTTTCATAATTATTATTTTCTATGATGACAAATCACTCCCTATATGGCATTGAATCACTATCTTTCATAATTATTCTTTTCTATGATGACAAATCACTCCCTATATGACATCAAATTGTTATTTTCCATACTTAGCTATTTTTTAATGGATCTTTTTGAATTCCTCTATTGAATAACTTTTCTATCAATTAACCAATGAAATAAATTAATTATATTCTAATATTTTTTAAGTAGTTACACAATCTCCTTAAGATAGCTCAATATATATTTTGTTATGTTTTGACCAACTTCGACTAATTTATGCCCAAAACATTATATATATATATATATATATATATATATATATATATATATATATATATATATATATATATATATATATATAGTTTATTCATTTATCAAATGGAGATTTATTTTTATCTCAAATTCTATGAAAATATCCCTACAAGTTCTATTTCACTTCAAAATTGAGTTACTAAAAATGTTACTTGATGATTGATGTATGGGTAAAATATGATCTACTTCCTTGAAATATATAACCCTATTCAACTACATGTTTTGAGGGCTAAATCATGATATTTTGGATACAAATTCATTCTATATATTATTTTTCATGTTAATAATAAAACCCTCTAAATTTAAAGTTAAAATAATCCTTTATAATGGATTCATTCCTTCTCAAATTTTCCTTGTCAAACTTGCCCTAGAGGGATTTGGTTGGGATGATGTCATGTTCACATAATCAACCAATGATTCACTATTTACCCTCGTTACCCAAATTTTTAACCAACTGGGATGAGATAATGGTGATATCATAAAACAATTATTCTACTTTCTTAGACAATTTTTGGTGATAATTTGCTATGAAGTTAACCAATCATCACTTCCCTAACTTAGTCAATTTTTAAAGAATTCCTTAATTTTCCTTTTCTAAAACCTATCGTCCTAGCTCTATTTTGACCCATCTTGACCTATATGTCTAACATGTCTAAATATTAATTAGTACTACTCATAGTAATTGGTTTTTAATTAAATTTAATAAATAATATACAACTTATGTTATTAAGTATTATTATATAATCCAAGAAATAATGTTGTCTTTTATATTATAATTTCATCAAATCATGAATTTCAATTTAATACTTCCTTTATAAGGATATGGCTCTTATTCACAAGACATGATTAGTTATAGGATATAAATATGAGGATATTTTTATATATTCTAGAACATGATACTATTTAGGTAGAAAATATATAGATCTAAGCATAAAATTTAGGTTTAAATGCATCTAACTACACACTACATTGATAGTAATATGGTTTAACCTTTTATATTGTGCTAAAATTTTATGTGACAATCTAGAAGCATTTAATTGTGAAATACTAGAAACATTACTGTGAAGCTAAAAGTGTGACACTAAATAACAGCAAAAAGTAAACAGATCCGATAAGACAAATGTAATTGCACAAGAAATATTATTATTAAATAACGGGGGGAGCTGAAAAACTCCTTTGTACAATTAATTTTGCCTTGACAGAAATGTTGTGATACAATGAATATAGATTGCTAGGGTTCTCTGAAACCCTAGCTACAATAGAAAAAGTGTCTTCAACGTGCTTCGCTCCCAACATAATGAGTGGGCTTCAGGTATCCGTGTGTTTGGGCCACTCCAGCTTCAACAGTCGTTCAATGCTTTTGATGTATTATCAAATCCTACACACAAATAAACAAGGGAAATTAGTAATAACAAATGAGGGCTCCACAGTGTGAGCCCTCAGAAATCACCACTTACAAAACCCTAGTTATGGCAATGAAATGTGAACATAATGAGATAATATGAAATATAACAACCAATAAGTGATTTACCTTGTTGTTTATTGATGTTTTGTTGCAGATTCATTGGTGTGATGCCCTAGAAGTAGTAGCAGATGTGGTACAATAGGTCCATGGGGTGTTTGATGATGATGGTAGGCTCTGGCGGGCACTTGGCAAGCTCTAGTGTGAGCTTCGTAGGCTCTGGTGCACACCTATGGGATATGGCAGGCTCTAGCGAGCACCTGGCAAGCTTCTACAGTGAGCTTCATAGGCTCTAGTGTGCACCTACTAAATGGTAGGCTCTGGTGAGCGCCTGGAAAGCTTCTATAGTGAGCTTCGCAAGCTCGGGAGGGTGCCTACGGGTAAGGGTGGATCTGCAGAAGTAGATCATGGGGGATGTGATGAATGTGACGGATGGGCAAAAGTGGCGATGACGGCAATGGAGGAGGGTGAGGTGGAAAGGATGGATATGGGGGATGGCTAGAATGATGGAGGTCCTATGATCAGCTAGGGTTTGGGGATCTTTAGAGTTCTGCAACCTTCAGCTTCATCGGGATCTCTCAAGGGCACAACTGTTTTAGGGTTTTGAACATTCCAGGGCATTCCAAGGTTTGGGCATTTGCAAATGCCCTTATTTATAATCCAACCTAGGGTTTTCTTAGGGTTTTAGCCTTACACTTTTGATCGTGTGGCTAAGATTAAATTAGATCCTAAGGTTGAGATTACTTTTAGATGTGGCATGGATTAATGAAGATGGACGGTGGGGATTAGATTGGATCGGACGGTTGTGGTTAATTGAGTTTATAAATATATATTTTATAATAAATATATTATAATATAATATAAAATATTATATTAAATATAAAATAATATTAAAATAATCCCAATTAGGTTAGGAAATGGTGGGAAAATGGCTAAAGTGAAATGGATGGTGGGAAAGGTGGAATTGGGCCAAATAATTGGTGGGAAAGGTGTATGGTGGACAAGTGGGTGGTGGAATGGTTAGGATGGAGGATTAGTGGCTGCAATTTGGTGTCTACAGATGCCTATTTTGTACCATGTTGCGTGAAACACAATATGGTGCAAAAATACGAGACACCTACTTGGGCTATGGGCGCAGAAGTAGCTTCTCTCTATTGTTGGATTTGAGCACTGATGTTGAAGACCAAAGAATAAAGAATTTTTGGAATTTTGTGTAGCTTACCCCCTCAATTGGCGAATGAGTTACGAATGTATCTCACAAGCCAATTGAAAATTTTGTGCAAATAATGAATGATGTGGTGGATTTGTGCAATTGATGAATGAATGGTGTGAAATGCAATGTGATTGTGGATGATATGAATGATGTAAAATGTGATACCATTTTTGCCCCAACGGTTGAGAGGGGGATTTGTCCAGTGTAGATGTCATGATCATGTGAGATGTATCCCGTCATGGGAGAATCATAATCTAATGTGGTTGCCCCATATTTGGGGTGATTCGATGCTGTTGAATAAAATGCCCTATAGGCGTCATTGAGTATGCAAGGTATGAAAGATGCATGATGACTAAGTCAACATAGGGGTTGGGTATTGACTGTGGAAATTTCTTTGCCAATTCCATGATGGAACCAATCAAGCTTATCGGGTGTCCTGTATTATGACTATTGTCAAGTGAATGAGTGATTGTGATTATGATTATCCATGTTTTCATGCCCCATGGAAGAGGACATCAATGACTGCTTTTGAGCAAATTGTTCTTGGCAAGGTTGCACTCAAAATGTGAGGTGCCAAATATGATTGTGATCTTTGATGAGGTGATAATAATGATGATCATGGTCAAGTGTCCTTATGGTAGATTATTCATCTTACCGAATTACATGGATGCAAATCATTGCAATCACCAAGTTGATAGAATAGACCTACTAGATACGAGGTTCGCTTGAATGAACTGGACAAATTGTGGATGAAATGATTGATGTATTTGATGGGTGGTGACATGAAGACATGGTGATGAGAAATGTGTTGATGGATGCAATGTATGTGGATTCAATGATTGATTCTATTTTTGCCCCAACAGATGAAGGGATTTTTGCCATTTGGAAATGTGATGAAATGTATCTATTTTTGCCCTAACAGATGAAGGGGTTTTTGATTAATGTATCTATTTTTGCCCTAACAGATGAAGGGGATTTTGAAATGTGAGCATGTGATGAATGTATCTATTTTTGCCCTAACAGATGAAGGGGTTTTTGAAATGAAATGATTTGTGTCTGTTCATTGCCCTTAGCAGATAAAGGGATTTTTGATGATGAAAAATGATTGTGTTTGTTCGTTGCCCTTAATAGATAAAAGGGATTTTTGATGATGTAAACTAAAATGATTGTGTCTGTTCTTTGCCCTTAATAGATAAAAGGATTTTTGATGATGAACAATAAAATGATTGTGTCTGTTCATTGCCCTTAATAGATAAAGGGGTTTTTGATGATGTAAGTGTCCTTATGGTGATCTATCCATCCTACCAGATTGCATGGATAACCAGTCACTGCAACCACCAGGTTTCTAGGATAAACCACTAAATACAAGGTTCACTTGTGAATGTTGCCTAATGATAAATGAATAGATGATGTTAAATGTAAGTGTGATCCATTTTTGTCCCAACAGATGAAGGAGTTTTTGAAATGTGGGAATTTGATGAATGTATCTATTTTTGCCCTAATAGATAAAGGGTTTTGTGATGATGAAAGTGTCCTTATGGTGATCTATCCATCCTACCAGATTGCATGGATAACCAGTCACTACAACCACCAAGTTAAGTAGGATAAATCACTAGATACAAGGTTCATTTATGAATGTTGCATAATGATAAATGAATAGATGATGTTAAATGTAAGTGTGATCTATTTTTGTCCCAATAGATGAAGGGATTTTTGTAATTTGTAATATGTGATGAGTGTATATTTTTTTGCCCTAATAGATGAAGAGTTATTTCCTAGTAGGGTTTTGATGAGGAAAATAAGATGATTCTATATTTTTTGCCCTTAATAGATAAAGGGTTTTTTGATGATGTAAGTGTCCTTATGGTAATCTATCCATCCTACCGGATTTCATGGATCAAAAATCGCTGCAACCCCTAGGTTTACTAGGATAAACCACTAAATACAAGGTTCACTTATGAATGTTGATAATGATAAATTGAATAATGTTAAATGTAATTGATATTTTTTCCCAACAGATGAAGGAGTTTTTGATGGATGTATCTATTTTTGCCCTAACATATGAAGGGGTTTGTGATGATGTAAGTGTCCTTATGGTAATCTACCCATCCTACCAGATTGCATGGATAACCAGTCGTTGCATCCGCCAGGTTAAGTAGGATAAATCACTAGATACAAGGTTCATTTGTGAATGTTGCATAATGATAAATGAATGAATGATGAGTTATGATTTTATCCATGTTTCTAGCCCCACGAACAAGGACATTATGATTTTGGAATGAAAATATTGATAAAAAATGTTGAATGAATCTCCATGTTTTTGGTCGACGGGTAAGGCGAGAAAGCTCCGTGTTTTTAGCCGATGGGTAAGGCTAGGTAAATGTGAAGATGTAATTGACTTGTTGATGATGTGATGTGATTGAATGATTGAATTGTTTATTGAATTGGTGGAGCAAGTGTGGAACCTTGAGAACCCTCCATTTGTGATCATGTTTGTTTGATTGGGGGAAAGGTGTGAAACCTTGAGCACCCCCAAGTTGTGTTGATGTTTGTTTGATTGGGGGAAAGGTGTGAAACCTTGAGCACCCCCAAGTTGTGATGATGTTTTATTAGGGGAAAGGTGTGAAACCTTGAACACCCCCAAGTTGTGTTGATGCTTGATTAGGGGAAAGGTGTGAAACCTTGAGCACCCTCTAGTTGTGATGATGTTTGTTTGATTGGGGGAAAGGTGTGAAACCTTGAGCACCCCCTAGTTGTGATGATGTTTGTTTGATTGGGGGAAAGGTGTGAAACCTTGAGCACCCCCTAGTTGTGATGATGTTTGATTAGGGGAAAGGTGTGAAACCTTGAGCACCCCCAATTGTGATGATGTTTGAACTTTCTAGTGTTCTTTGCATATGCGAGTTTAATATATATACATACATGGATTTTACTTTTGCATTGTATTTTTGTGTGAATGCAATGCCTATCTTATGAATGTTTTATGCATGTTTTATGAAAATGTTTTGACGGAATGCTTAATGGGTAATTAATGCAAGCTAATAATGATGTATATGCATAATGTTTATATGGATGATTCATGCAAGCTATATGATGTGCTATGGATGATTAATGCAAGTAAATGTATAATGAATCTAAACTATATGAGAGGAATGCATGGTGTTCGAATGATCTTTTATAGTTCAGAAATTTTAATGGCCATTTTTTTTTGGTGTCCATTGTTTATCAGTTGGGGGTACCCATTGCAGTGGCTTTATGCAACTTTAACTTGTAATGAAGGCATGGATGTTGACATGGAAGAAGATATGGATGAATACATGGATGTTGATATGGAAGAAGACATGGATGTTGATATGGAAGACTGAAAGGTTTTCAAAGACTCAAACATACTAGTGTCACCAACCAAACTCACTAGGTTGTCTAACTTTCTTTAGGACCAAATGTGTGTGCGAGTGAGGTTCAATTACCAAGTTTTGAGCATGACAATGACCCTATCCAATCAAGTACCAATGTGTGTGCATGTGAAGTTCATTAACCTATTATGAGTGGATTTAGACATGACCTATTATGGAGATGACCTGAGGCTAGCCTGTCCTTATGTGCGTTCAGAGGTCTCCCTTTTTGGAGGAGAGACATGTCACCTCGCATGAGCTTACTCCACTGCCAATCAAGCATCTATAGCCCCGATGGAGATTCACTCCATAGTCCTATGGGATTGATCTTTTAGGCCTTGGGGATGACTACCCATCCTTGTTAGGGGCGTGTAGTACGAATCCTTACGACTTTAGGGATCAAGGGTGTTTGGGATTTTATTTGTTAATTTTGTATAGAGCTTTGGGGAATCGGATTCTCAACCGAGGTGTGATGAGAATTTTGACCCTATCCTTACTACTCTATGTTTTTACGTTTATGTTTGGAGCAATGTTGGTAGTGGTGAAAACCACTATTTTTGGACTATGTTGCGTAATGGGACAAGCGAGGGATATCTCCTTTTTGCCTCGAGGTACTACCCAAGGATGGTACTAGCCCCCCTATCTCATAATGTTTTTAAGATGTGATGTAATGTGAATGGTTCAAGACTGTTTCGTGATCGATTGGCCATGCTCAAGACTTTCTTAGTGTATAAATTGTGTTTTTGGTCCTAAAGAAAATCAGACATTCATTTGGATGTTGCTTGCTACACTAGTAATGGCTGAGTGATTGAAAATCTAGGCCTTATGATTTTTGACATGGGATGTGGTTTGACATATGGATTTTGCGAGGGTTGCATGATTTCTTCAAACTAGGTACCCCCAATTGTTATAACTTGACTTTTTGTTTATGACCATATCATCATTACTATGCTAGATCATTGAACATGGGATGGGATGAATGCACATGTATATGCCTAATGCAATGGAGTATTTATATGCAAATGGAAAGTGTACAATGCCATGGAATATGTATGATTTAATGTATGCGAATGAAGCAATGCATGAATGCAAAAATGAAAATGTATGTCAAATGCCTAAGTGGAAATGCAAATGGAATGTATGCAATGTGGGCATGCCTATGTGAATGATTTGTTTTTTTTTTTGTAAAAAAGCCATGTATATATACGTATTTAGTAATCACAGTAAGCATGGAACGCTTTCAAGTGTATGATGTTCATTGGCGTAGGTGTTTCTACTCCCCCTAGCCTGGGAAGCTTATGACCAAAGGGCTTAAGTGCCTTTGGAGCTTTTTGAAAATTGAATGTGACCAAAGGGGTTAAGACCTTTGGGGCTTTTTGAAATTGAATGTGACCAAAGGGGTTAAGACCTTTGGGGCTTTTTGAAATTGAATGTGACCAAAGGGGTTAAGACCTTTGGGGCTTTTTGAAATTGAATGTGACCAAAGGGGTTAAGACCTTTGGGGCTTTTTGAAAATTGAATGTGACCAAAGGGGTTAAGACCTTTGGGGATTTTTGAAATTGAATGTGACCAAAGGGGTTAAGACCTTTGGGGCTTTTTGAAAATTGATATGTGACCAAAGGGCTTAAGTGCCTTTGGGGCTTTTTGAAAATTGAATGTGACCAAAGGGGTTAAGACCTTTGGGGCTTTTTGAAAATTGAATGTGACCAAAGGGGTTAAGACCTTTGGGGCTTTTTGAAATTGAATGTGACCAAAGGGGTTAAGACCTTTGGGGATTTTTGAAAATTGAATGTGACCAAAGGGGTTAAGACCTTTGGGGCTTTTTGAAATTTGAATGTGACCAAAGGGGTTAAGACCTTTGGGGCTTTTTGAAATTGAATGTGCAAAGGTTAAGACCTTTGGGGTTCTTTGAAATTGAATGTGACCAAAGGGCTTAAGTGCCTTTGGGGCTTTTTGAAATTGATATGTGACCAAAGGGCTTAAGTGCCTTTGGGGCTTTTTGAAATTGAATGTGACCAAAGGGGTTAAGACCTTTGGGGATTTTTGAAAATTGAATGTGACCAAAGGGGTTAAGACCTTTGGGGCTTTTTGAAATTGAATGTGACCAAAGGGGTTAAGACCTTTGGGGATTTTTGAAATTGAATGTGACCAAAGGGGTTAAGACCTTTGGGGCTTTTTGAAATTGATATGTGACCAAAGGTTAAGCCTTTGGAGCTTTTTGATTGAATGTGACCAAAGGATTAAGCCTTGGGTTTTTAAATTGAATGTGACCAAAGGGGTTAAGACCTTTGGGGCTTTTTGAAATTGAATGTGACCAAAGGGATTAAGACCTTTGGGGATTTTTGAAATTTGAATGTGACCAAAGGGGTTAAGACCTTTGGGGCTTTTTGAAATTGAATGTGACCAAAGGGTATTGCGGTTTTGAAATTTGAAAGTTAGATTGGGGGCGAAGTTGATGGGTTGGGTTTGAAATTTTATGAATGGATTAATGAATGGATGAGATTGAATGTGTTGTTGGAGGTGTGATGAATTGGGGGTCATGGAATGAATTTGATGATGATGGGGTTGGTGAGGAAATTATTGTGAATGAAGAAAAGGATATGATGTATGAGGACTATGGATGGGTGGACTCATAGGAATGGAATGGGTTGATGGAGGTATGGTGCAAGTTGCATTTGATGTGATAACTTGGGGGTTAGGAACTTGTGAGGCAACATTGACATGCTCCTCATACAATGGGTTGGAATAGGTGGATGTGGAGTAAGTGTTTGGAACACTTGGGATTTGTTGTGATTGGCTCGTGGAAGAAGGCATACCATATTCATAAC
Organism: Wollemia nobilis; assembly: GCA_028583015.1. Classification (NCBI taxonomy): domain Eukaryota; kingdom Viridiplantae; phylum Streptophyta; class Pinopsida; order Araucariales; family Araucariaceae; genus Wollemia; species Wollemia nobilis. Next base: position 7,541,739 of record JAQPPZ010000040.1, read on the forward strand.
CCAAATTATGATATCCTTGGGTAAGGTAGGAGGTAGCCAATTTGGGTTCTTCAAAACCCTCTTGGCTAAGGGGCTCTAAGACATAGTTAGAAGACTTGTAGATGGCCTTCACTTTATCCATGTCTATGTAGGTGGTGGGTGTCTCCACATTGTGTGGAAGGGTTCCTACTTGAGGTAGGGATGGATGTGATGATCCAAAAAAGTAGTCTGAACCATATTGGATGGGGCTACCGAAGTAGCGGGAGCATGGGAAATGTTTTCCATTAAACTACTTTGATTTATTATTTTCTTTTGATGTCTTGTTAGTACCATAAAGTAATTAAACCAAAGATTCAAAGTTTAATCTAAATCACACAAATTAACAACTTTTCCAAAATTTAAAGTAAAGAAAACAATCAATCCTAGGTTTCACCATGTGTGGCTTACCTTGTTCATTAATTATTTTCTTTCATTAATGTGAAGTTCCTTTTAGAATTGTTGGCTTGTGTGTTTTGATGTAACTTAATCTTGTTTAAAGAAAACAAAGGTAAAAACTATGGTTGGCCGGGGCAATGAGATTCTTGTTGGTAATGACCTCCAACAAGTTTGCTCGGGGGTAGTCCTATGGTTTCTAGGGTAGATATTGGTGGATGGAAATCATGACCACCATCACCAAATCTCAAGCAATGGCTGGTGATGAAATCCAACCACTACTATTAAAAATGTGAATCGTGCAAGTGTGTGTGATTAATTGTATTAGATATCTTGTTCTCTATGGTGTGCAAACAATATTAAAGATCACTAACTTTACTAATCTAAATTAGAAGCCAACACAAAGACGCAAATTTCACCTAAAGAGCATAGAGTACACCCTTAAAATCCCCTACCTACAAGTGATTAAAATCACAAGAGCAACCGGAGGGTTCGTCCACCTCTCTGCCAAAGGGGCCAGCCTAGGGCAGGATTACTTTATGCGTCAAGATGTTGTTCCTATTTAGATATGTAAAATTAAAGTGATCTTTAACCCTAAAATGCAAAATCTAGGATGCATTTCTGTTTCATATGCACTCAAAAATGCAAACAATCACCTAGATCTACAACTTTTAGGACAAGAAATGCATTCAATATAATGAAACACACACAAACCCTAAATGTAACTTGTTGTAAATTCTTTCCTAGATTACTTAATTTTAAGCCTAGAAACAACAAAAAATAGCAGTAGAAAATAGAATACATAAATCATTAAATGGAGAACTAGGGTTATGAAACTCACTTGGAAGCCTTAGCTCTGCTCCAAATTAATGCCAGGCATAGTTGGGCACCTATGTAGGCATAGTAGAGCACCTACTAGGTGCACAAGGATGCCTACGTAGCATGGAAGAGCACCTGCGTGATCTCTAGAACTGCTACAGAATGCTTCAAAAACCCTAGCGATGAATGTGGTGACTTTTACATTTTTTGAAAATCCTACAACAAACAACAATAAAATTAAATTAGCAAGGTAGATCTATCAAATAATGAAACCCTTGTGGGGTCCCACCATGATCACCATTTGTGAAGCTAAAAGCATGACACTAAATAACAGCAAAAAGTAAACAGATCCGATAAGACAAATGTAATTGCACAAGAAATATTATTATTAAATAACGGGGGGGAGCTGAAAAACTCCTTTGTACAATTAATTCTACCTTGACATAAATGTTGTGATACAATGAATACATATTGCTAGGGTTCTTTGAAACCCTAGCTATAATATAAAAAGTGTCTTCAACATGCTTCACTCCCAACATAATGAGTGGGCTTCAAGTATCCATGTGTTCGGGCCACTCCAACTTCAACAACCATTCAATGCTTTTGATGTATTATCAAATCCTGCACACAAATAAACAAGGGAAATTAGTAATAACAAATGAGGGCTCCATAGTGTGAGCCCTCAGAAATCACCACTTACAAAACCCTAGTTATGGCAATGAAATGTGAATAGAATGAGATAATATGAAATATAAAAACCAATAAGTGATTTACCTTGCCATTTGTTGATATTTTGTTGTAGATTCGTTGGTGTGATGCCCTAGAAATAGTAGTATATGTGTCACAGTAGATCCTTGGGGTGTTTGATGATGATGGCATGCTTTGGCGGGCACTTAGCAAGCTCTGGTGTGAGCTTCGCAGGCTCTGGTGCGCAGCTACGAGATATGGCAGGCTCTAGCGAGTGTTTGGAAAGCTTCTACAATGAGATTCATAGGATCTGGTGTGCACCTACAAAATGGTAGGCTCTGGTGATCACCTAGAAAGCTTTTGTAGTGAGCTTCATAGGCTCAGGAGGGCACCTATGGGTAAGGGTGGATCTACAGAAGTAGATCATGGGGGATGCGACGGATGGGCGGAAGTGGTGGCAATGGTAATGGAGGAGGGTGAGGTGGAAAGGATGGATATGGGGGATGGCTGGAATGATGGAGGTCCTATGATCAGCTAGGGTTTGGGGATCTTCAGAGTTCTACAACCTTCAGCTTCATCAGGATCTCTCAAGGGCACAATTGTTTCAGGGTTTTGAACATTCCAGGGCATTCAAGAGTTTAAGCATTTATAAATGCCCTTATTTATAATCCAACCTAGGCTTTTCTTAGGGTTTTAGCCTTACACTTTTGATCATGTGGCTAAGATTAAATCAGATCCTAATGTTGATATTACTTTTTGAATGTGGCATGGATTAATGAATATGGATGGTGGAGATTAGAATGTATCGGATGGTTGTGGTTAATTGAGTTTATAAATATATATTTTATAATAAATATATTATAATATAATATAAAATATTATATTAAATATTAAATATTAAATAATATAAAATAATATTAAAATAATCCCAATTAGGCTAGGAAATGGCAGGAAAGGGCTAAAATGGTGGAATGGATGGCGAGAAAGGTGTATTTGGGCCAAATAATTGGTGGGAAGGGTGTATGGTGGACAAGTGGGTGGTGGAATGGTTAGGATGGAGGATTAGTGGTTGTAATTTGGTGTCTACAATTACTATTTGTATTTTATTCTCATTGACCAACAAAAAAATTATAATTACCATAAAATATTATAAATATTTTGAAGTGAATGTGGTTAAGGAGCAAGCTCGCCTTTATAATTCTTATTATAAATATTTGGAGAAATTAAAAAAACTAAAGGATTCCCATGAGTAAAATCTAAGTAGAAAGGAACAAAAGTAATTTATGCAGTCCCTAAATATAAGTAAGAATTCCATATTTGGAAATAAGGATTTCCTAGTTGTGGATTAAGGGACAATGAAAGCTACAGTAATCTCTATCCAAAGAGTATACATTTCACTAGAAGTGGTTATCAGGAAGATATGATAGAGTATGATCACATGGTTCTTAAAAGAATTGTGTAATATGTAGGTTGAAAGGATAGTATCTATATTATTAGGATATTTAAAAGTGCTTTAAATGGAAGTGGGAATTGAATTCTCATTATTCCACGACTTCCCATTTAAAAAAATATTTTTCTCATTGTTTTCTCTAGTTTTGGATTCAAGGATAATTTAATGGGCAATAACCCATGGTTTTTGGGATAGATGGATTGTATTTAAAATAATCAAGTAATATGTCTACGATGTGTGGAAAATCTATTAGGAGGATTTCAATTTAGGTTATAATTATTAAAATTCTATATTAGCTGATATTAAGAAGAAGGTTTTGTAAGTTATTGTTGTAATCTAGAAGGGCGCAACTAATAAGAAAAAATATAATATTGTGTATATTAAGGTATGTGTTGCCATAAATGTTTCAATTATAGTTTCTCTTCATGATAAATGTTGGAAGGACCTCAATTTATATATTTCAAATAAAATAATGATTCATAATTATGATTTATGGATTATTGTAAGCTTTAAAAAAATTCTCTATCCTTCAAAATAGAAGGGTGGAATCCTTGCATGGTCTAAACCAATGAATGATTTTCCTTCATCATTTCAAATATCCTTTGGGATATTTTTCCTTCAAGTTTTTAGTATACATGGGATAATAAATGTATTGGATAAACACAAATAGCAAAAGTACTAGACAGTTTTTTATTAACTAATATATGGTTGCAAAAGGATTATACAATCTCTTTAGACATGTTACACAAACAAACATTAATTCATAAGTTATTTTATTGAGATATTATCTATTTAGTAATGTTCATATAAATCCATTATATTTTTAGTCTATGAGGTTCCAAGATCCTAATTTGTTCCAAATGTTTATGTAATGGTGGGATGAAGCAAGGTGTTAAGGGTTATTCATGTGCACACATGTGTGTACGCACACACACACACACGACAAATATATATATATATATATATATATATATATATATATATATATATATATATATTTCAAAATATAAATTGCATAAAGAGGCAATGAATATTGGGAGTACCAATTGTTTTTTGTAGCAAATATAAAACAATGGAGGAAATTGAATTCAAGGCTAGTAACTTTTAAGAGATAGTAGAAATAAATGTAATGGATCAAGATACGTATTTGTAAGAAAAAAAATGCTTTCTATGATCATGATATATTAGAAAAGGAGTGATACTAGGCTAAAAAATCTAAGGAGCAATAACTTTTGAAAGGTATGAAAAACTTAATGTTTCATGCTACTACCAAAATAATTGTCTTCTCATCAAATTAAAAAAAAATCAACTTCATATAGAATAATTATTGAGGAAGAATATATTAAGAAGGAATTAATTATTTCATATATATTCTATTAGGAGTTGGGAAAGATGAGGAGGTTCTAGTAAGATTTTATTAAATATTTCATCAATTGTAATAGACATGCAAAATGGAAACTTGATGCAAAATAGCTTTATGGAGAAGATATAAGATCCACTTTTCACTTTCCACCCTAATAAAGGACCTAGCATTGATGGATTTCTTATAATTTTCTTCCAAAAAAAAAATATTTGATGAGGAGCAATAGGTTATTTTAGTTTAAGAAACTAAGAAAAATAAGACTATAATAAGTGATATCAATTCCGCCATTGCACTAATTACCAAGAATAATGACAAAAATTTTGATAAATTCAATCCAATAAGATGTTTTAGTATACTTTATAATATAAATTCACAATTTATGGAAAATAGATTGAAAAATATTTTACATTGTGATTTGTTTTATTAGGGTGGACGAAGGGATTTTGAAAGGTTCCCTAAACCTTATAACAAAATTTTACAAGAAGATAAGCCCAAACACTTCTAAGAGAAACACATACATTATAAACAGGCATTCTTCCATGCCATAAAAACATAAAAAACTTAGAAAAACAACAAGCATCAAATAAAATCTATCACCTATTGAACACAACAAAAACCTACTACAATTTGAAGCAACAAAGAAATAAACTTCCATTTTATGTCTTGAGTTTTGATCCCACTATCTGCACACCTGATTGAGCTTTGTGATAACATGCTTTGCACCAGTCCCAGTAACCTGTTATCATCAAAAAAGTAAAGACGAGTTCCCCATAATCAAATTCAACCAATAGCTGGATAGGGGTTGTTCTCCCAAGCCACCATAGGAATTACTACCAAGTCATTCTAGACACCACCATAAGCATCCAATATCAATTTCATGGTAACTTTATTCTAGATAAATTCTATTAGACAATGAACCTTGAAGTCTTGGTAATTTGTTTCCATATACTCAAAGTCTCTGACCCATAGGAGATAGTCCCAATGTAGAACATCTAGTAAAATACCATTAGTGAAACACGTGGGCTTCATATCGGCCAAATGATGCAGGAGCATCCGGAGGCGAAGAAGCAATCTTGCATCACCCAAAAATGTTTTTTTTCTCTAAGTGCCAAAACTGTCGCGATATCGCGACGCTTTTTGATGAAAAGGGCCGAGGTGCGAAACTGTCGCGAAATCGTGACATTTTTGAAGCAAAGCCGCTCGAGCGCCAAATGGTCGTGAAATCGCGACGTTTCGAAGCAAAGCAGCCTTGACGCGAAATGGTCACGAAATCATGACATTTTTGAAGCAACACGGTCTGGACGCAAAATGGTCACGAAATCGTGACATTTTCGGGGCGGAGAGGCCAAGGCGCCAAATGGTCGCGAAATCATGACAGTTTCGGGGAAGAGCAGCTTGGGCGCCAATTGGTCGCGAAATCACGACAACTCCGAGGCAAAGCCACTTGAGTGCCAAATGGTCACGAAATCGTGACACCTTCGAAGGCAAAGCTCAAAGACGTCGCGAAATCGTGACACTTCCGGGGGACAAGACTTGAAAGCACAAAGACATCTTCGGAGGAAAAGTTCTAAGGCACCAAAATGGTCACGAAATCGTGACACCTTCGAAGGCAAAGCTCTGAGGCTCAAAGACGTCACGAAATCGTGACACTTTCGGAGGCAAGGTTCTAAAACGCAAAGTGGTCACGAAATCGCGACGCTTTCGGTGCGAAGGCTCAACAGCGCAAAGTGGTCACGAAATCGCGACACTTCCGGGCCGAAGACTCAAGGGCGTGAAATGGTCATGAAATCGTGACACTTCCGGAGTAAGGGCTTAAAGGCGCAAGGTGGTCGCGAAATCGTGACACCTTCGGAGGAAAGGTGACAGGGTGCCAAATGGTCGCGAAATCGCGACGCTTTGGGGGCAAAGGCACCGAGAGGTAGAATGGTCACGATATCGCGACCGAAAAGGAGAAAGGGCGCAAAAAGGCAAACACGTCGCGATATCGCGACAGAGCGCTCGCGACGCTTGACCAGCCGATGATTGCAGAAGACCATTGCATGGGACACATGGCATCAATTTATAGGTGGTCCTAGAATGTGCAGCGGTTACTGGGGCTCTGGCAAAAGGACACGTGGCAACGAACTACAAGCGGCTGTGGCGCATCCCTTTGAATGATGATTTGGCGGAAGGATTGACAGGAGGCCGTAGCGCACTCCACCACCCCAGACCATGATAATACGGGGCACCTGGCAGCATCTTGCAGGTGGCAGCAGAACATTCATGCGGGTGGTTAGAGGGAAGCCCGCACTTAGTGTAATGATGTGGAAAGAAGTTGGGGCCGAGGATAAAAAGGCCGCGCATGCATTGTATTCGGGGCTTGGCCATTTTGGAATGGAACAGTTGTATTTCTGAAATTAAAGACCTCTGTTAATGAAATTGGTGGGAATTTGTCTGTGTGTTACTTAGCCTTGCGTCAAGTGGTATCAGAGCCAGCGGGTTCTGAGTGCGCAAACCGATCGTCGATAGTGAGGCAGTTTGCGCTAGGATTGTGGTTGTGGGTGCAAGGAAGCGAACAGGATGCCTCCGCATAGAGACCATGGTGGTATGAGGAACAGATGAGCAAGAAGGGAGGAGGTCGATTTGAGAGCCCTGCAGAGGCAAGTTGAAGCCCTGCAAGAGGAAATTAGAAGAGGAGTCGAGCCAAGAAGGGAGGAACCCAGCGAAGATGAAGTGTGGGAAGAAGAGGTTCCATCCGATGAGGAAGAAGCCTTGGATCCAGCAGAGGCTAGGCTGTATAGGGCCATCTCCCAGATCGGGAAGAAGCCAAAATTTGACGTCTCTACTTACTCTGGGAACCTCAACCCTGAGGAGTTGATAGACTGGATCAACGACATGGAGGAGTATTTTGAGTACGAAGAGATCTCAGATCCAAATCGGATCAGGTTCACAAAAACCAAGCTGAAGGGACATGCTAGCATCTGGTGGAAAGGAGTGCAGCTGGAAAGGAACAGGAGGGGAAAGGAAAGGATCACCAGGTGGGATAGGATGGTAGAGAAATTAAAGAGGCAGTTCATCCCTGCAGATTATGAGTTGGATTTGTTAAGAAAGATGCAGAGTCTTCGACAGGCTAGTAAGTCTGTCAAGGAATATACGGAAGAGTTCTATCAAATCTCAATCAGAACCGGCCATTCGGAGGCGAATAAGGAGAAGGTCGCACGTTACATCAATGGATTGCGAACCAGCATTCAAGAAGAGTCGGGGCTGGTTAGAATGAGCACGGTGGAGGATGCATATCAGTTTGCATTAAAAGTGGAGGAGAAACTGAATAGGAGGTTTGATGGTAAGCAGAGAGGGAAGGACAGGGGTGGAAGAGGCAGTGGTGGAAGGTACAGAGATGTGGGGAAAACTGGTGAAGCTAGCAGTAGCCAGAAATAGAAAGAAGGGAAGGAGGAGGATGACCAATGCCCACGCAATCAGAACAACAACTACCCGAGAGGAAGAGGTAGGCCTGGGCGAGGGTTTGGAAGAGGTGTCTTTCGAGGAACCTGCTTCAACTACGGAGAAGAAGGACACAGGGCATACAACTGCCCGTAGCATCAAGAGAGGCCAAATCGAAGACCTGAGGGTCAGGCCCGAGCTACTGTAGCAGACGAAGGTGTAGAGTCTGAGCACTCAGAGGAGGCAGAAAGAGGGGAAGCAATGATCATCAGAAGAGTCTTGTTAAATGAAGAGGAAAAGACAGACCAGAGGAACAACCTGTTTCGAACAAGATGCAAGTGCGCAGGCAAGGTCTGTAACATCATCATCGATAATGGAAGCACTGACAATTTGGTTTCAGAGGAAATGGTTGCCAAGCTACAGTTGGAGAGGAGAAAACACCCGCACCCTTATCGAATTGCATGGTTGCAAAAGGACCATCGGGTGTTAGTAAGTGAGCAATGTCTGGTGAAGTTCAATATTGGAACTTACCGAGATGAGGTCTTATGTGACATCTTGCCTATGGATGCATGTCACCTGTTGCTTGGGAGACCATGGCAGTTTGATCGAAGTGTTGTACATGATGGTCGAGCCAACACATATTCTTTGTCAAAGAATGGAGTTCGCCATAAGTTAAAACCCCTGAAGGAGGCGGATGAGAAAGTATGCAGCAGTGCACGAGTCTGTCTAGTTGATGGCAGAAGATTCTTGGAAGGCCTGAAGCCGGATCATATGTGCTATGCCATAATCCCTAGGGTTAGGGAAGAAGGATGCAAGGAAATTCCAGTGGAAGTCATGGGACTGTTAGAGGAATTCCCAGATATCATTTTTGATAATGTTCCTGAAGGTTTACCGCCTGTTAGGAAGATCAGTCACCACATAGATTTGGTGCCTGGATCGAGCTTGCCAAACAAGGCTGCACATCGAATGACGCCTGTGGAAACTGAAGAGTTGAATCGGCAAGTTCAAGATCTGTTGAAGAAAGGGCTGATTAGGGAGAGTCTTAGTCCATGTGCAGTACCAATAGTATTAGCACCCAAGAAGGATGGAGAATGGAGAATGTGCACAGACTCTCGAGCAATTAACAAAATCACCATCAAATACAAATTCCCACTGCCAAGGATGGATGATATCATGGACTGTTTAAGTGGAGCTGAGTACTTCACAAAGATTGACTTGAAAAGTGGTTACCATCAGATCCGCATTAGAGAAGGGGATGAGTGGAAGACAACCTTTAAAACCAGAGAGGGGTTGTATGAGTGGTTGGTTATGCCATTTGGGCTTACCAATGCACCGAGTACCTTCATGCGGTTAATGAATGAAGTCCTGAAGGAATTTTTGGGCAAATTTGTTATTGTTTACTTGGATGATATCCTGATCTTTAGCAGAACCCTAGAGGAGCACCTGATGCACATCAGGAGGGTTTTTGAGAAACTGCGGGAGGAGCAGTTACTGATCAATCTAAAGAAGTGCAACTTCGTGAAGAAGGAGCTGGTATACCTGGGATTTGTTATCTCAGCAAATGGTCTCAAAATGGACCCCGAAAAGGTGAGGGCTATCCTAGAATGGCCTGTCCCAAGAAGTGTGACCGAGGTTAGATCATTTCATGGTCTGGCCAGTTTCTACAGAAAATTCATTAGAAACTTCAGCAGTATTTGCGCATCTCTTACGGAGACAATGAAGGGGAACAAGAAGGAATTCCAGTGGACAGTTGGAGCAGACAAAAGCTTTGCTATGCTGAAGAAGAAGGTCACTGAGCAACCCGTCTTAGCACTTCCAGATTTCAATAAGGTGTTTCAGGTAGATCGCGATGCAAGTGGCAGTGCCATAGGAGCCGTATTGAGCCAAGAGGGTAGGCCTGTTGCGTATTTCAACGAAAAGCTCAATGATGCTAGAAGGAAGTATTCGGTATATGATCAGGAGTTCTATGCCATAGTTCAAGCACTCAAGAAATGGAGGCACTATTTGTTGCCAAAAGAATTTGTTCTTTATACCGACCATCAAGCACTGCAGTATATTAACAGTCAAGGAAAATTGAATCAGAGGCACCTAAAATGGGTAGAGTTCCTGCAGAGCTATACCTTTGTGCTGAAGCATCGGAGTGGAAGATCCAATAGGGTGGTAGATGCATTGAGTAGGAGGCAATGTCTGATGATGGAAATGAAAGTGGAGGTTGTAGGGTTTGCTGAGCTCAAGAACTTATACCCTGCAGACCCCGATTTCGTAGAAGCTTGGAAAGCCTGCACTGCGCCTGTTACGTTGGACAGGACTAAGTGGTTGAATTACCTGGTTCAAGAGGGAATGCTATTCAGGGGGAACCAATTATGCATCCCGAGGAGCTCAATGAGAGAGAATCTCATCAAGGAAAAGCACAGTGGAGGTCTAGCTGGACATTTTGGTCGTGACAAAACCATCTCACTTGTTAGTGAAAACTATTACTGGCCGCAATTGCAACAGGATGTGGCAAAGTTTGTGCAGAGTTGTAGGATATGCCAGATGGCAAAAGGTGTGAGGCAGCCTACTGGTTTGTATCAACCGCTACCTATACCTGAAAGACCGTGGGAAGATATTAGTATGGATTTTGTGCTTGGTTTGCCCAGGACGCAGAGGGGACACGATTCCATATTTGTGGTAGTGGACAGATTTTTGAAAATGGCTCACTTTATCCCGTGCCATAAGACTAGCGATGCGGTCCATGTAGCTGGTTTGTTCTTTAAGGAAGTGGTACGCCTTCATGGGCTGCCAAGAAGCATTGTGTCGGACAGGGATACCAAGTTTGTAGGGTATTTTTGGAGGACCCTATGGAAGAAACTGAAGACGGATTTAAAGTTCAGTTCTGCATACCACCCCCAAACAGATGGCCAAACAGAGGTGGTTAATAGGAGTTTGGGCAACCTACTACGATGCTTGGTAGGGGACAAGCCCAAGGGATGGGATCTAGTTCTGCCGCAAGCTGAGTTCGCGTATAACAGCTCGGTCAATCGGAGTACAAATAAATCACCATTCCAGATCATCTATGGGAGCAGCCCAAGAAATGCTTCAGAGTTGAGAAGGATAGATACGAGGGAGAAATGCAGTGCTGAGGTAGAAGACTTTGCCGAACACCTGAAGGGAGTGCATGAGGAAGTGACAAGACACATTGCCAAGATGAATGCTCAGTACAAGACAAGGGCGGACCAAAAACGCCGAGCTAAAGAGTTCCAAGTAGGAGATTCTGTCATGGTCCATCTGAGGAAGGAGCGGTTTCCTGCCAAGACCTATAACAAACTAAAAATGAAGAAATTTGGGCCATGCAAGATCATTGGCAAACGGGATTCGGGCAATGCATACGAGGTGGAGCTACCAAGCGAACTTAACATCTCCCCCATGTTTAACATCTCAGATTTGGTCGAGTATCATGAAGGAGAAAGCAGTGAGATACCCAGTCCAGATTTGTGGAGCATTCCAGCAGTCATCCCAGTTGCGGACGAGATAGAAGAAGTTCTGGATACGCGTGAGGGCCGAAGTACTAGGAACAGGAGTTACTCTGAGTATTTAGTCAAATGGAAAGGCAGACCCATAGAAGATGCGACTTGGTTATCAAAGGCTGAGGTTGATCGCCTGGGTCTACCTCGAAAAGATCAGAAGTGAAGGTCACTTCTCAAACCCACCCCGGGTGTCTGATGCAGGAGCATCCGGAGGCGAAGAAGCAATCTTGCATCACCCAAAAATGTTTTTTTCTCTAAGTGCCAAAACTGTCGCGATATCGCGACGCTTTTTGATGAAAAGGGCCAAGGTGCGAAACTGTCGTGAAATCGTGACATTTTTGAAGCAAAGCCGCTCGAGCGCCAAATGGTCACGAAATCGTGACATTTTCGAAGCAAAGCAGCCTTGACGCGAAATGGTCATGAAATCGTGACATTTTTGAAGCAAAGCGGTCTGGACGCAAAATGGTCATGAAATCGTGACATTTTCGGGGCGGAGAGGCCAAGGCGCCAAATGGTCACGAAATCATGACAGTTTCGGGGAAGAGCAGCTTGGGCGCCAATTGGTCACGAAATCATGACAACTCCGAGGCAAAGCCACTTGAGTGCCAAATGGTCATGAAATCGTGACACCTTCGAAGACAAAGCTCAAAGACGTCATGAAATCATGACACTTTTGGAGGACAAGACTTGAAAGCACAAAGACATCTTCGGAGGAAAGGTTCTAAGGCACAAAAATGGTCATGAAATCGTGACACCTTCGAAGGCAAAGCTCAAAGACGTCGCGAAATCGTGACATTTTCGGAGGCAAGGTTCTAAAACGCAAAGTGGTCGTGAAATCGTGACGCTTTCGGTGCGAAGGCTCAACGGCGCAAAGTGGTCACGAAATCGCGACACTTCCGGGCCGAAGACTCAAGGGCGTGAAATGGTCGCGAAATCGTGACACTTTCGGAGTAAGGGCTTAAAGGCGCAAGGTGGTCACGAAATCGTGACACCTTCGGAGGAAAGGTGATAGGGTGCCAAATGGTCATGAAATCATGACGCTTTTGGGGCAAAGGCACCGAGAGGTAGAATGGTCGTGATATCACGACCGAAAAGGAGAGAGGGCGCAAAGAGGCAAACACGTCGCGATATCGTGACAGAGCGCTCGCGACGCTTGACCAGCCGACGATTGCAGAAGACCATTGCATGGGACACGTGGCATCAATTTATAGGTGGTCCTAGAATGTGCAGCGGTTACTGGGGCTCTGGCAAAAGGACACGTGGCAACGAACTACAAGCGGCTGTGGCGCATCCCTTTGAATGATGATTTGGCGGAAGGATTGACAAGCGGCCACAGCGCACTCCGCCACCCCAGACCATGATAATACGGGGCACCTGGCAGCATCTTGCAGGCGGCAGTAGAACATTCGTGCGGGTGGTTAGAGGGAAGCCCGCACTTAGTGTAATGATGTGGAAAGAAGTTGGGGCCGAGGATAAAAAGGCGCGCATGCATTGTATTCGGGGCTTGGCCATTTTTGAATGGAACAGTTGTATTTCCAAATTGAAATTAAAGACCTCTGTTAATGAAATTGGCTGGAATTTGTCTGTGTGTTACTTAGCCTTGCGTCACCAAAACAAGGATTACAAGCTACAATCTAGATAACACAAATAGGCACATATGGATAATATTTATGGAAAAAACTCTATGGATAATATTTTACATTGTGTTATCTCAAAGAAACAAGATGGTTTTTTTTGTAGTGAAAGATCCTTTATGATATAAACATTATAATTAGTCCATAAAAACTAGTTGTTCTTGTAAATTATATATGAACAAAGCATATAATAGGGTTTCTAGAGTTCCTATAAGATATTCTAAAACAAAAAAAAATGTTTTGATCAAGGATGGTATTAATGGATTACCCTTTGTCATAAAACTTTAAAATATTTTATTTTTATCAATGGAACCCTTTATTAGATACTTATATCATCTCATGGTCTCTATTAATATGACCCACTATGTATTTATCTCTTCATTATTTTTTTTAATGAGTTTACATGGGTTCTTCCGAGGGGTCCCAATCCCTTCATACTGAGTGAGGTTTGAACCTTAGACCTCTCAAAGAGAGGCCAAAGCCCATACCATTGCAATAATATTACAGCTAATTATCTCTTCATTATTCTTATTGAGACATTAATAAGATATTTCTCAAAGGCAAAAGTGGAAGGTAAAACCAAAGTTTTTTAGGTTGTAATAATTAGTCTATTGAAATATCATGTCTATTTTGTTGATGATATTTTTCTTTTGTGTCACATCTCAATTAGTGAGACCATAGAATATAAATTTATAGTATTATAATATAACTAGGTCACTAGATAGTTTAATAATAATATAAAATAAAGGATATTTTTCATTAACACTTTCCTATGACAATAGATAATTTGGGATATTTTAGGGTTTAAAGTTGAAAAAATTCCATCAACATACTTATGTATTCCTTTGTCTATTTAAGGAAAGAAAAAGGATCTTTGGGATCTAATATTAGATAGAATCAAAACATATTTGATAGGATAGAAAGGTAATTTATTAACAATATTGGAAGGCTATAACTCGTACAAATATATATTCAATTTATCTCTCTATATATATGATGTCACTTTTAAATATTTCTAGTAGGTATAACATCCAAATATGAGAAAATCCATAGATTTCTTCTTTGAAAATGATATGAGGATAAAATTATGTTTCCTCATTATAGGTGGGATATAGTTTGTACAGGAAATAATATTTAATAAACATAGTGTAAAATTCATATTTTTAAGATTAACATTAAGAAAAAACTTTGTTGGAGACCATTAAAATTTCAAGAAAAGAGTTAGGCAAAATGCCACTTCAAAAATATACAATTTGGATACAATAAAATTGTCGATCACATAATCTATACCTAGGGGTTCAACAACTTGGAATTTATATCACAGAGTTTATAGTTGATCAAGAAAAATATTATATTATCAATTAGTATGGGAGATTCTATTAATATCTAGTTTAATGCTTTATTGAATCATTGTTCTCTTATTTATAATCTAAAATGGTAATCTTTGGCTATGATAAATTTAGCTTATAATTTTAAAATGTCAAGGGTCATACTAATGTGAACAATAATTCTACAGATCTTGAATTTCTATCATAAACCTACTTGAGCAATAAGAGCTCAAAAAAATAGTGGATGAGCTTTAAAATGCTTTAAGGTTTTTATTTGCACAATTTTAAGTGAAAGGATAAGTTGGTTTTAAATCTATCTAATGATGGTGGATAATTGATCAATTTTAGATTTGTTTTCTTGAGAAAAGGGATTGTACTTGAGTCCCCCCACCCTTGAAAAATCACAACTGTATCATTTAGAGCTTGGAATTTTATAAACAAATTCATTTTTCATCTGAATTGAGTTACTATAGATAGATACCTACATCTATTTCATAAAAATCTTGAATTATTGATATTTTTATATTAGTAAAATAGGACTTTTTAAAAGGGCTCGAACCCTTTTACAATATTAGACTAGTCTATCAACCCTACATTCTATTTTCCTCTTACCAAAAGCTTCAATACATATTAAAGTCTTCATATACATTCTTACAACAATGGGCCACAACAAATATTCTTTTTATTTTGGCTGCATTAAAATTGTCAAACATTTAATAGATTTTAGTGCATTAGATCTTTATTTTGGTGCATAAACACTACAAAATACTCTAGTGCATCTCTATTTTGCATATTCTAGCATAAACTACTATGTGAACTTCATCGCATTCCTAATATAGATAATCCAACACATGGTTACTATAGACATTCTAATGAACTCCTTAGCAATAATACCATAAGATAGTCTTAGCAATAGTCCTAATAATACAATTTTAGTAATAGTCATAAACAACAACCTTAGCAAAAGTCATGAAAAATAGCATCAACAACAATCCCAAAAAATAAGCTTAGCAATAGTCTTGGAAAACATCCATAGCAATAGTCATGGAAATCCTTAGCAACAGTTCTAGAAACAAACTCAACTCTAGTCCTAGAAAATAACCTTAGCAATGAATAACAACCTTAGCAATAATATTATCAAATAACCTTAGCAACGTTCCTATAAAAACAACCTCAACAATAGTCCTAAAAATAGCCTCAACAATCATCTTGAAAAATAGTTATAGCAACATTCTAAAAACATCATTATCAAAGTATCAAAAAATAATCTTAGCAACTATCCCAAAAATTTAACTTCAAAATAGTCCTAAAAAATTGTCATAGAAAATTCCCAAGAAATAGCTTTAGCTACAATTCTAGAAAACAACCTCAACAATAGTCCTAACAAAAGTGCCCCAAACACCTTTTTCATATTATCATATATCAAATATTTCCCTTTCCACTAGTCAATTTATATTTGAATGAATAGTATTTGGGGGAATCCATATTTTATACTTTTCATGAAGAGCCCCCTAGTTAGCTAACCAATCCATCACGCCATTTTCTTATTTGAATACATGGGCCACTTTAAAATCCTCCAATGAGTTTAAGATCCTTAGAGTATATATTATTGTACTTAACACATGCCAACTCACCATATTCCACTTATTAATATAATTGATAATGTTAAGTGAATCTCCCTCCACTATCAACTTTCTCACTTCTAGTTGTATTGCCAATTTTGTTCCATCTAATGTCACTCTAGCTTCTACTTTGTGACTTGTCATAGTGCCTAAATATTTACTAATAGATCCAATTAGGATTCCCTTACTATCCCTTATAATTGCTCCACCCACAACCTTTCCCAACTTTCATTTAGATGCCCCATCAAAATTGAGCTTTAGCTATCTCTCCTTAGGTGGATGTAATTTTACACTTCTTATTGGATATACTTGGTAATTATTCTCCACTCCAACTAGGCTTAGATACCATTATTCACTTATCCTTTCTTCCTCTACTAATTCTAGTTTTTCCTTTATCCTCAAGGCTTTCACATTTTCCACTATAGCAACTCAGATATTCTGACTATTTCTATATGTAGCTCTCTTTTCCCTCTTAAATATTCTTCTATTTTGCTCCAACCATACACCCCATGCATAGTGGAATGGAATCAGATTCCATATCTTATTCAATCTAGTACTCTTAAAGGGATTTTCCCACTACTCAATCCACTCTACCATATTTTTTGGAATTACCCATTTAATCTCCATATCCTTGATTAATTCTTAAAGTATCTTGAGGGAGTAGTTACACTCTAATATTATGTGTTTCATTGTCTCTTCTTGTGCTTCACATAGGTAACACCTATTTGGAAATTGAAACCCTCTCTTATGAAATTTATTTGTTGTAAGGATATTATTTTACATAGTCATCCATAGAAACATTGTTATCTTAGGTGTAGACTTCCTTAACCATAGTCTCCACCACTAAAATTTCCCTTTTGGTTCCAATGTTAGTAATCCATAGGCTGATTTAACATGAAATGAGCCTTTTGAGTTGCTCCCCATAGTATGGTGTCTTCCACCATATTAACACTTATATGGTAGGCCCTTAGTTTGGTTTTGAGCTTACTTAATTCTTCCACATTCTGGTTATTTCTCATAAGTTCCTTCCACCTTACCTCTCCATCTTCTTGGTCCATGTAATCACAAACCAAACTCCCATACCTTTGCTCTAGATCTTCTCAAACTTTGACTATCTCCTCATCCTTACTTAGTGGGTGGTTCTCCAACCATGCATCCTCCCAAAAGTGGATCAACCTACCATTACCAATTTTCCATTGGACACCTTTCCATAGCACCTCTCTTCCCTTTAGTGTATGGTTCCATATAGAAGAGTCATTATAAGGATCTAATGTAGTTATGAATCTTATTTCTTCTTGGTTGTCTAGGTACTTATTCTTTAGAATTCTAGCCCACAATGATTGACCTTCCTTCATTATCCTCCATCCTACTTTTGTAGCTAGGACCTTATTTATGTTTCTTATCCTCCTTAATCCCAATTTTATTTTTTATTCGGGTCTGCCACACTTTCTCCCATGCAACAAGGGGGATTCTACTCTTCTCCTCAGATCCTGACCATAATTATTTTTTGTATACTTTCTACTATATTTGCAACTTTAGCTAGAATCTTAAACACAGATAAGAGATATACTGATATGGCTTGGAGAGTGCTCTTTAGCAGCTAAAGCTTACCTACTTGACTTAATAAATTTTCTTTCCATCTTGCTAACTTGCATTGAAACTTATCTATCAATGTGTCCCAAACTTGATCTTTGCACAATCCAATAAATATTGACATTCCCAAATATATATATGGAAGGGCTAAGATATTACATCCAAGTACTTTTGCTATCCTTCTTTGTTGATTCTCTAAAGTGTTAATGAAGAACACTTTACTATTTTCCATGTTAATCATCTGGTGGGATGCCTTTACATATAGATTTAGAATCCTCCTAAACTCCCTAGCTTCTACCACCAAAGGTTTCCCAAGAAAAATTATGTCATCTACAAACTATTGGTGAGTGATACCCCTTATGGATATGGAGTTTTTCAGCCCATTTAACACTCCTAAAAGTTTTTTTGTACCTATACATCTACCTAGATCTTTAGCCATAATAATAAATAGGTAAGGTGATAGTGGATCCCCTTGCCTTAGACCCCTACTACTCCTAAAGGACCATGTCAGAGAATAATTTAGAATGACTAATAATATTGGCCCTCATAAAAATTACTCACCCATATTCTCCATCTCCTACTAAAACCAAACTTAGGAAGAACTTTGTCAAGATTTGTTCATGTCTAACTTGGTCACCATTCCTTCCCTCTTACTAGTTTTATTTGAGTATATAGTTTCATGAGGAGTAATGACTTTATCCAATATTTTCCTTCCATTCACAACACTCCTTTGATATTCTATAATAATATTTAGGAGGACATATTTCATCCTTAATACTATTACTTTATATTTGATCTTATAAACAGCTTTACATAGGCTTATCAGTCTAAATTCCTTAAACCCTTTCAACCCATTTTCTTAGGAATTAGCACTAAAAAGGTGTTGTTATAATATTTTAGTAATTTTTATAAATGGTGATATTCTTGGATGAATGTTATTAAATCCTCCTTCACTATATTCCAAAAGGCCTAAAAAAATCCTACCTAAAATCTATCTAGACCTAGATATTTGTCGTTTCCTAAGGATAAGACTACTTACTTCACCTCCTATTTGCACATCTTTCTCAAAATTTGTATTCATACATCTTATCATCTATGTTGGTATATGTTGAAGTATATCTCCCATAAATTCTTGATTTTCCTCCCTATCCTTCATTAGCAATGAGCTAAAGAAGTAAACTATCCCTTGCTTAATTTGCTCTTCATATTTGACTACTTATCCATTCTATTAGAGGATTTTAGTGATTTTTACATCAATTTTATATTATATATTCAATACATGAAAAATTTATGTTTCTATCTCCTTCCATAAGCCACTTATTCCTAGACTTCTATCTCCAATAATTTTCCTCTCCTGCCATTATAGTATGCAATTTCAATTGGATCTCCTTCTCTCTTACGTCGAGGTCATGGTCCATCCCACTTCTACTTAATTCCTCCTTAAGAAAGCTAAGTTTCTACTATAAGATTTCCTTTTGTCTAAAGATATTTCCAAATACTAACTTGTTCCATTTTTTCACTTCTCTCTTCACATATTTGAGTTTCCCAACCAATATATACATCTTAGATCCTTGGATCATATGCCTCCACCATGTCTTCATTTCTTCATAAATGTGTGTTGGAATATATTACATTATTTAATATATTCAAATGTACCACATTGGGTACATATTTAGATTAGGAGTGTGAGTCATAGATTAGGGTTTGAGTATTTACTCTATGCAATGTAATAAATGCACAAGTAATATTAGAATGTGCAAAGTATTCAATAATGAAAATGTACATCATAGTCCATGTGCATACGAGTCCATAGAATAGGAAAGTGAAGATTCATACGAAGATATAAGACCAAGAGTCACATCCCATTATATATTGGCCTTTGTGTAATAATTATACAATAATATCATCATTTTCATATGAGAAGAGAGAGTAGAGTAGAATACAAGTTTGCTACAATGTAGAACTTCTATGGAGCATGGGGTATTAGTGATCTCATTTTGTATGAATTTACTATTTTCGTGAGCTTTCATTAATGAAAGTTTTATGAGTATTTATAGAAGTTCCTTATGATTTTTACATGCTTTGCATATTACCATTATCTTATATTTAATATTACATGCTCATTTTATACCTTGTGGTAGATTTTACATTAAGTATTTAGTATCAAAAGCTAACAATATTTGGGTGTTAAAACCACATTTTTTCAAATTTTAAGGGCTTTTAATATAAATTTCTAATTGTACCAAA
Source organism: Wollemia nobilis (assembly GCA_028583015.1). NCBI lineage: Eukaryota > Viridiplantae > Streptophyta > Pinopsida > Araucariales > Araucariaceae > Wollemia > Wollemia nobilis. The sequence goes on from JAQPPZ010000040.1 coordinate 7,561,819, forward strand.
ATATCAAATTATTATGGTTGGATCCCTTGGCATTGGTACTAACATGTGCTCATAGTTTTCCTCAAACCACCCCATAGTTAGTAACATTGTATCCAATATCACCTAGATAAAATTATCCATTAATCTTCTTTTTTTCCAAGTAAATATATTTCCACTTAGTTCCATATCATAAAGGCCATATTTTGATTAAAAAAATGCTAAAACCCTCCATGCTCTTCGAGAATCCTTGGGAACCCCCTTTATTTTCTCTTGCATTGAATGTGTGTTGAAATCACTTGTCACTATCCATTTTATTCCTCTAACCTACTACCACATCTACTCCATCTCCCTCCATAGTTCCTTTCTTGCTATACTCACATTTGAAGTGTAAATATTAGAGATAAGGAAGGAAATTTTTGAATATTTAGAAGTGATAAAAATCTTCAAATAGTGCTAATTTTTAAAATGAATTATCCTTCATAGAAATTAGGATTCCATAATATTTATATTCCTCCTAAATCCTCCTTGGCTTCCACCTAGCAACTACTACCCTTCAATATTATTTTCTTGTTATTATTTCAATTTGCAACATTCAACTATGCTTCTTACAATAGAACTATGTTAGAATGGTGATCCTTAATCATGGATCTCATTAACCTATTTTTTATGTTTATTTATTCCCCTAACATTTGATGATACGATCTTCGTTGGGATTTTTCCCACTTGATTCTATGACCATCTATGTTCCCATGTTGATATCCTTCTTTCTTTTCTTTCTACTATTTTCCTTTAAACTTGGCCTACCCACAATTTTTACCCCTTTCGCTCCCACATTTGGGATCTTTTTTGCACTTCTTGTGAATCTCAAATTTGGCACTGTCATGACCCTACTAGATGGACCTTTTGACATGGAAAAACAATGTATTAACCTAATGGTGCTTAGTAGATATTAAATATTATGATACTGCTAACAAATTTCCAATGTGTAAGATCAGGTACGCTTGTAAGTGGAAGAAGTTGAGTCATCCATTGAAGGTGAGGGTACTTGAGTTTGGGGAAGTGATGATAAGGCAAAATCAGAGGTAACATTGATAGATACCTTCATATAGGCATGTATTCAGTTAGGGATAATCATCAATATATAGCCACCTTGAGCCCCAAACCAATGGCTTAGTAGCTATCATAAGTTCTAGAGATTGAGACAGGTGATAAAATTGATGAAAATATCTCCCTCTTTGTATGTTGCACATGCTTGATTATCTTTTACTTCAGCACTATTAACTCAAATTTGAGAAGTATAGATAAATATATTTCATTATAAATGAATGGTTGATTTATTTTAAAATGATAAATAGATTTCATTTTAGTATATGGTTGGTTTATTTTAAAATGATAAATAGATTTCATTTTAAATAAATGGTTGATTTATTTTAAAATGATAAATAAAATTTCATTTTAAGCAAATGATTGATTCATTTTAAAATGATAAATGCATTTCATTTTAAGCAAAAGGTTGATTTATTTTAAAATGATAGAGGTTTAATTTTAAATAAAATATTGAATTATTTTAGAATAATGAAGGAATTTTTATTTAAACAAAAGTTAAACCATTTCAAGAAATGAAAAAAAAAAAAAGATAAAACAATAGCTTCATATTAAACAAATAAAATAATTTCAGAGCTAACAATGGTTGCTCCATTTGTAGCAAAAGATATTCATCTAGCACATTAAGAAAACCGTCGGTGTCTTAATTATATGTGGATTTTTTTAATAAGACAATAATATATTGATTGGTTTAAATATATATATATATATATATATATATATATATATATATATATATATATATATATATATATTATGGATCCTACCTCCTACATCGGATCGGCCAGCGAAGTGAAACTCCCCACTGACATGAGGGGATAGCCTCATTAACATGGAGGACGGTATCATTAATTTGAAGGTGAAGTAGGTAAAAATGGTGCACCAAAATTCCACCAATGCTTGTATCTTAAATATATTATGTCTTATATTACTTCCCAATGCCTTCTAATAACCTTCACCTACACACATGGAAGCAAAAAGGGGTCAAATAGCAAGGGTGTATGGTGAAAACATACAATCCCCATAGGGGAAAAATAGCGCATATATTAAAACTATGTCAAAACATATCCAAATGACTTGAAAAATTTCATCGATGTTAAACAAGAGGTTTTGGGAGGATATCACCAAAAACATATCAGAAATTGCATCTATGGACCCCTCGATTTTGCGTCGCTCGCCTGCAACGTACAAAAGAGAAGACAAGCAAATCCTGAACCTAAACATATCCAAAACTAATTAAATTTGGTTAGTATGAATAAATTGACATTTATGATCATATTTTCATATTGGATCCTGGATCCACCTACATCAAACTAGGGTGCCCGGATGGGCCCTACGAGCCTATAGAAACTTAAAAATGCTATAACTCTTTCATTTTAACTCCAAATCACTTGAAATTTTAACTGTAGAATCATGGGACAATATGGAAAATTAAAAAATATAAAAATTAATGAAATTTTTTAAGAATTTACCCTCGTACCAGGGGGTGATGGTGACTACAAGTATTTGGAGGGCAACCTAGGAGGGGATACCCACCAAATCCAGCCACTTTTTGTTACCAAATCACTAGAAGATGTTCCTAAACATTATAAGGTGTTTTTTCATCAAATTTGGTGAATAAATTCACCTAAATGGAAAAGTTATGCTCGGATTACCTTCTTGAAGTCACCCGGTAACCTCCTTGGCAAAAGGGAGATTTCGAGGGCAAAAATGTGCAATAAGGTGAGGGGAAATCTTGGCAGCACTCCTTTGCATATCCTAGAACTCCTATATATGTTTATTTTTAGATATTAAACCCATTTTATAGCCCAAATGGGCTTATGTGCAAAAAGGCATGCATGGTAGGAGGTGCCACTTGTCAAATGGGAGGCATGCACTGGATGGGGAAGAGAATCTCCATTTTGGGCCTCCATTATGAAGCATGTCATAAGGACTCAATGACCTCTGACCCGCATGCTCCAAATGGCATGCTAGATGGCAGTTTTTGAGTGCCACTTGGCCCAGATTTTACTTGTTTTGGGTCAAACTTGCTCACCATCCCACCCTGGGACGATGGATCACCACCGTCCCAGGGTGGAATGATGGTGAATGTTTGGCCAAAACCTCCCAAAATTGGCCAAGTAGACTCCAAAAACCTTTCCTAAGTGGCTAGAACCACTGTGAGCCTCCTGAGGGCTGCCCAAGGGGCCATATGATGTCAATTTGATCCTTTTTTGTGGGTGCTTAATCGGATTTACCATGTTTTAGTGTCTAAAGATGCCCCTTTTCTAGATGCATTGTGTGCAACATAGTGCTAAGCAAAAATAGATGACCAAAATATTTAATGATTAAGGTTACTCGATAACCTAACCAAATTTAGATGCCCCAATCATGAAAAGGGCATATGTTCTTGAATCCTTGCTTTTGACTCATTGAATGAGTGTGTTTATGCTTAAACATTGTGCGTCATGAAAGGATAAGGCCCATGTATTCATGATGCCATTAATAATGTGATATTGTGTGTTTGTTTTGTTGCCCCAAGTAGGACCGTGATTGTCTTTATCGAAGATTCATTGAACGAATGTCATTCGCATAATTGAGTGTGTGTTTGCTGATTTGGATGGAGTATGACTACCTCCTCAAGAGATGAGTCGATGAGGGAATGAACAATGAAAAAAGTGATGAGTTTCTTGACCCAATTGACTTGTGATATGCTTACCTTCAGTTTTGTCCCTTGAAAAATAGGGCAATTTGGAGAGGATTTTGGTGACTTTGTTGAGTTTTCCTGGAGGAAAGGAGCTTAAAAATGCATGTTCAGGGGGCATTCCAGCCACAATGGATTTATTAGGGCATGAATTGAAAACTTTTCCATCCCTCCTAGGATCCTCAGTGTTTCATTTTGATCTATGTAAAATTTGGACCCAATTTGAGCTATTTTGGTGCAGTTTTAGACCTATTTTTGGTCATTTTGGGTTGTTTAGGCCTATTTTTGCTACCACCGTCCCAAGGTGGGATGAGGGCATGTTCTATCACCATACTAGGGTGGTACGGTGAGCCAAATGTGTGCTCATCCCACCTTGGGATGGTGGTGACCCCTGCATCTTTATATAAACCCAAAATATGAAGGTTAGGCTCATTTTTGCATGCTTTCTTTGGTAGTTTGAGAGGTGAGGAGTAGGAGAGTGATTCTAAGAAGCATAGCACTATAAAATTCATCCCACATTCACCATGAGTCAGTGGGCAGACTCAGCCAGTGGAGGAGCTGGTGCGAGACAGGTACGCCAAGTCTCTCTTATTACATTTTCCTAGTGTTAGGAGTTGATTTTCTTGCTTTTATGGTATGTTTTTGGCGTGGAAGCATATCACACTATATTGTAGGTAATTAAACCTAATTTATGAGATATGTATCAACTTTTATGTTTTACCCATATTTTTGTGTAATTAAATTGCATTTTGTAGATCAATTTTGCATTGTTTTTGCTATTTTTGATGGCCTGAAAAGGCCTTTTTGAGCCCAATTTCTTGGAGTCATCCCTATATGGGGTGGCTAGTGTGGTCTGGTAATATGCCATACCTTTATGGGCTGGCCATAGGGTTGGGGTCCATTCCTGGGAGTAATAGCCACAAACTTGCTGCAAAGAGGGACCATTTTGAGTCTTTTCTTTTGAATGTTTTTGGGGCCATGCGAGGCCATTTTGGTGGTGTATTATTGATTTGTTTATCCCTATCAGGTGGTGAGGAATCGGTATCGAGTACCTACTCTCTTTGATTCCATGAGGGATGCATTGACCATAGAGTACTGGGAGTGGTTGGATGCCATTGGCCTCAAGCAGGTGATCCGATTAGAGGCTTTTATAGGAGACCATGCATATTTGACTGTCTTGATTGATCTGTGGGATCTGCGCACCAATACCTTCTACCTACCCATTGGGGAGATGATGGTGATGCTTGAGGACATCTATTATATTATTCAAATTTTGATAAAATGGCAGTCGATCCGTACGACACCACAAGACCGGAGATAGGCAATGCTCGAGAGGTACTTCAATTATGTTCTAGAGACGACAGAGTTGGACTTCTTGAAGGGGGGTATGCTGGTAGGATTCTAGAACAAGGTGAAGGTATTGAGGGTGAGGCATACACTACTCATGATGCTCATCTTCAATATGCTACTATTGAATTCTTCTAGAGTGAGGTTCCCATGGAACCTAGTGGAGATAGTGTTTATGCTGGTGAGGTCGACTGTGGTGGGGCCACTAGTGATGGAATGGGGTACTACACTATTGGCTTAGCTCTATGATGAGTTGTACGAGATCTTCTATCATCGATGAAAAGGTTTTGGGTGTAGCTTTTTACTATAGTGTTGGGGATGGTAGCTCATAGTTGTGGGGTGACCACAGGGGTTACCCTGGAAGACTTGATCACAACTAGCAGATAGGGAGATAGGATACGATATCCCATGGCAGAGGGCTCAGGAGAGGGGACATAATTGACAATTCGTAGGTGAGGTGGCCTACTATGTAGATATTTTTGCCCATATCGGGGTAGTTCAGGTATTTTGGAGGCCATATAGATATTGTCCAGAGTGGGCAGATGCTATTGTACAACTCCATAGGGTGTGACAAGGCAGATGGTTAGTTGGGCAACATGGTACAGAGAAAGAGTAATTCCATTTTGCTTAGGTGATGCAACAATTTGGGCTATGCTAGGGGGTGTATAGTGATCCAATGTCTTATCAGCATCATGGGGATGAGAGGACATTGGCATGGCCAACGATAGAGGTAGTGGCATGGGATACGGATCCTATGGTAGAAATTCTAGATGTGGATGATGTCGAGACCACAACAAAGTATGACGCTTGGTGGGTGATAGGCCAAGGGTGTGGGGAGGGGCCAATGAGGAGGGATGTAACTAGGGATGAACCTCAAGATATTTTTGGTGAGGGCTAGGGTGAGGCAGGTGATTGGCAGGGACATAGGGTAGGGGAGCATGTGGATCTCTTGGACTTAAGAGATCGAGGTGACTTGGGGGATGATGATGTTGGGGATGAGGAGGTGCAGGAACCATTGATGGCATCGAGGGACATAGAGGTAAAGCTATGAGATGAGCTACTTAGGGTGAGGTAGGTGAGAGATCTCCTATATACATAGATGCACGATGTACAGGCAGATCTAGCAGCACAATGATATGAGTACAGGAGGATTCTAGTAATGAGGAGGTGACTAGGTTGTAGGCAGAGGTGATACAACTCCATTCTATGGTATAGACTTACCAGGCATGGTTTCGATGGGCAGGATTATGTGAATGAGATGAAGACTAAGGTAGTAGACCTTGGTGGGCATCTACGAGATGATGCAGGTGCCAGTGGGTCATACTAGAGTTTCCATAGTAGGGCAAGGTAGTCTTCCTCTAGGATAGAGGCACTAGGGTCTAGGCAGAGATCTAACAGGGCATGTGGTAGCAGATATGGGAGTTCACAGAGGACTCCTACTACAGGTGGGAGTGTGAGTCATAGTACCGGTCTTGCGTGACCATGATAGTGGCTCGCATGACTTTTTTTATGTTTTTTTTTTATTTTAGTAGTGTGAAGTCTAAGGACTCACTTTATTGTAGCTGATGAGCAACATGATGTATCTTTTTATCGCATACATATACACATATATATATATGATATTTTTATGTGGTTTACCATCATGTGTTTGTTGTTTTATGAAATGTATGCAAATGTATGCAATTTGATTTATGTAATGATGATGAATTCCTATGTATGCATATTTTGTGATTGTGATTTGATTTTATTTTGTACATGCATGGATGTATATTGAGATGGATGGTTTTTTGATCTAGAAGATGCAATGTGTAGACTACATGTTGTATTATGCTAGCACCATAGATGATGTATTTTGCACCAACTCATATGTAATGTTTTCATGAGACTTATATAATGGATGTTGTGAATAATGTAATTGAAATGAATGAGGTGAAATGATATGAATGTATTATAGAATGTCCATGAAGTTTTCATGAGACTCAAACACTCTAGTCAACTCATCAAAATTTGTATACTAACTATATAGGACTTTTTGACAAGGTATGAATTTGTTAGGATGACCAAGGTAATTTATATCCCTGTGTGTATAAGTGAGTTCATTCCTGTGAGATGCATAAGGATACCGCCAGTGCCAATTAGGCTCTCAATAAAACTTGTACTGAGGATCACCAATTGAATCCCACCATCATAGGTTTTGTACTAAGTATAACTAGACCACTAGGCAATCTAGGTTACCAAAGCTAGCTCATCCACATGCAAAAATTGGTCTAAACATACGCCCAAAAGCTAATATAGTAGACATATTGTCAAGCAGGAGGCTACCGCCATTGATAGATAGGCTATCCATCAAACCCGTAATGAGGATCACCTGATGGTTTTCCAAATGTTGAGAGTTCCAGGGATTCAAGTTTGACTCCCTACTTTCTTGAATTTTATTGGGATACTTGCTTTCATATGAAGTGATAAGAATCACTATTTATTTTTCTCTTTTTAGTGATAATAATCACTATTTATTTTGAGTTTTTATTTTTCTCTTGAGCAAAGGATTTGAATTTTGAGTGATGGGGGTTCTTGTGCTTTTGACGTGTGCACTTTTTGATTTTTGTATTTTTGTATTTGGAATTTTTGCTTTGTGGAGGTTTGCAAATTTATACTATTGCAAACATGTGAAAAATGTGAGATTTTGATGGCAAAAAATGGGGAAAAACCACTTATTGTTGTGGGGGGAATTGGGTAGGGGAGAACTTGTCCTTTTGCCAACTCTCAGCATTCTTGAACCATTCACACAGGGGGATGAGCATGATGACCTTTTCGCTTAAGGTAACCTAGACCAATTCATGGATTTAATCTATCTTTGTGCAAAACATGGATTTTTAATGATTAATTGTGTTTTGGATATGATGTACACAAGGTATAATCAATGCAAGACTTTACCTCCTAAAAATCTAGCTAGCCTTCTACAAAATCTGAGAAGAGACTAGATAAGGTTGAGTGACTGAAACCCTACTGACATTCTAAAACAAATGGCTAAGTCAAGGGAATAGACACGACTATGGAAATGTGAAAAATGTGGGTGAAAATGCTAATTGTGGTATTTGAACCATGAGTAATTTCATGACATTTATTTTGAGCGGTAAGTAATGTACCATCATGGTGCTAAACATGTATGAGCAACTCTAAAATGTAAAGTTCTAATGATGAATATGCCTAAATGCAAGCGACGATAAAATGCTATGTGGTGTGATGCAATATTTTTAAATTTTTTGAAATTTTGATGGATATGTGTGTATGAAAGTGCAATGCGATGCAATGTTTTTGTATTTTGATGTTTTGATGATTTTTTTTTTGAATTTTTGATTGATATGTATACACATGTGACCAACGGGCTTACTTGGGGGTCATTAGGGCATTTTGGGGGACCAAAGGGCTTATGGATACCTTTGGGGCTTTTAGGATCAACCTAGATGATCGTAGATAGTCTAGGAGCATTTTTACTTGACCTAGACGGTGAGAACCCGCTAGGAGCCTTTTGGGTGACGTGGGCATGCGGCAGCACTTAAAAAGTGTCTACAACTACCTAGGGATATATGGCTATGACCAAAGGGCTTATGGATGCCTTTGGGGCTTTTATGTTTGACCTAGATGATCGTAGATAGTCCAGGAGCATTTTTACTTGACCTAGACGATGAGAACCCGCTAGGAGCCTTTTGGGTGACTTGGGCATACGATGGCACTTAAAAAGTGTCTACAACTGCCTAGGGGCATTTGGCTATGACCAAAGATCTTATGGATTCCTTTGGGGCTATTAGGATTGACCTAGATGATCGTAGATAGTCTATGAGCATTTTTACTTGACCTAGACGGTGAGAACCCACTAGGAGCCTTTTGGGTGACCTAGATGTGCGATGGCACTTAAAAAGTGTCTATGACTACCTAGGGGTATTTGGCTATGATCAAAGGGCTTATGGATGCCTTTAGGGCTTTTAGGGTTGACCTAGACGATCATAGATAGTCTAGGATCATTTTTACTTGACCTAGACAATGAGAACCCACTAGGAGCCTTTTGGGTGACCTAGATGTGCGGTGGCACTTAAAAAGTGTCTACGACTACCTAGGGGTATTTGGCTATGACCAAAGTGCTTATGGATGCCTTTGGGACTTTTAGGGTTGACCTAGATGATCGTAGATAGTTTAGGAGCATTTTTACTTGACCTAGATAGTGAGAACCCGCTAGGAGCCTTTTTGGGTGACCTAGATGTGCGACAGCACTTAAAAAGTGTCTACGACTACCTAGGGATATTTGGCTATGACCAAAGGGCTTATGGATGCCCTTGGGATTTTTAGGGTTGACCTAGATGATCGTAGATAGTCTAGGGGCATTTTTAATTGACCTAGATGGTGATAGCCCGCTAGGAGGCTTTTTGGGTGACCTGGGCATGCAATGGAACTTAAAAAGTGTCTACGACTATCTAAGGGCATTTGGCTATGACCAAAGGGCTTAGGGATGCCTTTGGGGATTTTAGGGTTGACCTAGATGATCGTAGATAGTCTAGGAGTAATTTTACTTGACCTAGACGGTGAGAACTTGCTAGGAGCCTTTTGAGTGCTCTCTAAGCATGAAATTGCTGCAAGTGAAGGATGTTCAAGGGTTTAGGATCCTTGACACCTTCAAGTGAGCCTAGGTGATAAGTTCTAGGCCCTATTTTACTAGTGATTACAAAGAGACCTAACCAGTTTACCATAAATTTGTCCCGCAGGTGGGGTGGCAAGCTGGAATTCTGTTGGTTCTCTTTCAGGATGAGATCACCAACCTGAAAGTCTCTGATATGGACTTTCATATTATAGGCTCTTTTGAGCCACTCTTGATACACACGTAGATGCTCAAGCGCATTAATGTGACATTCATACAACAACATAAGTTGATCTAGGTGAGCTTATCACACAATATCATCATCAATAAACTCCTGCATGTATATGTGCAGTGATGGGATCTCTAACTCTAGAGGCATGAATGCCTTAGTACCATACACTAGTGAAAATGGAGTTATCCCAGTGGGCATCCGAATGCTAGTGCGGTAAGCCCAAATGGCAAGTGACATTTGTGTATGCCAATCGGTATGATTCTCTTTGAATATTTTCTTCAATATGGCAATTAATGTCTTGTTTGATGCTTCTGCTTGCCCATTGCTTGTGGATAATAGGGTGTCAAAAAGTTGTGCTGGATATTATACTTTGTCGTCAAAGCATGCACATCTTTATTCTTGAATGATGTCCCATTATCCGAAATGATCTTGGATGGAATACCAAAACAACAAATGATGTTATGCAATATGAACTCCGTTATGCAGGAACCTGTCGTAGTGGTAAGGGGAATTGCTTCCAACCACTTTGTAAAATACTCAGTAGCCATGATGATAAATGTGTGATAGCCTGAGCATGTAAGGGAGATTTTCCTAATTAAATCCAACCCCCATTGCAAAAATGGCCAAGCCGATTGGATTGGTTGTAAGGCCTGGGAAGGTACATGTGTCAAATTTGCATGGTGTTGACATTTCATGCACTTCCTCACATATGCGCAATAATATCACTCTAAAGTTGACCAATAATAGCCCATGTGAAGAATGTGCTTTGTGATGGCCATGCCACTGAAATGGCTGCCACAAGTACCATCATGTGCTTGGGCCATTGCCCAAGTCGATTCTTGATACTCTAAGCAACGAAGGAGGATTCCTTCGTAGCTTCAATGGTATAGGATGTCTCCTAACAAGACAAACTTTGTTGCCTTTTTTTTAAATGACCTTTTGGTAGAGTGCGATAATCTAGGAGGGAGGTTATTAAGCTTTAGGTACTCTCTAATTGGTGTGGACCAGTCCTGCTATGTGGAAACCTCGATTGCATGAATTATCTATCGCTCATGAAGTTCATCCCGAGAAAATGCAAAATGGGATAGAACTTTTAAGAATAGCATTGTACTGCTATTAAAAGGGGTTTGGGGGAACAAATTCCCCAAAGTGGCACAATTCAAGCGCTCATGAATGTGTAATAATCTCTCTTTATGAGGTTCTATTTGAATCAAGTGGACTTCTAGCATGGCTTGAGTGCTCTCACGCTCAACCGTTGATTGCGATAGCATTTTGACTTGAATGGTTGTCATCTCCCCTGTGGGGTCTTATCAAATCAAGGACCCTAAAGAGTCCATTGTATCTACAAAATTATTAGAAAATTGAGGGAGTGCCTCGATGTCATACCATTCAAAATTTGCCAAGGATTTGTCCACAAGGGCTTTGTAGTCTTGCAAAATTGGGCACTTACACTGGAATATTCCCTTGACCTGGTTGACAATGAGCAAGGAGTCGCCAAAAATATTGAGCTTGGTGATTTTCATGGAGATATCCATTTTAAGCCCTATGAGTAAGTCTTCATTCTTGTCATTATTTTTGGTGCAAGGGAAATCAAGTTTAAATGATAGGGATATGGGAGCCCCATGTGGTGTGAAAAACATGATCCCCATGCCACCCCCTTGCTCGCATTTGGAGCCATCGAAGAAGAGAGTCATATCCACTTGTGGCTCAGGCTCATCAAAATCAAGCGATTCGTATATTTGGAAGACTCCATCATTAGGAAGCTCCATGCTAAGAGGCTAGTCCTCCTAGAGAGTAGCCTCTGCAAGTTAATCAGTAATGACCTATCCTTTGATTGACTTCTACACTATGAATTCTAGGTTGAATTTTGTCAACAACATGATCCATTTCACCATGCGACTACTATGATAAGTATGACTCATCATGTATCACAATGGATTCTCTTTAGATACAACATATGCAGTGTGGTTGAGCATATAGTGTCGTAGCTTCTTGGTAACAAAAACCACTGCTAGACATAACTTTTCAACGTATGCATACTTAATCTCATAGCTCACCAGGGTGCGACTGAGATAGTATGTATGTGGCATGTTCCTTGTGAAATTCATTGTTTTGGGCTAACATGGCACCCAATGCAACCTCAGTAGCTGATATATATAATCAAAACGGCACCCCTAGTCTAGGTGGATCTAACATTGGCAGTGAAGCCAGGTATTGCTTAATTATGTCAAAGGAATCCTTACATTCATCGTCCTAGTGGAATGTGACCCCCTTATGCAAAATTTTGTTCATGGGTCTACATTTTTGACAGTTGTGCTATAAAGCATTTGATGGATGCAATCCTCCCCTTCAAGCTACGAAGTTGCTTGATGGTAGTCGGAGGAGGCATTTAAAGAATTGTCTTGAATTTTTTAGGGTCCACTTCAATGCCTCGTTTGGAAACTATAAATCCCAAGATCTTTCCAGATGTGATGCCAAATATGCACTTCTTGGGGTTCAGTCTCACATTATGTTCAATAAAGCGATCGAGCACTTTGCACAAGACATCTAGGTGCTCATGACGTAATAGATATTTTTCCAATAAGTCATCCATGTAATATTCCAAAATTTTGTGCATGTAGCCATGGAAGATATATGTCATGGTACGTTGGTAGGTGGCACCAGTATTATTAAGGCCAAATGGCATGACCTTGTAACAAAATGTTACCCACATTGTGAATGTCGTTTTGAGTTGGTCTTTAGGGTTGATACGAATCTGAGTATACCCAGAGAAGTCATCCATGAGGGAGACCATTTCATTTCATGTGGTGGCATCTACCAAGGCATCTATGCTTTGCAAAGTAAAATCGTCCTTAGGAATCGCTTTTTTTAGGTCTCAAAAATCAGTGCAAATACGAATCCTCCCATCAAGCTTCTTGACAAGAACCATGTTAGACAACCATGGTGGATAGTCTACAAAAATGACAAACATGGCATCCAAAAAAATTTGTAGCTCATATTTGACCATCAAGGGCACTTTTAGGTGCATCTTTCTCAACTTTTGCATTACAATTTTGACTGTGGGATCAGGCGTTAGATTACAGGTGACCAGATTTGGATCTAGTCCTGGCATGTCTTTGGAAGACCATGCAAAAGCTGACTTCTTCTTTGTGAGAAGGGCTATATAATAGGTTTTCTCTTTGAGGGATAGGCTTTCCCCTAGCTTGATACATTGTGGGTTTTTAGGATCTGAGCCGATAGCTTTGTCAATCGTAGGCTCGATTGACATATGAGACCCCTCCTCCAATTGATGGGGAGTAGGGATCAAATGGAGTCATCAATTGGATTTAAATTCTTTATGGGGACTTCAAGTCCCTCCTCAGCATGGAAGACATCATGAGTTGGGCCAACAAAAAAGTGAAACAACCCATCCTAAGCCCAATACTCAGAGGGTGATGGGGGTGAATCAGCGCAATCCCAGTCAATAGCATCTAGATCTAGATGGCATGGCTTGGAAGGATCGGCTGGGTTGTGAAGTGGTGTGGTCAAATAAATGGAGATCATATTGATGAAATGTGTCTTCTCTCCAGGACCACGTGCATGTGATTGTGTATTGGTGTCATCTCTCACCCCTATATGGGGCTCTGGGGGGATGGGGATCTCCAGATCCTATCTTTGAACATACTGTAGGACAGGATCATTAGGCTCAAGGAGCTCCATGTGTGTGGGTAGGTCAAGTAAGACCTCATGATGAATCTGGACTAGATTGACAGACCTTGCCCTCAAGTGTGGTCCAACATGTAACTGATGATAGACTTCATCTATGTCAATGGGCTCGTGATGATGCCGCAAATAATGAGGACCCAAGTATGCCCTCTATGTTTCATCCTCATAGTCACTGTCATATATGGGAACCTCATTTTTACCCCTTGGGATCGGACAATCAAGTAGGTGTGGTCCCATATATGCTAATTCCTCGTAATCATCATCGAGGATTCCTTCATTTTCATCTCGTAGTGCCTCAAGCTCTCAATGACCCAACTGCTCAAGTAAATTAACTACTCTCCCCAAGGAGGTCTATCTTCCTATGGGTGAACCAACTATTCAAGAGGAATGAGTTACCGCTAGATAGGATCAAGGAAAGGGAACAAATGTATGAGGCTTTCCTGTTGGTCATTTATAGGGACAATTTGTGAATGATCATTGTTCAACTCAAAATGGTCATATGGCACCACCTCATAACCTGACTCATCCTCTAAGGTCCACTCATATGAGGTGCCTTGATCTGACTCATCATAGACATGGGTACAATTCCATGAACCTTACCCTCTCTCAAAATGTGGTGGGAAGGTCACTAGGGATCATGGGGTTCCCATATAGCCATGGAAAATAATACCCCAGGGAGTATATTATGTTAGGATTGGCATAAGGGTCTTAGGCCAACCCACCCTCGTAGCTTATATATAAGCGATTTAGGATATCTAAGAGGACATCTAGAGGCAAAGTATTGTTGCATCCCACTCCCGACTTGTCATAGGACATTTTATATTATGGTTGACAAGGGATTTTGGTGACCTACTCATACAAGCCTAACCCATAACCGTGCCAGTTGCATAGGTCAAGGTACTTTAGGGCAAAGTTAGGGTTAGACAAGTAGTTAATATCCTCTCCAAAAGGTTCCTCATCTTCCTCCTATTGTTGGTAAGGTTTGATGCCATAGTCAAGGCCCCTATAGATAAAATTAATTTGATTAGGGGGAATACCAAGAGGCATGATAATGCCTATGGAAAGACGAGGTCTAAACATGTCTTGCATCGACTCTAAAGCAGGAGTAGTGTTAACATTCCTAACCATGTACTCTCCCAATATGGTAGAAGCCAGATGTACTGTGGGTTCGTAAATACCCCCATATGTTGGTTTTTTGGTGCGATAGGGTTATCTACCTTGAGGGCATTCCTATCAATTAGGTCTTGCACCAAGTGTTTGAATTTATAGCACATTTGCACATCATGTCTATTTTGCCTATGAAATTTGTCATATAGGTCTTCTCTGTATCCGTTGGGCTTAGGTGCATTAGGATTGATATGTCAATTGTCAGGTAGATGGATTGCATTGACTACCAAGAGGTGATTAAACATTGAATCCATATACTCTACAATGGGCATGAATTTTTGCTTGGGGTGATGTTGATTTTTCCCTTGACCATTCTAGTTATCCTTGGCATAGTTCCTAGGGGTGGCATGATAATTAGGCTTTTGAGGTGGCACAGCTTGGTGCTGGCCTTGGGACACTAATAGAAACCTAATTTATTGCTGCTAACTTAGGTTTCACTGGGGTGTTCTTATCATTCTTGTTCCACTCATTCTTGTGAGGCTTCACAATATCACCCTCTTGAATCTTGATTTCTTCGATGATCCTAGCCTATGCTAAGGCATCTTCAAGAGTGGGGTATTTTTGCAACTATAGCAACAAAGAGATTGGCTTTAAGCAACTTTTGAAGAAAATTTGAGTCAACTCCAACATGGGGAGAAGATAAGGCAGCTTGACAAGCAAGGTTCATCATCTATTGCCATAATTTGTTATTGACTCATCATCATATTGTTTTAACCCAGCTACATCGACCAGCATTGACTTCCTCTTGGTATTGAAGGTAAAGCATTCTAGGAATGCATCCGCTAGTTGCCAAATTATGGATGCTATGCTTAGGGAGTTGGTAAAATCACTCGAAGGTAGGACCGGTGAGGGTAGTCATAAATGTCCTCAAAATCAAAGCATCATCATCATGAATACCAAAGCATTGGCCTAAGAACCTAGTGACATGTTCTTGTGCATCCTCTTCTTCCTTAAAGGTGGCCAACTGATGCAACTTAAATTGTTCTAGATAGGGAGGTGCAGGTACTAACGAATGGATAGTTTGACTACATAATTGATGCATAGTGGGCTTTTAAGATCCTGACCTAGAGGTTTTGTTATCTACTAACTCTAGATGCTCTAACAATGCTTTGTAAGGACCTGACGACTTGATCTCCTCATATTTTTTCACATCTTATGGTGGAGGTCTATTCTCCTCCAACCTAGGGTGAGATGGTGGTAAGTCACCCCCCCTACCTTGGTAAGGCATCTCAACATATTCTACTTCTAGCTCATGCTCAGTATAAGCCCCTTAAGGCATCTCTTGAGTCGGCCTAAAAATGGGGGTATCTACCCGCGATGGGTGCCTTATGTTTGGCCTAGGAGGGATCTCTCGATCTATCCTAGGAGGTCATGGAAGCAACATTTGATAAGGTCTCGGGGACCTCTCTTGAATGAGCATGGGTTTCCTTAGATGGACTTCCTGCCTATGTGTCTTAGGGGTAGGGACCCTCTCTCTCAAAGTTTTTTGGAACAACTCGTTGGTCTATTGTTCGATCCTTTCTTTCTCAAGTTGGTGCAAGTGATCTAGTTGCTCTTTATCCTATTGAAGCTTCTTAAACTGAGCTTGGAATTCTATATATCTCACAACCGCTTGCCTAATTTGATCTATAGTACAAGGCCTAGGAGGCCTAGGAGTCTCACCTTGGGGTCGACCTTGTCCAAGGTACTCTATGTTCTCCATAGGGTGCTTGCCTCTCTCGAGGTTCACCGCATTGACTTGAGGCTCGAGCTGGAACATGTGTTCATTACACTCAGCTAACACAAATGCACATCGAGCATTCATAGAATATTTTTCCTAAGGAAATTTTGGGATATCCTCATGTATTCCCTCCTAAATGAGGAAAGGGAGGGCTGAGTTGGCTCGCCCATACCGACGGGTATCATTCCCATTGGGCTGCATGAGTTGTTGTATCCTATCAAGGTGGCGTGGAGGTAGAATCATGTTGACTTGCTTTGGCTAGTGTGTGAAGTAATACTCCTACTTCTGCTTAGGTGTATCAACCCTAATGGGTACACATATGCATGGCACCGCTCTTTCTATTAGCACCTCAGTGCACAATTGCCTTTCACCAAGGAAGGCATGTGAAATATCTACATACCGAGAACACTCTCCCAAGTAATTCTCATCATCCCTCGAGGTGTCTTGGAGAGGATCCCTTCGGAGATGAGGCTCATGCCCTACTATCTTGGGGCTAGGTGGAGTGGAGGCTCACCAGGGAGGTATAACCAAGTCCCTAGGGCTATATCAGAGATGATTCATATCTCCTAATCCACTCTCCATAGCTTTTGCCCATGATTGGGCTTGGCTATAGGTGTGCGCCATTGCACTCATCTATTAGTAACCCAAAGTGATTATCTTATTTACAAATTCTTAATGAAACGGTATATAAGAAAGAAACACTCAATAAGATAGATTATTATCTCTTTTAAGTTTTAAGTGTGAATCCCTAAACTATTTTGTGTGTTTCATATGTGTTTTTTGTAAAGAATGACCTTGTGTCACATGTTTGAAATATTATTGGATTGTAATCTCATGTTCAATTGGATTTCACCTATATACTCACAGCTCAAAAACCTGGATATGAACTCCAGGTTGCGTTATCCCACCTATAATGTTTGGTGATGAGGTCCACACACATCCAAGGAGCACAGGTCCTACCAGTTCCTCACCCAGTTCACCCGCAGTCTGTGATACACCTCCCCAAAGGGTGATGCGTGCTATAACCCACAGGCTATGACAGATCTTGGAACCGGCCTTGGCAAGATGGATTGGGTTCATGGGATTTGATCCAAGTGGATGGATATGAAACCCACCGTCACTTGCACTCTATTAGTGGGTGGTAATGAAGTCCACCTCACTAGTGTTTACATGAATCATGGTGTGTGTGGTTCTTTATTATCCAAGAAAGTAAGCAAAGAAGAAATCAATGACCATTCACTAAATGCATGCAATAGGTGTGTTTTACTTTCAGAAGAATAATATAAGGAACCTACAAATTGACTTTATGAATGCAAATCCTACATGCTAACTTACCCAATGGGTAAGCCACAAGCAATCAAACCAAACAGATGCATTGCTACTACAAGTTCTTTTTTATTTTTTTTCTTATTTTTGCTACTTTATGTGATAAGAAAGGTAAAAAATGACAATTAACCTTTCTATGCAAACAAAATAATGTGAAAAAAACCAAATTTTGCAGTCTTTGTAAATGCAGTAGAAAATCAAAGGTTTAGGCACTTACCTTGTCCATTTTGAAGCCTCTAAATTCTGAATTTTTGGACAGAAATCTCTCTGTTTCACCACCGCTCCAGGGTGGGGTGAGTAGAAGCTCCACCACCATCCCAAGGTGGGATAGTAAAGCCACCATCATAGGGTGTTCCAAATAAAGCCTCTACCACCATTCCAGGGTGGGGAGGGGAGCACCTGCAACACAAAAAGGGCAAAATGCAAGAAAGAAGTCAAATTTTCACCCAAATAAAAAGGGGCAAGGGTCCCACCATGATTGCCACTAAATTAGGTAAAACCAATGCACCAAATTATGTAAAAAAATATGCGTATATACCCCATATCGCTCATGAGCATCAAAAAAGGAAGCATGCATGTGAAAAGGAAAGAATACCAAACAAAAGGAAATAAATGAAAGTAAGTCTATTCTCATTAATTTTTTGGATCAGATCCAAGGTTACATAGTATTCCCATTGAGGAATCAAAATTTAATACAATTTTTACAATATGAGGTGCCAAAATACCAAGTCTTTCACGGAATCAAGGTGCACATCCAATGTTTCTCCATGTACCCACAATCGAGGTGGGTGAGCCAATGCCACAACTACTTGTATCTTCAATCTCTGATGTCTAATATTACTTTCTAATGCCTTCTAATAACCTGCACCTACACACAAGGAATCAAAAAGGGGTCAAATAGCAAGGGTGTATGGTGAAAACATGCAATCCCCATAGGGGTAAAATAGCGCATATATTAAAACTATATAAAAACATGTCAAAATGACTTGAAATTTTGCAAATATTTTAAATAGTATGTTTTGGGAGGATATCACCAAAAACATATCAGAAATTGCATCTGTGGACCCCTCAATTTTGCGTCACTCGCCTGTAACCTACGAAAGAGAAGACAAGCAAATCCTAAACCTAAACATATCCAAAACTCATGAAATTTGCTTAGTATGTATAAATTTACATTTTAAGACAACCCATATGATCATATTTTCATATTGGATCCCGGATCCACCTGCATCAAACTAGGGTGCCTGGATGGGCCCTATGAGCCTGCATAAACTTAAAAATGCTATAACTCTTTCATTTTAACTCCAAATCACTTGAAATTTTAAGTGTAGCATCATGGGACAATATAGAAAATTACCAATTAAAAAAATTAATGAAATTTTTTAATAATTTACCCTCATCCCGGGGGGCAATGGTGACTACAACTATTTGGGGGGCACCCTAGGAGGGGATACCCACAAAATCCTGCCACTTTTTGTTAAAAAAACACTAGAATATGTTCCTAAACAGTATAAAGTGTTTTTTAATAAAATTTGGTGAATAAATTCACCCGGATGTGGATTACCTTCTTGAAGTCACCCGGTAACCTCCTTGGCAAAAGGGAGATTTCAAGGGCAAAAAGGTGTAATAAGGTGAGTGGAAATCTTGTAAGCACTCTTTTGTGTAACCTAGAACTCCTATATATGTTTTTGTGTGGATATTGAACCCATTTTATAGCCCAAAGGGTCTTATGTACAAAAAGGCATGCAAGGGCATGAATGGTAGGATGTGTCACTTGTCAAATGGGAGGCGTGCACTGGATGGGGAAGAGAATATCCATTTTGGGCCTCCATTATGAAGCATGTCATAAGTACTCAGTGCCCTTTGACCCGCATGATCCAAATGGCATGCTAGATGGCAGTTTTTGGGTGCCACTTGGCCCAGATTTGACTTTTTTTGGGTCAAACTTGCTCACCGTCCCACCCTGGAACGATGTCTCACCACCATCCCAAGGTGGGATGATGGTAATATACCACCGTCCCAGGGTGGGACGGTGGTGAATTTTGGGCCAAAACCTCCCAAAATTGGGCTAGTAGCCTCCAAAAGCCTTTTTGAAGTGGCTAGAACCACTATGAGCCTCCTAAGGGCTGCCCAAGGGGTCATATGATGTCAATTTAATCCTTTTTTGTGGGTGTTTAATTATATTTACCAAATTTTAGTGTCTATATAAGGAATGGCTTCAATTATTGTAGTGCCTTGGGAAGGTGAAAAGAAGAAAATATCCCCTCTACCACCTAACGAAGCATGGGAAGTTATGGTGGGAAGGCAGTGGATGGAAGCCAAGAGGGGGGAGGTTATGCATCGGATGGAGAGGAGAAAGGGAGGCAAGAGCACTTGGAAGAGGAGATGAAACAACAAGCACCAATGAAGCGAGAAGGAGGCACCGCACATAGAGGAGGAAACAAATGTTCTTCAACAACCGAGTAAGCCAGCCGTGGCATAAACAACTAGGTTGGACTCATGGAACTCCTTTAAATATGCATTTATGGTTTTACCACTGGTTTTAGTTGTTGAAGTGTTTTGTGAAGCCTCACATGTTGGCTGTGTGTAGCCTCGCGTGTTGGTTGCGTTGGCTTGGTAAGCCTTCATTGTGTTGAGCTTTGCATTGGCTTTGTAAGCCTTCATTATGTCGAGCTCTGCATTGGCTTTGTAAGCCTTCGTTGTGTTGAGATCTATGTTGGCTTTGTAAGCCTTCATTGTGTCGAGCTCTACATTGGCTTTGTGAGCCTTTGTTGTGTTGAGCTCTACATTGGCTTTGTAAGCCTTCATTGTGTCGAGCTCTACATTGGCTTGGTAAGCCTTCGTTGTGTCGAGCTCTACGTTGGCTTTGTAAGCCTTTGCTATGTTGAGCTCTGCGTTGGCTTTGTAAGCCTTCGTTGTGTTGAGCTCTGCATTGGCTTGGTAAGCCTTCACTGTGTTGAGCTCTATGTTGGCTTGGTAAGCCTTCGTTGTATCAAGCTTTACGTTGGCTTGGTAAGCCTTCGATGTGTTAAGCTTTACTATGGCTTGGTAAGCCTTCACTATGTTAAGCTTCACCGTTGGCTTGGGTAGGCCTTCGTTGTGTTGGTTATGTCCAACTTTGTTGTTGGCTATGTTTAAACCTTTGCTGCTATGGAAAAACCTTGTTGGTGGTTGTGTGAAGCCCATGTGATTGGTTGTGTGAGGCCTACGTGATTGGCTATGTGGAGCCTACATGATTGGCTATCTAAATATTTGTTGTGGGCTATGTTAAGCTTTGTTGTGGGCTATGTTAAGCTCTACTTTGGGCTATGGTTAGCGACATTGAAGAGGTTGTGTAAAGTCTCCTTAGTGACAATATTTTGTAAACCTCCAGTGTGGGTCAACGACTCACATCATCCTCTATTTCCCTATCGTAGATGTCCACCCCTATAGTAAGTTAGCTGGAAGGGCGTATTGCATCAAGTGCACTCTCATCACTTTTAATTTGGGCACCTAGTGTGCTCTATCCCTTGCTTGTTGGTTTTAGCAGTGGACATGGTTGTTTGGAAGTCGTAGGGTACTTGGTTAGAAAGCCTTTGCTTAAGTTCCATTATTGTTGAGTGTTGGAATCTGGTTTAGTGAAGTAAAGGATTTTCTTTCTATGGTTCATTAATTAATTTCTATTTTAATGGAGAAAAGAGAAGGGTTTTCTTTATGTAAATCTCATTATTAAAATAGTGGTCTAGATTAATGGAAAAGGGGTACTTCATATATTTCATTATTTAAAATAGGTAAATTTTAGATAGTGGGAAAATAACCCGGTATGTTTCCATTAGTTAGAAACTACGAAATGTTAGTATAATGATTTATTTGTAATTAATATTCTTTAGTTCATAAAAAGAAGAAAATTTATTTATGATTAAATTGTGGATTTAATGGAATAAATAAATATGAAATATGATTTGTTTTGTGAATTAAGGGTATGGGTCTTTAGTTCATGAAATGAAGAAAAAGGTTTATTTATGATTAAAGTAGTTGGCTTTAATGGAATAAATAAATATGAAATATGATTTGTTTTGTGAATTAAGGGTATGGGTCTTTAGTTCATGAAATGAAGAAAAGGGTTTATTTATGATTAAAGTAGTTGGCTTTAATGGAATAAATAAATATGAAATATGATTTGTTTTGTGAATTAAGGGTATGGGTCTTTAGTTCATGAAATGAAGAAAAAGGTTTATTTATGATTAAAGTAGTTGGCTTTAATGGAATAAATAAATATGAAATATGATTTGTTTTGTGAATTAAGGGTATGGGTCTTTAGTTCATGAAATGAAGAAAAAGGTTTATTTATGATTAAAGTAGTTGGCTTTAATGGAATAAATAAATATGAAATGTGATTGTTTTATGAATTAAGGGTATGGGTCTTTAATTCATGAAATGAAGGAAAGGAGTTATTTATGGATTAAAGTAGTTGGCTTTAATTTGGTAAATAATTGTGAACCTAGATTATTTGGCAATTGAAGGTATGGGACTTTAATTGTTGAATAAAGGGTTAGTCATTTATTACAAGCTAGCATGGTCTGATGCATGGTTGAATGGCTCTCATGAGTAGATGAGAGGGGAAAATAGAAAGAGTAGTTTCTATGATATTAACTATGCATTGGAAAGTTGAATTGCTTGGGTTATTTGTATAGTTGCAATTTGGTAATAAAATAAGCAAATGCATTTAGAAGCATGTCTATCCTGATCCATGAGTGTCCTGATCCCCTACTATCCTCACTTGATCGATGGAAGAGCGAGAGAGGACCAAAGTCATGAGATGGACCAATTCACAAGTTTGCTCTCTACCTTACATCTTGCTTAATTATGCACTAGATTAGATTTGTGGGGAGATTTCCCCGATGAAATGGATGTAAAGTATTGTTTGAAGGTATGGGGTTTACCATACCTACTTATGTAATAAATGAACATTATAACTATTGCACCTTGTATTTATTTATTGGCTATATTGTATTTAAACCTTTTCTTCGCATGTTATTCTTTAATTGATGATTTATGTTTGGTTATCCTTGCTTGTTTAATAATTCATGTTTTGTTAGATTTAGTATCTAGATCTATTCTTTATGTTCTTGTGTTGTTAATTGTCGTAAAATAATAGTAAGTTCTAGGTGAACTTAGAGGATGACCTAAGGGCTTGAGACCCCCTTAGGGAGATTGGTAACTAGGTTTAGAAGATCATACCAGAGTTAAGATAGCTTGTCAGAGGATAATATTGATAGCTTAACTCGTAGTACATGTAGCATACCCACACATAATGGCTTGTGTGGAATATGGAGATGCATGTATACCTTCTAATGATTGAGGGTGGTAAGTCTAGCTCATCAAGAATGATGAGATGGATGGACTTATGTGCATGACATTAGATATACCTACGTAGAAGGGACTTGCGTGAGGGGAATCTTGTGTGGTATAGTTCTTGAGAAACTTAGGGGTTGTCAAACATTAAGTTGGTCTAAGGTTGGTTAGGGATTTATGAATCCTTCTCCTTAGTTTAAAAAAAATTCTTTCTATATTTGTGTGTTTTCTTATTTCTTGATTTTTGGGTCATTACATTTGGTATCAGAGCTCTAGGTTCGAGGGTATAGAGCTTATTATGTGTTGAAAGAGATTTGGGAATCTCCAATGAAGGCTTGCTTAGGATTAAGCTAAAAGCTGGGATAACCTAGAGTCTCTACTTATTTAGAATCTAATGGAATTGATTCCGAGGGAAGATGAATGTTACGATACCTTAGTATGGGCTTTGGTATTAATGATACATCCTAACCTTGGAACCTTATCCTAGTTAGATTTCTAATGATTAGAAAAAGAAGAACTTTGTAATGTGGTTTGAGTTAGTGATTCAGTTTAAGATGAAGCTGTGATCTAATTCTTTTCTTGGTTGAAACCAGATCAAGATGCCACCTAAGGCTAGGATGGAAAGGCCTCCACCTAGATAGACTCGACAAAGTAATGTTGAAGAAGAGATCTAGAATGAGGGTCCAGAAATTCCCAATATGGGAATAGAAGATCTCACTACCATAGTTGCCGAATTACAAGATCAGTTAAGACAAGTGTTAGAAACTATTGCAAACCAGAATTCGCAAGCTAGAGATTTAAAAGTTAACCAAGTTGAGGGGTTGACTATAGAATAGAAACAAGCTAGAACCCTCTTAGAAAAGGAAATGGTAAGAGATCTAAAGAATGTTTGTATCTCCAAATTTGATGGAGAAGGAGAGGGAGATGCAACTGAGGCTTGGTTAAGGGAACTAGAAGTTTTCTTCATAGTAAAGGGATATTCTTTAGGAACCCAAATGGTTTGGGCTACTATTTATCTTGAAGGAGCTACCCTAGATTGGTGGGAAACTTACTATGAGGAAACTAAGATTGAACTAGTAGACATTCCATGGAAGGAATTCATAGTCATATTCAAGAAGAGGTTCCTCACAGAATATTTCTATGCTCTAAAATTTGAGGAATTTGCTAGTTTAAGGCAAGGAACCAACTTAGTGGAGATATACTATAGGAAGTTGGTAAAGTTGTTAAAGTATGTACCCACCTATAATGAGAAAATGTGGATTCATAAGTTTACTCATGGATTGCAATCTAGGATAAAGCATGATGTAGAGATGCAGGAGCCTAAATCATTGCAAAAGGTATATGACCTAGCGAAGAAAGTAGAGTCGCATTTCCATTACAAATATGAAACCTTGTCTGAGCAAGAACATCAGGAACTAAAGAAGAGGAATAGAAATGGGGTTGTAAAGTGGGAGGCCGAGAAAGAATGAAAGGCTAAGAACCCTCAAAATATGGAGAAGAAATTCAATGGAAGCCAAAAGAATTTCAAGAACTTTTATAAGAAAGGCAACAAGCCCAATAGCGCTAAGCCTCAACCACAAAAACCGCAAGTTTCAGTTCCAATGATCAAGGGTGAGGAGCAAAAACTAGAAAAGCGACAAGGGCCTAAGGATGGATGTTACCATTGTAGAGGGCCACATTTTTCTAACCAGTGCCCATACTAACCAGGGCCAAGTACATCCAATATTAAAGGAAAAGAACCTATGCATAAGATCTATGCTACAACTGGGAGTCAGAAGCTTGAGGGAAAAACCACCCCATTGATCATAAAAGGTAAGATTTTTGATAAGCAAGTAAATATCTTAATAGATAGTGGAGCCATAGATAGCTTTATTTCTTGTAAATTAGCAAAAGATATATCGAAAAGGCCAGGGTATTTGGCTCATGGATGGAAGGTTGAGTATGGTTCTGGATAGACCTACTCCGTAAACCAATGTTTCCCAATGATGGAAATTACTTTAGCTAGTGGAACCATGGAAGGTTGCTTATATGTAGCCCCACTTCATGCCTTCGATGTGATCCTAGGGATGGATTGGTTACAGGCCCATAAAGTCATAATCAATTTCCAAGATAGGTGGATCGAATATTTGAAATAAGGCAAGGGAAGGCTACGAATCCATAGTGATCAAGGGGTATTCAAACCCTAGATGTTGTTAGCTATGCAGTTGAAGAAAGCCCTCAGGAAAGGAGGGATAGTTTATGTAATAAAACTGAATGAAGTAAGAGAAGATCGAAAGAAGGAGGTGTTGGAGACACATCCAGTTTTACAAGATTTCAAGGATGTATTCCCTGAGGATTTACCTAGGCTCCCTCCTATGAGAGAATTTGATTTCACTATTGATCTTATGCTAGGAGCGAAACCCATTCACAGATCCCCATATAGGATGTCACCCATCGAGATGCAGGAATTAAAGGTGCAGTTGCAAGGGTTATTAGAGAAAGGGTTGATAAAACCAAGTGTATCACCTTGGGGTGCACCTATTTTATTTGTGAAAAAGAAGGATGGATCTTTAAGATTGTGCATTGACTACAAGATGTTGAATAAAGCTACAATCAAGAATCGGTATCCCCTACCTAGGATCAAAGATTTGTTCGACCAATTGAGAGATGCCACGGTGTTTACCAAGATATATTTAAGATTAGGGTATCACCAGTTGAGAATACGTGAGGAGGACACTCACAAGATAACATTTAAGACTAGGTATGGGCATTATGAGTTCATCAGTCCTACCCTTTGGACTGACTAATGCCCCAGCCGCCTTCATGAATTTAATGAACAATGTGTTCAGAAGACACTTGGACTAGTTTATCCTTGTATTTCTAGATGACATCCTAATATACTCTCAAAACAAGGAAGAGCATGATAAGCATCTCAAGATCATGTTAGAGTTGCTAAGGGAAAATCAACTCTACGAAAATCTAGCCAAGAGCAATTTCTATGTTTTAGAGGTGCACTATTTAGGGCATATCATATCATTAGAAGGGATTGCTATGGACCCAGAGAAAATTGAAGCCATATTAAATTGGCCACCTCCTACCAATGTTACCAAAGTAAGGAGCTTCATGGGGTTAACGGGCTACTACAGACATTATATAAAGGATTTCTCAAAGATTACCTCGATAATAACTAACCTCCAGAAGAAAGGGAAGGAGTTCAAATGGATGAAAAAGTGTGAAACCACTTTTGCCTTATTGAAGCAAAAACTCACTACCACACCAATATTGAAGATTCCAGATCCTCAAGGAGATTTTACAGTATGCATTGATGCATCATTGGAAGGATTAGGAGGAGTACTCATGCAAGAAGAGTCAATGGTGGCTTATACTTCAAGAAAACTTAAAAAGCATGAGGTTAATTATGCTACTCATGATTTAGAGCTAGTCATTGTAGTGCACACTCTAAAGGTCTGGTACCATTATTTGGTAGGAAGACCTTTCGAGTTAAAATCAGATCATCAAAGTCTAAGGTACATATTTACCCAACCAATACTCAATGCGAGATAGAGAAGGTGGATCGAGTTTCTCACTGAGTATGAATTTGAAATTGAGTACATAAAGGGGAAAGAGAATAAGGTTGTGGATGCCTTGAGTAGGAGGAGACACATAGCATCCATAACCAGGAGTCACATAAAACTCATGGACCAAGTAAGGCAGGAGCAATATCAGGATGAATATTGCCAAGGAATTCGAGCCAAATTAGACAGAGACCCTGAGGGCAATAAGGAGTTTGGGGTGGTAGATAACCTTTTGTGCTTCAAAGGTAGAGTCATCATACCAAAATTAGGGGATTTAAGAAAGCTAATAATGCAAGAAGCCCATAGATCTCCTTATACAGCTCACCCTAGAGGGGTAAAGATGAGGGAAAATCTGAAGAGAACCTTCTTCTAGGTAGGAATGAAGAAGGATATTATAGATTTTGTAGCTCGATGCCTTGAATGTCAGAAGGTTAAAGTAGAACGTAAACATCCCATAGGATATTTGTACCCACATAGTATACCTACACAAAAATGGTAGGTCATATCAATGGACTTTATAGTAGGTTTACTAAAAACCAGGTACCAACATGATGCAATACTAGTAGTAGTCGAAAAATTGACCAAGGTTGCACACTTCATACCTAGGAGCACCAAGGACGATGCTCAAGTGGTGGCTAATAGATTTTCCAAGGAAGTATTCTGATTGCATGGATTTCTTGAAGTAATTATCTCGGATAGGGATTCCAAGTTCACTTCTAAATTTTGGAGAGCCCTTCACTAGGCAATAGGCACAAAGTTGCACATGAGTTCAGCATACCACCCTAAGAAAGATGGTTAGACAGAGAGGGTAAATCAAGTATTAGAAGATATGCTCCACATGTATTGTATGGATCACAAGTCTCATTGGGAAGACTATCTACCATTGGTAGAATTTACCTACAATAATGGGTATCACTCTTCTCTAGGAATGGCACCTTTCGATGCCTTGTATGGGTGAAAGTGTAGAACACCACTATCATGGGACAACCCAGAGGATAGAATTGTGATTGGACCAAAAATGGTCAGAGAAATGGAAGAGCAAATAAAGGTAATCAGGCAAAGACTCAAGGAAGCTACTGATAGGTAAAAGAGTTATGCTGATTTAAAGAGGACTCCAAGGGAGTACTCGATGGGAGATAAAGTGTTCCTAAGGGTCAAACCAATGAAAAGTGTGATCAAGTCCACAAAATTGGATCCACGATTTGTAGGACCCTTTGAGATCACTGAGAAGATTAGTTTGGTTGCATACCGACTCACCTTACCTCCTAATATATCAAAAATCCATGACACTTTCCACATATCTTTGCTTAGAAAGTATATTGTTGACCCTGACCATGTGTGGGATGTCTCTAATTTGTAGATGGAAAATCCAAAGGCAATTGAAGTAATGCCTATAAGGATTCTCGAATTCCACTCTAAGGCTATGCGAAATCGGACCCTTGAGCAGTGTAAGGTCCAATGGGACCACTTCTCAAAAAGGAATGCCACTTGGGAGAAAGTGGCGGATATGCAAAAATATTTTCCCTTCTTGTTTAATGATCTTTAAAAAATATATATATATATATTTGTAATAATTTGCTTTTGATTGTGTATGCTTGTGTAAAACTGAGAAACACCCGGGACAATGTTTAGTCCTAGTGGGGGAGGATGTCATGACCCTCCCAGATGGACCTTTTGACATGGAAAAATAATGTATTAACCTAATGGTGCTTTAATACTCGATCTTGCACAATTAAGCAGAGTAGCGGTGTTAGTAGATATTAAAGAGTATGATACTGCTAACAAATTGCCAATGTGTAGGATCAAGTACGCTCGTAAGTGGAAGAAGTTGAGTCATCCATCGAAGGTGAGGGTACTTGAGGTTGGGGAAGTGATGATAAGGCAAAATCGGAGGTAACATGGATAGATACCTTCATATAGGCATGCATTCGATTAGGGATAATCATCAATATATAGCCACCTTGAGCCCCAGATTGATGGCCTAGTAGCTATCATAAGTTCTAGAGGCTGAGATAGGTGACTAAATTGATGGAAAGATCTCCCTCTTTGTCTGTTGCACATGCTTGATTGTCTTTTACTTCAGCACTATTACCTCAAATTTGAGAAGTATAGATAAATAGATTTCATTTTAAATAAATGGTTGATTTATTTTAAAATGATAAATAGATTTCATTTTAAATAAATGGTTGATTTATTTTAAAATGATAAATAGATTTCATTTTAAATAAATGGTTGATTTATTTTAAAATGATAAATAGATTTCATTTTAAATAAATGGTTGATTTATTTTAAAATGATAAATGGATTTCATTTTAAGCAAATGGTTGATTTATTTTAAAATGATAAAGAGGTTTCATTTTAAATAAAAGATTGAATTATTTTAGAATAATGAAGGAATTCTAATTTAAACAAAAGTTAAACCATTTCAAGGAATGAAAAAAAGAGAAAACAATAGCTTCATATTAAACAAATAAAAGAATTTTGGTGCTAACAATGGTTGCTCCATTTGTAGCAAAAGGGATTCATCTAGCACATTAAGAAAACCGTTAGTGTCTTAATTATATGTGGATTTGTTTAATAAGACAATAATCTATTGATTGGTTTAAAAGAAAAAGAGAAGATTATGGAACCTACCTCCTACATCGGATCGGCCAGTGAGGTGAAGCTTCCCACTAACATGAGGGGATGGCCTCATTAACGTGGAGGATGGCCTCATTAACGTGAAGGGATGGCTTCATTGACAAGGGGATGGCTTCATCGACATGGAGGATGGCTTCAATTCTAGTAGCACCTTGGGAAGGTGGAAAGGAAGAAAACATCCCCTCTACCACCTAATGAAGCATGGGAAGTTATGGTGGGAAGGTAGTGGATGGAAGCCAAGAGGGGAAGGTTATGCATTGGATGGAAAAGAGAAAGGGAGGCAAGAGCACTGGGTAGAGGAGACAAAATAGAAAGCACCAATGAAGTGAGAAGGAGACACCATGCATAGAGGAGGAAACAAATATTCTTCAGCAATCGAGTAAGCCAATCATGGCATAAACAACCAGGTTGGACTCATGGAACTCCTTTAAATATGCATTTATGGTTTTACCACTAGTTTTAGTTGTTGAAGTGTTCTATGAAGCCTCGTGTGTTGGTTGTGTGTAGCCTCGCATGTTGGTTGCATTGGCTTGGTAAGCCTTCATTGTGTCGAGCTTTGCATTGGCTTTGTAAGCCTTCGCTATGTCGAGCTCTACATTGGCTTTTTAAGCCTTTGTTATGTCGAGCTCTGCATTGGCTTGGTAAGACTTCGTTATGTTGAGCTCTACATTGGCTTTGTAAGCCTTCATTGTGTCGAGCTCTACATTGGCTTGGTAAGCCTTCGTTGTGTCAAGCTTTGCATTGGCTTTGTAAGCCTTCATTGTGTCGAGCTCCACATTGGCTTGGTAAGCCTTCACTATGTTGATATTTGCATTGGCTTTGTAAGCCTTCGCTATGTTGAGCTCTATGTCTGCTTGGTAAGCCTTTGTTGCATCAAGCTTTGTGTTGGCTTGGTAAGCCTTCACTATGTTAAGATTTGTGTTGGCTTGGTAATCCTTCATTGTGTTAAGCTTCATTATTGACTTGAATAGGCCTTCACTATGTTGGCTACACCTACCTTTGTTGTTGTCTATATTTAAACCTTTACTAATATGGAAAAACCTTGTTGGTGGTTGTGTGAAGCCCATGTGATTGTTTGTGTGAAGCCTTCCATATTGGTAGTGTGGAGCCCGTGTGTGGGCTATATTAATATTTATTGTGGTCTATGTTAAGCTCCACTATGGGTTATGTTAATATCTTCTATGGGCTATGGTTAGTGATGCTAAAGAGGTTGTGTAAAGTCTCCATAGTGGTAGCATTTCATAAAGCTCCAATGTTGGTCAACGACTCATGTTGTCCTCTATTTTCCTATTGTAGATGTTTACCCCTATAGTAAGTTAGTTGGGGGTGCATGTTACATCAAGCACATTCTCATCGCTTTTAATTTGGGTACCTAGTGTGCTCTACCCCTTGCTTGCTAGATTTAGCAATGAATATGGTTGTTTGGAAGTCGTAGGGTACTTAATTAGAAAGCCTTTGCTTAAGTTTCATTATTTTTGAGTGTTGGAATTTGGTTTAATGAAGTGAATTATTAATTAATTTCTATTTTAATGGAGAAAATATAAGGGTTTTCTTTATGTAAATATCATTATTAAAATAGTGGTCTAGAGTAATTGAAAATGGGTACATGTATTTCATTATTTAAAATAGGTAAATTTTATATAGTGGGAATGAAGAAACACATGCTTATACTGAGAGGGGGGTGAACAATATAAGATAAAACTTTTCTTTCCAATCAATAACTACAATGATATGAATGCAATAATAAATTAATGCACAAAATCCACACACATAAGAGACAATAGTTTTACGTGGAAACATTATCTTAGGAGAAAACCACGGTAAAATATTGCTTATATTTTCTTCAACAAATTTATGGGCACCAACCCATGGGAGACACCAATCCCCTTATACAAGTTCATGAGAACCAACCCATAGGAGACACCAATACCATTATACAATTTTGTGAGCACCAACCCATAGTAGACACCAATCCCCTTATACAATTTCATGAGCACTAACCCACAGGAGACACCAATCCCCTTATACAATTTCATGGGCACCAACCTAAAGGATACACAAATCCTCTTATATAATTTTGTAGGCACCAACCCATACGAGACATCAATATCCTTGAGGCTCCAACCTCAAATTTAAAGGCACCAACCTTGATCAAAAAATAGAGAATGATATATTGGTATTGGAAGCTTCAAATGGCCAAAATTTCCTTCACATTCATTAAGTTTGTCACTTCCACATGTCTCACATTTATTACATTTAAAGGTAGCCCAATTCTAGCACTAGATAACTTACTTGTGTGTTGAATTGGAGATGCTAATACCTTTACTTTCACTCTTTTATACTTCCACGTTATGAAGCACTTCTCAAGCTCTTCAAATTCTGATATTGAAACTTGCTTAGGTCTGCTCCCAAATCTGATCCAAAACTTTGCTCATAAATCTTAAATTCATCAAATTTATTATACTCTTCTCTTAGCAATCAAGATGACTTTGAACTTCTACTACTGGAATAATAATGACCACTCTAATTGTTGAAACAACACTATCATAGTGCGCTACCACAAAACCTAATATCGTTCGATATATATTTGATTTGAGTGTCACATAAAAATAGCAAATCTAACTCTCCACTTCAATTCTTCTAAATGTTTTATTGTAAACCAAAAATAATGGCATATACAAAACATGAAAACCTTTATGCTAACATTTGTAGTCACAAAATGCATGCTTAATTATTTGTAGCTCTTCCTCTTACACAATGGTTTTCTGATATGTTATTGCATAAATCTAGTAACTTACATATATAGTCCATGTCTATTTGAGACCAAGTATTTGTAGCTCCTTTTCAGTGACTCCACTGCCCAACAAAAAGGTACCATAATATTGAACTCCTACCACATGCTTGAGTCTACTGTTCTATCTCAAAATTCCATTTGTTGTTCTTTGAAAAGTCACTTCTTGTTGGTAAATATCCTTTCCTCACGGTCTCTTTCAACTGATGTTACCACAGTGCTATCAATAGGGGCACACCAGCCTGTCCACTCTCTATCAAATCTACTAGGGCTAAATGGAGAAAAAAATCTTCGTAGTGCTATCAATACCTTAAAATTCGTTGTGTATCCCTAATATATCATTATATATATATTCAACGTATCTCCTTGATATGCATGTAATTTATGTTTGTGACTTCGATCTCTACATTCTTTATTTCAATGATATTGCTAGCAAACAAGATAAAGTGCATCGACAATCTTTGTTGAGATCTATAATGGTCAGTCAAAGCCAATCCTTCTGATCCTTTAGTGATGTTGCTACCTTCTAGAGTGGAATCTATCTCCAAGGCAAAGTAGTAGACTTGGTGCTCCTATTTTTACCTAGTGTATAAGATTAGATACCATGTTTCATAGATTATAATGTGATTTTTCTCTCTACTTGTTGCCCTATGCTCTATTTATGAGCATGCACCACTTTCGAAGGATGCTTCAAATATTTTGGTTGGATGAAGCATTCTGCTTCGTAATTCCAATAAATGCAAATACGCCACTTAAGGAGGGCAGATCCCCGCCACGAATGGGCAAATAATAATGCGAATACGCAAATGAAAGATTGATGATAGATACCAAAACTCTTGGATAGCTAACCTACTAAATAATGAAATTATATCTGGATAGCAACATAGCCGACGACTCTTCATAATTGGAATGTAACATGGCTCCCTCCCTTAAAAGCTTTGTCCTCAAAGCTAGGAAAGAACTGAAAAATATTCTCTATGTGCCTTGTAGCATCGTCTTCTGGAAGGCCCTGCCACTGAATTAGGAACTCTTGAATGCGGCATGGTCGATGATGGTGTACTCTGGATTGTAGCATTGATGGAGGTATTTATCAAATCTTCTCAACTTTCAATGATCACTTGAGCAGTCACAAGTGAATTGATGCAGAAATTGTCACCCAATTTTGCTGTAAAAGTCGTTGCCAAAACTGTTGCAAATGTTGTCACCAAAATTGCTGCAAATATCTTCTTCAAAATTGTTGCAAATGTCGTCGTCAAAAATTGCCGAGTTTCTCCACCGACCACTAATCTTCAATGGCTATTTGATTTGATTTGACTGCTTTGGCTATTTTATTTGGTTTGACTGCTAACTTGAGGTTTTGAATTCTTAAACTTTTATTCTCTGACGACTTTTTTTTTTTTTGAACTTATTTGAAATTTCAAAGTTAGCTCCCACTGCAAGTTTATTTTTAACTTATTTGAAGCAAAATGGAGATTAATGACAAGATGGGACACGTGGGGGGAATATGGGGAACTCTATGAAAACAACAAAATGGTATTATGATGCACGGAGGACAACTTTGACATGTGGACGGGTTGACTAAGCACGTGGTTAAATAGAGCGGAGTTTAGAGAGAATCCACATCACACACTACAACGAATGACCAACAGATTGCAGATGACTGACAGCGGATGATACGCAGAAGGAACACGATGGGTCAGCAGGACAAGTGGGCGAATAATATTTCCTCTGCATCTGCCAAAAATTTTTAACCTGCCGATCGTTGAAAAGATTAAAGTTCGTAAGATTTTTTTTTTTGTGGTTGTAAATGCACAATCGAACGTCAGGCCGATTTCACTACGGATTTTTTGTGCAAACTCCTTGAAGCCTCAATAATTCTACGTGTCGTATGTTTCCAATGGTGCTGACCCTCACTCGAGATTAGGAGCATTGATGCCGATTTGTTTGTTAATAAATTTTTTGTTCTATGGATTAAGCTAGGTGGAGGCCACAGGACGCCGTTTTGAGCTCAAAATATTCACTTGCACAATAAAAGTTTCAAGATAGTTGCAACTGGGTTTGATCGGCAAATAATTATATCCTTTAATTGATGAATAATTTTATGGAATGCCTAATGCGTGATTTTGAATTAATTTATCACGTTGAACGCTTGAAATGTTATACACGTCACTTGAATAATAATTAAACCAAATCAAGGGATAGGCGCTAGTTCAAAAATTTCTCGTGACAGGAAGGCTTGATTTTAATTGAGACAAAGAGTTGATTTAAATTTATTCTCACTGTCTAAAACAACACTCCGCCTAGGAACAAATGCACTGGGGGAATGGCTTAGACAAGTTTGATGAGATGACCAGATAATGGACAACGAATTATAACCTTGTTAGTTGTAAAGGAATATAACAGGTCTATAATGAATACGCGATGTCCCGAGATATCTTTTATTTCCTCAACTATGAACAACGATAAGCGCTCTTCCAGAATCGTTTGCTCTGATACCACTTGAAGCGTTCTGCTTCATAATTCCAATAAATGCAAATACGCCACTTAAGGAGGGTAGATCCCCGCCATGAATGGGAAAATAATAATGTGAATATGCAAATGAAATATTGATGATAGATACCAAAACTCTTAGATAGCTAACCTACTAAATAATGAAATTATATCTGGATAGCAACATAGCTGACGACTCTTCATAATTGGAATGTAACATTGGATGTGCACTTTGATCTACCTGTGTTCTACTTCTTAATCAAGTGAATTTACTATATTATTGCTACTCAAATGCTTTCACCATCTCAAGCTCGTACATGCTCTTTAACCTATAATTTGTCTCCTTTGTACTTGTGTTGTTTTTATATTGACATCGCTTTGTTTGAGCGCTTCCAAAAACTTTTGTTTATCTAAAAATCATATGCTTGGTATTGGCTAGAAAGCAACATTTTTGCTCGATGATGAATTTGGACGTATGTGAATCAAATACAAATATCATATGTGCTCTTCTTAGAAGTTGTGTTCTTCTACCTTTCTATTTCATCAATCAGAGGATCCAACTAATTTCGTTCACTCATCGAACGTCTTACAACATAGCACATGATACTTCCAACACCTCCAAAATTTTATCCACCCTCGAATGTCTGCCAACACCTCCAAAACCAATCAAATCACTCCACTCTTTATTCTACCCTATCACCACTTCTTTGCTCATCAAAATCAAGGATCTTCAACCAAAAAACTTGATTTGAAATGAACTCCAACCCTTGTATTTATATGCAACCAACATAATTATCCTAAGGTTGGCCCACTCAACTTTATATTTTAAAATCACTTCTATAATATAATATTTGAATAATTAAACTTTTTATTCAAACTATATTTAAATATTTTGATTTAAATATATCAAACCTTTGGCTCAAATTAATTATAAAAATATCACTTTAATATTTAAATATTAAAGCATACTCATATAATTAAATCATCCTTGGGGATATATCTGCTTTGAATAATTTTTCCAAACATGCCACCACTTGCCAACAACCAAATCGACCTTTGACATAAATGACAACTCAATAATTCTAACAGGGAAAAAAATCCCGTATGTTTTCACTAGTTAAAAACTATAAAATGTTAATTAATGAAATATGACTAGTTTTGTGAATTAAGGGTATGGGTATTTAGTTTATGAAATGAGGAAAAAGGTTTATTTATGATTAGAGTAGTTGGCTTTAATGAAATATGATTTTTTTTGTGAATTAAGGGTATGGGTCTTTAGTTCATGAAATGAAGAAAAATATTTATTTATGATTAAATTAGTTGGCTTTAATGGAAAAAATAAATATGAAATGTGATTGTTTTTTTAAGGTTATGGTTCTTTAGTTCATGAATAAAGGGTATGGATTAAAATAGTTGGCTTTAATTTGGTAAATAATTATGAACCTAGATTATTTTGCAATTGAAGGTATAGGACTTTAATTGTTGAATAAAGGGTTAGTCATTTATTACAAGATAGCATGGTCTGATGCATGGTTGAATGGCTCTCATGAGTATATGAGAAGGAAAAATAGAAAGAGTAGTTTATATGATATTAACTATGCATTGGAAAGTTGAATTGCTTGGGTTATTTGTATAGTTGCAATTTGGCAACAAAATAAGTAAATGCATTTAGAAGCATGTCTATCCTGATCCATGATTGTCCTGATCCCCTACTATCCTAACTTGATTGATGGAAGAGCGAGAGGACCAAATTCATGAGATGGACCAATTCATAATTTTTCTCTCTACCTTACATCTTACTTAATTATGCACTAGATTAGACTTGTGGGGAGATTTCCTTGATGAAATGGATGTAAAGTATTTTTTGAAGGTATGGGGTTTACCATACCTACTTATGTAATAAATGAACATTATAATTGTTGCACCTTGTATTTCTTTATTGGCTATATTGTATTTAAATATTTTCTTTGCATGTTATTATTTAAATGATAAATTATTTTTGGTTATCCTTGCTTGTTTAATAGTTCATGTTTTGTTAGATTTAGTATCTTGATCTATTCTTTATGTTCTTGTGTTGTTAATTATCGTAAAATACTAGTAAGTTCTAGGTGAACTTAGAGGATGACCTAAGGGCTTGAGACCCCCTTAGGGAGATTGGTAACTAGGTTTAGAAGATCATACCAAAGTTAATATAGCTTATCAAAGGATGATATTGATAGCTTAACTCGCAGTACATGTAGCATACCCACACATAATATCTTGTGTGGAATATGGAGATGTGTGTATACCTTCCAATGATTGAGGGTAGTAAGTCTAGCACATCAAGATTGATGAGATGGATGGGATTATGTGTGTGACATGAGATATGCCTACACAAAAGGGACTTGCATGAGGGGAATCTTGTGTGGTATAGTTCTTGAGTAAAGTAGGGGTTTTCAAACATTAAGTTGGTCTAAGGTTGGTTAGGGATTTATGAATCCTTATCCTTAGTCAAAAAAAAAATTCTTTCAATTTGTGTGTTTTCTTATTTCTTGATTTTTGGGTCATTACACGCACCTTTTTTATGATCCTTCCATAAGTAATATTACTTTAAATGTACAAGATTCTCTTCGTCTTGGTTCAATATTTTCCCCATTACTTCTTTCTCTTTTTATTATATTTTTTATTGTGCCATATATTTTCTCCTTTATTTAAATGATTTTTTTCTAGTACTAAAGAGCATTCACTTTATAGCTTATCTTGAATATATTTGTTATTTTCCTCAATGGTGTAAACTCAGCTACAAGAGACCAACAAAATGGACTCCAATCACATAACACAAATGCAATATAATGGAAGAAACTTGCAAATCTATATTCTTCTCATTCCTAAATTCACACTCCTCCAAAATATTACAATCCATCATATAGCAACCGAAAACCAAAGAAACCCTAAAACATTTTTTTTCTAAAAATTGCTAAAAATAGATCTTTTTTTCTAAAAACTGCTAAAAATATAAATGAGTCGGATTGCGCCCAAATTTGGTGCACACATCCCTCTTACAATAACGAACCTTACTTTAAAATATTAGGCCTCAACTTAAGGTATAACAAAATATAATAAAATTCTAACATCCAAAAAAACCCAAAAAACCCGGGAACCTATTCTAAAAGCTAATTTTGGGACACTAGATGTCGGAGTTAGGTCCCAAAAACATGATTTTTGGAGGGTGAGGTGAATTAGAGATTAGCCTCATGCAGAACACACACATGGAACCACCTATTAAATTTCAAGGCAAACGGGTGTACGGTTCACAAGTTATGGCTCCGGCAAGGTGCATCATTCTCTGGTGAAAAAGAACTCAACTCCTACGATTTCAGTTGAATTGAAATCCTGTAGCTTATGGTTATCAATTTCCTTTAGCTCTAACTCCAAAACCCAAGTGTTTTCTGACTGTGGTAATCCTTCCCATTGAACCAGGAATCTATTGTAGCTCCCATGTCTAGTGGTGATCACCTTCTTATCGAGCATGTATGCAACGCTATATTTTTTCTTCTTAGGCATATGTTATGCCTAATTTACTGTCTCCTGTAATTCACCATCCTCAGCAGTACTAGGATACTAAAATAAATCAAAAACATTAAAAATGGGTAAAATATCAAATTCATCGGGCAGCTCCACTTTATAGGCATTATCATTGATCTTCTTCAAAATCTTGCATGGCCCAATTTTCTTAAGTTTTAGTTTGTTATATGTCCCCTTAGGAAATATTTCTTTCCTAATATGAACCATGACCATATCACCCTCTTCAAACACTTTCACCCTTCTGTGTGCATCAACAGACTCTTTGTAATGAGCATTACTACTCTGTAATTTTCCCCTCACAGACTCTTGCACTTTTTGGATGTGCTCAAAAAATGCTTCTGCATCATCACTAACTTGTTCCCCAATTGGTAACTCAACCAAATATAATACACCTCTAGGATTTTGACCATAAATAATTTGAAAAGGAGATTTACCTATCGACCTATTCACTGAACTGTTGTATGTAAATTTGACTTGCGACAAGGCTAAATCCCATTGTTTTGGTTTTTCTCCAACTATGCACCATAAGAGGTTTCCCAAGCTTTTTTTCACTACCTCAGTTTTTCCATCGGTCTATTGGTGGTAAGCACTACTGAAATACAACCTGGTGTTCAAATTTTTCCACAACATCCTCCAAAAGTGACTCAAGAACTTAGTATCCCGATAAGAAGTAATAGTCTTTGGAACACCATGCAACCACACAATCTCATCAAAGAATAAGACTGCAGTCCTAGTTGCATCATTAGTTTTTTGGCAAGCAATGAAATGCACCATTTTTGAAAATTTATCTACCACAAAAAAAATTGAATCCTTACCCCTCTGTGTCTTGGGCAACCCCAACACAAAATCCATACTTAGATCGGTCCATGGTCCTGTAGGAACTGGCAGTGGCATATACAACCCTGTATTTTATGCATGGCCCTTATCCATATAAAATACTTTGCATCTAGAGATAAACTTTATTATCTCTCTTCATTTTTGACCAATAGTACTTCTCCTCTACAAAAGTGGTAGTTTTGGCTACTCCAAAATGACCAGCCAAACCCCCACTATGTAATTCCCTCAATATTTTCTCTCTCATATAGCCATTGGGAATGCATAATCGATTACCCTTAAACAAGTAATAATTATGTAAAAAAAACTCTTCAAAAATAGTATGAGACTCACCCTCTACCGCACTTTTACACTGTTGCATAATATTTCTATAATCTGCATTAGATTCACACAGATATTTAATCCTCTCAAATCCTACCACTTCATTCTCCATAGTGGTCAACAACATGACTCTCCTACTCAATGCATCAACAACCTTATTTTGTTTACCCGACTTGTGCTTCAGGACAAATGTATACTATTGCAAAAATGAAACCCATTTGGCATGTCTACTATTTAAATTTTTTTGAGAGTTGACATACCTCAATGCTTCATGATCAGTAAACAACACAAACTCCTTTGAGAGTAAGTATTGCATCCAATGTTGCAATGCTTGCACAATTACATAAAATTTCACATCATATGTAGAATAATTCTTTCTTGCATCATTTAGCTTCTCACTAAAAAATGCTACAGGTTGACCCTCTTGACTTAAGACACCACCAATTCCAACAAATGAGGCATCACAATCAACCTCAAACACCTTACTGAAATTTGGTAACATTAGAACAGTCTCTTCCAACACCTTCTTCTTCAAGAGTTCAAAACTCTTTGTTGATGCCATAGTCCATACAAACTCTTTCCCCTTCATGCACTCAGTTATAGGGGTAGCTATACTACTAAATTTCCTGATGAAATTTTTGTAAAATATAGCTAGGCCATGAAAGCTCCTTACTTCTATTATAGTTCATGGAAGAGGACATTCTAGAATCACCTTCACTTTCTTGTCATCCATCCTCATGCCATCTCTTGAGATTACAAATCCTAAAAACACTAAACTATCCTAAAGAAATCTACATTTCTTTAGATTGACATACAATTTCTCCTTCCTAAGCATGTCTAACACTAATTTCAGGTGTAACAAATGCTCCTCTTCACTTTTACTATAAATCAAAATATCATCAAAATACACAACCACAAACTTACCATTATATTTTTGTAGTACTTTGTTCATCAACTGCATAAATGTATTGGGTGCATTAGACAACCCAAATGGCATCACCATCCACTCGTACAACCCATATTTTATCTTAAAAGTTGTCTTCCATTCATCCCCTTCTCTAATTATGATCTGGTAGTAGCCACTCTGCAGATCAATTTTATTGAAGTATTTAGCTCCAGCTAATCCATCCATCATGTCATCCACTCTCGGTATAGGATACCGATATTTTATTATGATATTTTTTATGGCTCTACTATCCACACACATCCACCAGTCACCATATTTCTTTGGGGTTAGCAATGCTGGAGTTGCACATGGACTTATACTCTCCCTAACTAATCCTTTCTTTATCAACTCGGTCACTTGCCTACTCAACTCTGCATTCTGTGTTGGGTTCAACCGATAAGCTACCTGATTTGGGAGCGCTGATCCTGGAATCAAATCCATGTGATGTTGGATATCCCTCTTTGGTGGTAGCCCATCTAGTAACTCCTCTAGTGTGACATCTTTATATTCACTTAGCAACTTAGCTATTGTTGTAGGTATAACCACTTCCTCTATTTCTAGCTTCCTAGTTGTTAAGGCATAACATAAGCTAGCATCCTTGATCTCTACAAGGAACTCCTTCATCATCAACAAGCTCTCACTCGACCCATCCTCCTTTAGAGGTACAAGAACTACCTTTACACCATCCTTCTAGAATGTGTAAGTATTATTTCTCCCATTATGGTTAGTATCCCTGTCATACTGCCAAGGTCTTCCCAAAAAAATGTGACATGCATCCATAGGGATCACATCACACCACACTTCATCCTTGTAAGTGCTCCCAATTGAAAATTTAATTAAACACCTTTGATATATTATTACCTCATTCCCCTTCTTAACCCATGAGATGCGATATGGATAAGGATGCTTTTTGCATTCCAGGTTCATTTTATCAACCATGATATTTGACACCATATTCTCACAGCTACCACCATCAATGACAATGTTACATACCTTCCCTCTTGATGTACACCTTGTTCAAAATATGTTTGTTCATAGCCCAAAATCATCACCATATATGGTCTGCCCCTTCGCTTTTCTCTACACCTTCTCTTTATTAGGAACAATCAACATCCTCCTTATCATAAGTGCTTCCCCCATGTTAGCAACAACTTCATCCTCATCCTGCTCTTCCATCTCAACCAGATTGACCCTTCCTTTTCCTCCTTGACCCCTTTCTTGGATATCACATTGGGGACACTCAAATGCTCTGTGTCCCTCCTCACCACATCCATAATAGGTATATGACCTTATTGGATCATTCCCATTTCATCTACCATCGTAACCTCTACCTTGTTGGTATCCTCTTCCTCTCAAATTCTACCCATCTTCTTCTTGTGTAGAAGGTATTGAGGATTCTCCCTTGAGAAAATTAGATCCACTTCAACTAGTGATATCACACCCGCTCTGATACCAAATGGTGTAAACTTAGCTACAAGAGACCAACAAAATGGACTCCAATCACATAACACAAATGCAATATAATGGAAGAAACTTGCAAATCGATATTCTTCTCATTCTTGAATTCACACCCCTTCTCCAAAAGATTACAATCCATCATATAGCAATCAAAAACCAAAGAAACCCTAAAACGTATTTTTTCTAAAAACTGCTAAAAATAGATCTTTTTTCTAAAAACTGCTAAAAATAGAAATGAGTCGGATTGTGCTTGGTTCACACATCCCTCTTACAATAATGAACCTTACTTTAAAATATTAGGCCTCAACTTAAGGTATAACAAAATATAATAAAATTCTAACATCCAAAAAAACCCAAAAAACTCGGGAACCTATTCTAAAAGCTAATTTTGGGACACTAGATGTCGGATTTAGGTCCCAAAAACATGATTTTTGGAGGGTGAGTTGAATCAAATATTAGCCTCGTGAAAAACAAGCACACGGAACCACCTGTTAAATTTCAAGGCAAACGGACATACGGTTCACAAGTTATGGCTCCGACAAGGTGCATCACCCAATACTTGGGTTTTTCTCTAGATTTTCTCCTTCCTCAATTTTCACATCCTTCTATTTATTTTTCATATTTTACATGTAATATTCAGCATTATAAACTTTCTTGGGTTATTTTTATTTTAGATATGACTATTGCCCAACTTTGTCCTCCCAAGTTTGAAGCACTTTTTCATTGCTTTAAGAATTTTGCTTCTTTTTTAACATTTTCCCTTTATTTCTACCTTTATTATAACAATGGCTTAATTCATTGCATTTCCTTTATCTATTAGGAAAATCCTTTCCCATATGTCTTATTTTAGCATAAATCCTATAGCTAAATGGGTTATTCTTTTAAATAATAATTTTATTCTATACTTTCCATTTTGAAACTAGTTTTATCTCATCTAGGAATTTCTTTCTTGTTTCCACCATTACACAATCTAGTAAAAAATATCCTCTTTCTTTTCCTAGTGACATAATCTATGGAAATAAATTGGCCAAAGGAATTGGCTATGCTTTCAAATATTTCTTCCTCCTAGAATTCTAAAGGTAAAGTAGGGAGTGTTACCCAAATTGGAGCCACATCTATCTTCTCAATATCTAGATTAAATCCTATTGTGGAAATCCTTATAATATGGTTGTCACGCTATCAAAACTTCCTAATTTACAAGGAGATATGTGAGCTCTAGTAAACTCACCTCTTTAACCTGAAACACTAAATCCTTAAGAACATAGGTTGGGTTTGGACACCCCACAATGAGCCTAATTAATAATGAATTTTAGTCTTGCTAAGCTCTACCAGATCTAATGAATTATAATGGATTTTTATGGTGACCAAGAAAATATAGCATTTATAGCTTTAGTTTCAAGAATGCAGATCGGTGCCTTGTCTATTGGGT
The DNA here is from genome assembly GCA_028583015.1 of Wollemia nobilis. Classification (NCBI taxonomy): domain Eukaryota; kingdom Viridiplantae; phylum Streptophyta; class Pinopsida; order Araucariales; family Araucariaceae; genus Wollemia; species Wollemia nobilis. Next base: position 7,605,073 of record JAQPPZ010000040.1, read on the forward strand.
GATTGTAGCAAATTTTAACCGATTCTATGATATAGATAGAAAAGAAAGAAATAATTGACATACCTATATTCCTTTGAAAAACATAATCAATACAGGTATTAAATCAATGAGAGAAAGCATTACTTGTGAATTCAAATAATGTAATGCACAAATAAACAACATACACACAGTGAAACAGAGTATGCCAAAGAGAAAAAGCTAAAATTTGTATTATGTTCAATACTAGATGATTACAATATTAGAGCCCAGCGATGTTCTTAGGTCTCTTAAAGAACACAACACAATATTCACCTTGTTCGAATAACGTAACAAGGAAACTCAAATCTCCTATCCTAATTGTAGTGACATAAAGACTCCAAATCCTTGAAGTAGCTCCTAGAAATGATCTTAGGTAGACTAACTTGACTCTTGGAAATACCTGCACAAAGGTGAGAGGAATTGCAAAATGGAAAACAAATACAACAAAGGAAAAATTCAGTTGTTCCAAAAACACACTTGAAATGCCTCTTGCATAATTTTGCTATTATGATGCTTGATGATGAATTATGGCCTGAAAGACCTCTTTTATAATTTGAATTTTGCAATTTTATTTTGAATACTTAGTGCATATGCAATTACTTGGCATCCTCTCTACCAATGATTTTTGTGAATGTATTATAGCAAAAACTGGGCTATCACAAGCTATCAAAATTGGTAAAACTAGCCACCTATCCTAAAAATGATTATTCAGGTTGTTCTTGTTCTATGACTGGATCTGATTCCTTTTCTCCTTTGATGGTGGTGAGCCTTGAATTAAATTCTACTTTGTCCTTTCCTAGAATCTCAAATCCCAATAGTTTTGTAATTTGATGTTGTAATGTGGTGGTTTACAGTTGGAATTTAGTGGTTTATAGTTGGATTGATGAGTTGTCTCTTGGGTGATGTGTCATTTTGAGGTTCTTCTTGATTCAAATCTGTAATTTTAGCCTTTGATCACTGTAATTATTTATCTTGTTGAGTTGTCTATCTTCAATAATTGAGGCTATCTAGTTATCAAGTACCAAAGGCCTAAAATCCAGTCTAGATTCAATGAATGTAACCCCAACGCTTCAACTTCCAGTCTTTCACAACCTGGTTCAGTCACCTATAAGACCTCTTCATCCTTTAGCTTTCAGTGTTTGACCTTCATCTATTGCTTGTAAATAAAAATTAGTTATTTTGAAGAAGAAATAAAATCATTAATTGTTATTTTTATTATTAATATCAAATATTTTAGATTTATTAAAAGACTTCCTAAGGTTTAACATCATATCTATTGGGACTGGAATAAAATGAGATATATTGATACAAAATGTGTTACAATATATAGGCAGGAGGCCTATATGAGAACATGACAAGTGTCAAGGACACATGTCATAACATGCAAAAGACAAAGTACACATTAATTCTAACATCCCCCCTTAATGTGTACTTTTCTAAAAGAACCCTATATCCTTATTTATTACATAATTTGGTCTAGTCTCATGTTCTTTACATTTGGTTCTAATATGAACAATCACTCTAGATCATTGGTGTATATCTAGGTCTGTTGCCTTAGGTTCAACCTCTTCCTCATATTTATTACCTTTGTAGGTCAGCCTCATCTTTGGTGCCTCAGGGTTAGCCTCTTACTTAGCTCTATTGCCTTTGTATGTCACTATTAACTATGTTCACCATGGATATGATATCCCTCCTCATGTTGAATTTTGTCTAGAATGTGTTGGGGTCCACCGAACTTCAGACATACCAAAAATTCACCTTAATACAAAAATAATTATATCCATATAAGAGTGTCAGTCTCTACCAAAAATGTACTCAAAAAATACAATAATATGATCCATTGAATCCATATGTGGAGGAGAAGAAGAAGAAAGAAGATAATAGAATCTTTTGAAGTGTCTTTGTCTATAGCCTTCAAAATTTGATCCAAAAAAATCCTCAGATAGTTTCTAGGGTGTCTATGTCTATAGTCCCTAGATTAGGTGTCCTTATGGTGACCTCCTCATCCTAACAAAATGCATGGGTAATCAGCTACTGCATCCACCAGGTCCTATAGTGAAGGTGACTATATACAAGGATTACATACAAATGCTTTGGGAGTGTCAAGTTTAATCGAGAGTGAACTCCATGATAAAAAAATTTAAGGCTAAAAAATGCAAATGAAATAGCCTCAAAATTACAATTGGACACCACCAATGTGTTCGTCTCGAAAAAACCTTTTTTATGACTATAAATATCCCTATGTTCAATTTTCAGTGGAGCCTTCATCTGTGAGAAAAACAACAACATCAGGAATCAAAATATTCCTAGCATCAGAGAATATTCCTGGCATCGCTCTCTGGCAGAATAAAAAACATACAATTTTCATTTTTGCCTCGCAGGAGAATTACATATATAGGCCATGTGGGCCTTCCATTTCCACTATCCATATGGAAAAATATTAAAAATTAAAATGGCCAATGATGCATGGATTGTCTTAAAATATTGAAAAAACAATAACTTGTTGATCACTTTGCACATTTTATAAAGAAATCAAAGAACATTTTAAAAAATAATTTAAATCAAGGCCACAAGTCCTCAAGTTGGCATAAAGTAGGATGGTACTAGTTGGGCCTGCATCACATGATGCAATGTAGTGTGTGTAGCCTACTCGGTGTAGTAGGCTCCTACAGTGACACCCACAACTTCTCTAGCATCGAAGGCCGCCACCCCCACAACCACCGTAGCTCTACTCACCACCTCCATATTGCCTGCAGTGGCCCTTGTGGTTTTGGCACCTCAAGCCAAGGCCCCCACCATGTCCTCTTCCAAGCATAAGTTGACTACTCCATGAGTGGTTTTACCAGTTGCAGGCAGATTATGGTTCCTTTATAAAGGTAAAATTATTATGAAGTTTATGCATTAAGTAGGTGGCATTGTATTGAAATGGACGGTCAAAAAATACAAAAAATTAAGACCTTCTTGACCACATATATTTTAAAATGAAAGTGGTTTCCTCACTATAACTTGGTGGCTTTTTTTTTTAAAATGAAGGAGAATAATAATGGGCATCCCTCATTACCATTATTGTTAATAAAATGTTGTTCTGCAAATATGGTAAACACTCATTGGTATGGGTACTATTTCTAATTGTACAGTACCATCTCCACCGATTTGATGTGGACACCATGTATCTTCGCCCACTTTTATCCCTTAACATGTGGTAGTCTAGGGTTTCTCTATCTGACATGGGCAACGTGAAACTTTTCTCTTCCTTGAATATGTTGTATTTTTTCCATTACAACTTCAGGCGCTCGACAAGCCACTAGGATGGGTGAAGGTGGGTCGATCACCTAGGCCTTGGATTACATTTCCATTGTGCTCATCATTATTTTATTGTCATCGAGGGCTTTTTGAAGAAACAAGGTGGATAGGAATATAACAGAAGCTCCTTTCATGAAGCAACTACTCCCGATGGGGATATTACGACATAAAAGCTTTGAAGAACCTGGAACTACCCAAATCTATAGCTCCAACACAGACAGAGGCATCACCAACATGGGTGTATGTTGAGAGACTTACCACCTACTTATGGTCACATCATCTTTTTATATTTAATGAGCACTTCAACAACAATTTTGGAGGCTTCCTTACAATGGTAAATAAAACACCTCCTCTTTTTTCCACCTAAACAGTGTCACACTTTGCATCCACGTAGGTCTTGGATGCTCTAGGTAACAAAGGAGAGCTATGATGAAGCAGTGAACATCTAGTTACAAGGGTAATACATGGCTTCACAAGCACACAGTGATGCTGACAGAGCTTGATCATGGGGCTCTACAAAAAAAAGACTACACCAACAAATAAAGTTGCATACACAAACCAGTTTATAACCGGATCATTTAGGCTTACTTCGAGTGCATGACATAATCCTAAGTCTCAATAGTTGGATCATCATCAACATGGTTGGCATGTGGAGGGTATTTTTCCATAACAGTAGCAATATACATAGTTGTAGTGGGGGGTTACGAACAGCTGAAACGAGGGCTGCCTCAATGCAAAAACATAGATGATCCTACAAGCCTACATTAAAATGGTGCACTTCCACATTACTTATACCAGTTAGATATATGTATCCATATTTTAACTTGGCTCCAGGTCTGTATGCAATTTTCTATGAAATTCAAACTAAAATTTGTCTTTGAACTGCAAAGTCTTCAAATTTTGAAGCTAAAATGCAGTGGTCTTCTTTGATGCGATCATCTTCGCCACAAAGCTACATCAAGTATCCATTTTTCTTTGATTTTGCTACCTTTATTGCTTCTCTACTAGAAATTTGTCTATCATGCAAACATAGAATAATTCACATGCAGATCTCTATGGTTCCATGAAAAAATATAATCTTCCCATTTGAAAAATGGAGCAACTTCATCTGCTTCAGAACACAGTCCAAGCTAGTACAAGATGCTTCGTTGTCAAATACTCATTGATCTAATATACGAACACAACCATCGAATGTGGCCACACTTAATGATCATTGACAAAGTAACACAGGAAATCGTGTATTCACCAAAACAACAATAACTCTAATTTTATCGATAGGAATACGTTGATGAATACGACATCTTCTTTGTTTGTCACCATACAAGCTCTCGTAGCCATCAATATTTGTTCTTCCATGGCCATTCAATATGCGTTCAGGTTGCACGAGGTGACGATCCACATTCTTTCTCAAAAAAAATTGATCAATCATCAAGAACATCATAGGTTGCCTCGAAAGCCTGTAGACGAAGAAGAACCCTCGCATGAACTTGCCTACTCAAACATTTATCTGTGGGGAGATACACCAACCATCACTACATGAAAACTTCTACATTTTAGATCTATAAATTTCACACGTTCTCCACTAAAATTGAAATGGCTAGTAGATGCATGTGCCTGGGTGAAATTATGCACGACCATGGTTTGTAGCAGTATTGAGCATGGTTCCATAGCCAAATAGTGTTGGGGAGCATAGAGTTATGAGAAGCACCAGGACATTTTGTTGGGGTCCTTAAATTATGAAGAAGACATCGTTAAGGCCTAATACCATGCGGCCTTCAACTCTTCATACAGGCAGTCACAAAACCTCCTTCCACAAGTCATCGAAAGAGCATCATCATCAAAAAATGGCTCAACCAGAACTAGGGCAACAATGAGCACCCAAAAAATTAGTAGCACTAAGTTTAGTGGATCAACCAGCAAGCACATGCCTCTACTTGAAAAACAAAACTCAAAAAAAAAATATTTTGGCAGCCATGAATGGTATCTCGTTTTTCATTTCTTTGTGGAGAAATTACTTCTGTGGATGGATACAAAAAAAAGATTTAAAAAAAAAAATCTTCATAAAAAAAATGGTAGCCATGAATTTTTTTTCTATCAAATGTCTAGTTTCTGATCCATTGAAATATGGAGAGCATAATCCCTGATTTGAAGGAAAAAAATGGGGGAAAATGAGGAAGGAAAAAAATGGGGAGTATTTCCATGAGGTAAATCCTCCCTCAAACCAACAAGATAGGGAAAGCCTGCTCTGATACCAAATGTTGGGACTGGAATAAGATGAGATATATTGATACAAAAATGTGTTATAATATATAGGTAGGAGGTCTATATGAGAACATGACAAGTGTCAAAGACACATGCCATAACATGTAAAATATAAAGTACACATTAATTCTAACAATATCTCAATTTTAATTTTTAATTTTTTTAATTTTTCTAATGTTTTAACATTAGAATTAAATTTTAATTTTAATGCCAATGTATTAAATCCAATTTTAATTTCAAAAATTATTGAAATTAATTCATCTTTACTATTATTATTTTTTATATCGAAAACCCCTTGTGGGGCTGCATTGGTCTAAGAGACCACGAACAGGGGGCTCTACACCATCAAAGTCACCCGGGAGTCGCACTTGACCCTGCCCGCACCAACATTATCAATTGGATTTTGGATACCCAATTCAGCTTTTTGGTAGGGTGGATATTTGAACTTGGGACCTCCCTTGGAGGATTGCCCTCTCCTATCCAACTCACCTACAACACCTGGGTTTCATCTTTATTATTATTATTATTATTGTTATATACCTATTTTATTATTATTATGATTATGACCTTAATTCCTCTTATATTAAAATTTTAATGTTAGGGTTTTAAACCCACATTAATGCCTTTATAAAGATTTTACAATTTTATTTTAGCATTAAGGTTCTTATTGAATTATATATATATAAATATTTACCTTTAGTGCTTAATATCTTACTATATCTTCGTAATTTTAATATTTTGCTCTAAAAAAAAATTATAATAAATTCGTCTTCGCTAGACTTTATAATTTCGCAATTTAACCTTATAAAATCACCAACCTAAGGCTTTTGATTAATATTTTAATGAAATTATTTCTCCCTTGTCTAAATTTTTCATGACTTGATTTTTCATTATTATTCATTCTCCTAAGCTTAAGGTTTTCAATCTCTTGAATAGATTATTTTAATCAACTTGAATACAATCTCACCAATCAGGTGTGTTGGATTGAAAAGGCCGCACCAATGAGGGAATAGTGGCTTTATTTTATTTAGGGCTTAGAAAATTATTTTGGGGGTATAGCAAAACTTAAGGTCATTGGAAAAATTAACTTCACTAAATTCCATCCAATCGGACGTGTTCGCTTCTCTTACCCGAGCCAATGGGATGTGTGAAGCGAAAATACGACACTAAAGCAAATATGAAAGTAAAATAATTCCAATGAACAAGAGACTGCACAAAAGATGATTTTATTCAATAAATGGGGGGGAGCTAAGAAACTCCTTTGTTACAATCTGTTTGTTCAAAAGAACTTATTTTGATACAATAAATATAGGTGCTAGGGTTCTCTAAAACCCTAGCTACAAAACAAGTAGTGTCTCCAATGTATCTTGCTTCCAACAGGATGAGTGGGCTTTTGGTTATCCATAATCGGGCCACTCTAGCTTCAATAGCTACTCAAAAATCCTTGGTGGATGCTACCTGATCCTGCACACACAACAAACATAGAGCCATTAGCAAACAAAATGAGGGTTCCACAGTGTGAACCCTCAGAAATGCAAACTAAAAACCCTAGATCTGAATAAACAAAACATGCAGAATCTAAATAACATCAAATAAAAATGCATAAAATACTTACTTTTTGATGTTTTGTTGCTCCATTGCAGATTGATGGCAGGGTGCCCCGATGACACTTGATGATCTTAGCACGACGATGGTTATGGTGGCATCTCATGTCGAATGCAGCGAGCACTTGCGTGGTGCCCTGTGGGATGAGGCAGGCACTCGATAGTGCCTATGGATTAGGGTTAGATCTATAGAAGCAGATCGGAGGGATGCGAAGGGCTCGATGGATGAAAGATGATGGCAGTGGTAGGAATGGGCTGTGAAGATGGCTGGAATCAGGAAATCCTAGGGCAAACTAGGGTTTTGGGGAAGGCTAGGCTAGGGTACAACTAAGGTAATGTAGGTCAAATTCACTCAGAAAGTAAGCTCTAAGCAAGGTTAGATCTCAGCAAGAGCTCCAATCAAAGCTAGTTCAAACCAATTAGCAAAAGTTCCGGGGGTTGAGCATTGAGAATGCTCCTATTTATTATCAAGCCTAGGGTTTTCTTAGGGTTTTAGCTTAACACTTTTGATCATGTGGCTAATATTAAAGTGGATCCAAAGGCTGATATTAAACTTTAGGTGTGACACGGATTAAGGAAGATGGATGGCTGAGATTAGATCGGATCGGATGGTTGAGGTTAATTTGGCTTATAAATATATATTTTATAATAAATATATTAAAATATAATATAAAATATTATATTTAAATATAAATAATATAAAATAAATATAAATAAGTCAAATAGGGGTCAAAAAATGGTGGGAAAGGGCTAAAGTGGGCCATTGGATGGTGGGAAAGGCATGGAATGGCCAATTGAATGGTGGGAAAGGGGGATGGTGGACAAGTGGGTGGTAGAATGACTAGGATGAAGGACAAGTGGCTAGGATTTGGTGTCTACAGATACCCCTTTTTGTACCATGTTGCGTGAAACACAATATGGTGCAAAAATATGAGACACCTGGTTGGGCTTTGGGCGTAGAAGCAACTTCTCTCTCTCGTTGGATTTTTGAGCAATAATGTTGAAGACAAAAGAATAAAGAATTTTGGAATTTGTGTAGCTTACCCCCTCAATTGGTGAATGAGGTTACGGATGAATCTCATGAGCCAATTGAAAAATTTGTGCAAATGATGAATGATGTGATATCGTTTTTGCCCCAATGGATGAAGGGTTTTGTGCAAATGTGATGTGATGTGGATGATATGAATGATGTAAAATGTGATACCATTTTTACCCCAATGGTGGGAAGGGGTTGTGTCAAATGTAGATGTCATGATCATGTAAGATGTATCCCATTATGGGAGGATCAAAATCAAATGTGGTTACCCCAAATTTGGGGTGATTCAATGTTGTTGAAGAAAATGCCTTATTGGTATCATTGAGTATGCAAGTTATGAAGATGCAAGATGACAGAGTCAACATAGGGGCTAGGTAGTGACTATGGAAAATTCTTTGAATAATTCCATCATTGGAACCAATCAACCTACGCTATTGCCTATCTTGTAGACTATTGTCAATGAATGAGTGATTGTGATATTAATTATCCATGTTTTCTTACCCCATGAAAAAGGACATCAATGACAACTTTTGTGCAAATTATTCTTGGCAATGTTTCACTCAAAATATGAAGTACCAAATATGATTGTGATTTCGATAAAGGAGATAAGTGATGATGATGATGACCAAGTGTTCTTATGGTAATTTATTCATCTTACCGAATTGCATGGATGCAAATCGTTGCAATCACCAAGTATATAGAATAAACCACTATATACGAGATTCACTTGTAATTTTGACACATGTTGGAAGAAATGATGGTAGATTATGATAATGAGAAAAATACTGATGGAAGAATGTGATAGAAGGAATGTGATGATGTCGCCAAATTTGGAGTCGATTTGTAAATGTTAGAGCTTTTAGTGGTTGATTTTGCACTTTTTTAGATGGAAACAATTGATTCAATGGTCAAATCAACTCCAATTTTTGTGAAATTTTGTGGGATGATGAAGAATATGAAGTAGAAGAGTCGAGTGTTAGTTTTGTGAAAATTTGGATTCGTTTGATGTGTTTTGTAACTCGATTTGTGCATTTTACAAATTTGCATCATGCTCAAAAAATATGTGTGCAAAATGATTTCTGTTTTCACAAAACCTGATTTTATGATGTGTATGATGTGTGGATGAAATTTGGTGAGATTTTGAGGGGGTAAGCTACTATTTTGATCACTTTTGTCTTCATGCAATTTTGGCACTAGGTGCCCTGTTGTGCCTGTGGTATCCTATAGGTGCCTGCTACCTGGTGCATATGCCATGTGCCCTGTGGATCATAGGTGCCATATTGTACTTGAATGTGCTTATTTAGCTATAAATAGCTTACAATATGGATTTTGAGGCTCATTTATGCATTTGAGAGATTGTGAAGTTGCACTTGAGGAGTGGAGTGGATTGGTGAGGGAAGTGAGGCTAGTGGAAATCTACATGGAAGCTATGGTGGTGGAGGGAGTGAATGCTATTGGTGGAGCTGAGGCATGATTTGCCTCGATAATGTTGAAAAACACTTTTTCTTTTGTGCAAAAATTTTGAAGTTTTTTTTTTAAATTAATACTAATGCAAAAATATTTGTTGCTATAGTTGCGAGAGATAGAGCCTCGACATCGGTTCTCTCCTCTATTCTTAGGATGAGGAAGAAGCTTACGAAGGATGATTGGGACCTTTTGAAGAAGGTGGGTTTGGAGGGAGTGGCTCGATTGGATGTGGTTAGGGTGGATGATGGGTACCTCTCATATTTGATAGAGAGGTGGGATTCAGATAGGGGGACCTTTTAGCTACTAACTAGGGAGGCTACTATCACACTTGAGGATGTATATCACATCCTCAAGGTGCCAGTGGAGGGTGTGAAGGTGATGGTTGGGCATGATAAGAAGGTGGAGATGATGAAGATGTTTGGTGAGCGATGGTGGGAGGTGAGGATGGGAGATGGGGGATTTGCTATTTGAGCATGTACAAGGCTAAGGAGTTGGATGCACTCCCAACCTTGATCATGTTCATGTTAGCGAACATAGTGCTCCCCAATAGCATGGGGTGTAGGTTCCCTTGGAACCTATTGGGATTGGTGAGTGACTTACTCACCAATCCAAGGGCGTATGCATGGGCTCCTACGTTATTGGTACAATTATACTAGGAGCTATATGAGATTACATGGAGAGGGAGGAAGGGGATTGGATGCAACTTCCTTCTTCAGTGTTGGGCGTGGGAGCACTTTAGTGTAGCTCGACTAGAGGGGTTACCTTGCCAGGCATGGCAGATGGGTGAGCCCTATGCTAGGAGATGGGTAGTGGCTGAGGAGGTGCAACCGAGTCGGGAGGAGCATACCAACCAGTGGTATAGGGATATGTGGGTAGGGTTGAATTTGGCTTAGGTGATATGGAGGCCATGGTAGGGAGCCATGTGGGAGGGTGATGAGGAGCAACTATGATGGGTGAGATAGGCATGGTGGTTAGTTGGGAGGAGAGATGATGAGGTGGAGTACTTTCAATACTCATGGGTGTTGAGGTAGTTTGGTTTGCCTTAGGGTGTGCTTGATGAGCCAGTGTTGTACCGACATCGATGGGATGAGGTGGGGCTTCCATGTGTAGAGCCATGGAGGGTGCAGATAGAGGATGATGAGTAGCTGGAGGTCCTAGATTTAGATGATGTAGGGTGACTCCTGAGTATATAGCATGGTTTGGTACCCAACCAGTATGGGTGCCAAAGGTGGTGATGGGTGGGGATGCGATAGCTATGGAGTCGAGGATGACTCCAAAGAGGATGAGGTCTCAGTGATCGATGAGTCAGAGGAGATCGAGGGGAGTATCACAATAGACTCCCAAGGTGGAGGTAGTGGAGGATGAGGGGAGGATGATGAGGATATGGGGGAGATATCTAAGGTGGCTAGGCTATGAGCTGAGGTGGAGCAGCTTTATGAGGAGTGAGAGACTATGATGGAGGCTCATAGGGAGTCTCTGGTAGGATGAGATGTGGTCATAGTTGGGTTGTGGGCTACCATAGCCTGGATGGAGGTAGAGTAGCCGATAGGTGAGGCTGGTGTAGGTGATCAGGAGATGGTCATGAGGCTCAGGAGAGATATTGGTGAGAGAGCATCAACATCAGATTGACTTGCGATGACTACAGGCTAGTGAGACATATGCACACTCTTTGGAGGAGTTGTGCATGGCTCATCATATTCCTTTTCCAGATCCTCCATCATCCTCTAGGACCGAGTCATCGAGGCATACTGCATCTAGGTAGAGTTCTAGGTCTAGGGCTCCTACTAGGTCTCAGGGGTCCTCTCATAGACATTAGCTTAGTGCTTAGATGCACTTTTTGTATATGAGCCTTGGTGCTCCATTGTAGCCTTTTTGGCACTCATTGTACATGTGATATTATATATATATATACATGGCTTTTATATTTGTGTTATATTTTGTGTGAATGTTTTATGTGTATGCAATGCATGTTTTATGAAAATATTTTATGAATGTCTTATGGATGATTAATGCAAGCTAATTATGATGTGTATGCGTAGTGCTTATATGGATGATTAATGCAAGCTAAATTATAATGTATATGAATAATTAATGCAAACTATATGAGAGGAATGCATGATGTTCAAATGATCATTTATAGTTCAGAATTTTGTTGGCCATTTTTGTTCATTGTTTTACAATTGGGGGCACCAAACTTGGTGGCATTATGTGGGTTGATCCATGATGAAGACATGGATGTTGACATGGAAGAAGATATGGATGTTGATATGGAAGAAGATATGGATGTTGATATGGAATACTGAAGGATTTTTAGAGACTCAAACATACTAGTGTTATCAACCAAACTCACTAAATGTTGTCTAACTTTCTTTAGGACCAATGTGTGTGCAAGTGAAGTTCATGTACCAAATATTGAGCATGACAATGACCCTAGGCAATCAAGAACCAATGTGTGTGCATGTGAAGTTCATTAACCCATTATGAGTAAATTAGGCATGACCTATTATGGAGAGGACCAAGAAGCTAGCTTGTCCGTATGTGTGGTCAGAGGTCTCCCTTTTTGGAAGAGAGACATGTCATCCCGCATGAGCTTACTCCACTACCAGTCAAGCATCTATAGCCCCGGTGGAGACTCACTCCATAGTCCAATGATCTGATCTTTAGGCCTTGGGGATGACTACATAACTTTCTGAGGGAAATGTAGTATGATCCTTATAACTTTAGGGATCTGTGGTGTGTGCATAGAAATTGTTAATTTTGGATAGAGCTTTGGGGAATCAGATTCTCAACCGAAGTGTGATGAGAATGTGACCCTATCCTTACTACTCTATATTTTGTGTTTATATTTGGAGAGCAACTGTGATAGTGGTGAAAACCACTATTTTTTATTTTGGACTATGTTGCATGATAGGACAAGTGAGGAATACCCTTTTCACTTCAAGGTGCCACCCAAGTATGGTGTTATCCCTCTTTGACTCAAAATGTTTTTAAGATGTGAAGAAGTGTGGTTGGTGCAAGATTATTTTTGGAATCAATTGACAAGACTCAAGATTTTCTTAATGTGAAAAAGTGTTTTTGGTCCTAAAGAAAATTGGACATCTTTTTGGAGGTTGCTAGACACACTAGTAATGGTTGAGTGACTGAAAACTTGGGGTTTATGATTTTTGAAAAATGGGATTGTTGGCTTATGATATTGGAGAAAATTGCATAAATGCCAAAAATAGGTACCCCCAATTATGGAAACTTGACTTTTTTATTTGGCCATATCATCACTACTATAAAATATCATTGAACGTGGGATGGGATGAATGCAATTTGCAAAATGAAGGAATGTAGTGGAATGCATATGGGATGTAAAATGCAATGGAATGCATGTGGAATGAATACAAATGAATAGAGTATGTATGAATGCAATGTGAAAAATGCATGTAAATATACCTATATGTAAATGCAAGATGTATGCAATGGGAACATGCCTATGTGAATGATCTATTTTTGTTTGTTTTTTGTTTTTTTAGCCATGTATATATATACATATAAACATCATACTAAAAAATAAGTGCAAATGTGTATCGACCCATTAGGCTTACGAATGGGTACCATGTTTGAAAGCCACTCAGGATAATCAATAGGAACAATGAAATTGACATCTAGAAGTTTTTGAAGCTCTTCCTTGACTAAGAGGGCCATGATAGGATGCATCCTTCTAAGCTTTTGTTTGATCGATTTGGCATCGAAATGTAAGGTGAGGTTGTGGACCACAAGACTAGGGTCAAGACTAGGCATATCCTTATAGGACCATGCAAACACATATTTTTTCTTCTTGAGGAGAGCAATGAATTGCTCTTGTTCATCGGATGATAGGATTTTTCCAAGCTTGACAATTTAGGGATTGTCAGGATCTGAACTAAGGTTCACTTCGATGGTATCTTCAATAGACATATGTGAACCTTCCTCAAGTTGATGTGGTGTTGGGATCAGATGAATGTCATCTAAGATGTCATCCAACTCTTCCTGCTTATCATCATCTAACTCTACCTGAAAGACCTCAAGATTCTTGGTAGAATATGGAGGTGAAGGTGGAGGGGAAGGAGGAATGTAGTTGGTAGAAGCCCTTAACAATTCCTCAGATAGGATGAACTCCGAAAAGGAGGGTGGGGAAGAAATATGGTCCATGTCAACAAGGCTTATGTCAATTGGAATTGGCTTAGCCGGATTGTATGGATTGTGGAGTGGGGTGAATAAGTCAATAGGATTCATACTGACTTAGTAGGAGAAGAGATGGATTGGAAGAATGGATGGGTGGAATGATTGGATTGGAACCGATGTTGAATCTTGTTAACCCTGGATAGCAACAAAAAAACATGAAATTAAATGCTATGTACATGCAAAGAAATATTTTGTTTTTTTGTTTTGAATGTTTTGATTTTTTTTTTGAATTTTTGTTTATATACATATGTTACAAATTTTGGCTTGGTTGAATGGCTCAATGGAACTCAGGTGGGGGTGGTTCACCAGGTGGGTCAGCTTGTTCTTGTGGAAGAAGCAAGTGAAATATGGGTTGATGGATGGGAAATAGTCTGAGGTAAAACTCATCCTATTGGGTAAGGGGAACAATGGGCTGAGATTCCTCTTCAGAATCATTAGAAGCATTGGACATAAGTTCATACTCTTCATAACTTTCATCATCAGAATATGGAAGTGGGTAGGAAAAATTTAGTGGATCTTCTTCTTCATTGAAGCTAAGCTCTTGAAGAGCTTGTTCAAGAGAAGTGGTTGAGGATAATGGAAGGGGGACTTTGTCTTCTTCATTGAGGCTAAGCCTTTGGAAGGCTTGCTCAAGGGAAGTGGTTGAGGAAAGTGGGGTATATCCCAAGCCTGAATGATCATGTGCTCCTCGATATGGGAAATCAATTATGTCATGTATCCCTTGTTCATGGGAACCTAGACCTTGACCTTGCCAATTGACTATGTGGAAGTAACGAGATGGAAATCCCGTCATATTTTGTATGTTGGCACGTCTTGGCTCTTTTGGTTCTTCGGGTGGATTTGCCTCAATTGAGGAATCAATCCCTCCATAGACAAAGTTAATACTATTAGGAGTGGAGCTCATATCATAGACAACACCTATGGTTAAAGGAGGGTCACGTGGGTGACCAAAATCCTTGGTTGTGGGGATGGCAAGAGGGGTAATGGTAACATCTTGGACCACGTATTCACCAATACCAAGACTAGTGATGTGGACCTCAACTTGGGATGAGGTGGTGGATGATGTGGAAATGGATGGCTCAGGATTGGAGGGGGTCGTGGAAGGTGGTGGGGAGTTGAATATTTCACAATCCAAAAGTTTGACTTGTGAAACATCGGCTGATGGAGAAATATTGGGTGATGGCTTGGAATTAGAAGAAGGTGGATGAGGCAATGATGATGAAGAAGAAATGGTTGTAGAAGGAGTGGTTGAGGTGGATGATGTGGTGAAAGTGGATTGACCTTGACCACATGTACAAGAAGAAATGGATGATTGAGGGGGTTTGGTGATGGGTAACTCCTCAAAAATAGGAGCTTTGGAAGAAGATGTGGATGGATTAGAAGATGAAGTGGATGGATTTGAAGATGATGGGGATAAGAATAGGTGGGTGGAAGGCAACATGGATTCATAGGGGTTTGAAATGAAATTACAATACTTGAAAGGTTCTACATCTATGGGGATGCAATGGACTTGACCATCATGAACGTATTTCAAGCATTGGTGGAGAATTGATGGAACACATTTCATCTCCCTCATCCAAGGTCTACCAAGGAGTACATTGTATGCCATGGCCCCTTCCAAGATGTGGAACATAGTATGCAACATTCTAACCCCTACTTCAATGGGTAAAACAATAGTGCCAACTATGGTACACAAAGCATCATTAAATGCTTTGAGGGTGAATGAGGACTTGGAAATATGGGAAGGTGGAAGGTTGAGGTTGCTAAGGGCAGTGGTAGTGATAATGTTGATGGATGAGCCGATATCAATTAGGACTCTCTTAAATGGATTTTTGTCTATCAGGGCCATGATATGCAATGGAGGATCTATGGATTCTGAGGTCATTGAATTTATTTCAAAGTCATAGAAGGTGATGGATGGCTCCATGCATGTTCTAATGCTCCCTACAAAATTATTGAAGGCATTAGAGTCTTGAGCTTCAAACTCAATAGATTTAAGAATTTCCATTAGGGCTTCTCTATGCCTAGGGGATTGTTGGATGAGCTCATATATGGACAATTTGGTTGAAGCCATTTTCAAACTTGTAGTTAACCGATTGCTTAAGGATACCGTTGGCCTTAGAGGATGATGGATGGGCTGATTGGGTAGACTAGAAATATGGATTGGTAGGGATGGATTTGGAGAGGTTTGAATGGGTGGTGGATTTGAAGGTTGTGACACGTTTGGTTGTTGGGCATTTTGTTGATTTTGCCTTTGACCTCTTATGACCACATGGACTGCTCCTACAAAATTTTGGTAATGTTGGACATGATTAACTTGGTTAGGAGGTGTGTGATGATTATTACCTCCTACATTAGTTTGGGCCTCTTCATGATTGGGAAGAGGTGTTTGAAAAATTCCCAAATTTTGATTTTGTGGAGCTAGGGGGTTATCTACCTTAATGGCCCCCAAGTCTATGAGGTCTTGAACGATGTTCTTAAAAATATTGCAAGTGTTGATATCATGACCATTTTGCCTATGGTATGGGAAAAATAGATGTTCCTTATAACTTCTGCCATGTTTGGTAGGGTCATCGAGCTTGATTTATGGTAAAGCCAACTTGTTTGTGTCATACAACCTTTGGAAGAGGGAAGAATACGACTCCGTTAAAGGAGTGTATTGGCATTGGGGTCGAGCATATTGTCGATGGGAGGGGTTTTCCATAGTTGGCATTGTGTTTTGCATCGTGAGTGCTTGAGTTACCGAGGGGACCGCATGATAAGCAATTTGTTATGGTTGTTGCATGGGTTGTTGAGCCATTACGGGCTAGCTCATCACCACTTGATTTACTTGATTAGATGGACTAGCCGAAGAGGCTTGTGATGACTTATTTTGGCCTGATTGATTGCTTCTAAATTGGCCCTTGTTTTGCCATTCTTTATTTTTAGGCTTAATTACGCCCTCTTGGATTTTTATCTCCTCAATGATGCTAGCCTGTGCTAAGGCTTCTTCAAATGAATGATAGGTATGAAGTTGAAGCATCCAAGAGATGGGTTTTAAGCAACTCTTGGTAAATAATTTGATGATTTCATCCATTGGGAGGGAGAATGGCAATTTGGTAATGACTGCCCTCCAATAGTTTCCAAAGTCATAGATAGGTTCATCATCCCATTGTCTTAAGGCATATACATCTGATAATGAAACCTTATTTTTGATGTTTAGGACAAAACACTCAAAGAATAGGTCAATCAATTGTTCAAAAGTATAAATACTATGAGTTGGTAGCTGATTAAACCACTCTATGGCGTCTCCTCCTAATGTTTGAGGAAATATTTAGAGCATGAGAGCATTATCGATTTGAATCCGAAAGCATGCATGAACAAATGAGCTAACATGCTCCTTAGGGTCCTCGGTTCCCCTAAATTTGTCAAACTTTGGTAATGTAAAGTCTACTAGATATGGTGGTGATGGTACCGAAGGATGGATTGGTTGATGGATCAGTTGGCTTAAAGTTGGTTTTTGGCTTGACATGCCAGGAGTGTTTTGCATCAACTGATCTATTTGTTTTTGCATGGCCTGAATCCTAAGATCTTCCCCAAGAATGTGGAAGCCTTGGATAACCTGATGATTTGGAGATGGACTAGAAGAAAAATGTTGGGGAGTGATTAGATGGTTTTGATGGAATTGATTGGTTTGAAATTGATGGGGGAAGATTGATGGTTGAGAGAAGGAGAAGATTGATGAGGAGGAATATTTTGGAAGAATTGGTTGGGTTGGCCAGAAGAAATTATGATTGGAGGGGTTGGATTTTGAATTGGAGGTGGATTGGGGATGGACACCACCGAAGATTGGGGTACCCAAGTTGAATTTTGGTTGGCCATGGTTGGTTGGGTTGAAACTATAGGAAGCGTAGGATTTACATGAACTTGTTGTCTAGCATTTTGATGTTGTAGAAGCAATCTATTCATGAGACCCAATGTATCATGAAGTTCTTGTTCAGACATAGAAGAAATTGACAAGGCTGTAGATAGATTAGAAGATGAAGGTATGGATGTGGATGGATTGGAGGAAATGGGCATGGAGCAAGTTGCACTTGATGTGGCAACTTGGGAGGTTGGTACCTATGAGGCAGCATTAACATACTCCTCATACAAAGGATTGGAACAGATTTGGGTATAGCCAGATGGAGGATGAGTGTTAAAAACACTTGGGTTTTGTTGGGATGGACTAGGAGAAGAGGGCATACCATATTCATAGGCAGAATTAGGATATCCTCGGGTGGGGTTGGATGGACAGGATGTAGCCAATTCTGGTTGTGCAACATAGTCTTGGCTAATGGGTTCAAGGACATAGTTAGAAGACCTATAGAGGGCCTCTACCTTGTCCATGTCAATTTGGATGGATGGTTGCTCAATATTTTGGGGAAGGGATCCCTCTTGTGGGAGAGATGGGTAAATGGGCCTAGATGGACTAGGTTGGATAGAATTGGAAGGGTTGGCTACTGAAGTAGTGGGTATGTTTGTTGTATTTTCCATTAAATTATTTTGATTTAATACCTTTGTTTGATTTTGAGTTAGAACCATAAAGTAATTAAATCAAAATGCAATTTTAGGATTATCAAATTAAATCTCCAAAACTAAAAATAGAGATAAAGAATTTAAAAACAAAGAAAACAATCAATCCTAAGTTTCACCTTGTGTGGCTTACCTTATTCATTGATTATCTCTTTTTAGTGTAAATTCCTTTTAGAAATGATAGTTTTGTGTGTTTGATGTATCCTAATCTTGCTTAATGAAAAATAAAGGTGAAAAACTATGGTTGGATGGGGCAACGAGATTCTTGTTGGTGATGAAATCCAACAAGTTTTCTCGGGGGTAGTCCTAAGGTGTCTAAGGGTAGATATTGGTGGATGGAAATGACTGCCACCATCACCAAATCTCAAGCAATGAATGGTGATGAAATCCAGTTACTACTATTTAGAGTGCATCGTGCTTGTGTGTGATTAATTTTAAATTTTCTATTCTTCTATTGTGGACAAACAATGTTAAAGGTAACATATTTCACAAATATAAATTATAATCCAACACATAAATGCAAATTTCTTCTAAAGAGTGTGAAGTACACCGCTTAAAACCCCCTGCCTAGATAGCAACCGGAGGGTTCGTCCACCTCTCTGCCAAAGGAGTCACCCAAGGGTAGGAATAATTTTTGCATTTAAGTATTGTTCCTACTTAGATAAGTAAAATAAGCAACCCTTAACTCCTAAGATGCAAATTCTAATTAATGCTTTTTACTTTCAAATGCAAACAGAAAGATGCAGGAATTATTTGAATTTGCAATTCTTTTCAAAACAGAAAACTCAAAATATGTGATGAATGAATGCACAGATGCCCTAGATGCAATATAAAATGAATTTATTTCTAGATTACTTAATGTGTGTTCATTTTAAGCTTAAAATCTAAAAATAAATAGTGAAATAATGAAATACGTAAAAATAGAAATTGAAATAGAATGGTTGTAGGGCTTACCCGAAAGCCTAAGCTCTACTCCAAATCACTACCAGGTGCAGTGGAGCACCTCTGTAGGTATAGAGTGCCTATGTAGGTGCAACAAGGCACCTATGGGGATCAGCAGGTGTCGTAGAGCGCCTGTGCACCTTCTGCAAACTATCACAAGACCTTCCAGAAACCCTAACCGATGATTTTGGCTAGTTTTTTGCTCCAGAAAACCCTATAAAATGGAACAACATAATGAAATTAGTACAACAAAGTAAATCAAAAAGTAGAACCCTTGTGGGGTCCCACCGTGATCACCATTTGTGAAGCAAAAATATGACACTAAAGCAAATATGATATCCCCAGGCATAATATCCAACCAATAGGGTTTGATCAAATGATTCACCCGAGCCAATAAAAATCAAACACTTAATTTGGTCAAATTTTCCAATAAACCTTTAATATTTTAGGAGAATATTTTTACTCCAAGGGTAGGATATTTCATATGTGTATGACCTTAAAAATATTAGCAAAGGAATTATAATTCTTGGCTACCAATGGGATGTCATCGATTGATATAGTCGCCCAAAGGGATGTAATCGGTTGAGAGAGCTGAGCCAATACAAATTTAGCGGATGACTTAGGGTTTGAGAGCCTCATGGAAAAATATAATTTTAGAACAACCAATGGGGTGAGATAAGGTGTTTCATTTTATTCAATGGGATTTAAGTGGAAGGTTTTGGGATCTAATAATCTGAAATTAGAACATGAATTTGGCATCTTATTATTCGTAGTACTAAAGTTGGGTCAAAATTTAAAGTGCCCAAATTTTAATAAAACTTGTCATGTTTTTAAATGAGGAAAATGGGTATCTAAAATAATTTAGAAAATTCAAAAATTCCTTTTGGATCATGAGATATTTAATTTAGAAATTCCTAGGCTACTTTGGAAAATTACTATTTCTAAAAATAATTGATATCTAATTTTTTGCAAATCAAGCACCATTGTTAATATGAGCTCAAGCTCTTTCCACAAGTTTTTGAATAATCTCAAAAGGAGTTTTGTGGTAAAATTTATGGCCATTTTAATCTTACATCAAATTGTAGGGCAAAAGTGACAAAATTTGCATAACCCTAAAATGAAATTTAATTTTTGAACTTTAGAAAAACCATTGAAATTTGAATTTTCTGAAACATTTAATTTGAAATAATGCAATTAAGATGCAAATATTCAAAAATATTCAATCCAAATCATTGCAACTAAATCCAAGTCTTCAAGATGCAAAAATATCAACAATTTTGAAACCTCAATGTAATAAAAAAAAATTAAGATCTTGATGTAAGCAAAAAATTCAAATTAAACACAGAAATTCAAGTGGGTCCCTAGATTGGGGTGAGTTGGGTCGGTATTATGCATTCAAACACTTCCATGACATTGTAAATCTCAAAAATTGACCCTTGCACCCTAATTTCACCTAAACATCAATTTTGACAAAAATTTTGAAAAATTGGGGTATAAACTGAGTTGTAATTGTGGGGTACAACACTGGATTTGACTGGGATAGGTAGCATTAAATATATTAACAATTCATGAATGTTCGTGAGAACTCTAGAATCTTCTGTTAACAATCAAGAGACCATAGAAAGTTGTACTAAGAGCTAAAAATGAAAACAAAGGCACTGATTCTAAAAAATAATAAAGGATTAACCTTAGTTCTAATCGATAAAATCAAATGACCGAGTTTAAAAACAAAATGAACCTTGACTCATGGAGCAACATATCTTTCAACAATATCTTAATATAGAGTTAAGGTATATTTATTTGGAATTTGTTGCGTCATCATGCCTTGGCTTGTGTGTGTTTTGTGTATTCATTTTCATTCCTTGATCAGTCAGAATTTTATCATATTGGCAAGAGTTGAGCCTATTAAGTATTTCACTCTGAATGATATTCACCTTTGCATTGCTCCACTACCATTCAGGCATCTATAGCCCTGATGGAGATGACCTCAATTTCCTCTAGACCTACTCTATTTCCAGCCATGCGTCTATAGCCTCGATAGAGGTTATTAAGATAGCCCAAGCACATAGTTGCTTTGCATTATTTATATTTTTCTTCTTACTTGAGAAGAATTATGATGAATTGCAAAGCTCATGTTGGGTTAGAAATTTGTAAGGCTAAAAAGAAGAGTGTATATATTTTTGGCTCAAAGCATCCTACCAATGATGACTTCATTCTTCTTGACCCTGAAATAACCTTAAAATTTGTGGAAGATGTGAAGCTTTGGCATAACACACAGTACCTTCCACTTAATCTATTGTAGCTCCAAATCTATAATACAATTGCCTAAAACTTGGCCTATAAGCCCTCAGTGTCATCTATCCTTACTCTAGATCCTATTTCTTTAACTAATCCAAATAAGTCTATCAAGACTACAATGTGAACAAACTCTTCAAGACAACAAAATGTAACCACTAATAGACACATATGATGATGAGGCAAAAGGAAAAGTATCATGGAAGCCATAGGGTGGTTCAATACATCTTCTATTTTGCAAAAACAACTTTATGACCTCGGGATGTAGAGTTATTTTAAATTCCTTTTTTTTTGTCTAAATGATCTAGGATACACTCTCAATTCCTGATGATTCTAGGGAAGAACAAACCATAGTTGAGCCTTATCCATCCTTTTTACATTTGATCTTATCATGATGTCTTTTTGGTTAGATTGGCCAATTTTTCTAGGGCTCCTGATGATGGGTTGGACATTGGGGATTTTGTCCTGAAAAGAGGTAACATATGCGGTATTATCTAGGATTGAGGCTTTGTTAATGAATATGATGGAGAAGTCAGTAAAGGAACCAACATCATTTTCCAGACTAATGAGTACTATGAATTTATCGATTTTTTAGACTTGGTCTATTTTAATCTGACTGGTTTCACACTTAAAACAAAAACAAGGGAATAGTTCTTTGTAGAAGAAAGACTTAGTAGATCAACTATGATGTTATATGAAGCTCTATTATCAAGAAAACAATTGTAGACAAAGTTTTCATTCATTTAATCTGACATATACCTTTGAAAAACATGGAGGGGCTTTTTTTCAGATGTGGTTTCATTTTTACAATCTTCTAGGCTTGGAGATCTAAGCTTAAAATATCTAGAAAAGTCATCTATGAATTCAAGAGTTGTTATTACTTTTTTTTGTGATATGATCCTTTGATAAGTATATTTTTTAGACTTAATTATATTTTTAGACTCGTGATTAATCAGTTCTATCTTACGGTCTTCCTTTGCATGAGGCTTCTCAAGGAGAACTTCATCTTTGAATAAACCATTCTCAATTGTTGACCTTTTATCAACTTTTTCATATTCAACCTGTACAGTTTTGTTGGAAAATACCTCTGCTTATGAATTTTGTTCTTGTATTCCTTGTATATTAAAATCATTGGTCTGAAGGTTTTTGGAAACTTCTACTATTATAGAGTGATCTTATTTAATTTCATCAAAATTGTCATCAAGAGCTTGATGATGATGTTCTTCTCTGAGAAATAAAGTTCTTTGCTCATGACTAATAAGACAAACATTGATATCTTCTTCAAAATTAATTATATTTTTAAGCTTGTGATCAATCAATTCTATTTTGTGGTTCTCTTCTACATTGGACTTAAAAATACCCTCATCTTCAGACTCATCATTATCAGTTGTTGACCCTTTATCAATTTTTTCTTCTTTAGTTTGCACTATTTTTTTGGACAGTGTCCCTACTTTTGAATGTTATTCTTGCATCTCCTCCATATTAGGAAAATTTGTCTTATCTATTGTACTCTTAAAACCTATGGCATGGATTTATTGAAAAAATTCTAATACTATAAGTGATTCTTGTTTGACTTCATCAAATCTGATATCATAGGTTTTAGGATAATGTTCTTCTTTTTTGGAAATTAAAGCTCTTTGTTCTTGATAGACCTCAATATCTCCTTTAGATTTAGGATGTTTATCCTTGCAATCTAAGTTGATCCTAACTTCTTTACTAGGTCATTCCTTAAGGTTTATGTTGGGATGCAAGGCTAAATATATGGCACAACTAGAAGGATTATGGGGTGAATTACATGTAGGGCAATAGAAGGGAAATTTTGTAACAATATTTGAAAATTCTTGTACTACAACATTTCCTTTCCTTTTTCGGTCTTAGGGCATCTATTCGTTGTATAAAAAATTTCTATAATTACATTGGAATATGGTTTGATCTTTCCACTACCAATCATATTATTTTCTATGTGAACAACCTTATTCATGCACTCATCAATAGTGTTGATTTGCTCTTTTCTTAGTTCATAATTGAATTCTATAGAGAAAGCATTATTATGTCGATAGGCATCCTACAATGGCAGCCAGGAAGGTCAGCCACACCGTAAACAATATTAATATTTTATTAAAAAAGCCGACATTAAGAAAATTATCCGCCGACATTAAGAAAATTATCTATCACACCCCCAAGAAATGAGATAGGTGCCTCGAGATTGATAACTCTCGGCGTTTATAGATATATATATTTTATATATCTAAGCTAGTTATAAAAGCAAATGGATTGTTGATCATTAAGAGCTAACTTATCAAAAAAATTATTTTTAACTTTGATGAATATTTTGTTGAATTCATTAACCAATTCATTTTTCTCTTTTTTTATTGTAGCCAATTCAGTTATAAGTGAACATTTATTTCTCTTCTTACCATACCTTTCTAAAAAGACTTCTTCCATTTCTTGGAAATTCAATATGTAATGTGGGGGAAGACTATTGAACCAATTTGTAGCATCCTTCTCTAAGGTCTACCGAAATAGCCTAAGGGCCACATCTTCTTCTTCAACTTCCAATCTATCTAAGGCGTACATAAAGCTTTTGATATGTTCTTCTCCAATGACAACATTGTTACCTTGGAATTTAGGCAAGTATTTATGGGCTTTAATGGGTAAGTCATGAAGGTGAGGGGGCAGCTGAAAAGACCTGTACCTATTGGCTCTCTAGGTCTGAAGGTATTGATTATTCTAGTTATTCTAAGGAGGAGGATTAGCCATAGTGATCATAGGGGTGATGATAGAAGATATGCTTATGATCAGATTAACAATTGAAATATTCTTATCAAAACAACTTAAGATGCTAGAACTACTATCTAAAGGAACATTGCTTATGTAAAAAACTTTACTACTATGATACGATTTAGTTTTTTAAACCTGGTTTTTTTGGTTGTGGATAAATACCTCTAAGTTAACGAATTCTTGAAATATTTGTGTACTGCTCCTTCTTGTATGTGCTATATCATATTCTTGATTCTTCTTTGGGTTCATTCAGTTTAGATTCACCAATAGCTTTGTGCAAAATAATATCTCAATGGTTAATATTGCTCAACCGTTATATCTTTTCAATCTCTTAGATGTGCATAGAGGTATCCTAGGATGGGAAATTATGGAAACCTAGAACACAAAAATTTTCAAAAAAATTATGATGATTATGTTGTGAGGAGACAGACTACGAAAACACATAGACAATAAAATAGTCTTTCCCTGGCAATGATGCCAGAAAACTATTGTGGAAAATTTTGATATCCTTAAAATATGGTTGTCACGCTATCAAAACTTTCTAATTCACAACGAGATATGTGAGCTCTCGTAAACTCACCTCTTTAACCTAAAACACTAAATCCTTAAGAACACAGGTTGGGTCTAGACACCCCATAATGAGCCTAATTAATAATGAATTTTAGTCTTGCTAAGCTCTACCAGATCTAATAAATTATAATGGATTTTTATGGTGACCAAGCAAATATAGCATTTACAGCTTTAGTTTCAAGAATGCAGGTTGGTGCCTTGTCTATTAGGTGACTATAGCAAAGTTTAACTGATTCTATTAAATAGAAAAAAAAATAAATAAATAACTAATATATTCATATTCATTCAAATAACGTAATCAATACAAGTATTAAATTAGCAAGAGAAAGCATTACTTGTGAATTTAAATAATGTAATGCACAAATAAACAACATGCATATAGTGAAATAGTGTATACCAAAGATTAGAAGCCAGAATTTATATTATACTCAGTGTTAGATGATTACAATATTAGAGTCCAACGATGTGCTTAGGTCTCTTAAAGAACACAACACAATATTCGCCTTGTTCAAATAACATAACAAGGGAATTCAGATTTCCTGTCCTAATTGTAGTGACATAAAGACTCCAACTCCTAGAAGCAGCTCCTAGAAATGATCTTAGGTAAACTAACTTGATTCTTGGCAATACCTACACAAATGTGAGAGGAATTGAGAAATAGAAAAAAAAGATAATAAAGGGAAAATACAGCTGATCCAAACAACACACTCGAAATACCTCTTGGCGAATTTTGTTATTCTGAAGCTCGATGATGAATTCTAGCCTGAAAGACCTCTTCTATAATTTGAATTTTGTAATTCTATTTTGAATACTTGGTGCATACAACCACTTGGTATCCTCTCTACCACTAATTTTTGTGAATGTATTACAACAAAAATTGGGTTGTCGTAGGCTATTAGAATTGGTAAAACTGGTCACCTATCCTCAAAATGATTATTCAGGTTGTTCTTGTTCTATGATTGGCTTTGATTCTTTTTCTCCTTTTATTTTGGTGAGCCCTAAATTAACTTCTACTTTGTCCTTTCCTCGAATCTCAACTCCCAATAGTTCTGCAATTTGATGTTATAATGTGATGTTTTATAGTTGGACTTCAGTGGTTTACAGTTGGGTTGATGAGTTGTCTCTTAGATGATGTGTCATTTTAAGGTTCTTCTTGATTCATATCTGTAATTTTGGCCTTTGATATTTGCAATTATTTGTCTTGTTGAGTTGTCAATCTTCAATAATTGAGGTTATCTGGTTGTCAAGCACTAGAGGCCTAAAATCCAGTTTAGATTCAATGAATGTAACCCCAATGCTTCAGCTTCCAGTCTTTCATAGTCTGGTTCAATCACCTGTAAGACCTCTTCATCCTTTGGCTTTTAGTGTTTGACCTTCGTCTATTACCTGTAAATCAATATTAGTTCTTTTGGAAATGAAATAAAATAAGAATTCGTTATTATTATTAATATCAAAGATTTTAGATTTATTAGAAGACTTCCCAAGGTTTAACATCATATCTCAATTTTAATTTTAATTTCTTTTAATTTTAAATTTTTATAATATTTTAAAATTAGAATTAAATTTTAATTTTAATGCCAATGTATTAAATCCAATTTTTTTTTTTCGAAAAAAATTAAATCCAATTTTAGTATCACAAAATTATTGAATTTAATTCATATTTACTATTATTATTGATATATACGTATTTTATTTTATTTTTGGTAAATTAAAAAATTTCATTATGAAACGGGTTTTAAGGATCCCAAAACCTTAGTACAAAAACAACCCTGATTGTTGCAGGTAGAAACGATCTCCAACAGGGGATGCAGCCCCGATCCCAAACACCAAAAAGAAAAGCAGAGGACGCAGCCTTGGGAAAAAATAAAAAGAGAAAAAGAGGGGGCACTGCCATATATACGTATTTTTTTTTTTTTGGTAAGTTAAATATTTTTCATTAAAAAACTGGGGCATTTGAAAGGCACCCCAATGTCTTGTACATCAGAGAAACAAAAGGAAAGAAACAAAGGAAATCCTAGAAAGACAAAAGAGGATGCAAAAGAGGATCAAAATGCATCCGTGCAGGAACGGTAGAGAGGAAACTGAAACTGACCCACATAAAGGATCAACAACAAAAAGGAGCTAGAGGACAGCCATCAGTGAAGCAAAACCAACTGGAACATTAATTTGGAGCATCAGTTTGCATAGGTGAAGCAACTACAATCTCCAGATCAGTGACCTTGGCAACTTCCTTGGAGATTTCCTTAGGAATTTCCTTAGACACTTCCTTTGCAATTTCAACCACATCATCATCCTTAATGCCATAAACTCCCACAACAGCAGAGATGGAAGGTGCCTCTTCAAATTTATCATAGAAAAAAAGTAGGCTTAGAGCATTATGATGTTCCTTCAGGTGGGTGATTCCTTTCCCCAGTGCCGCTTAAGCTATTTCCAAGTGATCAATGGTGGCGGAGGTGGATTGGATAACAAGTTTATGAAGGTACTTTTCCACCACATCTGGAGATTCAGGTTCTTTCTTAATGGTTTCAGGGGTGGGAGTTTCCTTAAAATTAAGCCTCTAAGAGCAACGAACAGGTGTTTTCTCAAGTTTAACCTTCTTTTTGACATTTGAAATAGCTTGGGGTTTGTCATTTTTGTTTTTCCTTTTTGATCTAGTGGCTTTAGGGCTTGGTGTGGAAGAGGAATTCTCTTCAAAAGGGGTAGGGGAAGGAAGGTTTCCTTGAGGGAATTTTAGAAGCAAGTAACCATAAAGGATTTTGAAAAGCCCCTGGTGGGAAGGCCATCCTTCTTCTTTCTTGTCATAGGAAGAGGTAATAGCATAGTCAACATACCAGTGCAAAGCGGCAGGAATATTTAACATTTTAGCATCCCTAAAATGGTTAATAAAGACTAGATGTAAACTACAAAGCTGGTATTTAGAGTCATCCACATTAAGATATTGCATAACAGGTTTTAGAATTTCCTTCCATTGAGAGGATAAGTGGTAGTGGATAAAACCTTTCTTGTTGAGCTTTCTCACCAATGACGAGCTGTCAAAATGTGTCAACTCAGACTCCCAATTGTGTTTATTTCTATGAACCACACGATCCTCGAGGTTCTGTTCGGTTAACTCAGCAAGGATCTCTTGCATAATTTGAAACTCGACACCATGGATTGTGATGACACCATTGTCCCATGTATTTGTAAAATCCATCACTGTGTCCCAGTTGGTCCTCAAATATCTTGAAGAACTGGATGAGACCTCATTTATCCTTCAGGATAGCATCAGCAATAGGCTCAATCTCGAAAACCTTAGGTTCAACAAACTCACTCTTTCCTTCCTTCATGGTTGCAGGGTAATGAGGCTCACAAAATATAAAAATTGGGAAGGAATACACAGACTGTAAGGAGGTCTGGTACTGAATAAAAATTGTGAGGGACAAGCAAGAAGAGATATAAATGGAAATTAGAAGCGTAGTTTTTCAATGGTGAGTAAAATCTTGAAAAGGAGAAAACCAGGTTGTGGATTATGGATTGGATAGAACTTGAGTCGACAAGGATTTTTATCCAGCAAGGATTACCAAAAAGTATTGGAATGTGTGCAGTTAGTGGTTGTCACTGACGTATTGTATTGCAGAATGACTAAGACCAAATAACCATCGAGATGGCACAAAGACAATGGAACATTGAAAAACTAAATTGGATACACTTCGAAATGGAGCAAAGGGATATCTATCTTTGGTAATTTTTTGAAAAGGTATACGAACGATTTTCAAGACTCATAGGTGAGTAATGATTATGGAAAATGTTGGAATAGGCATTGGAATTCTAAAACAAGGCGGTTGACAAAAAATCGGTGGGATTAGTTTGAAAATACGATGGGTCGTATAGAAGCGAATCACAAAAGGTGATAAGGATGAAATTTGAGATAATACACACATGTCGGGGCAGCCTTGGGAAAAGAGATATCATAGCCACTAGGATAGAATTACAACCATGATTATTAGGACTATCATAGTTAAGGAACCTCTCATGAGTAAGAGGGTATTGATTACAAATATTTCTTGAAAAATTAAACTTCATCATGATGGTGAGGATTGTAGTCCAACCTGGCAAGAGCAGCAACATCCAAAGGAAGCAAATCAGTCCATGTTAGCATTCCGTGGGAAGAAACCCCTATGTTTGCCAACTTGTCAGCTACTTGGTTTACTTCTCTAAAAGCATGTTGGATGATGACTTCATGTTGCTTGCTTAGGACCTGTTTGATTTTCTCGATTATGCTCCTCATCTTCCATCCTGCAGGTTTGGATTTTTTTAAATAATTAATTATGTTTAAAGAGTCTCCTTCAACAATGATTTTTCTAGGAATCTGCTTGATAAATTGAAGACCTCTCCATAAGGCTTTAGCTTCAGCAGAATGGTTGGAAATTTCCCCAAACGATTCAGCAAAGGCAAAAATAGGATTCCCCAAATGGTCTCTAAGGATGCCTCCTTCTCCGGCCATGCCTAGGTTTCCTTTAGTAGCACCATCAAAATTCAGTTTGACCCATCCTTTGGGAGGAGGATGTCATTTAACATTGATTCTTGTGGATGAGGAACTAGCCGATTTTGCGTCTTCTAAGGAAATATGGAAGGATTTAAGGCATTCTCAAAAGGAGGACGCGGGAAGTGATATATATGTATTTTATTATTATTATGATTATGACCTTAATTACAGTTCTTATTGAATTATATATAAAAAAATTACCTTTACTGCTTAATAACTCGCTATATCTTCGTAATTTTAATATTCAGCTCTGAAATTTTATTATTAATAAATTTGCCTTCGCTAGACTTTATAATTCTATGATTTAACCTTATAAAATCACCAACCTAAGGCTTTTGATTAATATTTTAATGAAATTATTTCTCCCTTGTCTAAAGTTTTCATGACTTAATTTTTCATTATTATTCATTCTCCTAAGCTTAAGGTTTTCAATCCCTTGATTAGATGATTTTAATCAACTTGAATACAATCTCACCAATCGAGTGTGTTCACTTAAAGGGGCTTTATTTTATTTAGGGCTTAGAAAATTATTTTGGGGTATAGCAAAACTTAAGGTTATTGGAAAAATTAACTTTGCTAAATTCCATCCAATCGGATGTGTTCGCTTCTCTTACTTGAGCCAATGGGATGCAATCGAATCACTCATCCGACTCAAATGAATTTTAATAAAGTTTTTGGATCCAAATTTTGAACTTGCCCCAATTATATGATTTTTAATTATGTCATTGGTTTCAAAATTCAAACTCACTCGATTAAATGACTTCTTGCCCGATGGTTTTTAATAAAGTTTTAGCTTCAAAATTAAATTCTCCCAATTAAAACTAGAACTTCCATTAAAAACATTAGTAAGGGTTTTAATTTTTTTAGTGGCCAATGGGGTGTCGTCGGGTGACACAGCTGATCAATGGGGTATGAGCATATGATACAGTCAACCAATAGAAATAAAATGTGAAACTTAGGCATTACGAGTGGAGGAAAAACAATTATGCACCCTTGACCCTCAAAAATTTTAGAAATGGGTAAAATAATTTTATATTAGTCTTTAGCCAATCGGGTGTCATCGATCGAGTCATCTACTCTAGGATTTTAATATTTTGACTTTAGGGGATATCGCATTCAACTTTAGTATGGTCAGTTGAGTGAAAAGGGTTATCGACTGGGGTAAGATATGGGTAGGGCAGATCGGATGACTTAGCCACTAGGTATTTTAGGGTCACATGAGTTGGCCGATGGGTATATGAGTAGTTGGGTGAGACAAAGGGGGTATTGGGCATTTCATTCGAGCCAATGGGGTTTAAGTGAGGATGATAGTTGACCAATGAGTTTTAGTATACACACTTAGGCAAGACCCTTTTTATTTTAGGGACCAAATGACTTAGGAATAAATATTTCAAACTTAGGGAATTTTTAAACCAGTGGGATATTGTCGAGCGTAATAGTCGACCAGTGGGGTTTGATCAAACAATTTACTCGAGGTAATAAAAATTAAGCACTTACTTTGGTCAAATTTTCCAATAAACCTTTAATCTTTCGGGAGAATATTTTTACTCAAAGGGTGAGGATATTTCATATGTGCATGACCTTAAAAACCTTAGCAAAGGGATTTTAATTCTTGGTTGTCAATGGGGTGTCATTAGCTGAGATAGCCACCCAATGGGATTTGCATTTTCTAAAACATTTAATTTGAAATAATGCAGTTAAGATGCAAATGTTCAAAAATATTCAATCCAAATCATTGCAACTAGATCCAAGTCTTCAAGATGCAAAAATCTCAACAATTTTAAAACCTCAATGTAATCAATTTTTTTTTAAGATCTTGATGTAAGCAAAAATTTCAAATTAAACACAGAACTTCAAGTGGGTCCCTAGATTGGGGTGAATTGGGTTGGGATTATGCATTCCAAAACTTCCCTGACATTGTAATTCTCAAAAATTGATCCTTGCATCTTAAGTTCACCTAGACATCAATTTTGACATTTTTAAAAAAAAAATAGGGTATAAAACTGAGTTGTAATTGTGGGGTACAACAAATCCCATGCCCATTTCTTAAGGTATATTCTGGATATTCCCATGAACCATAGGCCTCCTAAAATATAATTAAGGTGGTCTTATTAATTATTGAAGGAATCTAGAAAGAATCATTTTGGGAGGAAAAGTCCACATGCCCTTTTATTCTCCACCAATAAACTGCCCACTTCCTGATATGGTCACTAGTTGGTCTAGAACCTATAATATTTTCTATCAAGGTATTATTTAACCTAATATGTGCTCTTTTAAATATTTTATCTAGTTTATTCCTATATATTCCATTCTCATTTATTTCACTAGAGATCAATATTCATTGTTCTTTATTCTTATCCACTCTTTTCTTCTCCTTCACCTTTAGCCCAACTTTCACTATAATTTTTTTTTACCTTCAATGGGTTTCTACTTTCTTGCAATGCCTTATGATACTTTCCCTTTAATACTCCTAGAAAATATTTCATCAGATCTTCTAATCCATGTTGACTTGCTACCATCTCTTCATACTTCTCCTTTATCATCCTTCGCTTCTTGGTTTCTTTTGATTTTTAAATCAAACCCATTATATGGGGCCTTCATAAATTTTGTAACCTTTTCTAAAAAATATATTCATTTTCCTTTCTATCTACAACTCCTCTCTCATTAATCGAGTCATCTACATCTCCTACTATGTTGCTCTACAACTCAAGTTGATCATGGCATCTAGCTTTCACCTCTTGTAGCACCTTTCTTGCCTTCTGCAACTCCTTTCCTACATCTATTTCTAAATTATAACTTATATCACCCATCAATATTTTCAAACCCTGGGCTAGGAATTTTTTATATCACTTTATAACCTACTTTGGAGATTTTTTTGTGGAACACTACCAAATTATGGGCTAGGTTTTTTGGCACTCATATTGCAATTATCTACTCTATTAAAGTTGTTGAACTATTATAGAGTATAGAAACTATACAAAGACTTTTGACAGAAAACTAGGCCCTAGACCTTAGCTTTCTAGTGGCTTAAGGTAAATCTCACTAGCCAAAAAGGCTATATAAGCAAGTACTGCTCTCTAACTAACAATAATATTTCCACTAGGGAATAATGGCTAAGAAACCAGACATGATTTTACATATAAATAATTTCTCTTTGTATACTCTCTCATGGTAAAAATACTATTAATAGGGTGTATGGTCATTGATCCTTTTCACTGATGATACACTCAAACTAATTACTCTATGGTTCCTAGGGTACTCCTCAAAATGATTTTTAGGGAAATATTAGCCCAAATACTTCCCCTAGTCAAGTATTTAGGACCTACACTAAATTTTGAAAGAGGTTATCAGCCTAATGCATGCACTTATTATACACAAAAATTTGAAACCAAATAATGAATAGATGGATGAAACTTCTACAACAAAACATGACCATAAAATGCTAGGTACCTAAGATAGTTGGAACCCTACTCCTCTAGCTCTCAACCATCACTTTGTAAACCTCAAGATACATTTTTTATCTCTTTATAAACCCTCTAGCTCTTGATCACGACTCTGTAAGGAATTCTTGATTTTCATTTTTTAGATCCTTCAATTTTCTTTGTAAATACAAATATTTCAAAATTCAACATTCTTCTTCTTGATATTTTCCTATAGTAGCCTTCACAATACCAAAAATCTACCTCTACTATCTATGAACTCCATCTTAGTAGAGAAATATTTCTAAAATTTAGTGTTACTATTAGTCTCTTTCCTGAAGCATAAGTGCAACCACGAACTGTAATAAATAGTTTATATGAAAACAAATTATTGTTATAAAATATAGATCAAGTTTAGATTTAAGACTTTGTATCAATCAAAATTTCCACTTATGATAATTTTCCTTATAAGAATGTTTAGTCAACTACTTAAGAACCTCCCTAAGGCCTAAATATTCCTTTGGTTAAAATAAAATTCTCGTGGGTGAGCCTATATATACGAGGATATCATGGATTATATGTGTTTTATATATGAATATCTCAAAACATCATATTATTTACCACCTCATTCTCCCTTTGTTTACACCATTTAAAAATACTTTTTCAAAAAAGTACATCCATCAATATTGCAAGAATAAATAAAATATTGGATTAGTTGTTCAAATATAAATAATTCTTCTACAAAGGATTAGGCATACCATTATGAATTAGAATTTATGGCTTGAAAGGAAGAGTAGAGTTTAAAAAAAAACTATCAAAATGATGGCATTTGAAGGTTCGATGATATTTTTTTAATAGGTTAGATGTGGCTTCTATTGGGGGCCACTCCTATTAAAATACCAAAATATTACATTTGTTGTATCATACCTTTTTATCACAATTTTTCATTTCTTTTTATCTTGAATATATTCTTCAAATTCCTTGAAGTGCTTTGTTTCCACAATTAGCTCCTTTACATCATTTTTATTAAGATATTCGGCTATTTGCCTTCAAAAAATTAAATTTTACTGGGATGAATATCAACATCATAATTCACTAATTTATTTGCTACCCAATTTCCTTCTCTATAAATATGCTCACACTATCAAGAGATTACCTCTAGTAATAGATGATGAACATCAACAATAATATTATTTTTTATCCAGTCTCCACATCTATTTTTGTTAGTAGCCTTGATGATCATTTGTGAGTCCCACTCAATTGAAATATATTTCCATCCTTTTTCTACTAATTTTAATCCCTGTAAGAAGTGCCCTAGCCTCTACATAGTTGTTAGTTGAAGTTCCATATGATTCTGAATAATTGAGGAGAATATTGCCTTCACTATTTCTAAAACACCATCTCCATCGACTTTTCCTAGATTTCCTTTAGAAGCACCA
Organism: Wollemia nobilis; assembly: GCA_028583015.1. Lineage (NCBI taxonomy): Eukaryota > Viridiplantae > Streptophyta > Pinopsida > Araucariales > Araucariaceae > Wollemia > Wollemia nobilis. Next base: position 7,639,497 of record JAQPPZ010000040.1, read on the forward strand.
TCAAAATTAATTTTGATAAACCCAATTTTTGGACATTTCTATTTTACCATAGATCAAAGTAGATCCTTTATTTTAATTCCATCGTCACAGATGAATCTTCCATGTATGTTCAAATCCTGTAGCCAAGTTATAAGAACCCTTTTTTTTGAAACTAAGGCTTCCCATGATGAGCATCATATTTGTTTATATTTTGCAAGAAAGGCAATAATACAGTTCGAAACTTGGGTATGATTTTGAGATTTATTTTAAAAAATTCTTTTATTCCTTTCAAGTCACAAATTCCAAAAAATAATGGCAGTACCAATCCTCCAAAGAATACATAATATTTTAGCTTTGAAATAATTTATCCAATATTTTATCAACTCTTTCAAATTTTATGGAGCTACCCAATATAATTTCATATTTTTTAAAATAACCCTAAATGGTGTGAGCAAACAAACAATGAAGAAGTAAATTATCTGATGTTTCTAAATCCTTCTCACACAAGGCACATTTGAGAAGGTTGGATGATATTACATTATAAATGGTGAATATTTAAATACAATGTATTACCAAATATAAATAACCATTATTCATATGAGAACAACAATTTGAACTCAAGGTTATTATAAATATAACAATAGCACTTAGCTAACTTTAACCTATGGACCTTATGAGTGGTAGTTGAAACCACTGAGATTCACATGCCACCTAAATTATGATGATAATAACTTCTAACATTACCCCATTATTATATCATAGTTTAAAGTTTATTGGAGAGGAAATTTTCTAATACCTCAAATTCAATATGTGCAAGTGACTTGTTGAAGATGTCTATACATTTTTTGAGTAGGGAAATTTTTGATTTCTAGTTCTTAGCTCTTTACTTTTGGATCTAGTTCTATCCCTAACAATTGCTATGGCCCTTGGCTCTAGCTTTTAGCTCTATCTCTAGCTCATGGATTTAGCTCTAGCTCTTAACTCTTAGCTCTAGCTCTGGATCTAGCTCTAGCTCTTGGATCTAGCTCTAGTACTTGGCTCTAGTTCTTAGCTTTATCTCTTAGTTTGGAGTAGAGGGAAATCCCCTCCTTATTCATCATGATCCAACTATGGATATGGATCATGGACACTTATGCAATAGTAGGATCTCACTTTTCTTATCCAAGGATAGGCATGATTTCTTCTATCCATGGTTATACAACATAATTGGTCAAATAATATTATGTCCATTACTTATGATTGGGATATACAACCAATAAAAAATTATCATTCAAATTGGTCCCTAATGACTTTCATCTTCTTGTAAATAGTGATAAATATACCCATTCACCTTGAGTGAGGCATAGGCTTTCACATATTTATAAACTTTTAACTATTGGCTTTCTTTGCTTCTTCAACTATGAGTTTCCTTATGGTAACCTTATCATCCTACTAGATTGCAAGGGTAACCAGTCATTGGAGCTACCAAGAGTAGATCACTACTTATGAGGTTCACTCTATTGAGTCTACCTCAAGCCTTCATTTATCTCATAGTCTTTGGTTGTTTGGTGCATATGCTATAACTTGATTTTTATTTGACCATCTAGTGTTTACCATATACAATCTATAAGAATTTGATTTTTCTTTTGTTGTTGGTGCTTATCAGATACAATAGGATAATTTAATTATCAAGTGCAGTAATGAACATTGGGAATAATTAATACGCCCCTCAATGTGAACTCTACACATGTACACTATTAAAGAGTATTTGGTACCATTGGTCATGCACTCCTATTACATAATAGATTATTCATTATATATGGTCTTATTGATTTAACCTTTGTGAATAGGGATTACTACTATTCACAAAAAATCAACTCAAGAAAATTTTCCTCCTTAAAAATATTCATGGGGTGGATCTTTGTCATGTTTTTTGTGCTAGTGGATCTAATAACTTGTCTCCATTTCATATTTTTAACATTACTTGTTTTAGTGAGATTAATCATTTTTTTCTTCTTCCTTTGCATCTTGGTATTGTTCATCTAAATAAGCCTTTGATTGTGATATGTGATGTATTCCTATTTTCTTTTTTTGGTAGCATTGTATGCCACTAATGAATGCAATTGAATGTTTAATACCTTATGCAGAGACTCCTAGGTCTTCTCACTAGCCTTTATTTATAGGTCATTTAGATTAAAATCTATAGATGAAGAGGAGTCACATTCAAAACATACCTTTTTTATTTCAAGTTACTTTAGTTGAACTTGTTCATTTGTCTTATTCTTCTATTATTTATTTGATGATTTAAGATGATTGATTGATACATATATAATAATGTTATGATCCTCACCTACTAGAGTTAGCCAAACCTTACCTCTATTTTTTATAGGTGAGTATTCATTATACCATTGAGGGCATAGATAATAAACCCTTTTTTTCTCTTTGATAAATCTTGCCAAATATCATTTTGAAAATTTGTCCAATCATAATTAGGCTAACTTAATTGAGCATGAGAAATAAATACATGCTCTTATTCTTTAGAGAAATGTTTTTATTTTAATCTAGAGTAGTTATCTTCTACAATATATTTATGTTATTTATGTATCATTTTCCAGCTTAGATTCTTATGCATTGATGGCTTCTTCTACTATAAATTTGTGAAGAAATTATGTTAATATTCCTTTACTATGTGGCCAGTTCTTTGCATGTAAGTATTATTCCTTTATTTTTGGAAGCTAGGTCTTGTGTCTCTCTTGAATGATTGCTTCCATTTTTATTTGAAATAACTTATTCTTCATATTAAGTTGTTTGTGAGGCCTCTACTTTTAGAAGTAGATTCACGAACTTATCAAATGTTGGTGTTTGTTCTATGATATTCAAATTCATCACAAACATACTATACTATAAGGGAGAGATATTAAAATAATGGGAACAAGTATTTCATTAGATATTTTTTCTTCCAAATCTTGTAGTGATGCTCATAACTCATCAACTCGCCTTAAAAATAGCTTGATTTTTTTTTCATTCTTAATTTTTAAGCAATGGAGCTGGCCCTAGAGCAACAATATTTGGTTCTTATTGTTTGCTTCAAATTTTATTTTAAGCTTTTCCCATGCCTCTTTCACTATTATTGAATCATTATTGTGTGGTTGGACATCATTAACAACACCAAAGATGATGATAAACCTAGATTTTCTAAGTTTTGTCAAATTTTGTCTTCTCTTCATATTCTTCCTTAAGATAGGTAATGGACATATTTACAATATTACATTCTTCTTCAAACTATAGTTGAATTATTATTTTGGTCTTCCAAGCAATATAATTATCTACTTTCAATAGTTGGGAGTTGGAAAAAAAAGAAACTCTAGTGCACCACTAGTCATTTTAAAACTTCTTAAAAGTGGAAAATCTCAGTTCCATTGTATTGGCCTCCAAAGAGAATATTCTTCAAAATATTTTGATGCCTTTAAAATATAATAGACGTCTTTATTTTTACCTGCACTTAAAGAAGAGAAATAGCAACGAATAATTGCCTTTACTTGTCCTTCCCACTGTTAATGTGGGACAATTATTTCCTTTGATTTAACTCACCCATGTTAGCTTTTGATGTCTACATGTCAAACTTAGTTAAATCATCATGAACAAATATTGCTTGAATATATTTTCTTTAGGTCTTAATGCCCAATTGTTATACATATCACACTTTGGTCACATTGGATTGTTCTTCTTTTAACAATGAATATTTGATTGTTGTTGTCTCAATGATTTGATAAAACATTGCATGATGGGATCTTCAAGGATGTAGCAGTATTGCAATATTTATTTTTACTTTCAATGGAGCTAAATCTTTAGATATTTTATTTGATAGATAATAAGAATGCTCAATATCATGACTTTTTGCAAGAAGAAAATAGATAAACATGAAAAATATGTTTGACATTTTGACTTGAGAAGGCAAACACCTTGGATGACTAGATGGTGGTGGTGGTAGAACTCATGTTCTTGTCTTTAGTCATGTTCAACTTAGATCCTTGTCAGGATAGTTGAGTGATCTTATCTACCAAACTCAAGTTTTGGTCTTTGAATGCATGTGAAAATTATTAGAGCATACCTGCACATCCATATGTTGATAAATTTATGCTAAAAATGCTCTTAGGTTGCATGGGCTACATCATTTTGATTTGTGTTCAACTTCTACCTGCTTAATTTTGTGTTCCTCATGTTCTTTTATATATTCTATGTAGAACTAGTGCTTCTCTTACGAATGAAGAGATGATATATCCCATGCCTTTGAGAACTGGAGATAGGAAGTTATCAGAATCAATTATTTTTGAATGGGTCAGAAAGGATAATGCAATAATTTGATGTCTTTATTGTAGTTAAATCTTGTTTTCTTGATGTTAATGCTCTTCTTGCAATCTTGAAGGAGCTTCGATAGATCTGTAATGTCTTCAAAAGAGTGTTTTTATAGCAAATAATTCTAGAATTGATGAGTATCCACCTAGTCTTTGGCAATATTTTTATCCTAATACCATTGCTTGGAGGTTTGAACTCATTGGTCCTTTGCATGGTTATGTACCCTAAGACCTTTTCAACAAATTTCCTTTATTTATTTACTAGATAAAATCAAGAGAAGGATCAAAAGGAGAGTTTTTTGTTCCTTCTACCTGCTCTGATACCATTGATGACATTTGAAGCTTCAATGATATTACATAATAAATAGTGATTATTTAAATACAATGCATTACCAAAAATCGCATAACCATTATCAACATGAGAACAATAATTTAAACTCATGGTTCTTGTAAATATAACAATATCACTTAACTATATTTGATCTATGGACCTTGTGAGTGGTAGTTGGAACCACTCTAATTCACACACCATATAAACTATGATTATAATAACTCCTAACCAAAAATAAATTAGAAATCACCTCCACTATCATTAATCATGTTATTACAATAAAACTTTATTCATTACACCCAAATAGATGAGTTGGTTATAGATAGTTACATGAACTAACTTTATCTTTTTGTATAAGAACATAATTTTTTTAAATTTGTCCAACACTATACTGGTCCTAACATGTGGTATTAGAATAATTAAATGTGCATGACTATTGTTTTATTCATTGTTATCTTAAGAATATTCAAAATTGATACAAGTGTTGGTACTATCATGTTGTTGCTCTGTCGAGATACTAAAGTAAGGATAATGTTGAAGGGGAAATGTCTCAAAATGAACAACCTTCATGATCAAAAAATTCATGATCTAAACCACCAAGAGTAAAAAGCGTGAATAAATATATCTTTATTTTGGTGATTTAATATATTATGTTGTTTAGTTTATTTTCGAGGGCCTATATGAAAAATATGGCCTAAAACTTGAAAGGTTCATCTTGGTCATATGAGCATTGTTCTATTGACACATAAGGAGGGCTTCATCCAAAGGTGTTACATGTAGTGGAGGCATTGAATAAGCATTGTTTGAGTGCTAAATGAGAGTTCTAAAAAAAACTATATGTTATATGTAAGATGCACAACATACAAATGATGGTATGAAGAAACTTAAATATAGAGGTGGAAAGACAAAAAGAGAACTTTCTCTATCACTATGGAAGTTGGATAAGAGCACTCATGATGGTGTAGTATCAAAGATTACAAACTTGGAAAATTAAAGTTGTAAGATCCATCACATCAATAATAATTTGAGGGAAACATTTATTATCTTATTGGAGGTACTATGGCATTGCTATGAGCTAATGATTGTTGTGAATGAAAAGTGATGAGCCAATTGTATAAAGTATGACATAATCATCATATGTAAAATAGATAGCAAACTCTAACATAAAAATAGAAGAACCATATAATTTATAAATATCAATAGTTAAGATGATTTCATGGTTCTTTCAAAGGATTTATGAATAAGCACAAATATAATTTGATAACATGTAATTTATTGGTGTTGGACATATAAAAAAATTTGTTAGATGCCTTCATTGTTTAAGATGCTTATGGCATGATAATCCAACAAAAAATGATTCCATCATGCTAGCATGAGATAATAATTAGGTGTGATAGCTATAGAAAGGATAAAATATGGAGGTAAGGACATACTTGGGTATCAAACCCTAAGCAATAATTTTTTTGTATTAATTGGTTTTTTGAATCAACAATTGAAATTGGTGAAACTTACACCCTAAATAATCATTGTCATCAATCATCTGATTTGCAACATTCAATGGTGGGGATATACCTTGATATCATCTAATTTCATAGAAAGAGTGTTCTCTACTTTTTTTATTGAGAGCATTGCTAATATGGATAAAAATGAGCACTATTTGGAAAATCTGATTTTTTTTATCCCACATATTCATGGAGACGAGAAATACAAGTTCTCAATAAAGTGGGAATCAATAGAAATTGAAGTTGATTAGTATCCTTTTTATGACCGATTGATAAGATCTAAAGACTGTGTTATTTTCCACCTAATGTGTTTGATTGAGCCTTGCTTTATTGGTTAAAATAAAATTTCTAAATTTGGTATCATTTATATTTTTTTAAGTATAAGCATATATATACTCATTGGAAAGCATTTTTAACCTGATGAAATTATCCTATTGAAGAAAATGTGCTACATAATTTTAAGATCATATGATCAAAACTTTATTTAGTTTGAGGGAGGTCATACAACTACCCCAACTATAATTTATTTTTTAAGTTGAATTAGAATGCATTATGTATTATCTATTACATATAATGCTTCATTAAAGGGAATTGAAGGCCCATATGTACCAAATAGTAGAACAAATCTCTAATTTCATATGATCTTGTGATTGTTTAAGTATCCCTAGTCACAAATATGTTGTATACAATTGTATTTGTTCTTATTTGTAATATTGATGATGGATAATGTGTGTGTCCCTATCTATATTTGATGTAATACCATGAATAGATATGTTTATCCCTATCTTTGGTTGGGAGTTTAGTGAGGTTAGTCCCACTAAGGTGACCAATTGAATTTATCCCTACTGATGATGATGTGAATCATCAATTGTTGTGTGTATTCTATTTCTTGATATTTTTGTATCTTTGATGAACTATGCATATGGTTAAGTTCATCAGATATAGGTTGTTGTTCCTTCCTCTATTTAGAATAAGATGTAATAAGAGAGAAGTATTAGAAATATTAGATATATTACATCAAAGGTATAGTTTAATAATATGAGACATGATAAACAATTTATTTTAGGTCACCTCCCCTATAATTAATCTTTATATTAGTATAATAATATATTATTCATTACACTAGTACAAATGAGTTGGTTGTAAATAGTTACATGAACCAACTCAATTTTTTTGTTTAAGATCATTTCTTGTTAATAAAACTTGTTCAATACCTAACTAGTCTTAATAAAATCATGGTAAAGTTTGGAAGTGTATTATTTCCTCTCTTATAGTTTATTTACAAACATGATAATCAACAAAGGAAGTCTTAGGTGACAAAAATGTTGTTTTCCTATTTTTTACAACTTCTCAATATGCATAGAAGGATAATTAGCAAGGATGGAGTTAACACAAAGGATTTGTATCTATATATGGTAAATATGGGAATGTCTAAAATTTGGGTTCATCAGTACCAATTTTGATGGTGCTTTCAAAGGAAATACATGGAAAGCTAGTTGAGGTGGTATTTTTAGAGTAATGACAACAAAATTCTCTTCACTTAATAATATTGAACGTTAATCAATAACTCTATATGGGCTAAAATACTTCTTATGGATACCATCAGTGTGGATACATATTTTAGTTGTGGGAGATTCAAACATTATTATTAATGTTATCCAAAAAATGTATATGGGGATTGGATCGACAATAGAGTTATTTTTTATGTCCATCAACTAGTGTTGTACATAATACCTTAGAAATGTTAGCATATCTATAGATAAGGAGACATGGTATGAGATAATTTAGACAATCATGGTGTTCATCTTTATCTTGAAAACATAAGACTAAGGTAACTAACAAATGGAGATTTTATCTTTTAATGAAAATGACATATTTGATAGAGGATGCATAACAATTTTAGAAAAATGATCAATAAAAGATAAGATGGATAATGGTCTAATTGACCTACTAGCAAATATAATATTTTGACATTTTGATGGAAGTTTCCCCTATAGAAGGTACTTAAATATCTTTTTTTAAACACATAAGTTTTTATGGAAGGAAATATAATATATGTAATGATATAAGCATTTTGCACCCTCAACTGATTACAACTTTTCTTGTTACAAGATTTTCATAGACTAATAAGATAGAAAATTAGAACATTGCCTTGTAATATTAATTAAAATCAAATAATTATTTTTCATATATTCTAAATTTGAATTAATAAAATATTATCTTAAATTTTTTTAAAAATTGTCAGAAAACTAATTAGTTTAGAAGCCAACATTTCCTCTGACTTCAAAGAAATATGGAGATGTAATTAATATCAAAATTTACATCTCTTTTAACTCAAAGATTGTATATTTTAGAATCTTAGGTCACCCTTTCCCACATTGAAAGGGTTTAAACATTCGCAAGATATTTATCTTGGGTTACTATGGCCAAAACATGTGGATTAAAACAAATTAATATATTGCAAGGCATAAGAAAATTAAAGATTTTGCTATGGAGAAAATTATAGGTAACCTAAGGAGACTTGCTAGGTATAACTATGGAACCTATAAGTTGATTTAGGGGGAGGAAATTTGGGTCCTAGGAAGATTGGGCATATTTATATATTAATATTCCTTATAGAAAACACTTAGAATATCCCCTTTAATCATGGGCATAATAACAAGGCAATAAAAAGGAAGTATTGGATAAGAGTTGAAAAATATTTATCAAGATAATCATTGACATGATATCAAGAAGAAATTTTACATCAATATTAAGACCAAAAATGATTTTATGGTTTTTAATAAATTTAGGAATATTAACTAACATTTAAACTCAAGATATTGTTATTCACCATACAATAGTGAAATTTAAAAAATGAATGCTTGCAAACATATAAATAAAATTATTCTCTAAAAATCTAGGTTGAACAATTTAAGTAATAGTGTTCCTTCATTCCTAAATAATGGCAACTTCAAGAATGTTTGAGAACTATAAAAATGCTAGTATAATATTTCAACTTAGCTAGGTCATATCATATTTTTAAAATGCTAGTATAAGATTTCAACTTAGCTAGGTCATGTCATATTTTAAAAAATGCTAGTATCATATTTCAACTTAGTTAGGTCATGTCATTTTTTTGAGGAAAGGAAATTGGACATTTGATTTGGTGGAAAAATGGTGTTGATAAGCTTAGAGAATGGAGTAACTATCCTTTAAATAACTTATATAAATTTTCAAGGTTAACATGATGATCTTCATACTATTATATAACTCACTTCAAGGTTTACATGGTGATCTCCAAAGGGCATATAATCAATTGTGAGCTTGATAAATCAGTAAGACACTACTTAAGGATACTAAGGCTCTTGTTGGGGCCTATATAAAATATCTTATTTTATTTTTACCAAAAATAAATTAAACATTTGTATTTTCCATAATAATTATAGCCCCTTAATCAAGTGGCATTAGCTTAACCGGTTAGATTATTTAAAGAGGAGACTAAGGTTCAAATTTTGGCAAGCGATACATGGATAATATCCAAGCTTTGTTGTAATACCACTATGTGGTGATGATGTAATGCGGGTGGGACCATTTCAAGTGGCATTAGCTTAACTGGTTAGATTATTTAAAGAGGAGACTAAGGTTCAAATCTTGCCAAGCGACACACTAATAATATCCAAGCTTTGTTGTAATACCACTATGTGGTGATGATGTAATGCTGATGAAGCCAGTTCAATCTCCTATAACCAATTGAAAAAATAATTATAATCCTTTAATAGATATAAAACAAGAAAGATTTCTAGAAAACATAATACATGATATTGGCTTATATTTTGATTAAAATAATGTATAATTTAATTAATATATGTAAATTTTGTAAAAAAGTTCTCAAAAATAAAGAAAAAATGTTCATAAAATTTTGAGAACAAATTTTGTGAAAATTGAAAAAAAAATTAAAAAGTAAAACAAATGAAAAGTAAAAAATAATTGTAAAGAAAAAAATGGGTTAAAAATTAAGAAAGCTATTTTTCGCCTAAGAAAACTATTTCTACCTTATAATCTTGTTAGATATTGGTTATATAAATTGACTAATGAATCATCCGCCCATTGTTAATGTGAATTATTCAATGTGTGCCTCATTTTTTGTGGTGGCCACAAGGGGTAAACAGAGTGTGACCACGAGGGAACTATTACATAACATATCTGTGACCACGAGGGAACTATTACATAACATATCCGCAACATGTGAGGCGAGAGATTTGAACCTGGGCCTCTCAGCAACTAGAGAGGTTTAACTACCCACTTGCTCTCCAACTCCTCTACATGGACGGATACCAATAGGAAAAATATTATTTAAAGTTGTGTGTTAACCTTTTATATATATCATTTATAAAATATAATAAAATATATAAAATAAAATATTTTTTATAATATAAATTTTTATTCCAATTAGATGATATAATTATTTATATAATTAATAAAATATTTAAAAAAACATTTTACATAAAAATTTACATTAATTATATATTATAATAATTTAAAAAATCATATTATATTTATAAGAAAAATAATAAATTTATAAAAAAAATAATAAATTTAAAATCAAATCATTATAAAAGAGTGTTTATTCACTCTTAACTTATATGTCTATTAGGAAGGCCCCAACATATTCTGAAAGTGTATGTTTTCACTCATGACCCTTGGAATTCCTAGACCACATTACCTGATAAATTATAATTAGGTTAAGAGGAGTGTTTGTTGGACCAAAAATATATATATTTTTTAATATTTTATGCGATTTACTATACCTAACATCAAACTATTATACAGGTGTTGGAGGTATTCACCAGGTTAAATTGACCCAGATAAAATAGACATATTATAATAAATTTAAAAAGAAAAATCACAAATAGACATGATATAATAACTTTAAAAAGAAAAATCAGGGAAAGAACCTTGCACGTGAACGTTAGGAAGGGTTTGGATCGTCAATTTGCGGATTCTATTATGTTGACATACCAGGCAGAAATTTGTGAGAGGATTATTATACGAACGTTACGTTATGAATAGTAGATGTAATCATGTGAACAGTTGCTACGTTTATCACAAATGTACCTTGAGTAAAAAACAGAACAAGTGTTGAGTATTGATATACATTGTATCCACACTCGTCTTCTTTAATACGAATACTACTTTTTAACCACTGTCCTTTTGGGGCGTGATGGATGGAGACTCGACGTCGACGTCGACGTCGGTTGAAAGAGAAAGAGATTTTGGAGGTATAGGAGTGGGAATCACTTTGGTTTGAAATGGCTTCATTGGTGTTGCCTCCGGAGTTACAAACTGCACATTTTTATTCTTATGGGCTGCCTTTGGTGTTGCTCTTGCTCTTCCTCTTCTTCCCCGCATTTCACATTCACTTTCATTCACAGATTCAAGTGGATTTGGCCTTCTGTATTCCCTTTCAACGTCACCGTCACCGTCACCTTCACCTTCCTCCCCTAACTTTGACGCCGCCTGTTTTAGCCTTTCCGAAATACATTCTTTCACCTCTGCATGCATGGGATACATGTAAGCCAGACAGTTTTCATCAAAGTAGTCAACCAAACCTTATTAGGTGATTTTCACACTTACCCAAAGAACACCAAGACGGCTTTGCAGCGCTGGACATGGCGATAACATGGATGGCTCAATGTCACCTCTTAATATCTGCACCACCTACCAAAGAATATATATTATGCCTGTTGGTGCAAACACCTTCCACTCAAATGCAATGGAGTGAGACGATTCTAACTTCGTGGCCGCTAAACGGAATAAATAAGGAGTGAGGGGATGACTCTTTATCTTCTCTCACATTTCCTTTTCTTTTCTTTTTCTGTCGGTTACTTGTGCACATACATAGATATATAGGTATTAACGGAACGAAATTTCAATCATGGAATATGTCATTAGACTTGCAACATAGAATAACCAATAGTCACTATATGTAAATCCTAATAGCAAGTTACATCAGAATTTGAAAATTTTAATAGCAAGTTTAAAGTTAATTTAAAAAGGATAAATCCTAATAGCAAGTTACATAAGAATTTGAAAATTTGAAAATTTTAATAGCAAGTTTAAAGTTAATTTAAAAGGATAAGGTTGTGTATTATATTTAGTATTGGTGGATAAAGAATAATCATATTGATAAATATTTAATAATAATAATCTTATTGTTTGATATGAAAAAAGTTTAATTTTATATTAAATAAATATAAAATTACATTTTTTATATGTTTTTTTTTTCTCAAAATTTTAATAGTGACGAATATTTATATATTATAATTAGTTATCTTTATCAAGCTAAGTTTTAATTTTAGGTATATTTCTAATTTATCAAACAATATTTTTTAGATCGTTAACTTTTGAGTTTTTTGAAAAAATTGTTTTACCTATGCTTGCTTTAATTAGAGTGTATTAATTCTCTCATAAAAATTTTGACCAGTTGTTGTGCATTACCTTCATTGAATTTTTGTCCTACGCACATACTTGGATCAATCTGAAGTGCCTCCTTTGAGAGTTCATCTACTTCCCTATTTAGTTCTCTATAAATATGCTAAAAAGTAAAAGCTTCACTTCGATTCATAACTTCTTTTATTTGAGAGAAGATGGGTAGAATCATGTTTTCCATCCTTAAAACACCAAACATCCAGTTTATTACCACCTACAATTCTTCGTAAATTTGAATCTTTTGTATTCCTTTTAATTCTACCAACTAAACCAACAATTTGAGGGGCATAATTTCACCATCATTATTAGAACCTTCTCCCAATCTAGCCTTGAATTTAAAATAATGAGAGACAAAAAAATATAGTAATCCTCTTGCTCCACAAATTCCAAGGACCCCTCATCTAGCCCCATCAAAAAACTCTAGGCTCCTGATTTATCAATCTTTGGAGGGATGATTTATCTGTTTACCTTTGTTGTTGTCGAAATTTTAAATTTTTTGAAATTGCCAATGATTTTGGAGGAGGCCTACCAAGTAGGCTTCTCTTGATCCTGAAAAATTAAAGTATTCCTAGCTAACCATACTCCCCAAGATACAAACAATGGGAGAGCTATAAAACCTTTGTAAGACCTATTTTCAAACCAATATTTTAAGCACTCTCCTAAGGAATCTTCTTTTCATCCTATAGAAAGCTTTAATTGTGTTATAGCCTTCCTCTAAACCTATCTAGTAAAGGAGCAAGAAACCAATAAATGATCAATTGTTTCATTGTTTGACTTACATAAATGACACCTTCCTGGACCATTTCAATTCTTCTTTTGTAAAAACCTCCCATGTTGGAATTTTATTTTTCATGGCAAGCCACAAGAATAGTCTTATATTTAATGGGGATTTTTGCTTCCAAAGTGTCTTCCACCACCATGCTAGATTGTCATTGCTATCTTCCAATAGAGTCTTATACCCCAAATTTGGAGTGTACTCCCTCGTAGCTCCATTCTTTGTCTAGACAAATTGATCAGTTTCCTCTCACAACTTGATATGTCTAGCTTTAAGCCTCCCCACATATTCTTCCCACTAGTGAACCTCTTGGTCTTGAAGCCCTAACAATGTTGCTTCCTTCCATCCTTGACTCCAGTTTGTAGAAGATTATAGGTTAGCTACTTAGACAAGATTTTCAATTTCTTGTGGTCTTAGGTTCTAGAATATATTATTTGGTAGTTTGTGCATATCACCACAACCTATCTAAGGGTCTAATCCTAGTCTTATCCTTGAACAATCCCCTATTTTCTAGGCAAGCCAATCACCAACAATATAAAATGCATGAATAATTGCCTTCCAACAGATTGATACATTTTGCTTAATTTTGGGCCCTTGTCCACTCCTCAACTATGAGTGGATCTAAATACTTTTTGTGTATAATATTATTCCATAAGCCTTCCTTTGATATTATCTTCCAGACACACTTTGCTACTAGAGCCTTGTTAAATAGAAAAATGTTCTTAAGTACCCAACCTCCATTTTCCTTGGGCTTGGCTAAGGATTATCATTTAACCAAGGGAATACCTTCCCTTTCCATTTTTTTATCCATAAGAATCTATAGCTTAACTGTCTATTTTTTTAAAACTCCTTTTGGTATATTAGCCAAAGATTACCAATATACCAATATTACCTTTAACACAAACTTGACCAAAGTCAATCTCTTCCCAAAGAGAGTCATTTGTTGCACCAAATATTAATTATTCCTTCCACCTTTTTTATCAACTAATTCAAGTCTTGTTTAGTTTAGTTATTGGGTTTCAAAAAGAACCCCAGATATTTAAACTCCTCTTGAAGATCAAATCTATTAAATGAGAAAAGCTAACCTATTGTTATAATTTGATTCTGATTCACACAGTTAAAAGAAATGCTTGACATGAGAGGGAAGAAAGTAGAGAGGGGAGGGCTCTGGTCCCTCCCTTGCTCCCCCTCCCATGGCTCCTGGTTCCTGCCCAATCCCTGGCTCAACCCAGGTCATCCCTCCCGAGGAGTGGTTGTTTGCAGATGATCTCCTGAGGGGAGATCATTCTCCACTATCTGCGCCCCTCCCGGTCGGCTAGGGTTTCCTTGGTTGTTTTTTTGGACTGGTGCTTCCCAGGGATCCCTGTTTGGTTGGGGATCCCTTCTATTTTTCCCTCAGGCTTCCCCTTGGGGTTTTTTGCAGGTTATTCACGTGGATCTGGTCCCCTACGTTTCTCGATGTGGTGGAGGTGACGGTTTAGGGTTTGGACAGCTTTCTGGGGTCTCTCTTGAGGTCCTCACAGCTTTGGGGGTGGTCTGGGGGGCCTCTTTCCCCATTTTGCTTGTGAATCCTCTACGGGATCCTGGCTGCTGTTATTCCCACGTGGAGGCTTCTTCGTGCTGGTTCTGCTCCTTGGTGGACATCCTGGGCATCTGGTTTGGCCTTGGGGGGCTTTTCCTTATCTGGATTGTTCCCATTCCCAGTCCCAGTTCCCTGAAGCTGCCTCTGTGCTTGGATAGGATTCTTGGTCCCTGCTGCTGGGACGGGATCCTCTTCTGTTTTCCTAGGGTGAGTTCCTCGTGGTGCAGCTCTCTGGTTGCTTCCTGATGGGTTGGATCCTCTCTGTGCTGGCTTTCAGCTTCCTACAGGATGGCTCTCGCTAAACGAAATGTTTTCCCGGTGGGCGGGATGGTTTCTCCATAGGGCGAGATCCGCCAAATCCGCCAGTTTTCCCGTGAGGCGGGATCCTTTCTTTTCTGCTGGTTTCTCGGATGGCAAGATTTCCCTGTTGCTTCCCGCTAGGCGGGACTGTTTGTGATGGTTTTGACTGCTTCCCGCGAGGCGGGATTTTATTGTAACGGTTTTTCTTTGCTTCCTGCTGGGCGGGATATTCTCGATGGTGGTTTTTGGCTACTCCCCTGGGTGGGATCTCCAAAACTACTTTCTTTCTTATTTGTTTGTTTCCCACTGAGAGAGATTGTTTCATGCTTACTGTTACCATTGGGCGGGATTTCTGTTTTGGTGTTCAGTTTCAAGAGATTGATGCCCTAGGCCCATTGCTTATGTAATCAGGTTTTGGGATCCTTGTTAAAACCCACTGTAAATACAAACACTACTTACCAAAAAAAAAAAGAAATGCTTGACATAACTACATTAATCTACATATCTGTTGCCAAACAAAAAATATCTAAAGACTATTTTAACTTATCTATAGCTCTCACTATTCCATTTGTGAAAAGAAAAACATCATCTACAAAAATTAGATGGGTGACTTCCATTGTTCTACCTATTTTAATTCTCTTTATTGCTCCTTCCCTCTTTGATTCTATAATACACCTACTTGATCCCTCAACCACCAAAAAAATAATAGTGGTAACAAGGGGTAACCTTGTATAATACCTCGAGAAGCTTTGAAGAACTGAGAGGCTAACCTATTAACCAAAACTACAAAAGAAACAAAACAAAGACATCCTATAATCCAATTCACCATCTGCACACAAAACCCAAAATGAGTAAGTATCGTTCGTAAATATAGCTAATTTACTCTGTCAAAAGCCTTGAAGAGATCCAACTACATCATCATTGTTGGTAGTTTATTTTATTTTATGGTATGAAGACTTTCCTGAGCAGCACCAATTGCTTCATGAATTTGTCTACCATGTGGGAAACCAAATTGCTCTATAGATATAGAAGCATAGAAGAACCTTTTAATAATTAAAGCAATTATTTTTGCTACGATTTTATACACACTATTACATAAATTTTTAGACCTGAAATCATCAAAGGAAGAAGGATTGTCCTTTTTTGAAATAAGATTAATGAAGGTAGAGTTGAAAACTACATTTACCCTTCCTTTTATCCTAGATTCCTCCATAACTTTGAGTAGGTCAGACTCCAAAATGTCATAGAGCCCAAGAAAGAATTCCATAGTCCACCCATCAGGTCTTGGACTCTTATATTTTTGGAAGGAGTTTAAAAAAAATTTGAGATCCTCCTTTGAGACTTCCTTAATCAACTCATCATTGGCTTCCTCATATTTAAATTTGGGAAAGAGAAGCTATTTTAAATATTTCAACTATATTAACTTGACTAGGATCCTTGTACAGTTGACCAAAATGCCTTACACCCATGTCTACTATTCCTCTAAAGGAGGAGAATTTACTTCCATCTTGTCTCTATAACTCCTAAATTGTATTTTGATTTTTTCTATGGTTTGCAAAGCTATGAAAAAATTTAGTGTTCTCATCCCCATTTGCAATCTATAGTGCTCTACTTTTGACCCTCCATCGTGCTTCTCTCTCTGCCAACAGTATACTCTTCTCTTATTCCAAACTTTTATACTTAAACCTTATCTCCTCATCCATTTATTTTTCAAAGTCATCTGCTAGAAACACTGCAAGCTCCTCCTCAATCTCCCTTAGTTTTTTCTCATCCATCAATTTTTTTATGGGCCCACTGAGCCACTATTACCTTAACCCTTTTTAAATTTGTTGCAAATTGTATACTAGCAGATTCTCTTAGACTAGAATAAAACTTCACCCATTTTAATTTGACTAGAGATACAAAGTTATCCTCTTTTATCCACTTAGAATTAAATTTAAAAGGACAATGTGCTTTTTTCTCCTCTTTTGTTAAAAGAAGCATGATAGGAAAGTGATCAGAGTTAGCTCCAACTTCAATCTGTAAGTACCATTTACCAAACTCTTTGCTACTAAGAATTTGTCCAGTCTCTTAGAAATTCTATCAACTCTTGTCCTCATGTTTCTCCAAGTTGGGATAGATTTTATAGGCACCAAGTCTACCAGTCCCTTGGATTCAAACTTTTGGATGAAGTAATTAGCCAGTGGATTAGTTCTAGCAGTAGAACCCCATACTTCACTCCTCGAGATAGTTAAGTTTAAATCACCTCCTAAAATTAAATTATTATCTTCTAAAAAATTTTGATCCATAAGCTTATCCCAATATTGCATCCTATCTTTATATGGGTCATAAATGTTCACTATTGTCACTGTTTCCTCAAGCTCCACTAAAAATAATTCAGTCCCTACTTTTGAGTCAAGCAATGCAAATTTTGTTAGTCTAAACTAATTTACCTTCCACCCTGTAGCCCCTCCTCTTGATTCTCCTATAGCATCAAGGACCAAAAAATCCCATCCTTTAAGCAATTTATCGATATCTTCCATCACTTTCATAGCTAACCCTTTAGTCTCTTGAATTAGCAAAATCTCTATATTATGAATTTCTACCAACGTACATAGAGTAGATTTTTTTGTATAGTTGCCCATATCTTGAATATTAAAGGATAGTACTTTCATTGATTAACAGTATTTAGGATCATCCCTACTCTAAGGATCCCTTATGGGTGGTTGCTTGCCTTGTTGAACTTCACATAGGCTTTTATTATTAGCCAATAAAGTAAAAACTCTTTTGCTTCTCCTAACAGTAAGACTTATATCCCCCACATATTTACTAGGGCTTCCCCTAAATCCTTCTTCTCTTAGTCCTATTCTTCATTTTAGAGATCGTAGGGGATACCTATGAGTTTTTGGGGACATAGAACCTTCATGATCACAAGAAAATTGAAGAGGGGAAGCAATTTCAAAGAGATTTACTTATGAAGCATTATTTAAAAAAATATCAGAGTCTAATCCAAGGTATGGATCTACTTACTTTAAGGAAGAGGAATTTAAGGGTCCTCTTTACCCCTCAATTGCATCCTTACCTTCTTCTCATGGAGACTTTGTATGAAAAATTATACTAGATTTACTTTGAAATCTTGTATCTAGGTCCAATAGCATGACATCCAACTTTTTCTCTAATAATACTAGCCTTACTTTAACAATAGATGATTTTGAATCCATCACTTGATCTAGCACAAAAATATTTATCCCCACCTTCTCTATATTTTTTGTTTTTCCCTAAATTCTCTAGCTTGTGTTCCTTATGTAATGATTTAATAATATAGTCATATTGTAAGTTATGTGCTTGAAAAAAATGCATTTCATTCTCACCCTTAAATATCTCTCTGTCTTCCTTACAATGCCAAACCTTCCTTAAAAAATTAAGAGAACAATCCCTTGCAATATGCCCATAATTATGATAACATGCACACCTAAAAGGCACACCAATATAGTCTAGGGTTTGAACATACATCCTTTTGTTATACTTCAACATAATTTCCCCCACCAACCCATCTCTCTAGTCCACATCAACAAGAATTTTGGCCATTGTTCTCATGCATGAGGACTTATACCTCTCATCCATCTCCAAGAAAGAACTAATGTAGTTATCTATGGCTTGGAAAATATCTTTAGACCAAAATTTTAATGGCAACCCTAGTAACTCTACCCATACACGATGAGAAGGTATTCGAGTGGACCTAGGGTTAAAACAAGGGTCCCATAGTTTGATAATTAACAAAGTGACCCCCAAAACCATTTCTCTGACATAATATTTACCACATATTCCTTAGTCCTGAACTAAAATGACAACCATCCTCTTACTAGAAATAAAAATCGGGGTACATGCCCTAGAAATTCCATCCATTTCTTGGCCATCCAATCTACCAAGGATTTTTTAGAAATTGCATACCCATAGAACCTCCTAATAAGCATTTTCTCTAAGAGTTCAATAACGTCCCCCATTTTTACATCCTCTCCTAGAACTAATTTTTCTTTATTACTCTTCCTTCGAATGCACTTGGTTAACTTTTTATATGCTTCCAAGGAATTCTTCTTTAGATTTCCTCTTAATTTCTTATTTTATTTCTCAAAGCCCTGATCAAAAAGTTGTGGCTTATTTTGAACTTGTTCTAAAGAGGACATGTCCCAATCAACATTCTTTTCCAAGAGTTATGTGTCTTCTTATAAAATTATCCTTGGCTCAAGCCCATTCTTGAATGCTTCTAAAGGAGACTTCCTTCTTTCAAACTTCCTTCCATAATCAAATATGGAGACATTCTCGTAAGGATCTGTCAAGTAGTCCACTGCTTCTTCTTCATGACCTTGTTCTAGAAAACCTCTAAATCTTCTTTCCTTTTTAAAATCTTGCATTCTCCTTATAGCCTCAAGGTTTAAGGACTCTCCATTAGTGTTTGCATTAGCAAAAATAGCCTCGGTAGATAATGTCCCATTGTCTTTATCACCCTCTATTTCACTCACCATGGTGGCAATATTATAAAAAAACTAAAAATTTGTCCTCTTAGCCCATGTATTTACAACCTTAGGATTAAGATACATATCATGTGATGATGACCCCAGCCTTAGTGGCCATAGCCCTAATATGTTCTTCTCATATTTTCCTCCTCAACCAATGCTCTATTTTACACTGAACTTGACAACAAACCCCCTACAAATACCTCCTCCAAACCCTCTAATGAGCTACTACATCTTATTGGTGATACATCTTGAAACCAAGGACTGTGTGACAGATCTGACAATTGAAATGGTAGTTGTAGTAGTTACCCATATTTCTCCTTGTTATAATCACATAATTAAATATTTGAAGAATCACATTATATGATATGAATATCCCTTGCCTTTAATGTTGAAGATGAAGGTGAACTTGCAAAAGGAATATATCATTTTGTTATTATTATTATTATTAAGGAATTTGAAGCCACTAAGGGTAGGGAACTCTAAATTTTAACCCCTTTAGATAGAATCTTGGTTACCATTTTGTAAAGAACATCTCTTGGAAAAATTGTTGTTTATTTTCATAAATAAAACAATTTCAATCCAAAGTATATGTCATGCATGGGACTCTAAAGAGAAGGTTCAGCATTATGGGAGAGGTAGCATTGTATAATATGTTGGATAACTATTTTTTTGTTAAACAATATATTCATGAAAATTGTCTCATATATTTTATTACCTCATGGACATTAGAAACTATTTTACCTTCTTATAACTACAATACATAACTATGAGCACATGCTTTATTCTTTAATAAGCTTGATAATGATTTATAAGTTAATAAATATTTAAAATTATATATTTATAAAAATATTTTATTATTATTTATAAAAAATGTTTAAGTCTCATAAATATAAAGGTTTAAAAAGCTAGAAAGTAGTTTTAATGTCCATGACTCCATAGGTCATATGGGACAATCCTCATGGAGAGAGTTATTTTTTCAACCATGCTTTTTAAGCTTGGATATTATCATCTAGATTAGCGTGTACAACCTCACCCCCTTTGGCATTTGATCATTGGATCTTTTATTTAAAGTTCTAATTTTTCATATTTAGACCTAGTTATGATGTAACAAGTAGTTTTAAGGCCATAGATTATATAGGATGATTATCAAGGAGTATGTGTTTATCTCAATATGATTCACTTAGTTCAAATACATTTCATTAAACATGGTGTACAACAACAATTATGTGGTTATAATAAAGGTCATATGATGGTCTCAAATAATAAAATATTTATGTGGTGTTTAAAGTCTTCAATGATGGCCCACTCAATGGGAGTTTGACATTCAAATGTATTTTCTAGATCTACCATAAGCTAAAATCCATAATAAATCTCTATAGAAACATATGTATTAATAATAATTTAATTAAATAAAGTTATATTTTGATTTTTTTATTCAATTAAAATGATAAAGAATTTCATCTTACCATGTAATATTTGGGTAGAATTATTTTTTTTTTTTTTGTTTGTGGAAAACACCCCAAATGGGATGCCACTTTTGGGTAAGTCCCAAGGAGGCAGGGGTATCTATTCCACCAAAAATACCCAGGGCTCGCACCTGGCCTGCCCCCTTCGACACACTCAACGAGCATGCCTAAAACAACAAAAACAAGAACAAACAAACACAAAAAACACAACAACAAAAAACAAAAAACAAACAAAAAAACACAAAACAAACAAAAACAACATAAAAGCATAAAAACAACAAAAAACTTAAAAAACAAAAACAACAAAACACAAAACACCCAAAAAAACTATAAAAACAACAAAACAACACACAAACACAAAAAAAAAACACAAAACACAAAAAAAACAAAAACACAAAAAAAAAACAAAAACACAAAACAACAAAAAACAAACACAAAAACAAAAAACAAAAACACACACACACACACCTCAAAAAACTAAAAAAAAAAAAAAATAGAACACAACAATGACCTTTCTAGGCCAAAAGACTTTTAAGGCAAGATTCAACAAAGGAAACAAAAGAAAGATTTGTTTGAGCTAGGGAACTAAAATACCTTGATCGAACCAAAGAGAAGCAAAAATAAAGCAAGAAGGAACTAGGTACCTCTAGTACTAGAGCCATCCAAAGAAATGATAGAAAGAAGAGCTTCCCTTATTTGTGAAGCCCACCATCTAGGAGGGTGGTCATAGCAAGTAAGATCACCTTTGTCCAATGCCCAATTAGCTAAAGCATCAACACTCATGTTCTAATCTCTGACCACATGATTGTAATCAACTTTCAAAAATCCCATCTAGATTAACTGAATCTTCTCAATAATTATTTTTATTCTCCAATCAACCTTATGATTCTTAGGAGTCTTCAAAAGATTAATCATGAGTTGAGAGTCAGACTCAACTAGCACCTTTTCCCATCCAACCTTAGCAGCCTCTTGAAGGCCTCTAAGGATACCATACCCCTCAACAAGGTTATTGGAAAGAATACCCAAATTCTTAGCAAAAGTAAAAACCAAGGAGCCATCTGAAAGTCTACCAATTCCTCCTACACTAGCTTTTCCAAGGTTCCCCCTAGAGGCTCCATCAGTATTGACTTTTCCAAAATCCTTAGGAGGAGGTTGCCAATTCCTTGTTCTATCCATCTTGCAATTACTCACATTCCCTTTAAGTTGGTTGCCCTTAGAAGAGTTAATCTTCAATCTTTGCATCACTTGATCCCATATTTGGTGGGAGTTTTGGGGGTGATTAAGGAGTTGTTGGACTGATTCAACTAAGTTGGCAATGGTCTTTTGCTAGATATAGTGAATATCCTTCCTTTCTTGATTGAAAATTTGGTTGTTCCTTTCATTCCAGATATTCCAAAGAAGAATGGTAGAACCCATCCAAACTAACTGCCTAATAAAATGATCAACACCCTCTTGTTTAGGCCAATCCCTCCAAAGTTGTTCAAAAGTAAAAAAATTGGACCATTGTAAGCCAAGTAAAGTGGTCATTCTCCTCCATAGCTCAGAGGCTAAAGTACACTCAATAAAAATATGGCTGAGAGTTTCCACATTCTCTCCACACATTTCACATCTAAAAGGGCCATGAAAACCATGCTTCATAAGTTGCTCACCAATAAGCACCCTACGATGCAATAAAAGCCAAGTAAAGAACCTCACCTTAGGCCAGAGCTTTTGAGCCCACAACTGAGAAAATATGTCATATGATTGGTTGGGATTATTATGGCATAAGGCCAAATAACCTTGAGCAACTGAATACTCACCCTTAGTAGTGTTGTTCCATCCAAAATAATCTTTATCATGGGACCAAGAGAGAGATCTCATATGAAGGATGCATTGGATGTCTTGTCTTTGCCTTTCTAGGATTTGAATAGGCCAGTCCTCAATAGGGATCCAATATCTACCAACCTCTGAATTACCAGTATGGTACCGATAGTAATTAGCCACCTTTATCCAGTTAGCTCGGTGAAGCTCCTCCATCCAAGGCCTCCAATCGAGAAACTGAGTTATCAAAGGCTGGTGACCATCCCAAGAATCTATCCAAAAATTTACCTGTTGACCATTATGAATGATCCAAAATAATTTTTTCTTTATCAAATCCTCACCAGTCTTAAGAACTGCTAAAATGGGAGAACCTTTGGTAGGCAATTGATAGTGAACAAGGTCTTCAAGACTTTTGTTCTCAGCATATTTAGCACGAAGATTTTTGGCCCAAAGAGCATTGGGGTTATGCAAAATCCTCCAATACAATTTAGCAGCTAAAGCTTTGTTGTTATTAATAGTAGACCAGAATCCTAACCCCCTTCATTCTTAGGAAGACATAAAGTGTCCCATTTCACCAAGGCCCATTTTCTTTTCTCCTTAGTACCACTCCAGAGGAACCGATGATTGATTTGATCCAGTTCTCGAAGAACAACCTTTGGGATATTCAACATGGTAGAAACATAAATAGGAATAGCTTGAAGGACTGATTTTACCAAGGTGATTCTACCCCCAAAAGAAAGCCACCTATTGGTCCACTTTCCAATTTTCTTCTTAACTTTGTCCAACAACCAATTCCAATATTTTTTCTATCTTTGAATATTGATAGGAATACCTAAATAAGTGATCGGAAGGGAGGTCTTCTTATATATTAATTTATCCAAGACCATGGATTCCTGTCTAGTAGAGTAGTGAAAGAAAATGACTTTAGATTTATCTTCATTGATCAATTGCTCGGTAGCCTTAGAAAAATAGCTAATGATTTGCTTAATTTTAGAAGCTTCCTTAATTGTAGCTTTACCTAATAGAGTAGAGTCATCAAAAAATTGAAGATGAGAGATAGGTCTAGCTCCATGAGCAATGGTAACTCCCTCAAGGGTTTTGTTTTCTCTCTTTTTGGTTATAGTCCTACCCAAGCATTCAACAAGAATGATGAATAAATAAGGGGAGAGGGGGTCACCTTGCCTAATACCTCTAGAAGTTGGGAACAGCTGAGAAGGCCTACCATTGATAAGAACTAAGTAGGAAACTGAAGAGATACATCCCATAATCCAATCCATCCAATCCTGAGAGAAACCAAATTGCCTCAAAACTTTGATAAGGAAGTGCCAATCCACTCTATCATAAGCTTTGGATAAGTCTAACCGAATGAACATAGAAGGAGATTTTTGCATTTCCATGGAATGGATGGCTTCTTGAGCAAGAACTATCTCATCCACTATTTGATGCCCTTCCACATAACCCCCTTGTTTAGGGGAAATAATCTTATGCAAAAGAGGCTTCAACCTTTCTGCCATGATCTTAGTAATGATTTTGAGAAGAACATTACATAAAGCAATAGGTCTAAAAGCTGAGATATGTTCAACCTCTTGAGCTTTTGGAACAAGAGTAATATAAGTTTTATTGATAACCTTCAAAATTTCTTTGGCTTTCCTGGCTTCTTCCACCACCTCTAATAAATCAGCATGAAGGATATCCCAGAACTCTTGGTAGAACTCAATGGGAAAACCATCAGGACCTAGGGTTTTCCTTTTTGCATTTTAAAAACTACCTATTGAAGCTCATTGATAGTAACAGGAGCAGTCAAAATAGAGTTCTCCTCAGAAGTGATAAGAGAAGGGATTGCTTGAAGAACATTTTGTTGAGAAGCCGAGTCAAGAGGAGTAGCAACAAAAATATTGGAAAAGTAATTGACAACAATAGAGTTCATGCCATCCCAAGTGTAGACAACATCTCCAGAATCTGATTTTAGGGAAGAAATAAAGTTGTGAGATCTTCGAGCTAGAAGAGATTTGTGGAAGAAATTTGTGTTTCGATCTCCTTCTTTGAGCCATTGAATTCTAGATTTTTGCTTCCATAAGAGTTCTTCTCTTTTTTCCCATTCCTCTAACTGAGTTGTGAGTCTAATTTCATCTATACTTCTACTCTCTGTGAGGCCATCTAAATGGATTTTCTTATTCAAATTTTCAAGTTGAGCAATAACTTCATGTTTTTTATGAACATCCCCAAACTCCTTCCAGTTCCAAGTCTTGATTTTGGATTTAATGTATTGCAATATTTTGGAAAAATAGAACATCTTAGTCCCATACCTAGGTTTACCTTCCTTCCACCATTGTTGCACTCGAGGTCTAAAGGAACTATCTCTAAGCCACATTAACTAAAATCGAAAAGGAGAGAAACTCACATTGGTTTTCCACATTTCCACCATGACTGGCCAGTGATCCAAACCAACATTGTTAAGAGTCTTCACTTTAGGAATGTGACCATGGATTAAGAAATTGTCAGAGAGCAAGAACCTATCCAATCTCTCCATTATACAAGCTAAGCCTTGCCTTCTATTAGACCAAGTCATAAGGCCATTATCTGGTTGGATGTCCACAAGATGGAGGTTTGCAATATATTCGCTCATGAGGTCAGTGCTCCTATCCAAATTTCTATTTCCCCCATTTTCTCATCCAGAGAGAGGATGGTATTGAAATCTCCTTCGATCAAGATCCAAGCTTCAGGAAAATGAGAGATAATATAAGTTATATCCTTCCACTATCTTCTTCTTTTCCTCCAAAGTAGTCGGAGCATAAACAGTAATGCAGAGCATAATTTGGTTGGAATGTCTACTTTGAATAGCTATAGCCAAAAGACCCCAACTGCCAACCATATGGTGAATAACTACCTCTTTTGGGTCCCAAAGGCAAGCAATGCCACCAGAAGTCCCCTAGGAACTGAGGGAAACCACTTTTCCAGATGGCCAAATTTTACTAGCAATTGATTCCATTTCCTCTATTGACATCTTCATTTCTTGAAGGAAAACAAGATGTGGATGATTTATCTGAATCATTCTTCTAATTTCATTTTGTTTTGAAAGACTCCCTTTGAGTCCTCTAATATTCCAAGTGATGATCTTCATTAATACCAGGGCTAAAAAAGTTGGGAAGGGCATTAATCTTACCTTCCTCTACAAGCTTTTCACCTTCTTTTACCATATGATGTTGATTGGTCTTGCGACCTACCTTTTGATTAGAATCCATCTTCAATTTTTTTCCTTATTTCTTGACTTACTCCAATTGAATCTGAGATGGCTTCTAACCTTGAAGAATGCATGTACAAAGCCAAAGTGTTACCGGAAGGTTCAATAGAGTCTATCTTGGGACCTGTATTATTTGAAGTTTTAACATTTAAAAGATTGTTTTTCTTGTGTATATTTTCTCCCTTTTTTCTGTTGAAAACCTTTGATTTGTTGGTTTGTCTCTGAGTTCTTCCCTTCATATTTAAATTGTGTTTCTAAGATTTATGTTTCCATTATTTCCTCTTCCTCACTTGGGACATCATTTGTGGAAAGAATTTCAAACATATTAGCAGATAACTTTGATTGATCCTTCATAACTAGTTTTTTTAGTGTTCTTCTTCTTAGGCATTTGGAAACCTGCTGAGTTTATATCTTCTTTCTTTTGATCTAGAATTTTATTTGGGAAAACACTAGCCAAATGACCATATTCATGGTAAATTCTACAACGAAAAGGAATGTTCTCATAGTCCACTACTTGCTCCCAAGTGTCCTCCCCAAATTGTAATGAGATTTTTTTAGGTAGGGGTTTGTCAAAATCCATTAAAACACAAATCCGAGCATAAATAATATGTTCAAATTTTTTAGTACAATCAACAATCATCATAAAAGTTCCTAAAGAGTTTCCAATTGAAGAAAAATAGTCGGATTCCAGAATTCAATTGGGAGGCCAAAGAGTCTAACCCACACGGGACCTGTAGAAGGCATCTCTTCTTCGACTTTAAATTTAGTATGCCAAGGCTTCATGAAAAGCCCTGCCCTTCCAAAGAACCAGGGACCCCCTTGAAATGTTTTCTCTCTATCTTCATTATTAGCAAATAAAACAAGAAAATAACCATTTGGATAAATAGAGATTTGTAACTCACCTTTAGTTTTCCAGTTTTTTGTAGCCCAAACTTTGAAAGCAGATAGGCTCGGACGAAAACCCAAGAAACGACAAATTAGTCCTCTTTTTTCCAGATCTTCAATGCCAGTCTGAATGTCGCCCATATCAAGCTTAACAATAGGAGTTCCATCAGCTGCCCTAAGACATCCTGACTTCATTTTCCTAGGATCAATCTTAGGCATTCTTAGAGGTTTACGGGAAGCCCTAAGATTAATATTAGCATTAGGTTGAGGTTGTCCACCATGGAGGGCATCCCTAAAATTCATTTTTGGGGTTGAGTCTTGGAAATCCTTACCCTTGAAAGGGGTTTCCATAGTGGATTTATTTTGTGGGTGCACCTTAGCACCAGATTCGCTTGAGATCTGAGCCATTTTTTGATCAGTTGCTTGAAACTTGTTTCGTGATCTCTTTAATCCATGCCCTGGACGTCGAGGAAAGGTATGATTTTCACTTTTCTTTTGTGCAACAAATTGGAAGTCATTGTCAATCAAGTTCACAACATGAAGATCTATTGAAAGATAGATTTCTAACCCATCTTGGATCCCCTACAACATATCCTGCTAAAATCTTGAGCAAAAACCACAAAAATATTGGCCGCTAGGGCCCGAAGGCCCCAAAAACAACCTCTGGAGCTGCTTGCACTCAACCCAGATGAAACCCTCGCACAATCGCTTCAATCACCGAACTTACATTGACTGATGCATAAAATTCAACATATTCATTTTGTGTTTTAAGTGCCTATCAATATCATAATTTAGTGTATTTAGATTTTGTGACTATCATTATCATATTTTAGTATATTTATATTTTAAATACAAATAATATACTAAAATTAAAATATAGGGCTAACATGGAGGAAAAATAACAATAAAATGTATCAAAAAATTTCTAAAACTTGAGTAATTAAAATGTATAAAAAAATTTCTAAAACTTGAGTAATGTTTCAAATTTTAAATTTTTGGCTTTGTTTCTTTTCCTGCTTGTGGGAAAGGTTCAAATTGGTTTTTAGTGGTTGGGGTGGTCTAGTGCTTTCTCTCGCCCTTTGTTTGATTCAAATTCTTGTTTGGTGCCTTTTGATTCAAATTTGGTTTCTGGCGGACCTTCCCTTCCTGCCCATTTTTCCTTTGGTGCAAAGGAAGTCGTCTTCCTCTGGCGCAAAGGAAAGCGCCTTCCCTTGGCGCAAAGGATGGTGCCTTCCTTTTCTAGTCCTCTAGTGTGTTCCTTTTTGTTCCTTTTGGCTGTCCTTGCCTTGATTTAATCTAATGTATTATGTTGCAATCTGATCCATTGTAATCAGGTTTTGGGATCCTTGACAAAAACCCACTTTTAATATACCAAAAAAAAATGGGTTATTCTCTATAAAGAAGGCAATTCAAGTTTCAATAGTATGTGAGAGTTAGGTGTTTGAACCTAAATAAGTTATCTTAGTCATGTTATCCCAATAGGGATCCTTTTAAAAATACAACTTTGTTGTTATTTTATATGTGATGGTCCTCACAAGTATTAAGAGTGTTAGGACGCTTAGGGTTAGGGTTTGTGATGCTTATATATTAGAGTTGTAATAAAGATATCAACATCTTCAATCATAATATTTTTCGTACTTTTAGACAAGGCAAAGAGGTCATCTTGCCCTATAAGCAAACACAACATGAGGTTGAGCCAAACATAAGCAAAAAATATCAACAAATTATAATAAGGTTATGATTAAGGATAGTCTAGTCAAATATATAAAAGGGGAAGCTAGGGGTAGAAGGATAAAGAGAGATAAAAAGAGAGAGTTTGTGTAATCAAGTAAAGCAAGTACAAGTAGAAAAGCTTAAGAGCAAAGTAAAATAGTAAGGAAAGACAAAAAAAAATCATATTAATGTTTGAGTGTATATACCTTGATGTTTGATGAAGATGATCTTTAAGCTTGAAAGTACTTTGGAAATTCATGAGATTTTTGCTCTTCCATTATTTGGTTTATGAAGAGCCCAACCAATATGGCCTTGAGGTAGTGACTCCTTTCTAGAAGAATACTACTCTATGGGATAATAAGAATTAGATTATTCTTATGAACCAAGAAACATGAGTGTTTTTATAGAATTATTTAGGGAGAGAAGGATAGCTTTGGAATATTTTTAGCACCATGTACTAGGAGAAGGAAAATGAGGAATAACCTATCCTTGTTTCATAAAGAAACAAACCTAAATTTGTTGGATCAATTATTTCACTAAATTTATGAAATAAAGTTATTGGAATGAAAAATGAATTGCTCTTTTTAACAATGTATTGTCTAAGTTTAATTGAATTGGAACATTAACTAATAGGTAGCACCCTTGTTGACATGGAGAAATAAAGTTGATCTAAACTCAAAACTAGCTTAGGTGGGCCTAACTGAAGTTGATTACATTTTTAATTATAATAAGTCTCTAACTTTTATGGGAGCATCAATTTATGTTAAGCAAATACTTGAGAGCAACACTCTAGCACAACACTTCGGTGATTTCATTAATGCTCTAATCAAATTAACTGGTCCTCTTGTCTATAATGAGGAAAAAGAAAAAATAATAGGATCATGACATGATAAGGATTGACCTAGGAAGTCTAATGGTATTGTAGAAATGCTAAGGGTTGTGAATTATCCTAATATTAATATCTTGGGTATTGTGTAGGTAGCTAGAGGTTTTATGTTTGATAACCTCAAGGCCTACTTCCTTGACCCCTTCATGCTTATACCTAGATATCCTTCAACTAATGTTGATTTCATGTTTGAACTATAAATCTCTACGATGCATCTTGCCCTCATGAGGTGTTCATTATGCCATGAAGTGAAGAAAACAAAGTGTGTTAGGAAGAAATATGTCATAAAACCTATATCATAGAAAATATGTGGCACAATGAGAGAATCATGGGTTCAAAAACCATTATAGATTAGCAAGATATTTTAATAACATTCAAATATACAAGGTTTTGGGTGGATGAAATTGGATGTCATGAAAATTATTGTCTTAAGGTTGAACTTTTCACCCAACATTTAATAAGAGGGAGGTCATTCCCCTCATTCTAAAATCTTGAATTTTCCTATGTAAGAGATATAATAATGCATGAAATTAACTTGAATGTGAGTCAAATTGGGACAAATAGATATATAGCTCTAACTATATTAGTTTTGACATGGACGAGGAGACTCAAGGATAGCTATACTACAAAATTTTCCCTTCTTATCTAGAGGAGGATTGGTTTAAGATCTAAGTTTCTACAAGCATAATTTTAAAAATTTAGATCAATAGAAAATTTTAAAATAAAGGATAGTACCTAGAGCTTGTTTTAAAATAATAATAATAATAAAAAAAATTGGTTTTTGGATGATTGGATTTGCTTGGTGATGTCTTAAGTTTTGGAAGAACCTAGAGTTTGTTTTAGAATCTTGGTTTATAGATTAAATATAGTCAAGTTTGTCTATATTCAATAATTTTAACGTGCATAGAATCATTTTAATACTATTTGAGTAAATGTGCGTTTGTCTATGCTATTATTTTATTTTATGTTCATTTTGAATGGTAGCATTGACTTTTGATAGCTTGTGCTCTCGTCATTTTTTAATAGTTAATGCTCTAACATGATGCTCTTTAGGGTTGGGTGACACCCCTCATTATAAGTGCATGTATAAGTTAACATTCTATAATTTTCTACTAGTTTAGTTTTGATTATGATTCTTGTCATTGATGAGTTCGCTTTGATTATCATTTTTCATGACTCAATAGTAGATAAAGGTGACCAAGCTCTCAATGGGGATTCTAAGAGAGTGGATACATAGTTGTGGATAGACAATGACCTCTTGGTTGGAAGTTATGTTATTAAGACTCACAATAGAGGATTTGAAGGTTCTAGAGGAGTATGGATTGGCTAAGATTACCCATATTCCATATGTGTAGCCTCAAAGTGAGATGGTCTCTAAGGTTCTCAATAGATGAACCAAGGTCAAATATGTTTAAATGGATACATGAAGGGCTTACCTATGAGATGGTGATAACCCTTGAGGATGTGTGGGCACTATTAAGAGCACTAAGACAACAAGAAGGTATGTAGTGATGATTGCATTAATGTACAAAACATATGCAAGTTACTTGGTATATTAGGAGGTGTTGGAGAAGACGGTGGTGAAGTGTGACATTGTGTGAGATTTAAAAGTTTTTGATATCTAGAAGTTATTATATAGGTTTCTTTTGAATAGAGTATCATACAAAAAATAACCAATCACTTTCCACTATGCATTGGCCAATGCATGTACATGATGATAGAGAAAGAAGAGAAATTTACATGGGAAGAGATTATCCTATATAATATTTTTCATAACATTTTTAGCATGTGCTAGATAGTCCATCTGGATATGATATCATTAGATTTTCTTATTAGATCAATCTATAAGAGGTTTTCTCAATGTAAACTAGATGGGTTACTCTAAGATATTAGACAAGCATAATTAATGATCTAGAAATGATTGTTGGAAGAGGGTGTGGGGCACAATTGACCTACATCTTTACCCTTTATGATATGGAACTAGATGTTGATTTGACATGGTGGCCATATCAATTCATGATAGTAGACGATGCTAAGTTCAAGAAGACATTGTGATGGAAGAGACTATATGTATGTCATGGAGGACCATATCATATTGTAGATATATCTCCAATTGGGATTAAAGGGGCTTATTCTTGCTCTTCCTACATCTAGATAGAGGCGTGAGATATATATTTGGGTGGTAGCAATAGATGAGACATAAATGAGCAAATTAAACATTCCCATAGATTATGACATACCTCTATTTAGGGTTAGGCCTTTTCCTAGAATATAAGAGTGTAGCACCCTAAAATTGGCGTAGTTAAACCTTAGTAAAAAGATAAAATTTTGAATTTTAACCCAAACCACCCGTTAACCACCCTATTACATGCTCCCCTTATTTTTTGTGCCATTTTTAGGATTTGTTTTGACCATTGGACGATATCGTCTAAAGTCAGAAAAATCATCTCAGATCTGATGAATTCGTCTGGAAAAGAACGTCCAGATGATTTCGTCCTAAAACTAAACTTTCATAATTAGCTTCTATTTCAATAGCTTCTCTAACTTGGGTAGAAATCATGTCTATGCAGTTAGAGTCTCCCCCGTTGGAGATCTCCCAAATTGGGATGATCTCCAACCTCCTAACCTCTCCCTAATATTATATAAATTGGGATTTTCTCAGTTTATCCCCCTGAACCCCCTAGTTGATTGATTTCCCTAAAAATTTAGTTCCTTATGCATTAGTGCATCCTCGCACCATCGTTTACATTCTGTATTTCATGTTTTCTTGCAGGAATTTCACTGTTTTCAGCTGGAGCAAGCTTGAATCGTCGCAGGCGACTCCAGACTATTTCGGACGATCTTGTCGAGGATCGACGATGATCTTGTACGATTGGAGGCAATCCTGACTGTATTCCATACTAGAGGCAATCAGAGCCTAGATTTTGCATTTTCTTATCATTTCTCTGCATTTCTTTACGCATTAATTTGGTTTATTTTATTTTTGCATCCTGGAGTTCACCTCATTTAGCATAGATGCATGATAAAGTTAAAAAAAATTATTAAATTAATGTATTTCTTTTAATTACTATCTAGATCTATCATTTAGGCAAATTTATTATCATTACTATCATTTCCCTTTGCTTTTGTAGTTGTATTTTATTTTTTTGGTATCTGTTTCTATGACTGTAGGTTTCTGACAAATTTGTTAGATCGATGACGATCTCGTCTGATCTCAGATGATCGACTAAGATCTAAGATGATTCTATGCAATTCTAGATGATTACGTATGATTTGAGATGATTTGGACTTCTACAAACCTCAGAATATTCATCAGACATCCGAAATCAAGTATATTCTATCCTATTTAGCCTACTTTCTATGTTTAGCATTTATTCATGTTTTTTGTATCCATATAAATCAGCATCGACATATAGAATAGCTTAGATTCATCTTGGCCAAACCTAGGAATTGAATGATTAAAGTATAAAATGAACACATCAAACCTACTCTCAACCTAGGCATGGAAACTGCCACTCAAAAGTTTCCTGGTGAACCCACCATCCGTCGAAAATTCACCCTTATACCCCTCCCCTGAGAGGCGGGACCTTCAAAGGGCCTCTCAGTCCGAGGTATTGTCCCATCCTTCTCGCATCCCCCTTTCGGGTGCGGATCCTATAGCTTGAAGGTAAGGATGCAAAAAATTTGGAGCGATACATTTTGGTGAACCCGACGTGAAAACTAAAAACCTTTTGAAAACAATCCAAAAAAAATAAAACATAAATGCATTTAGAATCATCAGACAAACAAGTAAGATTGCATATCATATTTAGATGGTAGATTATAATAAAAGACGAGATGTCACCATTAATGTTGAGAATCAATTAGCAGCTATAGAGATTACTTCTTTGCTTAGAGTATCTCGAACATATAGAGTCCCACATTTATGGGACAAACTTAATAGGAGATTGAATCTTATTTCATCTAGATCAACCGAACTTAGGCAAATCAAGAGGTTTGTCCTAGATAGAATCCTAGATCCTGATCAAATGACCTTGTATCATGAGCTTCAGAGAGCTTGCCATAAGTGGTTAGCAGATAAAAGAGCCCTTGTGTCTTCTGAGTTGTACACCTTTGAGGAATACCTCGATAATGCAGTTGTAGTGCATAAATTTCTATCACGTATAGAGGATCAGGAAGTCGTTCTTACAGATAGAAAGAGATGGAAGAGTTCCTAGAGCTATGTTATATCGAGAGTATTGTCATGAGCTTTATTTTTACAAGTCAGAGTCAAAAGTAGATAACATCACCATAGCACACTTTGTTAAATTCTTGAAAAACCATTTCCAATTTGAAGAGGAGCATTTCATGACTCTTGATGAACTTGATCCCATCAATGACATCTATAAACTATTTATAGAAAACTAAGTCATTCTTTTATTATTATTATTTCTTGCATTTAGTATGTTGTTTGTTCTCTTTATAATATTATCATAAAAAAAACAAAAAAACAAAACAAAAATCAAAACATTTTCTTTTGTTTTTTGGTAATTATTATAATAGATTAACAGTGGGTTTTTATAGAGGATCCCAAAACCTTATATACAAAATCAGCCTTGCTAAATAGTGCTTCATGCCTCTTGGCTGGAAGAATAAACCTGTATGCAAAAAAAAAACAAAAAGCTGCTAATTGCCCGAGGGCTACAAGTAAAACATTTTTGCCTGATTATCCTGGAAACCATGGCCATTATAACTGGGAAAACAAAAACTAGCCGGAGAAGCTGGACCATCGGAAAGCAGAAGAAGACAACCAAGAAAACTACAAAAAATTCTCCCATACCTGGGAAATAACTTTCCACATTTATGCTTCCCCGGAGGCAGAATTCGAAGCATACATGTTGGATAGGATCCAAGAAAAATGACTAGACTGAAACAAACCGTTGAAAATCCTGCTGGAAAATTTTTGCCCTGGCCCAAATGGCCACTCCATTTAGTCTTCTCACATCCAAGATTTCATCCGTACGGTTTGAGGTTCTTCTTACTTCCCTTTCCCTGCTGGAAGGGAGGTTTTGGGATAAGCGCATCACCCATCAGAGAATCAGAGTCATCCTGAAACAACAACCGTTGGGTTCCATTTGCAACATCAGCCACAGTTTCTTTGTCTCTCTTTTCCTTGTTGGGGGGACGGCCCTGCTTCCTTTCACTACCAAAATCCACCCCTCACTTTTGACTCCTCGTAATTCAAGGGCTAATATTACCAGGCTGGTAACCTCTTCTTCCCAACAGGTAGTCTTCCAATAACTTTTGTGCCTTGGGAGAGTTTCGGTCATAAATTTTGGGTGAATCTGCTTGTGTGGTGATAAGGGGGGGCCTGTTCCTTTTCCTCCTATGGTCCTAGTTGGGGGCGCCCACCACACTGCTCGGAGTCCGGATGGGTGGTGATTTCCTCTTCTAGTAAGGAGGATTCGAGATGGTCCCTAGATGGACCTGGAGATTCATGGCCTTTCACAAAAGGGTGCTTCGTCTGACCTTCACCGTGCTCCAGAGGGTTGCAGGGATCTCGCTCCTTCTTCCTCGGCTTTTGGAGAGGACAATTGGACTGAAGATGCCCTTGAGAACTACACTGAGGGCAGAAAGCTGGCCTGTTCTCATAAACAATAGCTTGCTTGTGTAGAAAAGTACCCCCAGACCGCAGAGTAATGGAGGATGGGAGGTCCATCTCCAAGTCCGCAAAAACACAGAACCGAGCTTGGACAAATCTAGTTCGAGCTCTGGTGGGAGGGTCTAAAGTGATCAGCTCCCCGATGGACCGAGCAATACCTCTGATTACATTTTCATGCCAGCAAAAAAGGGGAAGACTCGGGAGCCTAACCCATATTGGAGTAATGTTGATATTTTGGTTATCGGGGTTAAAGTCCAAACCCCACTTCCTTAGAAAGAGACTCCTACGGCCCAAGAACCAAGGCCCTCCAGCCAGGATTTTATAGTAGTCCTCCTTGTTGCTCAGCCTAATCGCAAAAAAACCTTGGGTTAGGGCAGCCAGCTCTAAGTGACCAGAGGTCCGCCATTTTCAAGACGGCCACTTACGAATGGTCTCCATGTCGGGATGACCACCAATAAACTTATCGATGAGGGTATATTTTTTGAAATCCACAAATCTTGAGAGAATTTTTGCCAGGATGTCCAACTCATCCTCGGACGAAAATAACTCCTTAGAGAAGAGCCCGCTTAGGGTTTCAGAGGCTGCTGCCAAAGCAGATGACTTTCGAGGTCCATCTCCCCATTTGTCTGGCGGATCCTTGTCATGACTTGGCAAGGACTCCTCGACGTCCCCAGACTCTGTTTGCCCTCCCTCCACCCTGCCGAGCCCCTGGTTCGACCTGCCGACGCTCCCGTGCTCTCCTAGAATAGCCTTCTCGCCCACTATCATCCCCACCCTCCCAAGAAACCCTCAAGCGTGAACATCCCAAAACATTTTCTTTTAAGTATTATAGTAGGTATATAATTAAAATATATACCTCCCAAATTTGTTGCAAATATATATATATATATAAAAAAAAAAAAAAATAAACAATATATATTTGCTAAAATCTAAATTTAAGCATAATGACTAGACTTAGGAATGGAAAACAGACTAAAGTAGAAGAAGATTGGTTAGGAAAACCAATAAATAAACTAGATGTCCTTCCTGAAGACCCAATTGAGGAAGAAGGAACCCTAGACCAACAAGAAGAAGAATTTATTGAAGGAAATGAACAAAGAGAAACTGTTAGAGAGGAAGGATCCTCATCTCCTAAAATGTCTCTAGAAGGAGCTGTTACTTTTGAGAACATGGAACATTTCTAGAAGTTCCTCAATACTAATATTGGTGCCCTTAATAGAGTAGTCCATATGGACAAGGATCAAATTAGTGACACTCAAGCAACCCTAGAAGAAATATATCACACACGCACTAATCCCTTGTCCTTTGTTGATCAAGAAAGTGATCAAGCTGGACCATCCAATTTGGATATGGCCGCTATAATCCAGAACATGCAACAACAACAGGTTACCCAACCACCTAGAGTGCCTATTACCAAGCCTAGGGTTATTCCCACATAAAAGAAACCATCATTCACTACTCTATTTCACCAA
Organism: Wollemia nobilis; assembly: GCA_028583015.1. Lineage (NCBI taxonomy): Eukaryota > Viridiplantae > Streptophyta > Pinopsida > Araucariales > Araucariaceae > Wollemia > Wollemia nobilis. The sequence continues at coordinate 7,676,371 of JAQPPZ010000040.1, forward strand.
GTTATTGATCAACATACCTCAAATCAACAAAAGCCTAAAACAAAACCAAACACCAATTTCCAACAATCTAGGATACAACATAATGCTACAACAAATCTTCTTCATAATACTCTTCCTACCAACCATTTGCATAACAACAATATAGCATCTAATCCTTACGTCACGCCATCATATGCTCATAAATCCCATACTTAGGTACCACCGAACCAATATGGTGGACAAACTGGTAATCTGGAAGCCATGGTGAAATAGTTAGTCTCCCACATGGACCAGATAGATCCCTATCGTCCCTCGTACAATTATCGAGAGATGTGCAGTCAGCCTCTAGATCCTATAGTTGTAGCACAACCATATCCTAAACACGTCCCTATGCCTGTCCTACCTATATACAAAGGAACCAAATATCCCATAGAGCATCTTCGTATGTTTAGGATAGCATGTCATGACATATCACATGATGACTTGTTATTACTAAAGATGTTCCCGAAAAGTTTAGGAGGAATGGCATTAGAATGGTATTATCAACTACCCACTCATTCTTTGAGGAATTTTGAAGAGACAACTGAGTCTTTTGTGCATCAATTTAGTGCCTACATTGAAAGGCATGTAACCATTAAAGATTTATACAACCTAAAACAAGACAAAGATGAATGTTTTGCTGATTTCCTAGCTCGATGGAGACAGTTGATAGGAAAATTACACTTTGTGTTACCTTATCGGGAAATGTTGGATATCTTTATCAATAATTTACAAGAACAACTATCCTATGAGTTATCAATTGCTACCTTGACCACCTTCGATCAAGCTATAGATTTAGCTCGAAGAGTGGAAGATGCTCTTATTAGGAGAGGTCAACTTAAAAAGAAAGATGATAAGAAAACATCCAAAAATCAATATAAAAATAAACAATTTGTGGGTGATGGAGTCACTGATAGTAGAAATATCACTACTGTTAATACTATGAAAACAATAGAGAAATTTATACTGAAACCTCCTGATAAACCACCTCAAGAATTTACTAGGTTAAATCAACCTCTATCAACCATTCTCCCACAATTACTAGCACGAGGTTTGATCCAATTACCAAATATCCGGGAACCTGATCCAACTATACCCGGATACAGAGCTGATTTACACTGTGATTTCCATAGAGGACCTGGACATGCTACCAACTCTTGTAAAATATTAAAACATAAAATACAAGACCTGATTGATAATAATGAGATGGAGGTGCAAGCCTTTCAACCTAAACAAAATCCTCCCAATAATGCTCAAAAGAACATCCCCCAAAATCAGAATCAAAATGCCAATCAATCATTGGACATATTTCAACATCCTTTACCAAAGCATGGTAAAGAAGTGGCTAATCAAATTGAGCACCATAATGTTCCCCCTCCTACCCGATATGTAGGAACTATTAGTGGACATTCACCTACTCATGATGTGGAAGTATTTGACACAACTTTATCCATGGTTACGACCAGACCTCTATATAATACTCAGACACCTAATCTTAGTGATGTAGAATATGAGACTAAAAGTGACATGGAAATCACCTCAAATCAATCGAATAACTCTGAAGATGAATCATATCCTATTCAACCTATCACAAGTTATATGGTTCCAGAAGAACCATTTCCAAGAAGAGTCACTACTCGACCATCGTCTCACCAATTACTTTCTAATGAACAAGCCATAAATGCTAGACCAAGGCCCATTCATCATCCGCAAAATAATATTGTAGGTACCATCGGAGCTGTTACTCGACAATAGGCTCAAAATTCTCAACAAGATCAAACTCATAACGATGGATCAGCTCCATTTGTTTTGAAAATTCCTAATAAAGGGAATCATGCGCCTAATGTTCAACCTAAGCCTCCTTATAATATTAAGGAATAATTATCAAATACTATAGCTAGAATTTCCCTTTTGGACCTTTTAAGATCTTCTCCTACACATAGGGATGAATTAATGCTCACATTAAGCCAGATGATGATACCACAAAATATTCAACTTGAAGCCATGTCCAATACTATCATAACTCAAGAAGTTGATTGTATTGACTTTCGGGATAGAGATATACCACAACATAGTTTACATAAGGATAACCCCTTATCTATTACTGCCCTAATTGGAGATGTAGCGATTAAACGAGTCTTGATTGATAATGGTTCATCTTTAAACATTTGCACATTTGACTTCTACCAAATATTTGGGTTTAGAAGTGATGAAATGAAAAGAACTGATATGATCATAAAAGCCTTCAATGACGAAACACAAGAAACATGTGGAGTTATCACTATCCCATTGCAAGTTGGTCCAAGAACCTTAGACACAACCATATTTATTGTACATTGCCCTACATCATACAATATACTTTTGGGTCACCCTTGGATCAACGCAATGCGAGCTGTTCCCTCAACTTTACATCAATGTGTTAAATTCGAATTTAAAAATTAGTTGGTTACCATTCATGGTGATCCTAGACCCTTTGATATGTGTGCTTTGGCAGAACCTGTTGGAGTTCAATTTTGCCCTACTTTATCATCCACACATCCTAATTCTCATCAACCATCTAAACATGTGAAACATACACCCATAACATCATCTACTTTTTCCCCACCAACTACACCTCTACATATAGTTCAACCGTATTCTGAACAAACCACATTAGGACCTCAAAAATATCCTAAACCCACAGCCAATGCTTCTTGTTTTACTCCTATAACTTCCATACCTATAGATCCATCCAAAGACATCTCTACAACATCTACACCTACCAGAGGCATATTTTTTGCATCCAAAAACATAGGAAATGTTCCTTCTACCTCTTACGCTCTTACTGATGAGCTCTTACCCGATTTATCTAAAATTCTTATATCAGAAAAAACAAACGTTGCTATGCAAAATTCCCTTATTTTAAATAATTTGCCACCCTCTCCTCGTACCTTGGGCCTCCCATAGCCCATGGGAAGTATTTACCAAGTCGGGAGTTGCGCTTTTATTTATAAGGGATATGACTGGGGAAGAATACCTAGAAACATCACGACTCATTATGATGGATATGGTCACTGTTATTTTACTAATGAGTATATAAAAGCTAAGCCAATAATGCTTAAATTGGGATATAAAGGGAAAGGTTTGGGACCTTTATAGAATGGTATGAAAGAACCTTTTGAGGTAGAACCATGGCCTGCCCGATGTGGTGTGGGCCTATTTCCTAGTAAAGGTCAGCCCTTCCCATTTGAGGATGATGACCATCTCATATCTTACCAAGATTATTTGGATGAACGTGATGCTTTGTGTTTAAGGAATAACCCATTTACATGTAATATGCTATCCATAGCTTACCCTGAGATGATTGCTGAATCCGACGATGAGTTGGAGGGGGATATCTTCCATGATGTCTCCGTTGAGGAATTGTTATATAACGGATTTTATTTTGATGGCTCTATACCTAGTATAGCCCAACTTGAGGCCACGACTCCTCAAGATGAATTATCCAAGCTAACCTTGGAAGAATTACAAGAATTGGGTGTTTCACCCACCCCATATAATTTTGAGAGAGATCTACACATGGAAGTAGAAAACGTCATAAAAATTAACATTGGAACCAAAGATAACCCTCACATAATCAACATTGGATCAAAATTGAGTCAAGAAAAACAAGATAAATACATTGCATTCCTTAAAGAATATGAAGACATTTTTGCTTGGACATATGAAGATATGCCAGGATTAGACCCTTCTGTAGTTATGCATCACCTAGTAGTCCATCCGGATGCTAAACCTGTTAAACAAAAACTTAGAAAAATGCATCCTAAAGTGGCTTTACTAGTCAAAGGGGAATTAGAAAAGCTCTTGAAGGTTATTTTTATACAAGCCATTGATTATGCTAAATGGATCTCAAATGTTGTTCCAGTAACTAAGAAAGAAGATACCAAAGTTAGGGTTTGCATAGACTTTAGAGATATTAATGTTGCATGACCTAAAGACAATTTTCCTCTTCCCAACATGGATCAGATCATTGATTTTACTGCTGGGAGTGGAATGATATCCCTAATGGATGGATTCTCTAGTTATAATCAGATCAAGATAGCTCCTGAAGATCAGGCTAAAACAACCTTTACTACCCCTTGGGGAACCTTTTGTTGGAAAGTGATGCCATTCGGTTTGAAGAATGCAAGTGCAACATATCAACGATCCATGACTTATATCTTTCACGATATGATGCATGATATTCTACATGATTATGTAGATGATATTATAGCTCGTTCCATCCAAGAAGATGATCATTTAGATGACTTGAGAAAAGTATTTGATCGGTTAAGGGAATATCTTATCCGACTAAATCCAACTAAATATATATTCGGAGTTAAGTCCGATAAATTATTGGGGGTTATAGTTTCTTTACGTGGCATTGAAATTGACCCTCTCAAGATCATGGCTATCACTGATATGCCCACACCCACAAATATATCTGAATTACGAAGTCTACAAGGTAAGCTTCAAGTTATTCGTCACTTCATCGATAAGTTGGTAGACAAAATAGGACATCTTTCTTAAGCTTCTTAAGAAAGATGTCTCTTTTCATTGGGACGACAAATGTCAGGAAGCATTTGAACTCCTTAAACAATATCTCCTTAAACCACCGGTGCTTTCACCACCTAGATATGATCGTCCATTTATCTTGTACATTTATGCTTCATATTTTGCCTTAGGAGCTATGTTAGCTCAACTTGATGATGAGAAGAAAGAACATGCTAATTATTACATTAGCAAAACCTTAATCAATTATGAAACTCGCTATATAGTATTAGAGAAGTTATGTCTCATAGTCGTATTTTCTACACAGAAACTATGCCATTATATGCTCAGTCAGAAAACATATGTTATTGCTAAATTTGACCCTTTGCGATATCTCATGAGTCGACCGTACTTATCTGGTCGCACAACAAAGTGGGTTCTTGTGCTAAGCGAGTTTGAACTCATGTTTATAGGACATAAGTTTGTTAAAGGTCAAATCATAGTAGATCAATTAGCTACTGCACCCTTAGAGTCTACCCATCCCCTCATCATTGAGTTTCTTGATGAATGCCTTAAACTAGAGGCAGACCATCCAGAGCAATGGTCCCTATACTTTGACGGAGCCTGATGTATGAGTGGGGCTGGTGCAGGTATTATTTTAATATCTCCGTAGAAACATCTTATACCTCTGTCCTTTAAATTAACATTTGCTTGCACTAATAATACTGTTGAATATGAGGCTCTAATCCTTGGATTACGAGTTGCCTTGGCACTAAAAATTAAAAATCTATTGGTTTTCGATGATTCTCAACTTGTCATAAATCAAATCAATGATTTTTATCAGACCAGAGATGATAAATTGCATCCATACAAATCATATGTCTTACAATTATTATCTTTGTTTGATCAAGTTACCTTGGAAGCTATTCCTCGAACTAGCAACCGTGCGACTGACGCTATGGCTACAGCTGCATCTCTTTTGCCCTTGGAGTTAGATGACGAATATGCTACCATAATTATTCATCGACTCTAGGAACCCGCTTCAAATAAATCATGCTTAGAACCTTTGGATGTGTTTCTAATCAATGAAACTACTCCTAAACCATGGTACACTGATATATTTAATTTTCTTCAAAATGGGACCTTTCTTGAAGGTTGTAATAGCAACCAGCGTTGGTTGTTACGTAGACGAGCAAGTCGCTTCGTGATTATTGGTAATACCTTGTATAGGAGATCTTTTGAAGGCATCTTTCTGAGATGTCTGAATCTAGAAGAATCTAGATCAACTTTGAGTGAAGCCCACAATGGATCTTGTGGGGGACATTTTAGTGGTAGCACCATTGTTAAGAAGCTCCTTAGGATAGGATATTTTTGGCCTACCATGGAGAATTATGCACATGATTATGTGCGCCATTGTGACAAGTGCCAGAAACACGTTGACCTTGTCCATGCACCTGCATAAGAACTATAGGCTATTTCATCTCCTTGGCCCTTTTCAAAATGGGGCTTAGACATCATTGGAAAAATCAACCCTGTGTCATCTGATGGACACAAATTCATCATAACCACCACCGAGTATTTCACGAAGTGGGTTGAAGCTATGCCCTTAGCTTCTTGCACTAGAACCCAAGTTTCCAAGTTTATTTTTAATCAAATTATTTGTAGGTTCAGAATTCCTGCAAATCTCATCTCAGATAATGGAACTTGTTTCAAAAATAAAGATGTCAAAAAATTATGTCAAAAATATAAAATTCAACATCGTTGGTCCACTCCCTATTATCCTTAGGGTAATGGCCAAGCAGAAGCATCTAATAAAACATTAATCAAAATCCTCAAAATACTGGTCAATAAATTTGGCCGAGATTGGCACATCCAACTATATCCTTCTTTGTGGGCTTATCAAACTAGTATTCGCACTCCCATGGGTACTTCACCTTTTGTTTTGGTTTATGGCGCTGAAGCTATTTTTCCCTTTGAATTAGAAGTTCCTTCTTTGGCTCTGCTACTTCAAGATACTGAAGTAGGAGATGAATATCATGCTGGCAGACTTAGTCAGATGGAACTCCTAGATGAGAAGTGCATAAATGCTTTGGAGCATCTTTGTGCCTACCAAAACAAGCTTAAATGAGCATACCTCAAGAAAGTTCATCATCGATCCTTTGAGATCGGCGACCTTGTCTTAAAAGAAAATAAAAAAATACTAATGCAACTAAAGACCTTAAAGGTAAATTTGAGCCCAACTAGCTTGGACCGTATATCATCACTGCTAAATTTGGCTCAGGAGCATACAGATTATCTACCTTAGATGGTAAAGATCTTAAAGAACCTATGAACATTATGCATCTCAAACGCTATTATGCATAAAATTTGGTCATTTCATCATTGTATATATTGTTATTTTGCATATTGTTTCATTTTCGTTATCCATATAAAAATTTCAAAAAATAGTAATAGTATTTATTCTTTCCATTCATAAATTAAAATCAAAATATAAAAACACTTCAAAATCATCAAAATCTTCAAAAACATCTTTTATTTTTGTACCTGTCAAATTCTTGAAGTATTGCAATTATATTTTCAGTTATTTTGGATAATTTAACATTTATTTGGAATCCCGCACTTTCACACTCACATGAATAAATATCTTGATTTTATTTGGTATGATTATTAATCTCTCCTATATCAAAATCCATAGTTGAATTAAATAAAGTTTTTTGAGCATAGAGAATTGATCTTGTTATTTACTTGAACCAAGTATATCTCTTCACATTAAAATGATTTCATTGCAAATTCGATACGATGCTACATAGTAGAAGTGGTTTCTTGAGGGAAAATTTTCCCCTGCTATCCTATCATGCACATGGTCTAGAATCTTTGAGAATTGACAAAAGGACAAGCTCACCCCTACCCAGAATAAAAAACCCTTGCTCTACAGCCAATCCGAGAAAGTATCCCTAGCATAGGAAGAAAAGGAAAAGGTAAAGAAAATGAGAAAAAGAAAAATATCATTTTGTACCATCACAGCAATATTTCAGCATTATCTTAGTTCCAAGCAAAAATACAAACAAAAAAAAAAGAGAAAGAGAAAAGAAAAAGCAAAATGCAATAAATCCCTTTCCCTACCCCTTGAAAAGAAAATAAGGGTGAATGAGCTTGAATCCCTGGAATTCTCAATTATTCGAAAACCGTGAGGTAAGCCCCATAACAGGTGGTTTGTGCCCAACCCGCTTGGCCTTGGGTAACTCCTAGCATGGTGATATGTCTGTCACATTAGCGACCTTCTTTTGTACAGACCTATGTCTACTTATGGATCAGCTAGCTCTTGATGACCCGACTTACATAGTAGTCTAGTACGGTTACATGCATATAAATCATGGTCAACGAACATTTATTTGGTTAATTCAAATTACTTGTATCAAATTATCTTGCTCAAAATTGGTAAATGAACAATACAATTGCACATACATTTGTATTTGAGAGATTTTTGTATCATTATGATAAATCAAGATCGGCAATGAACTCACATATGCACATGAGGGTTCCTTATAAATCTACATTTGTCTTTGAGATAATTTAAAATATTTCTGCAACTCTTTTGGAATAATTTTTTCTTCTTATTTCAGAACATCTGTTTAGTATAAAAACAATTACATACATTGTTTTCAAAAATCCCAAAATTCTTTCAAACAACATATTACAAAATCTAGTAAATAAAGTCAAGTTTATATATTATTATTTTCTATTTATCTCAAAATCAAAAATCAATCATGCAATAAAACTAAAATATCAATTTCTTCTTTGGATTTCGCGATGATGGTATAAGTCTATACCTATAATTCTATGCCTAGCGCAAACCATTGTTCTAATTTTATTTTTCCATTCATTTAAAAAAATAAAAACATATGGCTTACATCATTATGTTACACAATTGAGCTTTAAAAAGAACGAACACATTTTTTTTATTATTTTTATTTCATTATGTCAACATTCCATTCTTGCAACCATGGTATAATTTCTAAGGAATTATTCAAAAAATTTATCACACTTAGGAATTTTATGCCTAGCAAAAAATCATATTTTTAATATTTCATGCATAATATTTTTATGAAAATATGAAAACAAATCATCACCATCATCATTTTCATCATCACAACACCAAGTCTTAAGACAATCTCTTAAGCACTCTTTTACTTTTACCAATATTTCTATACTGGGATTAGCTTGACGACCTAGTGAGCGACGACTCCATGAAATGGTCTATAACAACGACAATGTCCTTTGAAATTATTGTTAAAAGTCCCTTTTATTTTTCATCAAATCACCTCAACAAAACAACCAATTTATCCACATCAGATTATTTCATTACAATTTTATGCCATGACATAAAAATTATAATTTATTTCCAAACGACATAATTATATGCATCATCAATCAACAAATCCAAAATTAAAGCATCATTCACTAGGATTAGATCCTTACCCATAGCCCGTGCCAGACCTCTGTCGATCGGTGCGCTGTCTCAACCATTTTTTTTTGCAGAGCTCTAACAACAGTAAAAATGAATTAGGGTTTTACCCTATTTTCTTAATTTTATTTTAAATTAACAACTTTTTTTTAATTTTGCTTTTTCGCGCTTTTACCTCACACATTCGATTTGGGTAAAAACATGGAGGGGGCACCATAGTCAGCAGTCGTACAATTCGACCTAGAATCGTCGTCTAGAAAATTAAGTAAATTTTTACTTTTTTGTAAAACAGGAAGAACTCGTCTTTAACACATTTTCTTCAGAAAATTCGCTAAAGAGGGGGCAAAATGTAGCACCCTAAAATTGGCGCAATTAAACCTTAGTAAAAAGACAAAAATTTGAATTTTAACCCAAACCGCCCGTTAACCGCCCGTTACCCGCTTCCCTTGTTTTCTGCATCATTTTGAGGATTTTTTTTTACCATTGGATGATATCGTCTAAAATCAGACGAAATCATCCCAGATCTAACGAATTTGTCTAGAACAGAACGTCTAGACGATTTCATCCCAAAACCAAACTTTCATAATTAGCTTTTATTTCAACAGCTTCTCTAACTTGGCCAGAAAGCATGTCTGTGCAGTTAGAGTCTCCCCCGTTGGAGATCTCCCAAATTGGGATGATCTCCAACCTCCTAACCTCTCCCTAATCTTATATAAATTGGGATTTTCTCAGTTTATCCCCCTGAAACCCCTAGCTGACTGATTTCCCTGCAAATTTAGATCCTTATGCATTAGAGCATCCTCGCACCATCGTTTGCATTCTGTATTTCATGTTTTCTTGTAGGAATTTCACTATTTTCAGTTGGAGCAAGCTTGGATCGTCGTAGGCGATTCTAGACTATTTCAGACGATCATGTCGAGGATCAGCGATGATCTCGTACGATTGGAGGTGATCCTAACTATAGTCCAGATTAGGGGCAATCAGAGCCCAGAGTTTGCATTTTCTTATCGTTTCTCTGCATTTCTTTACACTTTAATTTGGTTTATTTTATTTTTGCATCTTGGAGTTCACCTCATTTACCATAGATGCATGATAAAGTTAAAAAAAATTATTAAATTAATGTATTTCTTTTAATTACTATCTAGATCTATCATTTAGGCAAATTTATTGTCATTACTATCATTTCCCTTTGCTTTTGCAGTTGTATTTTGTTTTTTTGGTATCTATTTCTGTGACTGCAGGTTTCTGACGGATTCGTTAGATCGATGACGATCTTGTCTGATCTCAGATGACCGACTGAGATCTGAGATGATTCTGTGCAATTCTAGACGATTACGTATGATTTGAGACGATTTGGACTTCTACAAACCTCAGAATCTTCATCAAACATTTGGAATCAGGTATATTCTATCCTATTTAGCCTACTTTCTGTGTTTAGCATATATTCATGTTTTATGTATCCATATAAATTAGCATCGACATATAGAATAGCTTAGATTCATCTTGTTCAAACCTAGGAATTGAATGATTAAAGTATAAAATGAACACATCAAACCTACTCTCAACCTAGGCATGGAAATTGCCACTCAAAATTTTCCTAGTGAACCCACCATCCGTCAAAAATTCACCCTTATACCCCTCCCCCGAGAGGCGGGACTTTCAAAGGGCCTCTCAGTCCGAGGTATTGTCCCATCCTTCTCGCATCCCCCTTCGGGGCACGGATCATATAGCCTAAAGGTAAGGATGCAAAAAATTTGGAGCGATACAAAGAGTAAGAAAAAGAGTAGGAGGTTTCCCTCATTTGAATGACAAGGTTGGAGGTGATTCACGCCCCATGTGGGGAACTTTTAAGGTGGGTGATTCATCTTATGGAGGGACTCAAGACAAGGTGATCATGTTATGACTAATAACAAAAGTGGTGGAAGCCATAAACGAGGGTGCTACCTCAAAGGGAAAGGAAAGGGAGGTCAAGAAGGACATTCTGGTTATCATGGATGTAGGCAATACATCCAATGACCATAATAAATAATCTAAGACTAACTTTTGACATGTCAATTTTGTTAGACACAAGCAAAAAATGAAATAAAATGAAATGTGTAAATAATATGTAATGTAGGTTTTTTTACCTTGGATAGATGGAGGAGCCTAATCATAGGAGTCTCTTTGGGATATCCATGTTGTTTCTTCCCAATATTATTACTAGTTCATCACGCATAGAGTTTACCTAGTTATTGAGTATAAATGTAAATGAATGTACTATTGTATGTTATGAAGATGAGGTCTTGCAAAGTCAAATGTGTCAAAGGGGGGAAATGAAAGCATTGTACTATTGAGGGCTAGGTTGGCATGAGATATAGATATTGGTATGTTTCTATACTACAAAGATAGAGGGTCATCATAAGGATATAACCACCTTAAAAAATTATCTAATCCATGCATAGAAATTTGCATTTTTGTTGTAGTCTAGGTCTGATTGATAAGCAACAATGATATAGTAGTTGAGGATGGCATCTTAGGGTATAATTAGTAGTGTATAACAACCTCTTCTATGGTAGGGATAGTCATAGGATTTATATGTATATCGATGTATAAATGGTATAGTTTATAAACCTTTGACATACCCATTGGTTATTTCATGTGATCATTGGTTTTGACATACCCTTTGACATATATATATATAGAGAGAGAGAGAGGGAGCAATTTTTTATGGTTCATTTGTGCATTATATTTTCATACACTTTTTTTCTTTTATTTTTCTTTTACATTTTAATTTTTCCTATTACTTATGGAAAAGAATAGATAAAACTATTCTTATTTTGGAAAAAATGTAAATTACTAAGTATCTCTCTCTCTCTCTCTCTCTATATATATATATATATATATATATATATATATATATATATATATATAGAGAGAGAGAGAGAGGGAGCATTTTTTTATGGTTCATTTGTGCATTATATTTTCATACACTTTTTTTCTTTTATTTTTCTTTTACATTTTAATTTTTCCTATTACTTATGGAAAAGAATAGATAAAACTATTCATATTTTGGAAAAAATGTAAATTACTAAGTATCATAAGTAATGAATCATCATTATGTAATGTGATATACTAAATTAAAATATATAGGACTTTATAATAACTAGTTAAAAGTTGTCTAAGAGGTGGTAGCAACTAAAAAAATGATGGAAGGAGGCGGAGCAGCAGGGCTAGAAGATAGCGGCTTAGGGCAGCAAAGCAAGGAAGGTAAGGATTCTGAGGAGGGCGAGGATGCTGAGGATTCTCAGGCGTGGGATACTGTTGATAAGCGATGGGATTCAGACCCTCCTGACAAAGACCCAAACAAAGGGACCCAGCAGGTATCAAAATCCCCTTTTATAGGTTTGTCCTTTGCTCAAATTTTCAAAGGCAAGGAGAGCGGGTTTGTCAAAACTCTCCCACCCCTTTTCCCTGATAAGAACAAGTTGAGGGTTCCTACTACGACTATGGAAGAATTTATGTCTGTCAAAAACTTTTCCCTAGTGGGTAAATTTCTAGGAAGAAGACCCAACATAGAATCCATAAGGGCTTGGGCCTTCTCCAAATGGTGCATGGCTGGCAGTATGGATATTGTTGCGATGACAAGGGGTTTCTTCATGATCCAGCTCCACAAAAAGGAAGATGCTAGCCGCATCCTCATAGGATGGCCTTGGGTCCTGGGTAGAAGGAGCCTTTTCCGTAGGCCTTGGGGATAGGATTTTGACCTTGAGACCCAAAGCATTAACACAGCACCCTTCTGGGTTAGGCTCCTGAACATCCAAGCCCATTTATTCCATGAATATTTCCTAACAGCAATCGCAAAAACCATAAGGGATTTGGTCGCCATTGACAACCCCACCTTATCTAGAACTCGCATGATGCATGCAAGAATGTGCGTGACTGCTGATTTGGAGTCCGAGCTCCCAACCTTCATAGATCTGGAATATGGGGACTATTCTAGAAGGCAACCCATCGAGTATGAAAATAAGTCGGCTTTCTGCATAGAATGCAAAACTCAAGGACACCTAAGGAACAAGTGCCCAAATCTGGTTGCTATCAAGGAAGCACCAAAGAGGAATTCCCAAAGAGGAGCCAACGAAAAAGGGCAAGGGAGGCCCCTCCACCCATGGTTTTTTCCAAACAAAACAACGCACAAAAATGTGTACAACCAGAAGGCGCAAGAAGACCCTGCACAATGAAAGTTGAAATGAATTCAACAAAAGGATCATGATCAAGATACTCATGTTAGTCCCTTCTTTTCAGATCCTAATTCCTTTGAAGCCCTTATTGAAATCGATGGCCAAGCGTCTAGATCTATCGAGGAAGAACCAGATCAAGGACTCCCCAAAATCCTTGAATCCCCTTCCAAACCTATTTCTCCAAGAAGGTTCTCTCCTTATCTACCACCAAACTATCCCTACGACATGCCCCAGGATCCTGAGGACATCAGCAAGAGCATGAACAAAGAGGAGCTAGGGGCAGCCCCATTGGCCCTAGGCGAGGGATGGTCAAGTTCGGTCCAGCAACAAAACTGTCCCCCAAAGTTCAGCTCGAAGCAGACCCGTAGCTCATCGAATAAAATAGACTTTGGCACCAAAAATAAAATAGGGAGAATCCCAGATGTAGAACACTACAATGAGAATCGAGAATGAAATTGCAAATGGTAAACAAAGCACCCTAGTGCTTCAAGACACGTCCTTCTTCGAAGGCAATAAAACCAACAAACCTCCCCTAGCTCAAGGTCGTGGCAGAGGGAGACATCCAAAACAGTGTAAATGAAGGTCCTCTCCTAGAATGTGAGAGGCCTTAATGGCCCACCTAAGCAAAGGGTGGTGAAGGCATTAAGGAAAGAAACTTGTCCTTCAATCATACTACTTCAAGAAACAAAAATAGATGAAGCATGGTCCAAGATTCTGGCAAGCAAAATATGGAAACAAGGGGAAATGGTGTTCAGGTAAGGTTGTGGAGCCTCTAGGGGTCTTATGGTCCTTTGGGACCCTAAAACAGTGGAAGGCAGCATCATTCAGGATGATGATCGCATCCTAAGTGTCCTTTTTAATGACATAGACAACAAACAATCCTGGATTGTCTCAAATGTTTACGCGCCCAACACTGTCCAAGGAAGAGCCTACCTGTGGGAACTTCTGAGTCATATGAGCAAGGCCTTTCAAGACATTTCATGGATAATAGCTGGTGACTTCAACACCCCACTTTTCTTGTTTGATAAGAAAGGAGGGGTAGGACTTTTGACTAGGAGCATGGAGGACTTCAGTGAGTTTGTGCACACAAACCAGCTGATGGATGTCAAGCTTAAGGACACCAAGTATACGTGGAGCAATAGGCACTTGGGAAGAAACCTCATCTAGGAGCGGCTAGATAGGGTCCTTCTCTCATAGGAAGCTATCCAGGTCTTTGGTGCATCCTCCTTGCATGCCTTTCCTAAGGTCGGGTCTGACCATAACCCCATTCTCCTAGAAACTCCTCAAACCTCCACTTCCAGATGCAAGCGCCCCTTTCGTTTCGAAGCAATGTGGACCAAACACCTAGACCTAAAAAATAGGATCAACCAATGGTGGCAGTAGCCTTGCAAAGGTAGTCATTCCTACAAACTTTCACAAAATCTTACTCGTGTCAAGAATAACCTCAAAATTTGGAACAAAGAAGTGTTTGGAAATATCTTTGAAAACAAAAAGGTTGTAACTAAAAAACTAAAAGCTATCGACAACCGGATCCAACATGGAGTGCTAGATGATGACACCAAGATTGAGGAGAGAATGCTCCTGTCAGAATACCACAACATCCTGGCCTATGAAGAGACCTTCTGGAGATAGAATTCTAGGGCCCTATGGCTCAAAGAGGGTGACTCCAATTCCAAGTTATTCCATGTCTCCACTATAAAAAATAGAAGCAACAACCGAATCAAATAGTTAACAAGAGCGGATGGGTCCAGCACCCAAGACAATAATGACATTAATAATGAAGTTGTGACCTTTTTTAGCTCCATCCTGGGTGAGGAACCTATGTGTCATGAAGCTTCTCAGGACTCTCTACTCCAATTCATTCCCCAAAGGATAGAAAAGGCCGCCAATTCAAAGCTTATCACTCCTTTTTCTGATCAAGAAATTAGGGAGGCACTTTTTTCCATGAATCTTGACAAGGCCCCGGGCCTCGATGGTTTCTCACCAAGGTTCTTCCAAACCTTCTAGGACATCCTAGGAGATGAGGTGTGCTCCACTGTTCAAGAATTCCAAGCTTCCAAGCACATCCCGCAAAGCTACAACTCTACCTTCTTAGCCCTGATCCCGAAAGGACCGGCTCCTAAGTCCATAACAAATTTTAGACCAATCAGCCTCTGCAATGTTTTATATAAGATCCTCACCAAAGCCATTGTGAATTGCATGAAAAGTGTGCTCCCTCAGATCATTGACCCCTGCAAAGGTAGCTCCGTCCAAGGTAGGTCGATCTTAGATGGCATCATCACAGTCCATGAAGCTCTTCACTCTACCTCTCAGACCAAGAAGGTTGCCTTTGCTTTAAAGCTCGACATGAACAAGGCTTTTATAGAGTTAATTGGGATTTTTTGAGTGCCATACTACTAAAATTTGGGTTCCATCCTGAATGGGTCATGCTCATTAGTTGCTGCATTTGCACCCCCTAGTTTTCTGTGTTGGTCAATGGGGAACCAGCAGGTTTCTTCCAAAGCTGAAGAGGTCTTAGGCAAGGGGATCCTATCAGCCCCTTATTGTTCATCATTGTCATTGAAGCCCTAGGAAGAATAATCAAAGTCGTTGTTGCATCAAGGCTTATCTTAAGTATCAAAGCTATATCCCTCATGAAGGCCATTACCCACCAGTAATTCATGGATGACACCCTAATTCTGACTATGGCATCGGTGGTAGAGGCAAAAAACATCAGGTATATCCTTAAGCTCTATGAAGATGCGGCAGGGCATAAATTCAATTTCAACAAGAGCAAAGTGTATTTCCTTAACACTCCCCTTCCGAGACAAATCAAAATTGCCATAATTTTAGGGTGCTCCACCTCCACTCTACCTACTTCTTACTTGGGTCTTCCCCTATTCACTGGGGTTTTGATGGCGCCCATGTGGAACATTGTCCTCGAAAGAATCCAAAATAATCTCTCAGGGTGGAAGAGTCACTTGTTGTCCCAGGTAGGTAAGGCAACGTTAACCATGGCTTCCCTTCAAAGTATCTTGATCTATTTCTTATCAGTTTTCAAAGCACCAGTCAAATTCTATCAGAGAATCGAAAGGTACCAAAAAAAATTTCTCTGGTCTAGCTCTAAAGATAAGCAGAGAATCCACCTAGTGGGATGGAAAAAATTTTGCAGGCCTAAAGATGTCGGAGGGCTAGGGTTAAGGAAAGTTTCCCACCTCAACCTAGTGCTTATAGCAAAACAAGCCTGGCGATTAATGTCCAATGAAAGAAACGAGTGGACAACAATCATCAAACGTAAGTATCTCCAAGGTACTGAGTTGCTCAGCAACATCATTCCAACCTGGGGATTCTCCTTCTGGAAAGTGATCCTAACCTGCAAGGAAGTGATCAAGAAATGCATAAGATGGATCCTTGTAAATGGGTGAAGGATCAACTTTTGGGAGGATAGATGGGTAGGAATAGAAGCCCTAATCGATGATCCTATTTTGGGTTCGATGAAAACCCTCACCACTGAAGACTTTGGGCCCAAGGTTGTTAATTTCTTATGGCAGAACAGGAGCAGATCCAACTGGAAGCCCATTGCCTTTCAAGGGTGGGAGACAACGACCCAAAAACTCAATAGCATTTTACTACATCAGTTTGTCCCCACAAGACCGATAGAAGACCAGATGAGATGGACCACGACAGACAGTGGCAAATTCACAGTCAAATTAGCATATAGATTGTTAATCCATCCTGAGGCTTCTCACTTCCAAACTCAGTTAGTCTGGGTTAAGAGACTCATCCCCAAAATATCCTTTTTTGCATGGCTTATGGTTTAAGGGAAAATTTTTACTATTGACAATATGATGAAAAAAGGATTAACCATCCCCAACATATGTTATTTGTGTATGGCTGACTAGGAATCCATCCAACACCTCTTCATCGAATGCCCCTTTGCCACCACAATCCTTAATGGCCTCTTCCAAGCTTTCAACATAACTTGGTTCAGACCCGAGTCCCTCAGTGAGTTCCTCTTGCAATGGCCCAAACCATTTGTCAGTGCCAGATTAAAATTATTTTGGAAGATCATTTTCCACCATTTCCTGTGGCAAGTTTGGCTTGAAAGGAACCTGAGGATTTTCAATGAGGCAACTAGGGACCCAAGATCCATCACTAATAAAATCATTGCCTTTGCTAAGGAGAATGCCCTATCTTGCACTAATGAGCCCTACTCAACTCCCCCGAGCGAAAAGCTCCTAGCCCAGTCCCTAATTCTGCCCTGCCAAGACGGCCTCAGGAAGACTAATCTGAGGCGTGAGGTTGGTTGGATCCCCCCCTCGACCAAATGCCTAAATTTAAACTTTGATGGTGCCGCCAAGGGCAATCCTGGCAGAGTAGGGGTGGGCAGGATCGTCAAGAATCATCAGGGCAACCTTGTCCTGGCTTTCGCTAAGGCCCTAGGCACCACAACCAATAATGATGCTAAAGCTAGAGCCGTTTGGCACGGTCTTCTCCTAGCTAAGGACGTCCAAGGCCGGTTAATTATGGAAGGATATTCCCAAGTTATCATCGATCTCCTCAATAATGATAAGGATCCTTCATGGAATTTTGATGCTTGCATTAAGGAAGCAAGGAACCTCTTAACCAATAGAGGTGTCAGTGTGGCTCAGCACGTCTTTAGAGAGGCCAACAAGGCGGCAGACAAACTGGCAAACATAGGTGTTGATGTGGCTAGTTTGACCACATGGACGCATGACCTCCCTACGGACATGGATGGTATCTTCCAAGGAGAGTGACGACGTGAAGTCTGATGTGGAACGCTAATCCAAATCAGCTCTTAAAAGTAGCGGTTTCAAGAAATTTGGCCATACGACGTCAGGATTGCTCGTATCAACATATCAATATTTCCAAGGCATCCTCCCCGGATAACCACGTAACTAGAAAGAAGTGGCGATGGCTCCTCGGGCCTCCACTAGATAGTTCCCCAAGGATTGACATTCTCTGGCAGGCTGCATCTCACGATAAATCCATTAATTGCATCTCGTGTAGATTTGGAGTGTGGGAAGGCCCACCCACCACAGCGAGACATGTGATCCCTCGAAAAGGCCATGATGACCACCAAGAACAACTCGTATCTTTCCTATAAGGAGAACATTAAGGCTCCCAATTCCTATGCCATATTAGCCACGCAGCATGGCACCCAGGTGGCAGGTATGCGTTGGCTTGCCATCAAATCTGGCACTCGCCTTAATGAGCCTTTTCATTTAAGATGGAAAGTCCTCTCTCGCCATCACCACTCTTCCCTCCTTTCTACTTCCAAGAGCAAGCATTACCTTCAAGCTGCCAAACAAGTTTCATAGGATCCCAGAGGTGATATTACAATGACGTACATTGAGCCAAGTATGGTGGTCATGGAGCCGGATGTGCAAGCCATCCTTACTGAGAGGAAGTTCATGCAATTCTTCAACATGTTTGCTGGTTCAGACGATAGCATTACTGCCAAGTTTATGGAATCTTGGGATGAGGGCAGAGTGGTTATCCATGAGCATGAGATTTCTATTGATATTAACCTTCTGGAAACCCTAACTGGGTAGACGGTGAGGGGCCGCTCCATCCACAGGCAAAAACATAACTGGGAAGTCAAATTGCGTGAGTTTAAGGATAACCTCAAGATATCTAAGGAGGCGAAGAACGACTTGACAAGGATGGACCTCCCTGCCCCGTGGAACTCTGTAATGAAAAACGTCATGGAATTCATTATAGCAGAGGACCCCGACAAGGTTTTTCTAAGCTTCCACTACGCCTTCATCAACTTCTTCCATGACATCAACCCCATTAGCATCCCATAATTTCTCCTGAATTCCATGAACTACACCATCAATTCTTGCCATAGCAAGAAAGGCACAACAATGCCTATGCACCAGAGCCTGTTCAAGGTGATTTACAAATTTTCCCTCGCCACCTCTCCCCAACCTGAACCCCCTACTTTTCCCCCTGCTGAGACCCCTAGCTCTAGGCCCAAGATACCCAAGCCCCACTTTGGGTCCTCTGCTAAGAAGCAGAGGGATCCAAACAATCCTCTACAAGACTAAGAAACAAGCTTGGGCAGGGAAGTTCCACAACCGTTATCTTAGACCCTTAGGCTGAGGGTCCTGAACCCAACATTTTGGTCCTCAAACATTTTGTTCTGACCACCTTGGCGTCCATGGCCCAACAGATGTAGGAGGTCCTCGATGCCCTATCCAAGGTCTTCTTCAACGAAGGCTATCAGAGCAATGCCCCTGCTCAAGTCAACACAGAGGTCGAGGACCCAAAAAATGACAAGGATGATGACTAGTTTGAGGATGAAGATGAGGAGGATTAAGCAAGTTTTAGACCCTTTTCTTTTTGTGGCGGGCGTTTCTGAAGGCTCGATGATGGTGTCTTTTTGTTCATGGACCTAATTTTTGCTTCTCCCATGCATGTTTGATGGGAGAAGCGAAATCTCTCTCGATGTTTTTGTTGCATGACGTCTCAGGACTATTGTCACAAAGGATTAAGGATCCTTAGTTAGTATCTTTTCTATGTGCTCAGCTACATGCTGATTTTGTACAAGGTTTTGGGTCTACCTGAAAAACCCGTTTGATATAAAAAGCTTACTTATCAAAAAAAAAAAAGTTGTCTAAGAGAATCAAATTCATTACATGTCAAATTATCATGAAGGGAATATATTTTAGGTGGATTAATTAAAATATCTGAAAGCATAATGAACCTTAGTTTTAGAATCACAATCTTAATCTTCCTTGTCTCATATTTTGAACTTTTACATTTTCGTAAGAGGTTGTCATTATTTCCAAGGTGTTAGCCAATTAATACATAATGTGAAGAATGTAAGTGCATGTAAGGACCTAAATAGGGTGTGCATGTATAGTTCTCCATAAAGGAGGCTCAAATGTTGATATTGCATAATATCATAAGAATGCATAGAAGCAAGGTCTCATATAATAGATATTAGCATCATGCAAAGTCATCAAGATGATTTATAGAAGGTAAATATCTCTTGGAAAATGTCAAAACAAGCTAGTCAAATATTATCTTCAATGGGTTTTATCTCTCTTTTCTATGCCATTTTTATTATTATTTTTATTTTTATTTTTTTAAGGATCTTATATTTTATAGTTTTAGTGATTTTATTTTTGCTTATTTATCTCTTAATGGTTAATAGCATTGTTTATTTTATTTTTTATGGGTTTACGATCTTAATAAAGCTAAACTACCAACTCTTAGCAATAGTTTTACAATTCCTATGGGGGTGATGTAGTCACTTTGGAGATTGAACTTAATAATAGTAGTAATCCTAAAGGAGTTGCAATTATATCCCTCAAAACTAGTTACATAGCTACCATGAGGGCAATACAATCATTTCACATGTATCATACTAAAATTACTTTGGCAATAGTTTTGTAGGAAAGATAGCCCATTAAATAATAAACATATACTAAAGATAATTTAAAATACAATTTTTTGGAAGTGAGACTTGGCTAGGTGCATGTAATATTATGTATTTATATTTTTAAATTTTAACAATTTTTTTGGTTTTGAAAAACTTTCTAATATCATGCTTTAGGGTTGATCAAATAAAGAGAGACTTCCCATGTTCATCTTACACTTGGAAAATATTTCTTATTAGTGCTTAAAGTATAGAATATAGGGAAACTAGATATGAAAGGGAACAATTTCTATGTAGTATAATGATGATAAAATAGTAATTGGTAAGCATTGCTACTCTAATAAGTCTTTACACTTTGTTAGAATAAAGCCTAAATTTTAATTGAAATAGAATAAACTATGTCAAAAGATAGACCCCTTCCATTAAGGGTGGAATAGTGGGATGAATCCCTTGACAAGGCTAATGTATATAATGAAAGAGTAATGTGCTTAATAGGGTAAACCTCACAAGTGATCCTTTAGAATCAATACTAATGAAATGTAAACGTCACTAAGAAAATAGTTTCCTTTGTTTCCATAAGAGTTTGTATCATATTAATTTGTTCTTATATCAATAATTTAATATATTACTATGTACTTCTTAACTACGAGACATGCCTTATCTTGGAAAATAGGGCTAGGAGATCAATATTGATGATAGATATGAGATAGGTAGGTGATAACTTAAGGAAATAAGAATGATGAATAGGACTAGCATGATTAGGGTTAAGTGTTGTACTTTTTATATCCATGATGAGGGGACTATCTCATTTGGAATACAAGTGGGTGGGTTGGAAGAAGGAGATTTTGACTTAGCATACTTGGATCAATTGAAACTCTTGATTTTTATATTAAAGCATTGGTCAAGAATATAATATTTTAGAAGAGAAAACCAATGGGTGAATCTTCAATTTTAACATCTAGAGAGTAGACTTGGGCATCATCATCCTGACTAGACATGTTAGTCTCTTTGCAAGATACATGAGGGTTATACTTAAACTATTTGGGAAGAATTTTAGTTATGATTAGATTAGGTCTTTTATTTTCCTAATTTTCATCCTTGAATTTTTTCTCTCACGATAGTTTTCTTTTGTTCTTTACAAAGCTCATGCAAGTGTTATAATTGATATTGCCTAAAATAAGGAGGTGAATTGGGCTTGAATTACTTTAAAAAATTAATGGAATAACCATAGAAAGATTTTTAATCACAATATTTATGACATAACCTATCTAGTGTATATCTTATGCCTATGTGTGCAATAATAATGACAATCCTTTTCTCAAAGCATTGGACATATTCATTTTTTAAGGGGTTTGTTGAGAATGATCTAGAATTAAGTCTTTATAAATATCAATATCTTGATTGGCTAGGTGTTGAGGATTAATACTTTTTGTGATATATCTCTTAGCCAAAGCATCATTTATATACTTTTCTTCATTTTAAATATCATTAAAGTTGAAGTATTCACCAAAAAAGGGTGTCATACATGACTTTTTTGAAGTGGTAATGCATGGGAGGAATGACCAAAAATACAATACAAAAAGTAAAACAAGTCATTGCAAAAGTTACGGCACTTAGGATTTTCATCATCCATGTAAATAGACTTTTAGGATGTTTGGACATAGTTTTCTTGAGTTATTTTATAGTCATAGAAATGACATCGTCAATTGTATTATTCTTAGTTGGATTTTCTTTTGTTGTTATATTTGGATTTTTTCATATGACAAATGGGATGATTTTATTATTGTCCATTTGAATCAATTAGGACAACATTTTCAATATTCAAAGATTATTTTTTATTAGGGTAGAAGAAGGGGTTTTGAAAGGGTCTCTAAACCTTTTAACAAACTGTTACAAGTAGATAAGCATTAATGCTTCTAAGAGAAACACAAACATTACAAAAAAGCATCCTTCCATACCCATACAAACAACTAAAACTTAGAAAAACAACCCACACCATAAACCAACTAGCAACTAATGACCACATCAAACACTGCAACAATTTGAAGTAAAAAAGGAGAGGAACAACATGGATCAAATATCTCCATCCTCCTTCACACCCTCAATCTAGGACTTGAGAAGGGTAATCTTACCAACCAACCAATGATTTAGTCTCCTCAAAGTTTCACTGAGGTCCTTCAAAGTGATATAGTTGTTCTCTAAACCTTCCATTATGTGCTTTCTTGAGGTCTCGCCATCCAAGTTCCTGCCAACAGGCCTCAAGTTTTGCATATGGTCATTCTTAATGGAATTCCCAGCCTCCAAAGAAGATGAATTCACAGACACCTCCTGATTAACTTTATCAAAATTATCCATATTTTGATTAGGCAGATCCATAGATTTTCTTTTTCTATATTGATTTTTAACCCCATTGTTTGAACTTTATATGATTCCATCACATGAGTAGCATCTTCCTATTCAACGTGTTGATCCTTTCCCACACACATAAAGATTATTTTTCTAGTTCTTGGTGGTGAATACTCTGGGTCCTCTTTGGTTATTTTCTTTCCACAACCACCACAAGAAGTAATCTTTGGCATCCTTTACCACCCAAGAAACAATCCCAATGTAGAACATCCTAAAAATAGTAATCAGTGTAACATGTGGGTTTCATATTGAGAGAAACAAGGGTCACAAGATGCACTCTATACAATACAAACCAACATATATGGATACGATTTATGGGAAATATTCTCTTAATAAACCCTACAAGTATTCTATCCTTGGAACTGCAAAAAGCATTACCTAATAATAAAATCCAATTGGGATGGATTACCCAGTTCAAAACAACCTAGGGAAGGTACTCACCTGCAAACAACATATTCAAACCATGAATTTTGAAAACAAATGTTAACAAAAAAGGGGACCTAAATAGCTATGGTAATTTTCAAGGAGCTCCTATAAAATTAAACTTGAATTACCTTGAACTACTAAATATTCTTTGAAAAGAGTGGTACAACCAAGAACCAACACTACTAGAGATCCTTGTTCTAAAAACTAGGAAAAAAAGGGTGGCATCACCATTGGAAGAGTTGTACCAAATTTTATTTTCAAACTTTCTCCCAATCATCAAATCATAGGATCGATTACTACTTCTAGGATCCCACCACATTCTTCTATAAAATAAACCAGACATAATATTAAGGAATAAAAGATTAATCAATGTGAATTCCATTTCTTTTGTCATTATTAGCAATTACAATAACCTAGAGGGGGAAGTATCTTTCCCAAACACTAAGCCCTTCTTGTGTTATTCCAATATTAGCCATACAATATACTCCATCATTTCCTTATATATAAATGTGCTTAAATTCCACTACCTCCATAAGCCTCATATTATATCGAGCTTCATCAATCATAGAGGCTAAGTTCCAATTAATTTTTGTATCTTTTTTCATAAGATTAATCATGTTAAGGGAATCCCCTTCTATAATTACTTTCTTAACCTGAATATTACTCACCAACTTTATTCCCACACACATAGCACAAGCCTCTACAAAGTGGCTTGACTAGTCCCCCAGGGCTTCAACATAAGCAATCAAAATAATTCCATTTTCATCTCTTATCAAACCTCCCACTCCATTAGGTCCAAGATTCCCTTTAGTTGCCCCATCAAAGTTTAATTTTAGCATACCACTCGAAGGGGGGTTCCATTTTGTTTTCATTCTTAAAATATTTTTAGGAGGATTAAGCATACCTGTCACTAGATCAAGATCCCAATCAATTGCAATCATACCTTCCCTCTCTGATTCCCATACTTCTTCCCACTTAATCAATCTAGCATTCTCCAAAGTAAGAGAGATAATCCTATTGGCTACGATAATACTATCCATATTTTTTCCCTTGAAAATACGGTCATTTGTTCTTTCAAAAGAGCCCATAAATAATGAGGAAGACTAAAGCCCCATAAAGTGTTAAGCCTCTTACTTTTGAAAGGGGATTTCCATTGGAGACATAGATCGCTAAGGTAGCTGGGATAGATACAAGAAGCTTGGAATCTATTGATAATCAGATGGAGGACTTCTTGAGCAAAGGGATATGTCAGGCTCAAATGGTTAATATCTTCCAACATACATTTACAAAGGCTGCATCTATTTAGAAATGAAAACCTCTTCTCATAAGGTTATCCACAATAAGGATCTTATTTTGGTAGATGATCCAGAAGAAGGCAACTTTAGGAGTAATATTCTTTAACCAAACATTAAAAATTGATAACCAAAAAGGACCTTCTCCTTCCAGCAAATAAAAACTAGATTTGACTGAATAGGTCCCTTGTTTTGATAATTTCCACCACCTAGAATCCTAAGTATCTAGGTTATTCAAGAAATAAACCTGCATTATCCTATTAAACTTACTAAGAACTTGGTTTCTTCTCTAATCCAAGCCTTCAACTTCAATTTGTTTCCATCTGGTTCTAGTCTCTCCCCTTAAAATATAATCACTAACCATGGTCCCATAAAGCTGAGAAACCTCATTCTCTAGGATGGCAAATTCTAAGTCTTAATTAAGTGGAATGCTCTTAAGCTAGGAATATTTCTAGAAAATAACCTTGTTATCCCTGCCAATGTTCCATTACAAACCTTACCATAAAAATGATTTGATAGTTTGGAGATTATTCCAAAATTTGGAGCCCCTAGGGAAGTCTTTGTCCTCCAAAAAATTAGCATCATCTCTTAAGTACTTGGCTTGAAGAATATTCACCCATCTTACCTCTTAATTCTGTCGTGGCCATTGCACAACTTGCCTCAAATTTTGGGACCCACCTTTAATTTTTGTTTTTTTGGGAATTTTGGTTGGTCTTGAGTGATAATTTTCACAGGTTATTGTGCATGAGTATGTTTTGTGGCTTCCGATGTTCAATTTTGTTTAACATCTTGGTTAGGTTAGAATATTTAACTTCTTTATTAATTTTTTTGTTAGTTAGGTTTATAATATAGTTTGTTAGTTTCAATGTTTTGTAATTAATAAATAAATATATATATAACAAAAAAAAAATTAAAAGAAAAATTTTAAAAATAATAAAAAATATATATATAAATAAAAATAAAAAAGGAAGCAATGCACGTCTTTGTTCCCATACTCTTTTAAAATACGTAAATTTTACGATTTATTTTAATTTTGTCTATAATATGGAGTTTAACATTACATTTTATTTTAAAAGGCTAATGTATATGTGTGCAGGTCATGAAAATTGATAGCTCAGATTCACGATGGACAGATGGGCCCATGTGGTGGTGATAACTTGGACTACCTACATGGACTTGGACCATAAAGAATGAATTTAAAGCTGATGTGGTGATGGTCTCAACACAGGTGATGACTTTATGGGAACTAAAGTGTGACAAATGGTCGATTAGGGATGGAAGACTACGTAGGAATCCGTGAAAAGACCAACTAGTATATGCAAAGACATGGACTGTCAGGTAGATGTGAAATTTTTGATATGAACATGGATGTTTGGAGAAATTTGGATGCCACACTTGGGATAGGTTTGCCCTACCATCACACCAGCATTCGAGCCAAGTATTCTGATGAGGTAGTCATCGTTACCAAGGATAATTTGTATATCATATGGATAGTGGAGGACATCTCTACAGTAGCATCCACATAGATACATATGACTCAATGATGCAGGAGCATCCGGTGGTCAAGGAGCAATCTTGCATCCTCCAAATCATTTTATTGTTTGCTTTTATTTTCTAAGTACTTGTGTTGGGTTTGTTTCAAATCTTGGCCCAAGAGGGAGGTTTTGTAAAAAGAAGAGGAAGTTTTAGAGTAAAGGCACAAGTTGCGTTGGGGTCGCGAAATCGCGACCCCAAAGCTTCGGAAGGGCAATGGCCAGTTTGAGTCGCGATATCTCGACGTCGCGATATCGCGACTCTTGTTTCGACTTCAACAGCGTTGAATTTCCGTCGCGATATCGCGACTACAGTTGGCAATTAAAATCAAAGGCTCGGTGCAGACGAAGAAGGGGAGAAGGTTTTGGTCGCGATATCGCGACGTCGCGATATCGCGGCATCATTTGCAAATTGAAGAGAGGTGACCGTTGGGTCGCGATATCGCGACATGTCGCGATATCGTGACTTTTCCGCCAAGGTGAAAGCAAAGGGACGAGTGGGTCGCGATATCGCGACATGTCCTATCGCGACATCTGGTATCGCGACAAGTATGAAGACAAGCTTGTGGACACGCGTTCAAATGAGAAGGAAAGCCATAGTGACACGCGACCTCCACGTGTGTTAAAGTGACACGGTCAGTCGAAGACAAAGCAGAAAAAAAAATTAATTAATTAAACGCGCGGGCTGCCACGAAGATTGAAATTGAAATTGGCGACCGCGTGTATTAAGATGGGAATGGTCTTCACAACAGTACAGAGCATGGACATTATGGGCGAAATAGAGGCGCGGAAGGACGATCTGACCAAGGCGGCGTTTGCAGGTCAGAGAAGATCTTTAATGAGGTTTTCATGGTGGGTAAGGCAGTGGCCATTTATGACAAAATTTGGGAAGTTCGGCCGAGGGAGGGAAAATTAGAATTTGAATTTGTTAGGCGGGGCATTAATGTCCGAGAGGATCGGGGGCCTCGATAAAAACCCGAAATCTTTGTAAGGATGGGGGATGGTGAGTTCGGGATTTGGGAGGAGGAAGTGTCCTTGAGAAAAAGCGTAGCAGAGACCATATTAATGAAATTTACTGCAATTTGTGAGACTGGTGTGTTTTGAATCTTGACCTCGCCATCAAGTGGTATCAGAGCGGGAGCTCCTGAGCGTGTAACAGATCGTCGGAGAGAGGCAGTTGCACCAGGATCTGTGGAAGAATTCTAAAAAAATAATAATAATAATAATACAGAGAAAATATCATGCCTCCACGAAGGAACCGTGGCGGAGCGAGGAAATGTAGTGTCGGCCGAAGACTTTCGGGCCTTGCAAAGGCAAGTTCAAGCCCTACAAGCAGAGTTACGCAGAAGACGCGAACCCAGAGGGGATGAGGAAAGTGAAGACGAAGTTGAGGAAGAAGAAGAAGCTGTGGATCCTGCTCAAGCCCGGTTGTATAGGGCCATCTCTCAGATTGGAAAACGACCAAAAATGGAGGTATCTACCTACTCGGGAAATCTGAATCCGGAAGAAGTGATTGATTGGATAAATGATTTAGAGGAATATTTCGAGTATGAGGAGATTGAAGACCCTAACCGGGTCAGATTTGCTAAGACCAAGTTAAAGGGTCATGCCAGCATTTGGTGGAGGGGAATGCAGTTGGAGAGAAACGAGAAGAGGGAAAGAGAGAATAACAAGATGGGATAGAATGGTGGAGAAGCTTAAAAGACAGTTCATCCCGGCAGATTACGAGTTGGATCTGCTAAGAAAAATGAGAGCTTGAGACAGGACAAACAAAGCTGTCCAAGAGTACACTCGAAGAATTTTACAAAATTTCTATTAGAACGGGGCATTTAGAGGCAAATAAAGAGAAAGTAGCCCGTTACATTAATGGGTTGAGGCTTGGTATCCGGGGAAGAAGCGAGCACTGGTTCGAGTAAACACCATTGAGGATGCTTATCAATTTGCCTTGAAGGTAGAAGAAAAGCTAAACGGGCGGTTTGAAGGCAAGCAAAGAGGAAGAGGCCGAGGTGGAAGGAGTGGTGGGAGGACCGGTGGAGAAAAGTACAAGGATCCGAAGAAGGCGGGTGAAGCCGATAGTAACCGAGGACCAAAAAGACAAAGATGTTTATCAGCCCGAGATCAGAACAGCTACCCAAGAGGACGGGGTGGATCTGGACGAGGGTTTGGAAGGGGAGTATTTCGTGGAACATGTTTCCACTTGTGGTGAAGAAGGACACAGGGCATTTGAATGTCCACAACATCGAGAAAGAACAAACAAGAGGCCTGAGGGCCCAGCCAGAGCTGCTGTGGCAGAGGAGGATGCTGAATCTGAGCATTCCGAAGAAGCGGAGAGAGGAGAAACAATGGTTGTAAGAAGAGTCTTGTTGAACGAGGAGAAGGACACAGACCAGAGGAAAAGTTTATTCCGCACTAGATGTAAATGTGCGGGCAAGGTTTGCAATATCATTATTGATAATGGTAGCACGGATAACCTGGTTTCTGAGGAAATGGTTACAAAGTTACAATTAGAAAGGAAGAAACACCCACACCCATACCGGGTCGCATGGTTACAAAAGGACCACGGAGCTTTGGTCAATGAGCAGTGTTCTATTAAATTTAACATTGGGAATTATTGTGATGAGGTCCTGTGTGACATCTTACCCATGGATGTTTGCCACATGTTCGTTGGGGAGACCCTGGCGGTTTGACCGGAGTGCAGTACATGATGGCCGTGCCAACACCTACTCATTGACAAAGAATGGTGTACGCCATAAACTAAAGCCCTTGAAGGATGCAGATGAAAAGGTATGTAATATTTCCAGAGTCTGTTTAGTTGAGGGGAGAGAGTTTATGAATGGGTTAAAGCATGAACATTTATGTTATGCAATAATCCCTAGAGTTAGGGGGAAGGAATGTCGGGATACCCCAACAGAAGTTCTAAATCTGCTGGAGGAATTTCCAGACATTGTGTCTGACAATGTGCCTGAGGGCTTACCCCCTGTGAGAAAAATTAGCCATCATATAGATTTAGTACCAGGATCAAGCCTGCCAAATAAAGCTGCACACAGGATGACACCTGTAGAGACTGAGGAGTTAAATAGACAGGTCCAAGAATTATTAGAAAAGGGATTAATTCGGGAAAGTTTGAGTCCATGCGCAGTACCTGCGGTGTTGGCGCCAAAGAAGGATGGAGAATGGAGGATGTGTACAGATTCACGGGCCATCAACAAAATTACTATTAAGTACAGATTCCCGTTACCAAGAATGGATGATATCATGGACTTTTTAAGTGGAGCTGAGTACTTCACAAAGATTGACCTGAAAAGTGGTTATCATCAGATCCGTATCCGAGAGGGGGATGAATGGAAGACAGACCTTCAAGACAAGAGAAGGCTCGTTTGAGTGGTTGGTCATGCCCTTTGGACTGTCCAATGCACCAAGTACCTTCATGCGGTGATGAATGAAATCATTGAAAGAATTTCGGGAAAGTTTGTTATTGTTTATTTAGATGATATATTGATATTTAGCCGGACCATGGAGGAACACCGATGCATATCGGGAGAGTCTTTGAAAAAGCTGCGAGAAGAACAGATTATTAATAAATTTGAAAAAGTGTAATTTTGTCAAGAAGGAATTGGTATACTTGGGGTTTGTAATCTCGAGAGAAGGTCCGAAGATGGACCCCGAAAAGGTGAGAGCTATCATTGAATGGCCTACTCCAAGAAGCACAATGAAGTGAGGTCATTCCATGGTGCAGCCGATTTTATAGGAAGTTCATAAAGAACTTCAGCGATGTTGTGCACCTCTCACGGAGACAATGAGGGGAGATAAAAAGGAGTTCAAATGGACATCGGGGGCTGAAAGGAGCTTTGATACATTAAAAGAAAAGTTATCGAGCAGCCTGTTTTGGCACTTCGAGACTTCAACAAGGTATTTCGGGTGGTTGTGATGCCGGTGGCGAGTGCAATAGGGGTCAGTCTTGAGTCAAGGAGGCAAGCCGGTTGCTTATTTCGGTGAGAAGTTAAATGATGCGCGGAAAAAGTATTCGATCTATGATCAAGAATTTTATGCTATAGTTCGAGCCATGAAAAAGTGGAGACATTATTTATTACCAAAGGAGTTTGTCTTGTTTCTCGACCATCGGGCTTTGCAATACATTAACAGGTCGGACAAAAGCTGAACCAAAGGCACATGAAATGGGTGGAGTTCCTCCAAAGTTATACCTTTGTCTTGAAGCACGAAGTGGGAAGTCAAACGGGGTTGCGGATGCCTTAAGCGGAGAAGCGGACTCTGCGACCAGTTGACAGTGGAAGTAGTGGGGTTTGAAGAAGCTGAAGGGTCTATACCACCGAGATCCGGATTTTGCGGAAGCACTGGAAGGCTTGCTCAATACCTCTTACTATGGATAGAACAAAATGGTTGGATTTCTTAATCCAAGACGGGATCTTGTTCAAGGGTAGTAAGTTGTGCATTCCCGGAAGTTCCATGCGGGAGAATTTAATCAAAGAAAAGCACGGCGGAGGATTGGTGGGCATTTTGGTAGGGATAAGACCATTGCCTTGATTGAGGAAAATTACTACTGGCCACAACTTCGGAAAGATGTACGGAAGTTTGTGCAAAGTTGCGAGAATATGCCAGATGGCAAAGGGTGTAAAACAAAATACGAGGATCTGTACCGGCCATTACACATGCTCGAGAGACCATGGGAAGACATAAGCATGGATTTTATTCTTGGCTTGCCAAGAACACGAGAGGAAATGACTCGGTATTTGTGGTGGTTGATCGGTTCTCCAAAATGGCACATTTCATTCCTCGCCAAAAGACAAGTGATGCGGTTCACATTCTTTGGGTTGTTCTTCAAGGAAGTGGTACGACTTCACGGTCTACCGAGAAGTATAGTTTCAGACGAGAGATACAAAGTTTGTTGGGTATTTCCGGAGAACTCTGTGGAAGAAATTGAAGACAGACTTGAAATTCGATTCAGCATACCATCCACGGACGGATGGGCGGACGGAGGTGGTCAATAGAAGCCTGGGCAATTTCTTGCGGTGTTTGATAGTGGATCAACCCAAGGGATGGGATTTGGTCTTACCACGAGCGAGTTTGCATATAACGATTCGATTAATAAAAGCACAAATAAATCTCCGTTCCAGATAGTATATGGAAACAGCCCGAGGAATGTGTATGAGCTAAGAAAGTTGGACAGAAGAGAAAAATGTAGTGCCGAGGCAGAAGAATTTGCAGAGCATATAAAAAGTCTGCATGAGGAAGTAAGAAGACAGATTACAAAAATGAACAGTCAATATAAGACAAGGGCGGACCAGAAGCGGCGGTTCAAGGAGTTCGAGATTGGAGATGAGGTTATGGTGTATCTCGGGGAAGGAGAGATTTCCTGCCAAGACTTACAATAAATTGAAGATGAAAAAGTTTGGGCCATGCAAAATATTGGGAAAGCGGGAGTCAGGAAATGCGTATGAAGTGAAATTGCCGAGTTGGCTTGATATTTCACCTATTTTTAATATTTCAGATCTCGTGGAATATCATGAGGGAGAAAGTACAGACATGCAAAGTCCAGAACCATGGCAATTTCCAGCCTCTACTCCAAGCACAGATGAGGCCGAGGAAGTATTAGATACCCGTGAAGGCCGGAGCACCCGAAACGAGGCGAGTATACTGAGTATTTGATCAAGTGGAGGGGCAGACCAAGCTGAAGATGCAACTTGGTTGTCGAAGACGGAGGTTGACCGCTTGGGTCTCCCCTTAGCCAAACAAAAGTGAGGGTCACTTTTTTTTATCTACCCCGGGTGTATGATGCAGGAGCATCCGGTGGTCAAGGAGCAATCTTGCATCCTCCAAATCATTTTATTGTTTGCTTTTATTTTCTAAGTACTTGTGTTGGGTTTGTTTCAAATCTTGGCCCAAGAGGGAGGTTTTGTAAAAAGAAGAGGAAGTTTTAGAGTAAAGGCACAAGTTGCGTTGGGGTCGCGAAATCGTGACCCCAAAGCTTCGGAAGGGCAATGGCCAGTTTGAGTCGCGATATCGCGACGTCGCGATATCTCGACGTCGCGATATCGCGACTCTTGTTTCGACTTCAACAGCGTTGAATTTCCGTCGCGTTATCGCGACTACAGTTGGCAATTAAAATCAAAGGCTCGGTGCAGACGAAGAAGGGGAGAAGGTTTTGGTCGCGATATCGCGGCATCATTTGCAAATTGAAGAGAGGTGACCGTTGGGTCGCGATATCGCGACATGTCGCGATATCGTGACTTTTTCCGCCAAGGTGAAAGCAAAGGGACAGTGGGTCGCGATATCGCGACATGTCGCGATATCGCGACATGTCGCGGTATCGCGACAAGTATGAAGACAAGCTTGTGGACACGCGTTCAAATGAGAAGGAAAGCCATAGTGACACGCGACCTCCACGTGTGTTAAAGTGACACGGTCAGTCGAAGACAAAGCAGAAAAAAAAATTAATTAATTAAAGCGCGGGCTGCCACGAAGATTGAAATTGAAATTGGCGACCGCGTGTATTAAGATGGGAATGGTCTTCACAACAGTACAGAGCATGGACATTATGGGCGAAACAGAGGCGCGGAAGGACGATCTGACCAAGGCGGCGTTTGCGAGTCGAGAGAAGATCTTTAATGAGGTTTTCATGGTGGGTAAGGCAGTGGCCATTTATGACAAAATTTGGGAAGTTCGGCCGAGGGAGGGAAAATTAGAATTTGAATTTGTTAGGCGGGGCATTGATGGCCGAGAGGATCGGGGGCCTCGTTAAAAACCCGAAATCTTTGTAAGGATGGGGGATGGTGAGTTCAGGATTTGGGAGGAGGAAGTGTGCTGAGAAAAACTGTAACAGAGACCATATTAATGAAATTTACTACAATTTGTGAGACTGGTGTGTTTTGAATCTTGACCTCGCCATCACTCAACATGGCCCACAATGATGACATGGATGAGATTGTAGAAATGACAATGTTTCCTATGTTGCATGAAACTCGTTTATCAGTGCTATCATAGATTCAATTAGGGGGAGTTGGCATGCAGGTTGATCCTAGCAGATACGACAGTGATGGGGGTAATGTAAAATAACAACGAAGACAAACAGTTGACGTGTTTTACTTTAGAGGTCATGTGTAATATCTAGATATCATACACAACACCAAGAGAAAAATTATTGATGGAGAGGTCGCATGGGTATGTTGATAAAATTGTGCTTTCATAATGCAGGCCACATAATGTTAGATGACATCCATACACCATAGTCCAAAACCATGCAACGCATTCTGCGATGGTGTACTGCATTTGAGAGAAATGACTTAATATATGCTTAGTTCATAAAAATGTAGAGGATGACGAAGGACTTACGCTGCAACACGTATAGTAAGGAATGGAAGAAAATTGTCAACCGCATTGGGATATATTGATGATGAGTATGCAACATGGTCATCTTAGATGTAAAGGAATGTAAATCCAAAGGATGAGTTTAAGAGTGTGTTTCACTCAATGGAGGTTGGCAAGATAAGTTCATCTACAGATGCTATAGCAGGGGTGTCTAGAGAGCTTACCACTAATGAATCCAACTAATCCTAATTCCCTAAACCCTACGATGGATGCTAAAATTCATGTATATCATTGCAAAGCATTTTATAACTTCATAACTACAATTTATCAAAAGACATATGGTGGAATCTACAGAGTATCATTGGTTGTTGGTAGAGGTTTACTATCGTATGAAAATCAAACCAATGATAACTTAGACTTGGATGAGCTGGTGTGGACTAACGGATCGCTGGAGATGTGGACACTAAACACTATGGATGGGATATATAGAGATTACATAGCATTCAAAAATATGTTTTGAGTGGTCTGAATTGAATGTAGATGGAGATGTATTGGATAATTGAAATATGATGTAGATAGCTAGATAAATTTAGAAGCATTGGAGAAAAAAGCAGATAAAGAAATATCGCTATATTTTATAAGATTTTGCATATTTGAGCCCATGATCTAGGTATGCGTGATCTATACTAGTTGGAAGAAGATTGCTCCATCGTTAATCATTGAATCCACCACCAAATTAGATGATTATACAAGGTTTCCTTATTATTTTCAAGTATCGCTAAAATATGAAACAATGATATGTTGATGTTGTAGTTTGGTTCACGGATACCCATCCAGGATCTCTGTAATGCTGGCACCTCATATCAGCAACCAATTTCATCACTATATACGATGTTATTGATGGATTTTCCCTCCATCAATTATGCAGTGAAACATTCAAAGATGGAAAATTTGTAGCGGGTGCAAATGAGTCACCATATTATTGACATGATAGGTCTAACGTGAATGAAGATAATGGGGCTCATGTTTCTAAATATTGAAGGTTTAATGCATCATACATGCAAATGTAATTCAATTTTCTCACATAGTTGCATGGGATATTCTATCCAAGAGAACCATTCGAGTGGAGGTCTACGCAGAATCCCGAATCCATGATCTTGTTGTTATCACCACCATTTCTTAAGAACAAATGGATAACCAAGCAGACTCCTTCTATGTTTCCCTGTTCATAGGTGTATTCAACGTAATAAGAAACAACTATAATAGTGTTTTTGTACATTCAAATTGATCAAGATTGCCAACATCGCAAGTGTTATTGTCGACAAAAGTGAATATTTCGAGAATGATGGAGATGAAAGTAATGTTCGATGATAGTTTATAATAGCAACAAGCATAACTATTTATATAATAGGATGTGGACATCCAGTAAGGTTACCATATGAAGCAACAGGGGTGTTGGTGATTAAAGAGGTCAATTCTCTGCTCCCGTGGTGTCATGGGTCATTTGATGAACTTAAACAACCTGTTAGCCTGTTATGCTCTAACATGAATGCAAGAAGAACTGTAGAATGAGTGCATGTTTAATTGGTTGGTGTGGATTGTATTATTAATAATGCATATGGGTGAGCAGATGCAGTTCACACAAGGCAAAAATATCACTAAATATTTTGGTGCTAAGAGGGCCTGTTGGGGAGGTTGCACTGGTCCTTTGAAAGTGGTATTTACATGACGTAAGCCACACAAGGTTAGATAATTGGTCAAATTTTAATTGGGCATCTTATTAAAGAATATGAGTACATGTGGTATTGATGAAGAATGAATGTAATGGTTATGTAACATTTGTCTTCATAAAGGTGAAATGTTAGAGAGCAAATGTAATGAAGACAAGTGATAACTGTTACAAGTTGAATGAACAAGTTGGCTTACCCATTACCATAACAAGCGTAAAATAAAAATAAAAAAGAGGTGGTAGTTCGTGGTGGAAGAATGTATGGGAAAATATCCAAAAGGAATGAAATAAAACATTCAGTTTCCAATCAAATGGAAACGAAATTTTTTGTAGGAAATTCTAAAAGAGTCTTGCAAGGAGAGAAGGGGGGCTGGAAATTTTTGGAGTAGGAGTGCAGGAAAATATTGGAAGGTTGTTCAGCTGTTATAAATCTAGTTTTTTCTCATCTTGTATGTAGAAAAGGAGGTTTTTGAACATAATATAAGCTTTTATTGCACATATTTTTACATGTATTGGAATAATTTTTTATGGTGTTTTATGCATGAATATGGTAGCATCATTTAAATATTTTAATGCATGTTTTTACTCCTTAGACTCTCGCCATAACCAGATTTTAGATTGTGTGGATGCAGGTCTAACCTGGTTGTGTTTAATGTTCAGGATCTAACATTTTCTACAACATAGGTCGGATTTGTTTACAGTAGTTTTTCTTTGGTCATTTCCATATTCTGGTCCATATTCCATAATTTTAAGTTTTATTTTTATTTTTCTAACCCTATCCTTTTTCATTTTTTTAACTTCTGCAAATAAAATAAAAAATATAAAAAAAATTAAAATCCAAAAAGAGATGCACGGATCCCAAGAATAAGCTTTAAAGTTTCATTTAGAGTAGTTTCAATTTTATTTTGAAGCAAATTCGAAATTCTAAAATTATATAAAGTTTACATTTTAAAAGGGAATTTTGTAATTTCAGAAGCTTTACATGATTTCATAGTTTAAAGGAGAATCAAAATTTTCAAGTTTTGCACTTTTTCTTTTCAAGCAATAAATTAACTTCTCTTTATAAAAAATACAATTTCATTAAAGAGAGGTAATTTATATGGCATTCCAAAGGCTATATTTCTCAAAGCTAGTAATTTAGATTATTTTATTTCATGCTCAAAGAAACATAAAATCCATTTACCAAGCAGGATAAAATGAATACTCATCACTTCATTTTCATATTTCAGAGATAGATTTTAGTCTTTTATTTCATTTTCAAAGCAAGGTTTAACAAATAAAACTTGTTAAAATCTGCTTAATAAAAGAAGATAAAATCTACCTAAAACACTCCAAGATAAAATGAATTTCACTTTTCATCATGTTCATATGAGGGCCAATCACATTTATATTTTATGTCCTTTAAGTTTCATGAACAATCAATAGCATAGCATAATAAAGTAATACCAACGTAGGCCCCT
The DNA here is from genome assembly GCA_028583015.1 of Wollemia nobilis. Lineage (NCBI taxonomy): Eukaryota > Viridiplantae > Streptophyta > Pinopsida > Araucariales > Araucariaceae > Wollemia > Wollemia nobilis. The sequence goes on from JAQPPZ010000040.1 coordinate 7,713,138, forward strand.
TGTCAACAGTTTCTTGCAATTCACTAAGGTATTCTAGATCTTATTTGACACATTTTCACAAGTATACAAGCACACATTAAGTAAAAGAAACCTTGGAGAAATTTTTATTTCTTTGCAAGAGAGGGTTTAATCAAAATCCTAATTGTGAGTGTGGTTTTGCAATTGGGCAAAATTACCACTCAACACATTCCTTATTAGTTTGTAGCCAAACTTTCCCAAGAGGGTTTTATTCATTTTTCTTAATCTTCTCAACCCCAAGCCTCCTTTTTTTGGTAAACATGTTCCCAAGCTACTAGTGGGAGACACCTTTTGTCCTTTGAATAAGTCTATAGGAATTTCCATTAAATCTATTCAATTTTATCATAGAATTTAACATCTTAAAGAGGAACATAAAATAGATTAGGATGCTTTAGAGAGAGGATTTCACCAAAAGTGCTTTTTCCACCTAACTAAGAAGAGTGTATTTTCATCCGGCTAGTTTCTTGGAAAATCTCTCTACAATTGGGTTCCACATATCATTGAAAGAACTTCCTTTAAACATGGGTATCCTAATATAAGTTGAAGTAAGTTTCCCATCCCCACATCCAAAGATACTTGCAATTTTTAGTTGCCTCCTAACAGGGGTGTTTAAAAAGAAGATTTTGCTTTTTATAAAGTTATTTTTTTGCCCATCCACTATTTCATATTTTTCCAATATAGATTTCAACTCTCTTGCTTTTGAGATAGAGGATATTGAAGTGATAATAGTGTCATCAAAAAAAAATTGATGGGAGATAGGACTAAGGGTGTAAATTGGCTTAATATTATCCAAATTTCTTTCTTCCATAGCCTTTGAAATAGTCCTCCCAGGGATCTCGTCCAAGATAATAAAATGATAGGGGGATAAAGGATCCCCTTGCCATAGACCTTTCTTGTCTTTAAAATAACCAGGAGTGACACCATTGATTAGAATTAAGAACATACCTAAGGTAAAACATGATGCCAATAAGTCAATCCAGTCCTGTTTAAACCCAAATTTTCTCAACACTTTGATGAGGAATTCTCGGGAAACCTTATCATATGCCTTTCTCATATCCAACTTAAGAAGCATCCCTTCCTCCCCACTTTTGTCTATAGAATAGATTAATTCATGAATTGTTTATTATACCATCTAAATATTGCCTTCCTTTCACAAATCCACCTTGATTTTGGTCTATCATAAATGGTAGCATAACTTTAATTTCATTAAACAATGTTTTGGATAAAATTTTATACAATGTGTTGCACATGCTAATAGGATGAAAATAAGTAGAAGTTATAGCTCCTACAACCTTAGGAATAATTTTTAGGAAGTTAACATTTACATCCCTAGGAATATTACAATTCCTTCGAATCTCCCTCATTGCACCAATGACATTAAGTCCCACAATGTGCTAACTATGCTAGAAGAGCTAGCTAGGAAACCGTTTGGCCAAGGGACTTTATCCCCCTTCATATCAAATACCACCTTATATATCTCCTCATCCTTGAAAGGACTTCAAAGATAATCATTCATTTGATCTATGATCAAAGTAGGAATATTTTGGATCATGGAATTCATTACTTCCTCATTAGGGGGGCTGCCACACCAATCAGATCTAAGAAAAAAATGAATGGTCTCCTTTATAATATCCCTCAAATCCTCCATCACCTACCCATCATTTTTCAAAATTTCTATGATTTTATTGTTGCTTTTATGTCTTAAGGTAGAAATATGGAAAAACTTTGTGTTGTGCTCCCCTTATTTAAGCCAAGTTAATCTTGATTTTTACCTCCAAAAATAATCTTCACAAGCTATAATATTATGATACTCTACAAGAATAATTTTTTCTCTATCTCACAGCTCACTAAATAGCCCCTCCTTATCCATCAAGTCTTCAATATATTGTAGTTGGTTTTTTAACTCAATTTTTTAAAAAAAGATACCCAAAAACCTAAATAAATGTTTTGAATCTCAAGATTTCTAAATTAGAGGGTTTTTATCAAAAAAAACTTTAGGGAGGGCAAACAAGAGGTATTCTCCAAAAAACTAAAAACATTCCTAAGACAACAAAACTCTATCTAATCTGAATTAGATGGGGTGCTCCCCAAATGATGGCTAATCCAAGTATATTTTTTCCTCCTAAGGTCCATGTCCATAAGTTCATTATCATTAATGAAGTTAGCAAAATATATCATTCCTTTTGAGATAGCAAGGTTTCCTCCTTTCTTATTAGATGGATTTAGGGGAGAGTTGAAATCCCCAACCAAAATCTAAGGCAATCCTTTAAACACTTCACGTTGATGGTTGAGGTTATTCCAAAGTTATTTTCTCCCTGCAACTGTATTCAAAGCATAAACATTTGTAATAATCCATTGATTGTTAGTTTCCTTACATTGAAAAAGGGAAGTAATGACATGGTCAATTTGGATTAAAGTTCTTCCCTCAAAATTGTTCTTGTCCCATAAGTAGAGTAGCCCCATCTCCACAAGCTGATCTTACTACAAACTCTACATCATTCTAGATTATATCTTAACTACCTCTATATTTTATTGGTCCATTTTGGTTTCCTAAAGAAGAAAAATCTACAACCTCTTTCCTTTTCTTAATGATTTAACGAGTCTTTGTTTCATAGGGGAATTTAGTCCCCTTATATTCCATAAGAGAAGTTTCATTTTTTAGGTTTGTTGGGTGTTCCCCCCCACCCAAGGATAAGACAGTTTGAGTTACATTGGCTATGTCATCCACTATTTCTTGTTCCCTAATTTTTTTCTTTGGTGGTCTACCTAGACATTTCTCCATACCAACATCAATTTCCTCTCTTTATTGTTCTTTTTTTGGCAATTTGGGATTGAGCTACCTGAATCAAAAACCCCTTTTAGTTTATTATATTTTCTTTCTCCAAGGTAAAATCCTCCTTGAGGAGCATTTGGGTTCTTTCTTGAAACTTAGTATCATATTTGGACTGCACATATTCTTCCTTATATCCCTCCAATTATGAATTGAGAACTAACTCAGGATTACTAACATCTAAAATATTGAAAGCATTCGAAATAGGAATTTCAAAATCCTCTAACAAGGATTTCATCAAACATACCTCCTACTTCTTCATCGTGGTATGATCCTTCATTGGGGAGGTCTTATGCAGAGTGGCTTCCACCTGATTCTCACATCTTCTATTCAATGAAAAAAATTCCTCCTTGCCTTGTCCATAGCTCTATCCTTTTGACTATTTATTTTTCCACATTTTTTGTATCTAGGAGGAATTTTTATGCTCAAGGTATACATAAGATGAATGCCCTAGTTTTTTACATGCTTTGCATTTTACCAGAGCATTCTCATACTCAATATTTTGGTTCTAAACCCCTAGCTTTGAGATCAAATTGACTGAGACAGATAAGTCTTTCTCAATGTTTACATTGACACAAATTATTGCATAAATAAATTAAGAACAGACTCTAGTGGTTGGGTCAATATCCACAAGGACCCCTATTTTTCTTACTATTTAAGGGTAAATAAGAGGGATTATCCAAAAACATCATCATTCTAAAATTTATAGGGAAATCTGGGTAGTCTAACCCAAACTAGGGCTTGGGAGAAGCTTTGGGACTTTGGGTCAAATTCTGGGCTCCATCTGCATAGAATGAGATCCCTCTGACCAAAAAACCATGATCCTCCCCTAAAATTCTATCTTAATCCTCCTTGTACAGTAGCTTAACCATGCAAAATCCTTTGATATATCAACTATTTATATGTGGTCATTGGACCTCCATTTTGATGCATCCTATTTCCTAACCATGTCCAAATCTAGATGTGCACCTATGAAACACCCTATTAGATTTACAAACCCTTGATCTATATCCACATCTACAAGCTTGTCTAAGACAATAATTTGTCCTCCTTTAGGGATTAGGGTGAAATAAGTTTCATAGGGTTTCTTCTTACCACTAGCTATAAAGGACCATGAAGGACCCCCATAAAAGGATCATGGGTTCCTTCCAACTTGCCCAGGATAGTGTGCCAGATCAACAATGCTAAAAATAATATCTAGACCTAGACCATTGATCATATCTTTTTGAGGAAAATCACCCTTCGAAAAATTAAACCTACTCTCTCCCTTCCCATAATCCTCATTCTCACCATTGCTACTCCCAGCATCGTCTCTCCCACCATCACCACTTTAATGCACTATGCACTATCCCTCGCATATCTCCCAATAACACTTTGCACAAACCCTCGTAGATCTCCCAATAGCACTATGCACAAACCCTCACATATTTCCCAACAACATTGTTGAATTATCACCTATAACACTTTTAATATTGTTATTAGGATTTGGCTCTTCTTCGGGAGGTACAAAGTTTAAATCGTGGTGTGTGTCTGTGTGTTTGTGTGTGTGGTTGTGTGTTAAATTTCTTATTGATAATATCAGGTCTCCTTCTTACCCCTTATGAGAGGTCATGGTGGGATAGGGATGCCCAACTCTGAGCATCAGTCATAGGGTTTCTCACACTAACCAAATCCAAAAATAAAATATTATTAAGTGTTTTTTCAAAGAAAAACAAAAAGTAAAAAAAAACTTTTATCTTTGATTTGATTTATTAAAGGTAAAAGGTTTTGCAAAAAATAAAAAATAAAAACAAAACAAAATAAAGTAATATTTTATCCTTTGATTTGTTGAAGGTAAAAGATAAAATAGCTTTTAGTATGATTTCTGAACTATGGTGTAAAACTTCACCCTTAATTGGATTCGAAGCTTAAACCCTCCTATTTGTGATTCTGACATCTTACCATTTTTTAATAAGTTATATGTGGCTTCTATTGGGGGCCACTCCCATCAAAATACCAAAATATTACATTTGTTGTAGCATACCTTTTTATCACAATTTTTTCATTTATTTTTTTCTCTTAAATATATTCTTCAACTTCCTCGAAGTGCTATGTTTCCACAATCAACTCCTTGACATCATTTTGATTAAGAGATAAAATCTCACTTGGCCAATTGCCTTCTAAAATTTGAATTTCACCGAGATGAAGATCAACACCACAATTCGCTAATTTATCTACTACCTGATTTCCTTCTCTATAAATATGCTCACACTTCCAAGAGATTGCCTCTAGTAATAGATGATGAACATCAACAATAATATTATTTTTTATCCAGTCTCCACATCCATTTTTGTTAATAGCATTGATGATAATTTGTGAGTCCCCCTCAATTGAAATATATTTCCATCATTTTTCTACTACAATTTTAATCCTTGTAAGAAGTGCCCTAGCCTCTGCATAGTTGTTAGTTGAAGTTCCATATGATTCTGAATAAGTGAGGAGAATTTTGCCTTCACTATTTCTAAAAACACCACCTCCACCAACTTTTCCTGGATTTCCTTTAGAAGCACCATCAAAATTAATTTTGATAAACCCAATTTTTGGACATTTCCATTTTACCATAGATCAAAGTAGATCCTTTGTTTTAATTTCATTGTTGCAGATGACTCTTCCATGTATGTTCAAATCCTGTAGCCAAGTTATTAGCACCTCTTTTTCTACAATTGAGACTTCCCATGATGAGCACCATATTTGTAGACATTATGCAAGAGAGGCAATAATACGGTTCCAAACTTGGGCATGATTTTGAGATTTATTTTTAAAAATTTTATTATTCCTTTCAAGCCATAAATTCCAACAAATAATGGTAAGGCCAATCCTCCAAAGAATACATAATGCTTTAGCTTTGAAATAATTAATCCAACATTTTATCAACTCTTTCAATGTTGATGGAGCTACCCAATATAATTTCATATTTTTTAAAAATAACCCCAAATGGTGTGAGCAAAAGAGACAATGAAGAAGTAAATGGTCTGATGTTTCTAAATCCTTCTCACACAAGGCACATCTAAAGGGTCCATAATATCCTCTTCTTTGTAGACTCTCTCTTGTAAGAATCTTACTTTGAACTGCTAACCAAAGAAATGTTGAGGCCTTAGGGAGAGCCTCTAATGACCAAACATTCTTCCAAGGAAAATCTTTGGGAGAAGGAAATTTTGATTGTTCTAAATCCTCATATCCCAACTTGATCGAGTATCCACCATCCTTTGATAAATTCCAAACCAACTCATCCTTTCATGTAAAAATTGGCAAATAAAACTCTTGAAGCATCTTTTGAAGTTCATCTGCAATTTGTTTGAGTTCCTCTCCTTCAACTAGGTTACTAAAAGAAATCCATGATCTAGAGTTGTTGCTCATAATAATATAGTCTTTGACCTTTGGACCTTTACATGCTAGGCATGCTTGAGCCAATGGTTTCCATTTTGAGTCAGAGATAAGAGGATAAGGCTTCAACCAAGCATCAAACCAAAAATTTGCATAACTCCCCTCATTGATTGACCATCTAATATGTTTCTTTATCAATTGCAAACTCTCTGATATGAAGTTCCATGTTGACGATCCTTTGGGTAGAGTTATTTTCCTAAATAATTTCATTGCATCAAGAGAACCTATATATTTTTGAAGTAATATTTTTGCCCAATTCTTTCCTTGATCTCTGAATAATCTCCACCCAAGCTTTGCTCCTAATGCCAAATTCATAAGTCTGCAATTTCACAAGCCTGCTCCTCCAATATTCTTTCCTTTGCAAACCCTATCCCACTTACAAAGAGGAAACCTAAATTTTTCCTCACAACCTTTCCATAGAAAGTCTCTTTGAATTTTATCAATTTTTGATGCAATACCTATTGGCAGTCTTGAAAGTGACATCATATAAATAGGGATGGATTGCAATGTAGTCTTTATGAGTTGTAGCCTTCCTACCATGGTTAAGAACTTACCTTTCCAACCTGCCAAGCAAGCTTTCATTCTATCCAAAAAAGAGATCCAAAGCTCCTTTTTATTTCCTTTATCAGACAAAGGAATACCCAAGTAGGTTGATGGAAAATTTTCAATTTTAAACCCTAAAATATTCACAATAATTTGTTGTAAATCTAGGGCAGTATTAATGAAAAAAATCCTGGATTTTGTAGTATTTACCAATTGTCCAATAGCCTTCTCATAGCATGATAATATTGATTTAAACTCCATGGCCTCACTGACTGAGGGATGGCCCAAAAGAAAAGTATCATCAACAAATTGGAGATGAGATTCAAAGGGACCATTTTTTGCAACTTGAATACCCTTGATTTTTCCTTCCATTTTTGCCTTTGAAAAGGCTCTCCCTAATGCTTCCGCCAGAATAATGAATAGATAAGGAGAAAGTGGATCACCTTGACGAAGTCCACAAGATGACTTGAAGTAACCAACAGGAGAACCATTGATCAAAATAGAAAATTTTGCAGTGCTATAACAACATTTAATCCACTCACACCAACTATAATCAAAGCCAAACTTTTTGAGAATAGCATGTAGAAAATTCTAGGAAACCCTATCATATGCTTTGTTCATATCTAATTTCAAAAGCATACCTAGTTTTTTCATGGAATGAAGAGAATGTATGGCCTCTTGTGCAATAATTATACCATCAAGAATTTGTTTACCATGAACAAAGCCACCTTGTTCCTCTGAGATAAGACACCCTAGAATGCCCTTCAACCTGTTTTCCATAATTTTTGAAATGATCTTATAAATCATATTACAAAGGCTTATTGGACGAAAATTATCAAAATATTTTGTGTTGCCTTTCTTGGGAACCAAGGTAATAAAAGTAGCATTGATCTCACTTATTATAGCCTTCCTTTTTTAGGCCTCTTCAATCGCAACTAACATATCACTCTTCAATAAATCCCAAAAATTTTGAAAGAAAATTGTAGGAAATCCATCGAGGCCAGGTGCCTTGTTAGGATGGAAAGAGAAAACTACTTCATGGAGCTCCTCCATAGATATCTTCTTCATCAAGCTTTCATTTTGTCCCTGAGTGATAATTGATGGAATATTTTGCAAAAGTTTTTCTTGTGCCTCCTTATCTTGCCTAGAATTTGATAAAATATTTTTGAAATAATTAATTGCTTCCTTCCTTATATCTTCTTTGTCCTCAATATTTCTTCCATCTGGAGTTATAATATTTTTTATATGACAAACAAATTTTTGTTTTAGTTGTAGCATAAAAAAAAACTTTATATCTCCTTCCTTAAGCCATTTTTCTCTATATTTTTAAAACCAATATGACTCCTCATTTTAATGCATTATGATAATTAGAAAGTACTTGTTTTTCTTTCACATAAGAATATTGATCCATTCTGTTAATTTCTATTATCTCTTATAAATTTTTGAGCTTGGACTCAATTTCTTTCATCTTTTTTTAAATGTTACTATAGAGTAGTAAAAAACATACACCTAACACATGTAATATGAAATCAAATTGATAATGCAAATTATGTAACCATCAAATGACAAAGAAATATACAAAACAGTGCTCTTCTCATTGATCTTTGAAAATTTTCTTTACAAGAGGTTACAAAATATCCCTCTTAGGGATTACACCAATTTGATACAAACTACAAATGAGAATCCCACACAAGTAGGTGTAATTTGCAGAGTGTTTGCTCTCTTAAAACTGATTATGGAGGGTTTCTTTTTTACCTTCGCTTGATGATGTAAAGATTGAAGGATATTTATGATGAAGAGCTCTTGATAAGGCCTGTAACCTGCACACAAAAGAACTTACAATAAATCAATAATAAATGTGGAACCTCTCAAGATGAGGTCCATTTTCATGATAAACCATTGAAAGGAAAATGCTTAAAACGGTAAAGAAATGCATGTAAGACTAAATAAAAATATGCTAAACTGTGTTAGAAACCAAATTGAATGTTGCTAAAACTGATCCAACTAAGAAAACAACCAAAAATCAAATATCATTGGTAGGTCATCATGGCTCATAATGGCTAGGCCTATTGATCATCATAGGGTATGATGGCTTTGCCTATGGGCCATTGTGGAGCACAACAACCATTGAACAGAAAGCTCATTCTTCATGCTCGATGTGGGGTGATGTTTGATTTGTCTGTCAAATTGATGTTCAAGGGTCTGTCTCTTTGAAATATAGTTGAATTATAGGAATTAACTCAAATTCAGGATGAATTAGGATGCACAATGGTGAGATTTGACCTTCAAACTCTCAAAAACTTCATTGGTGGGCATGCAACCTTCATGCTAGGATTTGGGTAGCACTTTTATGCTTATGAGAGAATGATCTCTCTATTACTCAAATCTATAGCACTTCGTTGTATTCTTCTTGATCTCAATTCGCTATCTTTTGTGAAGTTTTTGGGCACCTATTATAGATGTCCAAATTGGCTATCTTAGCTTGCAAGGGAAGCTAATATCAAGATTCAGTTAGGATCTAGGCATCCCAAGTGTCACTTTTGGAAGCTTCTCATAGTTAATTGTTACGCACAAGTTGCCTTGTAACTGATTTGGATCAGCTCGAGGAGCTTAAGTTTGTTACAGGTGAGGTCATCCTAGGGTGGAGTGGTTTGTCTTGGGGGCCATAACAAGGTCTGATGGCTGCTCGAGGCCACTCCTGGGTATGATGACCTAGGCTAAAAAGGGATAGATTGCCTTGTTTGAGTGGTTAGAACCATTGTTAGGTCTTGGAAAGGCCCAAGATGAGTCATATGGCCTAAAAAGGTGTCCATATGGATAACCTCCTCAACATGACATGTTTTAGATGTCTACAGATTACCTTATAGTAAATTACTCATCTTACCGGATTGCATGGATAACAAGTCCATGCAATCACCAAGTGTATAAGGTAAATTACTAGGTACAAGGTGCTTTTGAGATTTTGTTTTATTTGATCTTTTTAATTTTACAATTTTTGATGAAGATGGACCATTACATGTGATTAAATATCCAAAATGATTCTCAGGATGCTGACAATATGATCGCATGTATTTCCATTTGGAGACCATATTGGGGTACAACGATGACACTAAAATTTTTGGGATCGTCATAGGGTATGACGGCCATGCAAAAATGTGACCGCTCTTCAAGAGAACGACTACTAAATTTGGAAAATATAAAAGTAATTTTTACCAATTTTTATGTCATTTTTATAGTTGGTAGTGAGAGAAAAGTGAGTTGTGAGGTGGAGGAGAGAGATGTTGACCTGGAACAACGCTAAACTTATGATATACTATGATGGACCAGGCTAAAGCATCTACGAGTAGAGGAGTCGAAGCTCCTAAGGTAGATCTCTCAATCCTTTTCTTGTAAATTATGAAATTTAAAATTAACCTCACTAATTAATGGGCACAAGGAACCTCATTAAACTGTTGGTAAAGAACCTCACCATGGCTTAGGAATGTAAATTAGGCTAGATTAAGGGTGGTGTTAATTTTTTTCATTTTTGGTATGGGAAAGGACCCATCATAGGTGCCACTACAGGGCCATCCTGGGTAGGAGTGGCTCCCCTTCAGCGAAAAGAGGCCATCATGGTGTTTGACGACCATGTTTGAACTCCAATGATCAAAAATTTGATCGTTGGGGTTGTCGTCCTAGGGTCCAACAATGACGCCTGGCAATCATGGAGCCCTAGAGCGGCCACCAACTTTAGGCAAAAAAAAATTATTTTTTTGATTATTTTTTTTGTTTTTTTTTAATTGGATGATCTTTTATTTCATTATGAATTGATGTGCATTGATGGGCATCAGGTTTTGATGGCTTGAGCTAGGGATCCCACTCTATTTACAAATTTACGGGAGAGCTAGACAGAGATGACTAGGCATGGTTTGGGGTGATCAACCTCAAACAAGTTGTGTGCTTGTCGATAATGATCTTGGATCAGGCATATCTCATGGCCCTAACTCATAATTGAGATAGTAGGACCAACGCTTTTCATCTCCCTACTAGCGATATGATAGTGATATTAGAGGATGTCTACCAGATTTATAGAATCCCTATTGAGGGACAAGCCATCACTTTTCCTCATATTCGATATAGATCGAGGGTTCTACAACGGGTCTTTGATGGTAGGGATGATGAGTCATTGGCTGATATAGACCATGGTGAGGTCCTAGTTAGCTCATGGTATGAGGAGTGCATCTTCTCTCGATGGTAGATGGTGGCTATGTACATTATCTCCAATGTACTACTACTAGATTCTTCAAGATTAAGGTTCCCTTGGAACCTCATGGACATGGTTTAAGACCTATTAGAGTGTGACCTGGAGGATCCCATCATCATGGCATGGGGTAGCACATTACTAGCACACCTGCATGACGAGTTGTATGAGATACAACTTAGGAGGCAGATGGGATTGGGGTGCAGTCTACTACTTTAGGTTTGGGTTTGGGAGCACATCCACGTAGATCAGGCCATTGGATTACCAATACTCTGAGTAAATCTAGGTGATACAGATATAGGATATGTAGTTTTGTGGCTACAAGATTAGGATATTGGCTAGGGTTGACCACATGCAAGCCAATTGGCACATTACATGGAGTCATTAGAGGAATTGCAGTGGAGGTAGGTGATATGGAGGTTGTGCTTAGATTAATCTAACTAGACTAAGGTGACAAGATATATGGCTAGAGTCAGATGTGGGTGATGGCTCATTGGATGCCATGGGATTGAGAGAGTACTTCCATTACTCTCGGGTGCAATAGTTCAAGATATATGGCTAGAGTCAGATGTGGGTGATGGCTCATTGGATGCCATGGGATTGAGAGAGTACTTCCATTACTCTCGGGTGCAATAGTTCAAGATTGATTAGGATGTGCTAGAGGAGCCAATCCTCTATCGTCATCACAACAATGAGACATAGTTTGATTTACCTCAAGTGGAGGCACTATTTGAGGAGGCAAACCTAATCATGGAAAATATCATCTTAGAGGACCTGAGGACCAACGTAGAGTATGGTACCTGGTGGGTTACTCAATTATGGTAGGGAGGCGATCCTATGAGTAGATCTGCAGCATCAACAACATAAGAGGACAGTGATGATGATGAGAGACGAGTGTATTAAAAGATAAAGGGTGAGTGGGGGTAGGTTGGAGGATAGATAGAGGGACCCCAGATTGAGGAGGAGGGTGAGGAGGATGCCTCAACTAACGAGGTAGTACAATTGTGAGCATAGTTTTCGATTGTATAGGGGTAGTTGTAGACTGCACAGGGATGGTTGATAGAGTGGGAGACATCTCTTGCTATTACTCAAAACTAGTTGAGCCATGGATAGCAGCTATGATGGGGGTATGTTGAGGAGAGAGCTCTCCTCAAGTTCTAGGTAGAAATAGATCAGACTACGATTGACCAAGTTATAGCGAAGAGGGACACTCTACGCACACAGTTGGCAGTTAGGACTATAGAGGTGGATGGTAGGATAGTAGAGGATGATGTTCTTTGGGTTTAGTTGGTTGTTGTGATTACAGTATTATGATAGGCTACAGGTACACAAGTTGTAGAGAATGTGGTAGAGTTATAGGCTGAGGTGGTTAGACTATAGGCTCTAGTTGGTTAGTATGATGATCAATGCTAGTCTGATGGCACATATATTTTGTAGCTACAAGGGTGGGTGGCTATGCTCGGTGGTACTCTACCAGAGTAGTCCATCACAAGAGGATCTCACAGGATTCGATGTAGTGAGTCTGGACAATCCATAGTGCAACCTAATCAGATGTTATCAGCTCACCCAGAGATATCAGTGACCAATGGTTCTAAGTAGCCTTGTAGGGAGGAGGCCAGGGGTGGAGGTGATTCTAGGGGTGTAGGCCCCACTTGATTGGCATGATGTATTTATCTTTTTTGAGTGTAAGGTTTTATGACCTACACAGTTGTAGTCTGTGGGCAGTTTTGTACCATGTTGTACTTTGACATTTTCACACATATATATATGATATCCTTTTATGGATCATTATGTGTCTATGATTTTGATTTATGTTGTCTACATTGATGTATGTAATCCTTATGTGATGATGTATGATGCTCTATATGTGATGTACTAATGACATGTAATAGTTAGATGATAAATGTATGATTAGATTATGTGATATATATGAATGGATGAACTACTATGTATGCTTATATGAATGCAGTAGTTAATGTTAAATGCATGTTTTGATTTGTTCAATTGTTTATGCATTTAATTTTTGTTATATGATATGGTGGATGTAATGTGTATGTAATGCATTAATTTCATGAGGATGGTCTAATGCAAATGCACCTATATATTCTAATCATTTAAACCATAATGAATGATACTAATTTATGTTAATAGACTAATGGAAAATACCACATAATGTATAAAAAACATGAATTAAAATGTTAACCCTTATCATAAGAATTAGACATTTATACATGCATATGTGAGATGAATTATGTGATATGTAGGGGTTTTCCCTATAATATTTCACAAAAATATATCCATAAAATATTTAGTGGTCGTCTAAATATCATTGTTGATATTCATCCGGTATCTATGCTATTTTATGAAGACCTCTTAATGGACAAAAGTTCATCAGAAAAATTGTGCTTGTTTATGAGATGATTTGTTGCTATAGGGGATTTTTAGAGGTTTTCCATGAGACTCAAACACCCTAGTTGATTGATCAAAAGTTATATAATCACTACACAAGACTCCTAATAGATACAAGTCTGTTAAGAAGACCCAGATATTCATTATCCTTGTGTGTGCATAGTGAATGTATTAGATGAAGCATAATACTACCTCATTACTAGGTGGTTTTCATTCAGTCCATTGTTGTAATGAGGATCACCCTATGGTGATCATGATCTTAGGTGTGGACGTAGTTAGACTAAACTACTAGGCAATACAAGTCACCTAAAGCTAGCTCATCCATAAGTCGACATTGGTTTGTACAAAATAATGTCACTAATGTGACATACATATCACCACGTGTAAGGCTACTCCATTGCCAAGCAGTTTTCATTCAACCCATTGTTGTAATGGAGATCACCCCATAGCTTTTAAAATTGAGGATTCCAGGGATTCAAGCTTGTTACCCCTTCTTTTATTTTGATTTTTTGGGATACTTCTCATGCTTAGTGGTGAAAACTGTTGTTTTTTTTTAGCAAGGGATTTGCTTAGTGATGAAAATCACTATTTACTTTGCATTGTTTTGGGAATTTGCTCGTTTTGTGAAAAATCAAGGGATTTTTTGGGTAGGGGAGAGCTTGTACGTTTGTCAATTCTCAGCATCCTAGACCATACACGTAATAATATGAGTAATGAAAACCTTTCGCTTAAGTGATAAGAATCATTTTGTAGTGTCATTTTTCCTTGTTCAAACTAGGATTGTTAATGTGTGAAATTGTGTTGGGATTTTGACATATGTAAGGTACTATCAAAACTAGACCTTACCTTCTAAAAGTCAATATAGCTTTCTACAAAATCTAAAAAAATAACTAGGGATGGTTGAATGACCATAAAACCCTAGTATACACCCTATAGCAATTCATTGGTTGTGTTGAAAAACACAGTTACAATGAAATATGAATGATAAGGATATGTGTATTCATGATTGACATACAAATATGGTATCTAATGAGGATAGATTATTCATGTGATATTTCACTCACGTTAGATTTAGTTGTTAAGTTGTTAGCCAATTTGTTAGCTCAAGGTAGCTAACTATTGAAATTTTTGTTATGTAATTCGTATTATTTAAGCACTCATGAATAATAAAAAGATGGATCAATACTTTCTGATCCATATTAGTGGTATCAAAATAGGAAGTTCCTGCTTGTGAGGAGGGATTTCCCTCATGGGAAATACCCACTCCCCTCTTCCCTTTCATATTTTTATTTTGACTCTCTGGTTAAATTGATGGGTTATGTTCATAGCTTATCCAAGGATCACTGGCACGATCTTGAGTTCCTTCACTTCAGCCTATAGCGATCTCAATATGGTCATTGAAAATATGATGTGATTGATGCATCAACACTATGAAGACAATGGTTAATTTCTTGACACCCTATGCAAGGGTTTCACCATAAGGTCTTACCCAATTAATCTCTCGGCCCTATGAAAGGTAGTTTTTGATTGCGAGTATTAGCCAACAACTTGTTGATCAATGAAGGCCATGTGTCAGCCTTCTCTTTCTCGCAAGTCGCTATCGTTGCAACCTCATCTTCAAGAACTCCTCGACTAGACTGAATGTTACGAATCCAAGGTAATGATATATATGAGCACTTTTCTAACCCATATCCATCATCTACAATTTTGATTCATGCATTCCTGGGAGTTTTGTGCAGCACTGATTGCACTCCACCTAGGAACAAAGGGAAGTATAGCCATAATACAACAGTTTAGCAACACTGAGTGTGTAATTTCTTTGATGTCTCTTTGATGTGAATGCTTCATAGAAGACGTACAAGGACATCAATAGGCTTATGATTGATGCTTTGTTGTCATCCTTAGACCATCACTATATTGAATATCTGCCAATGATAGGCAACTTGAGTCCTAGTGCAGTTGCTCCCTATCATGGCCATAAGACCATTAGTGGCTTCTTCGTCTACCACATCAGCTATTTTCACTAATCACCATCATTGCAAATCATCAAACAATAGTTTCCTGCCTGCTTGGGATGCAGAATGTGCATGGTAAATGAGAATCCAATTCAATCTGCACTTATGAAGGATGTGTCTAGCACGATGAATAATATGTCCAAGAGTAAACTAGGATCGACCTCAATCCACGTGCATCTAAATGTATTCAACCACCTACATAGACCATCTACGATTTGAGATAGACCAACGAGTGCTTTTTATTGATCAAATTATATGAGATAGCCACCATCACTCATAGAAAGTTGATCTTGGTGTTGATGTCCACTTGAAGACGTAACACCCACCAATTTCCACGTTTGATTTAAGGCGTAGAATCCCATATATTTCCATGTTCATTGAAATACACAATACCTCACTTATTTTTACCCTGATTCTCTCATCAGTGATGACATCCGATATGAGTTTGGTGACCCCATCAAAGAAATTGAGGATCTCTAGATCAACCATATTCAATGCAGCAAAATCCTTGTGGTTGAAGAACATATTTATTTTATACACAACGGTCAATTGGATCATGCTCGTTGGTACTTGATGATAAAATCCAATCTCTAGCCACTATTGTTACGATCGTTGGCTACTACATCTAACAGATGATGATGCAGTTAGATTATACAGATGCAAATCAAAGCCCTCTACCATGGATCATTAGCTTTACATTGGTCAATAGTCATTTCATTATTGTCCATTACACAAACCATTTTTGCATGCTACATTTACATACTCCTATGATGTTAATGAACACTAGATCGATTTTGCCCCTCTATTAGCTCACCCATCCAGACCCACACCGCCATGCATTCTCGACTTCGTTTAATTTTAAGGAAACTCGATCTTGTTTTGGATCTATGAAGCTGACCATGAGCCACGGAGGTGGAATTATATTTCATAACACCTATACATTCTATGGAAGAGTTATCCTCTTCAACCCTACAGTTGTGTATGTGATCAAATGCAGAAGTGCCACATGGCATAAGTCGTCAACAATCATGATGAACACGGTGATGCTTTAGCGATCATGTTTGATAATCCTTGGTTGTCTGTTCCACCACATAGAGAAGGCACTAATCAAGCTTGGGCACATGGTGGGTCCTTTTGTTGTCATTTTGACATGTGCAATGTCCTAACGGTAAGACCGCACAAGTTGTATTGAGTAGGAATGAAATAGTTTTTATTTCTAATCTTGGGCTCTAATATCCCACATTCACCGTGGGATGGCGCTTATGTCACCTTAAAATGGAAAAGGATCCCCTTTGTTATTGAGAACTAAGTAATGGTCAAGGGCCTTTTGGCCACCTCGGTTCCATTGTTGGGTGTCTCACTGCTATCACTTGGTGGTGACTTAATGATGATTTTTGGTGAAGTTGACCTATTGCGATCTCTCGATGATCTTTTGCGTTTGACCTATCGACTTCTTGGCATGGTTGACCTACCAAAAACATATTTTTTTAATATGTGGTTTTAACAAATATTCCTTAGAATATTCTATTTTCAAAATTTAAAAGGATTTCCCCTTTTATTTTTCTACCCAAGAGCTTATTATTTTTCATAGTTTTCAAAGCTTGATATTAATGCAAGTATAAGCTTGCATATAGTCGTTGGAAATCTTTTTTCGAGTAAGTTTCAATAAGACTATTATTTTGTTGTTTTATAAAGGTCTATTTTGGACTTTATTGGCTCAAATCCATTTGTAAGATTTTTTCCTCATATATTTTGAATATGGAGTGCATGATCGGTGGTACCTACCACTCCTCATACAAGTGAACCTTAAGTAGTAATCTCCTCTATTACACTTGGCGATTGCAACGACTGGTTATCCATACAATCTAGTAAGATGAGAAGATTACCATAAGGACACTTAGAGGATTTATGCCTTTGTTATTTTATTCTTTTGTTGTAATATGCCCCACAATACTCAGGTGCTTGTTGATAGGAGGGTAGAGGCTGCTAGTTGAGGAGCATGCTTCAGGTTATAGGGGGTTAGCAAGAAGGTGTGGCAAAAATTGATAGACTTCATTTGCTGCCTAGTGCTTAGTTTTGGGTTATTGCCAACTAAAGCACAAATTTCGTGGCTAGGTGACATGTTGGATTTTGTTTCAAGCCAACTTGTATCACCATGTTTTTGGAAGCATGATTGATGTGAGGAGTAGGCAACATTTTGAGAAAGAATAAAATAGCCCATGGAGCATAGTTTCCTTGGGTACTCCCTTTGTAGGAGTGGTATTGATTCCTTGGTGGCGATGGTTGCTCTTTGTGATAGAGCAGAGCCTTCCAAAGGGTCTTCATTTTCTTTAGTAGTTTGAGGATTGTATTTTGGGCACTTGTACACTCCCATGTTCACTCCCACTTTCTTGTAAAATTATTGGAGTCCAATGCTTCTATGGTTGGGAGGAATGATGAGGATAGATTATTCACATGAGATTTCACTCACGTTAGATTTAGTTGTTAAGTTGTTAGCCAATTTGTTAGCTCAAGTTAGCTAACTATTGGATTTTTGTTATGTAATTTGTATTATTTAAGCACTCATGAATAATATAAAATCAAGTTCACTGTGATTCCACATGGTGTCATTCGTAAGAATGTAAACACAACCTATCCTAATGCAAATGCAATGGATGAATATGCCTAATGCAATGCAACTAATGAGTGCATATAATGAAATGATAACATAATGTAAATATTTTTGTATTTTTATGTTTTGTATTGTTTTTGTGTTTTTATGTTTTCTGATTTGTTTGGAATTTTTGATGATTTTTTTGTTGTTTTTGTGATTTTTGATTGTTTTATGATTTAAGTATAAAATACCCATAGATGAAGAATGTTGAGAGGTTCAGGCTCCTCAACACCTTCTAGAGAAGTTAGGCGATAAGTTCTTGGTCCTATTTTCTCTGTTACAATGAAAGGACCTAACCAATTGGCCGTAAATTTATCCCTTAGATGAGGTGGCAGGTTTGAGTTCTGTTGGTTCTCTTTAAGCACAAGATCCCCAACTTTAAAGTCTCTTGGATGGACTTTAGTATTATAAGCTCATTTAATATGATCTTGATAAACATGTAGATGCTCGAGAGCATTGACTCATCATTCATCAAGAAGGGTCAATTGATCGAGGTGAGCTTATCACGATGTGTCATCATCGATGAACTCTTTCAATGAGACTCGCAATGATGGAATTTCTAATTCCAAGGGTATAATGGCCTTAGTGCCATATACTAGAAAAAATAGGGTTGCCCTAGTGGGTGTTCAAATGCTAGTTTGATAAGCCCATAAAGCTAGAGGTAATTGAAGGTGCCAATCCTTATGATTCTCCTTGATGATTTTCTTCAATATGGCAACTATAGTTTTATTAGAGGCCTCTGCTTACCCATTTTCTTATGGATAATAGGGTGTTGTAAAGTTGTGTTGAATGTTATATTTGGATGTTAAAGCCCTACACATCTTTGTTCTTGAATGATGTTCCATTATCCGATATTATTTTGGATGGAATACCAAAATGACATATAATATTATGGAGTATGAACTCCGCAATATGAGCTCCAGTCATAGTGGTCAAAGGGATTGCTTCCACCCATTTAGTAAAGTACTCAGTGGTCGTTATAATGAATGTGTGATGGCCCAAATATGGAGGAGAGATCTTCCCAATTAGATCGAATCCCCACTGAGAAAAAGGCCAAGCCGATTGAATCGGTTGCAAGGCCTAAGATGGCAGGTGCGAGAGATTAGCATGATGCTGACACTTTACGCACTTCCTAACATATGAGCAATAATCCTTCTCCATCATGGGCCAATAATAACCCATTCTAAGGATGTGCTTGATGATAGCCATACCACTAAAATGGCCATCGTAGGTACCATCATGAGCTTGCAAGATTACCCAAGCAGATTCTTGGAGCTCGAGACAATGAAGGAGGAGTCCATCATAGCTTCGATGATACAGAATGTCTCCTAGCAAGACATACCTAGTCACTTTCTATTTAAATGCTCATTTTGTAACATGTGATAATCCCTGAGGGATACTACCAAGTTTTAGGTAATATTTTAATTGGATGAGCCAATCCTGATAAGCTTGAGCTTCAACTATCTGAACAACTTGTTCCCATTGTGATTCATTATGCACAAATGTAGATTGGGAAACAACCTTATGATGAATGGTCATGCCATTATCTGAAGGACCCTACGAGATCAAGGACCCCCAGGATGCCTATTTCAGAAAGTCTTGTGCTTTGTAGAACCACTCATGATTTGGTTCTATCTGAATCATGTGGACTGATTCTTTATTGTTTGGAGCCTCATGCAACATCATTGATTGTGAGAGCATTTTAACATGGATGGTAGTAAAATCGATGGAAGGATTATGAGGGATTAAGGATCCCAAAGATGCCATTGTATCCATGAAGTGATTAGACGTACGAGGGACTACCTCGATGTCATACCAATCTAGTTGGGCTAGTAATGTGTCCACAAGCTCTTTGTAAGCTTTCAAGATGGGACATCTACATTGATAAATACCTTTCACTTGGTTTACGATGAGCAAGGAGTCACCAAAGATATTAAGCTTTTTAATCTTCATGGTGATAGTTATTTGGAGACCCAATATTAGAGCCTCGTATTCAACATTATTGTTGGTGCAAGGGAAATCAAGTTTAAAATACAAGGGCATAGGAGCTCCTTGTGATATGAAAAACACAATCCCTACACCACCCCTTGCTCACACTTGGAACCATCAAAGAACAAAGTCATGTCTACTTTATTATCTAGTTCTTCGAGTTTAGGTGATTTAGATAGTGCGAACACTGCATCATCGAGTAATTCTATCACGAGAGGCTTATCATCCTGAAGAGGTGCCTCTACTAATTGATCAACTATGACTTGACCTTTAATGGATTTTTGACTGATGAATTCAAGATCAAATTCTATCAATAGCATGATCCACTTTATAGTTCACGTATTATGATACGTGTGACTCATCATGTACCACAAAGGATTTTCTTTTGATATGACATACGTGGTATGACTTAGCATGTAGTGGCACATATTTTTGGTAGCAAACACCACTGCTAAGCAGAGCTTTTCAATGTATGCATACTTTAGCTCATAACTGACCAAGGTGCGACTAATGTAATAGATAGCTTGTTCTCTATTTTCTTTGTTCTTCTAGGCTAACATGGTTCCCAGAGCAAAGTTTATGGCTGAAATGTATAGCAAGAAAGGCACACCTGGTCGAGGTGGAGCTAAAACTGGTGGTGATGCTAGGTACTATTTGATCTCATCAAAGGCCTTTTGACATTCTTCATCCCAATTGAATGGGACCCCCTTGTGTAGCAGTCGATTCATGGGTCGACATTTATTCGACAATTGTACTATGAAGCATTTGATGGATGCTACTTTGCCTTGTAAGCTATAAAGCTCTTTGATGTTCGTGGGGGAAGCATTTCTAGAATTGCTTTGACCTTTGTAGGATCTACTTTGATCCCTCTTTTAGAGACTATGAATCCTAAGAGTTTTCCTGATGTGACATCGAAAACACATTTCTTAGGATTCAACCTGACATTATGCTCTATCAGGTGATCAAAGACTTTACATAGAACTTCTGCATGCTCTTCATGCAATAATGATTTGGTGAGAAAATCATCTATGTAATCTTCTAGTATCTTATGCATGTAATCATAAAAAATATATGTCATGGCCCATTGATAGGTGGCACCAATATTTTTAAGACCGAATGGCATAACTTTATAGCAGAATGTTCCCCATGGAGTGGTAAAGGTTGTCTTATGTTGATCTTCAGGTTTGACCCAAATCTGATTATAGCCTAAAAATCCATCCATAAGGGATAACATCTCATGACCAATAGTTGCATCTACGAGAGCATCTATGTTAGGTAATGAGAATGCATCCTTGGGTATTGCCTTATTGAGGTCTCTAAAATCCATGCAAATATAGATCCTCCCATCAAGTTTACCTATAAGTACCATGTTTGATACCCATTTTAGATAGTCGATGGGCTGAATAAATTCTACATCCAACAATTTTTGTAATTCATCCTTCACCATTAAGGTGATTGTTGGGTGCATCTTTCTAAGATTTTGCTTGACCAATTTCATAGTGGGGTCTAAAGTAAGGTTATGTGTAACCAACTTCAGATCAAGACCCAACATGTCTTTGTATGACCAAGAAAATATGTCAAACTTCTCTATCAAAAGAGGTATGAGGATAGCACGCTCCTTAGGAGATAGACTCTCTCCAAATTTGAATTTCTTAGGATGGTTAGGATCATTACCAATATCCACATCAAAATTCTCCTCAATTGACATATGGGATCCCTCCTCAAGTTGATGAGGTGTAGGGATCAAGTGGATGTCATCCACTAGGTTTGGATGATCTATCATATCAGATTTGACCTTAACATTATAGACATCCTAAGTATGGCCTGGAGTAAAATGAAATGGTTGTAACATTTCTTCACATGGGAAGAACTCCTCAGGCAATGGTGATGACGTGACATGATCAAAGTCAATGGCCTCAAGGTTGAGGTGCAATGACTTTGAGGGGTCGCTAGGATTGCGGAGGGGTGTGGTTAAATCAATGGAAATCATATTGATGGATGGTTGGTGATCTCCATGATCGCAGGGGTAGGACCTATTGATTATTGATTTCTCTAGATGCTCCAGATGTGGCTTAGGAGGTATTGGGATCTCTGGGTCTGCTCTAGGAGTAGATAGGATAATTGGGTCCTCAGGTGGGAGCAGCTACCTCTAGTTAGGTGGAGGAGGAAATACCCTATGATAGATGTCATCTATGTCTACAAGGGGCCTAACAGGCTCAATATATCCTATATAGTTATTGAGATGATGAAGGTAGGTAGGACCTAAGTATGCAATTTTTATTGCATCCTCATACTCATCATCTTCATCCACCCAATCATTTTTAAGAATATCTTTGAGTTTAGATTCCTCTTCTGGATTGGTCTCATGATATAATTCAGGAGGTTCTATGGTAACCATTGTGATTGGGAGATGATCCCTCAATAAATGAGAAGGGTTGGGGTCAATTTATTCATTCCAATCAATATCTTCCCCAAATCCTAGGCTTAGGCATTCTAGGGAATCAGCTAGGAGCTCATCTGGCATGCGGATGGAATACCCTAAACCAAACTTATCTATAGGTAATTGATATTATGGTTGATAGGGTGTCCTACGACCTTACTCATATAGACCTAAGCCATTACCATGCCAATGGCAATGGTAGAAGTATCTTAGAGCAAATTTAGGGTTTGACATATAGTAGATATTTCCTATAAATGGTTCATTATCATGATTGATAACAAGAGATTGATTTGTGGCTTGGTTGAAACCCCCATATATAAAATTTGTTTAGTTGGGTGGTATGCCTAGGGGTACCACCATTCCAATGGGCAAGGGAGGAGCATGAGGTCTCCCCATGTCTTGGATGAACTCAATAATTGGTGTAAAAGTGATATTTTATACCAAGTATTCGATGAGCCTAGGGTTGACTAAATGAATAGTCACTTGAGGAGTGGATGATCCCATCGATGAGGTAGGGGATGCAGGTTGAGGTACATCCTCCATCATGTTAGGTGACTCTTCCTCTTCCATGGGAATCAAAATCTCAATCATAGAGACGTTGGGGATGACTTTAAGATCATCTACCATGGGTGCTTTCAACTTTTATTTGATCCTAGGATCAGATGATGATGAAGGTTTATCAGAAGTAGCTACTAGTTTAGGTGAAGGTGGTGGTGCTGAGGTGGATGGATCAGCATGCACTACTTTAGGTTTGTGCTCTAGATGCTTAATGGGAGAACTAGGTCTGATGTCCAGATGCATTGATGGTAAGATGAACTCCCTTAGATTGCTAACCTGATTGACATACTTAAAGGGT
Organism: Wollemia nobilis; assembly: GCA_028583015.1. NCBI lineage: Eukaryota > Viridiplantae > Streptophyta > Pinopsida > Araucariales > Araucariaceae > Wollemia > Wollemia nobilis. The sequence continues at coordinate 7,736,554 of JAQPPZ010000040.1, forward strand.
TCATCATCCGATGGGATGACATGAACCTATCCTTCATGAACATATTTAATACATTGATGTAAAATAGAAGGGACACATTTCATGTCTCAGATCCAAGGATGATCGAGCAATATGTTATATTGCATCGCTCCTTCCAACACATGGCATAATATGAAAATGGTTTTTAGTCCCACCTGAATAGGCAAGACTATAGTGCCAACCATTGAGCATAATGCATCATTGAATGCTCATAATGTAAAAGTAGATGCCACTATGTGTGATGTTGGAAGGCTGAGATGCTCTAAAGTAGTCATCGTTATTATGTTGATCGATGAGCCTATATCGATCAACACTCGCTTGTAAGGTATCCGATTGATACAAGTGATTATGTGTAATGGAGGATCCACTACATTGGTTGGTACTTGTTTAATTTCATGGTCATAGAAGGTGACCATAGGCTCTTTGCACTTTTGAACATGCCCCACAAAGTTAGTGAATGCATTAGGATCTTGGGGCTGAAGCTCGATAGATTTGAGAATCTCCATGAGCGCTTCCCTATGTCTAGGGGATTGCTGAATAAGCTCATAAATTGAGAGCTTGGTTGAGGCCATCTATAGAATCTGAGTAAGCCTATTTCTAATGGTAATCATCAATTGTGATGGTGGACCTAGTAATAGGTTTTGAACTAGCCCTTGTTGGGGTGCAGAAGGTATTCGAATGGGAGCCATAGGTGGCTCAACTTGGTTGTACCTTCTATTACATATTACAATATTTATCATACCTACGAACCCATGTGTGGGTGGATCCATATGTATCTCATTTACCTACCCCATTTGATTACCCTTGACCTCATGGGTGGGCAAGGGATCTTTAAAGATTCCCATATATTGATTATCTGGAGTGAGAGGGTTATCAATCTATAATTGATTCTTATCAAGCATGTTTTATACTAGGTTTTTGAAACCATAGCACATTTGTATATCATGTCCATTTTACCTATGATAAGAACAATATAGATCCTCTCTGTACCCTTTAGGCTTTGGGTGAGCAGGATCTAGCAAGTGAATTTTAGGTAAGGTAATCACCTTAGCCTCGCATAATCTATTAAAAAGAGATGCCAAAGACTCAGGCAATGGTGTGTATGTGCGAGGAGGATGATATTGCTTATCCTAACCTTGATTTCATTGGTATTAATTATTGTACTACACTAGAGGGGGTTGAGCCTGATAATTAGGCTATTGTTGTGCTTTCTCCACTTTAGGAATATTTAAAACAATCTGATTCACTAGAGTTGGTTTTGTTTGATGATGATTATTATGGGGATTTTTGTTCCACTCTTTCTTATAGAGCTTTAAGTCTCCCTCATAGACCTTAATGTCCTCAATAACTTTGGCTTGCACCAAAGCCTCTTCGAATGTTTGATATTGCTACAATTGTAAAAGAAGTGATATGTGCTTTGAGCAGCTCTTGGTAAACATTCATGTTAGTTCTAAAATAGGAATGGTGAAAGGTAGTTTTGACATTATCTTACACCACCTATTTCCATAGTCCATAACTGGCTCATCATCAAATTGATGTAAGTTCGATAAGTCAGTTAGGTTTACCTTCTTCTTGAATCCAAAGGAGAAGCATTCAAGGAAGGCATTTGCTAGTTATTCAAAGCTAGAGATGCTATGTTGAGGTAATTGGTTATACCACTCTAAGGTTATGCCAGAGAGTGTTATCATGAATGTTCTTAATAACAAAGCATCATTATCTTGTAGTTGAAAACACAAGTTCATGAAACTTGTGACATGTTCTTGGGCATCATCATCCCCTCTAAATTTGTCTAGCTTAGGCATTTCAAAATGCTCTGGGTAAGCAGGACAAGGAACTGATGGGTCTAGGGGTTGATTATATAATTTGTGCAATGTGGGTTTTTGATAACCCACTCCTTGCTTCTCTAGCGATTGGATTCACTCTATGAGGACTTTATATGCCTGAGATGAGATAATCTCATTCTCTTGAAGTGGTCTCTTGGGAGGAGGAGGTGGAAGGTTCCTATTTGATCGAGGTGGTAGATTGTAATCATCTACCACATCCTCACAAAATGACTCAAGATATGCTTGATCCTGGTCCTCTACTTCTATCTCTTCATAGACCTCATACTCGGTAGATTTGGTGCTTGGCACTATCTTTGTCGAGACTGATGAATAGAGGTATGAAGAGGATGGTTGTTAGTAGGCCTAGAGGGCAACTCTTAGTGTTGCATAGTGCACCTCATGTTGAGTTATTATCGATAAGTACTAGGCATGGGAATCTCATCATGAGCTACCCTACATGATTGCTCTTCATGCAATCTCTATTCTAGGATTCTCTCCTCATATAGTCTATGCTCATACAACCATTGGTGGTGTAACCTCTATTGTTCTACATGTTCATGATCTAAATACTCTCACTCATGGTACAAATCATCCAATTAGGATTGGATCAATTGCTCTCTTTGACTAGTGTTGGGCCTAGGTAGTCAATCTATTTGATCCATTATATGTGGCCTATGACTTCTCATCTCAATACAAGGGGTTTTGGCTATTTTAGTTCACATAGTAGGGATAGCTACCCTCTTACCTCGATCAATCAAAGTTACATTTACTCTATGCTCGACCCTAGGGGTATTGTCCTCATGTAAGGATGGTATAGGAGTATGACATGTTCATGTAGAACACTCTCCGCATGTATGGATAGGATGAACTAAATCTTCATCATGCCCATCCTCAGAATGAGTATGAATAGAAGAAGGTGCTCTACAAGCTACATTAGGGCCATACCTATCTAGATGATTTAGCTTATGACTCAACCAAGGGTGATCAGGAGGAGTACCTCCCCCATCTAGACTAAGTAAGGGCATGTATCCTACTCCATGCTCGTAGGGGTTTGTGGATCGGTTGGGTACACGAATATATGCGACCCCTCTACTTGGCCCCTCAATGGGTGGATCTTGTCTAGAAGTAGCATGTGATGGATGAGGTCTAAGAAGATCCTCTTCTTGATCATGGGGAGGTCCCATAGGAGTCCTCCTAGTAGGGGTATCTCGATGATCGGATCCCCCATGAGTGGAATTATCTCCATGATGGTTGTTAGAATACATTTAGGTAAAAGTAAATCTATTGGGCTATATCGAAGGTATTCTAGACCTTCATGTGCATTGCCTATAGCCTCAGTCTATGACTGGGCATGGCTTCATGTTGTGACCATTTTATATTTATTAGGCATTCAATAAGGAAACAAATAAAGTATACAAGATGATTATCTCTTTTAAATATTCTTTGTGTTTCCTAAAATTAGCTTGTGTATTTTGATTCATTGTTTTATTGCCTTTCTCTTGTTTAAGTTTTTGATATTGTTGATGTAAATACTCAAGTTGAAGGGATTTCACCTATATCCTCTCACACACAGGCCTGGTGATGAAGTCCAAGTCATGAAACCCACCAAGATTTGGTGATGAAGTCCAAATCCGGTGAGGGAGTCCAGGTCCTACCAGTTCCTCACCCAGTTCACCTTGATCAATGATACACCTCTTCGAAAAAATATACGTGCTATATTCCTTAACTATGATGGTTCTTGGAACTAGCCTTGGCCAAAATGGGGTGTGAAGAACCATAATGCAAGCTAACAAGGTGGTGATGAAGGCCACCATTGTTAGTCTTGATCAGTGGTTGGGTGTGAATTCCAACTCGTTGATGTTTAATTTGAGACGTGGTGTGTGTGGGTTCTTTTTATTTTATGCAAAAAGGAAAATGCAACATAAAGCAATCAATGATTTTTTTCTAATGCATGAAAGAACGTTTCAAATTTCCAAATTCTAAATAAGTACATTTTAATTTCAAAAAATTTGAAAGTGCAAACCCTAAATGAAGTTAGCCTTTAGATAGGCAGCAAGCAAGCAAACCCTAACAAGCAATAAAATAGGGGCCATCTCTATGTAAAACGGTCTACAATAGAGGTCATATGACACAAGAGCGGTCAAAAATAGGGGCCGTTGTACCCTAGAGTGGCTAACAATAGAGGCCACTAGACCCAGGAGCGGTCACAGGTAGAAAACTTCAAATTTAAAAATTTCTCTAAATTTCTCAACCAAAACTTGAAATCCTATCTTTTTCTATGAAAAATAGTAAATTCAAGTACAAAGATACTCACAGGTGTAGCCAACATTCGATGAAGATGTTGCCAATTTGATTTTTTGACTCTACTCTAAGGTCATCAAGGGGTAGAGCGATGGGCTCTATTGGCCATCATAGGGTAGGATGGTAGCTTCTATGAGTCATTCCAACCCAGAGCGGTGGTACCTATAAGTTCAAGAAAACAAGAAAAGTAAATTAGCGATAAATTAGGAGATTGTGGGAAAAGTCCCATGATGATCACCATTATAGAGTAGCAAAAACCATACACCTAAACATGTAATATGAAATCAAATTGACAAGAAAATATCATGTAACCATAATGACAAAGAAATATAGAAAATAGTGCCCTTCTCATTAATATTTGAAAATTGTCTTTACAAAGAGGTTACAAAATATCCCTCTTAGGGATTACACCAATTTGATACAAATTACAAAATGAGAACCCAAAAGGGTAGGTGTAATTCACAGAGTCTTTGCTCTCCCAAAACTGATTATGGAGGGTTTCTTTGTGACCTCCGCTTGATGATGTAAATATTGAAGGATCTTTATGATGATTAGCTCCTGATAAGACCTGAAACCTACACACAAAAGCACTTACAAGAAATTAGTAGCAAATGTGGAACCTCTCAAGATGAGGTCCATTTCCATGATAAGCAAATGAAAGGAAAATGCTTAAAATAATAAATAAATGCATGTAAAATTGAATGAAAATATGCTAAAATAGAAACCAAATTGAATGCTGCTAAAGCTAATCTAACTAAGAAAATATAGAAAATCAAATGTCACAGAGAGGCCATCATAGGGTACAGTGGCTAGCTCTGTTAGCCATCATAGGGTCCAATGGCTGCGCCTACGGGCCACTTCGGGGTGAAGCGGCCACTGAATAGAGAGCTTATTCTTCATGCTCGATGTGGGGTGATGTTCGATTTGTCTATCAAATTGATGTTCAAGGATCATGTGCTTTGAAACATAGTTGAATCGCAAGAATTGGCTCAAATTCAGGATGAATTAGGATGCACAATGGTGGGATTTGACCTTCAAACTCTCAAAAACTCCATTGATGGGCATGCAAGCTTCATGGTGGGATTTGGGTAGCACTTCATTGCTTATGAGAGAATGTTCTCTCTATTACTCAAATTGATAGCACTTCGTTGCATTCCTATTCGATCTCTTCTCTCTATTTTGTGAAGTTTTTGGGCACCTTTTATAAGATTTCCCAATTGGCCATCTTGGCTTGCAAGGGAAGCCAAGATCAAGATTCGGTTAGGATCTAGGCATCCCAAGCGTCGCTTCTAGAAGCTTCTCGTGGTTAATCATTATGCACAAGTTGCCCTGTAACTGATTTGGCTCGGCTCGGGGAGCCCGAGTTTGTTATAGGTGAGGCCATCCCAAGGTGGAGTGGCTAGGCTTGGGGGCCATCACAGGGTCCAACGACCACTGGAGGCCGCTCCTGGGTATGATGGTCCAGGCTAAAAGGGATAGATTATCCCTGTTTGAGTGGTTAGAACCACTGTTAGGTCTTGGGAAGGCCCAAGATGAGTCATATGGCCTGAAAAGGTGTCCATATGGGTAGCCTCCTCAACATGATGTGTTTTAGGTGTCTACAGTTACCAAAATATTTGGCATTCCATATCTTCATTTGTTCCTTTAAATATTTCAACTTTTGAACAAACATGTACATACATGATCCTTTAAATTTTAATTCATCCCACCATAACATAAGAAAAAATGATGGTCCTAGAAGCGAAATGGCTTTGGATGACCATTATTAGGTAACTCATAAGTCAAAATAATGGGTTTGTGATATGATCATGCTCGCAATAAAATATATGAAGAGATTATATACTTTGTTTGCAATAATTTATTGGATAACAAAAATCTATCTAGTCTTTCTGTTATATAATTTTCCCAATGTGTCTATTATCCTAAATATATTGAAAGCTTGAGGGACTAACATCCCAAACGTCATTTGAATTGACAAATGAAGTAGAATTTTACATTGATTTAGACCATCCTGGAATGCCACCCTTATATTCCAAAGGAGATAGAGCACTATTAAAATCATCCCCAAGAATCCATAGATCACAATAAATCATCATTGTATTTGACAAACATATGCTAAGGTCCTTCCAATTGTTTTTATGATGAGTAACTATAGTTGGAGCATATACATTTATAACCCCAACTTTGATGTTTTCCTCTTTCCTGCAAAATAATCCAACAACCTAAATACTTTTTGATTTTAAAATTTGTCCATCCTATTTGCATTTGTCCCATATTATTACAATACTGCCTTAAGCTCCTATAGAAAAAACTGCTAAACAATCACTCGTCTTCCAAATATTCTTAAAAACATCCTTACATTTCTCATTGCTTAATTTTGTTTCTTGTATTAAAATAAACTGAAGGCTATAACAACCTATTATTTCCTTAATAACTCTTTTTTAGGGATTTTACTTGTACCCCTAATATTCCATGATAACATATTCATCATCAACTCTTTTTATTTTTATTAGTGGGCTTAGATCCACTTCTTGTTAACACCTGTGATATTTTTATTTGGCTTCCTAGATCAATATCCTTTTGAGTTTCTTTTTTCTCTTTGTTCCTTTTTTGATGACCTTCCTCTCCTTCTTCCATTCTCATCAACACTCTCATCTTCATCAATATCTTCTATTTTTTCATATTGTTCAAAATGAGACTTATCTTCTAAAGATTTATGTTTCCCTAGAGAGTCGAAAGTGCAAAGAATAGCCTCATCAACATTTTCTTTTTTTATGTTGCCTTCAAAATTTTAAACTACATAGATGATCCTCCATAGTCATCATTTTATTATGTTGGCATGAAAACCCTAAATTTCCTTGAATATATTCCATAAGATTTTCATTGCTATATTGCTCTTGAAATCCTAAAGTGCAAGGAATACACTCCATACTACTTTCATTTTTATGGTAAGGAGAATATTTTAAGCTACTTGAGGATAATAAAGGTGATTTAACTAGATTAAGCTTGACCTCCCTTACCTCATTTGCTTTAACCCCATATTCCTTTGTTCTAAACTTTGCCTTCCCATCTTCCTTCACACCTTTAGCTCCTATATTTGAACTTGCACATCATACTTCCTCATCTCCCATATAATTTTTTCTTCTAATGGTTGGTTTGAGTGAACTATAATGACCTTTACCATCTGCTAATGTACAAGGATTTTTTTAGCCACTTTCTTAGGATTGGAAAATCTTTGATTTGATCTAGCTTCTCCTGTGATGTGGTCTCCTTGTTTCAAATTGAAGCTACCCTCATACCCATAAAATTCCATATCTTACTCCATTTTTACTTTATAATATCTTGCCATGTGCCCAATTTCATGATATTTACAACATCATAATGCAATGTTTTCATAATCCACTTGCTAATCCCATTCTCTTTGTTTAGATACAATCCAAATCGACTACAATAAATGTTTAGAAATATCCATGGCAACACATATTCAAGTGTATACAACATGCCTTCTCTCCTTAGTAGTTGGCCCCTCTTAGATGAATTCACCTAGAGAATTACCAATATCCTTGAAAACTCCTTATTGATGAGTTGTTAAGGAAGTTCAAAAAGCCTAATCCATACCGAAAGACTTTTAATGATTTTGTGTCCACAAAAAAAGCTCATTTCAAGGTCTTAAATATAATGCATCTTTACCCCTAAACCACGGGCCTCCATCCATTATATTATCCCTTATTTTTGAACTAGAGAAAATAATGAGGAAAAATCCCTTTGAAAGAAAAGTTATGGAGTAATATGAATTCAATCCCCACTTCCAATTGATCCAATTTTGAATCTTAGAAAAACCTAGCCAATATCCATGAAACTTACATATTAACCCTTTGGTTTTAAGAATCATTATATCATGCTCAATTGTCTCATACATGATAATCACTTATGGTGTAGAATATGCTATGTGGATTGGGTTTGCCATAAATTCACTCTTACTCGTATTGCTAGATAGGGCATCCATACTTCCAACTTGGCCATTCATACTTTCAGTAAGGACTTTCACAAATGACATTATTTCTATATTATCTAGATTTTCTTCAAATGAATCCTTTAAAATTTTCCTATGATCTGGAAAAAGAAGTGGCACTTGTTCTTTGATCACACTTGGTTTCTAATTTCTACTTCCCTACTCATACTTCCTCCTCACTCCCGGCTCATTCTTACACTCACTTTTGGCTGCACTCACTTTCAACTCATGCTTGGACTCGCTTTTGGCTGCACTTACTACCCCCTCGTGCTCGCAGTCACTTTTGGCTACACTCAATCCTTGATCACACTCACACTCGCTTTTGGTTGCACCTACTCTTGGCTTATGCTTATACTTGCTTCTGGCTACACTCACACTTGCTTCTGGCTACACTTGTATTCGCTCTCCAAAATCTTACCATTAAACCTACTCAATTTGTTTTTGAAGAGGTTGAAAAGCAAGGGCATATCAGGGGCCACCCTTCCCATGAATTAAATTTGGGTCTTCGTTAAAAGAGCCTAATGACTTTTGCTATTGTGATGTCCCTATCGAGACTAAACCTACTCAAATTGTTGTTTATCATATCTTAAAAATTTAGAGTTTTAAAAACACGAATTTTCTTAAAGAAAAAAGCTACATTTATAAGAAAAAACAAAACTATCTTGAAAAAATTGGAGCACCAAATTTTTAAATAAATATTGAAGAAACAAAAATTAGAGGAAACACACACCCACTAAAGAATTTGTTTATCAAATAATACATTATATATATATATATTTTGTTAAAAAAGGTTTTTGTATTAATCATAAGTAAATAACAAAGCTACATTATCCATCTTGCCATGCAAATATGATTTTCATCTAAAATTTTACAAAAGAACAACTATATCTTAAGCTCATTATGCTAATACAAGGACAAAGAAATATATGGCTTTCTTCAGAGTCATAAGATACATGAACCAAAATTATCATCATCGATATATAGTATATAGTATAGATCTTTCCTAGTTTTTTGCATCCACTATCATGGAGGATCTCCATAACAAATCCAATCCATGTGGTCTAAAGTCTATTTTGCCATAACATCTACAATTTTATTTTTTCTTGAGGAGCATGAAGAAAATCTATTGTTTTGAATCTAGAATGAAGTGCATGTATCTTGTCAATCACACTTTGTAACTTCCAATCCTGAGAAGAGGTCCTTGTAGATGGCTTTAGTCTGAAGAGGTCCTTGTGGATGGCTTTAGTCAATTAATGGTTACTTGTGAGTCTGATTCTACTTGTAATGCAAACCAACCAACCTTGGTAGCTTCTTGAAAGCCACAAAGGATAACATATGCTTTTGCTAGATTGTTAGTGAGGACACCAAGATTCTTTGTAAAAAGAAAAGCATGAGTACCATCTGAGAATCTTCCTATGCCTCCTATACTTGCCCTTCTTGGATCACCTCTTAACATGCCATCTATGTTGATCTTTCCCATACCTCTAGGAGGGCTTTGTTGTGGTCCATTCCTTTGAATAGTAGGTTGATGACCTTGTAGATGCCTACGTCTCCATTTATCCATACATAGTTGAAGCCTAGATAGTAAACTATGTAGCCTGGAGAGTAAACTACGTTACTCTTAAGATGCCATAGAGGGGGGCTTCAATGTATGCATAGTATTTTTTTTTTTAAAAGCTAGGTTTTGAAAAGGTTACCCTTTCCCTTTTACATGAAATTTAGTCACATTGAGCTATATAGCCTATTCGGTGCCACCAAGATTTGAACCTTGTTGTGGGCTACATCATGTATTTGTCCCAACCATTAAACCAAGGTCCCGTTGGCATGTATGCAGAGTAGTTGTTTCCTTGATATTGACTACAATTTTTTCCAAATATATTTAGCATTACGGTAAATTGCTTTAAAAATTCATATTTCATTTCTTTCCATAGATTCCAAAGCATCAGAGATACTAAACAAGGTTATTTGTTTCATTAAGCTAACCAACCATTCACTCTAGGCCAAGTTTTCCATGCTTGCTCAAAGAAGATAAATTACTAAAATCTTAGATCTAAAAAAGTTGCAAACCATTTCTATAATTGAATGGCCAAGGGACAAAAGAAAAAGAGGTGACCCCATTCTCTAAACAACATAACTCATATCCAAACAAACAAAAAAACCCCTTATTTCATCAAATAACCTCCTATAAAAACCGTCTTATAAAATACTAACTAAATAAATTATCTTACTTTAGACCAAATTAAAAAATTACCCAAGACATTACATGCTATTACCTTTATATTTTATCAATTCATGACCATTGAGTCTAAATTTTGGATTAAAAATTCTAAATTTTTTTCAACATTATTCTTTTTCGTTTTCCACAAGTCTTTATTTAATTTCTCATTAAATTGATTTTAAGATCCTCTCCCCGTAAAATAAAATAAAGTAATAACTAAAAAAATATACACATTATTATTATTTTTTATTTTTTAAATTTAAATTATGTGAAAACTAATATACATATTATTTAAATATAAATTTATTATTTAACTATAAGTGGTCATTAAAAAAATATACAGCCTACCTAGTTCCCCAGGGATTAACAAAACCTGCATTTAACCGGGACTGAAACGAAATGAACGAAGAAGAACCAGTTTCGAAAAAAAAGTATGGTTGGGGTGAACCGCAGTTGCAGTAAGAGGAAGAACGATGTCTAATACAGCTCTCGACCGCCAATTCCACCAAGCTGTTTTGCGAAAATTATATCCTCCGCTGCCGCAGTCTTCACAAATCGATAATAATGAGGTAAGACTTATATCTTCATATTTTCACGTTTATTTGCTCCTTACATTGTCTGACAACAATATCATGTTCACGCTAACATATAATTTAACTTAGGATCGAAACAAACCCTATTTTATTTTTGTCTTCAATTTTCCAGAAAAATGAAATCGATATTTGTAAGCTCTTTCGGTTAAAATTATTCCCATTTGTTGGGGAATACAGTGGAATTTAGGGTTTTGAAAACTTATGGAGTAAACAAGTGCTAACCAGTCGGGTTATTTCGATTTCATTCGTTCAAACGAACCTGTTACTAATGTCAAGAGTTTGACTTTATCGCATTTAATTTGTATTTAAAAAAAAGCAATGAATTCAAGTTTTTTGGAAAATGAAATCCTATAAAAAAGGCCGAAACCTCAGAATTAAAGGAAGTCGTCATCCAAGGCTGGGGTCTCATTTGATAGGCAAGCTTAAATTTTTAGCGGAATTTTTTTAGCAGAATTTTGGTTACACGTTTTTTAATATTTCGTTTTTTAAAGGAAGTCGTCATCCAAGGCTGGGGTCTCATTCGATAGGCAAGCTTAAATTTTTAGCGGAATTTTTTTAGCAGAATTTTGGTTACACGTTTTTTAATATTTCGCTCTGGCTCAGAAAAACTATTAACTGTAGGAGAAAAAGCTTAGACCAAACACAAAACGCCATGTGATATGGTTTTGCGGAACTAAACCTTCAACCCTTCCTTTTAACCACCCCTAAAGGTTTTCTGCCAACCCTCCTCCCAAGGATCCCTAAAGGTTTTCTGACTATTTCCGTGGTGCTCCACTTTTCAAGAGAATATGGATTAAAGTGGAACGATATTTTATTATTGTGAAAAGAACTTGTATAAAAAAACTTCAATTTTTTTTTAATAAAATAAATTATTTATATTTTCTTAAATCTGGGTACATTGCCCTTTTTCTTCTTAGCTCCTTCGATTTATATAAGAATATTATTGTAAAATGGTCTCAAATGCTAGCTGGCATAGAAATATAAGAAACATAGTGCAGAGGTCTTCGTTTGTTTGTGTGTATTTAATTGAAGTCATGGGCCAGTCATAAATGATTGATTGACCGTTAATAGATAGGAACTTTCAGTAAATTAATTAAGAGTTACCCTGTTTCTTCCAATGAATATGTGGAAACTATGGAAGCAAACTACTTGCTTATTTCTTAGATTGTTTCTCTAGCTTCAAGTGCCAATTTGCCCTTTTCTTTTGGCATGTGGGTGTATGAGTTGTATCAGTGTGGGAATACCAAGGAGGTGTTTAAATTTTTATCAGTAATATCATATGAAAGATACATACCAACATGCCAATGTGAATACAATATTTTTTTTTAGTAGAAGGCAATTAAATCACTATAGCTAAAAAAAATACACTTTGTCATATAATTGCTTCTTTTTGAGACATGTAGCACTGCCTTTGGGCTGGTGAGTGTGATCGGAGTGATTTTTGATGTTGTATATTGTCTTCTGGCTCAAAGTTGCAACCTAAGGAAAGTGGCAGGTTGATTTCATACTTGAAGTTGGTTGACATAGACACAGAAAGAGATCACTAAAATTGTACATGTTCTAAACAAGAAACATGAAACATGACGGGAAACGGAAACGTGAAACATGACGGGAAACGGAACCTAACAAAGCTTGAGCATGAGGAATGGATTTATATATAGGAATCCATATCATGCAAGGTTCATACTTTGAGCCTTTGTAAGGCCCCACATTTATACATTGGCTAGCCCCATAGATGCACAACAAAGACCGAACATTGTTGCTTGGATGAAAAATACCCGTAAAGTTTCGTTATAAATCTATTAATGCTGTTGTGAAGGTTAACTCTTGCAGTGAGACACAAGTGAAGAAAAACCCCTGACACAGGGGACTCAGTTTCTCGCAGACGCGGAAAATGTGAAAAGGGGCTTCCCCATCACATTTTTGGCAATACGGTGTTCTATTATCGTTTGTATCATGTTAGGACCTCATGTTTTAACTCTTTTATTTTATTATAATAATGAGTGGGCACCCCCTTTTGAATGTAAAGGTGACCCTCAATTATTAGGGTTAGGGTTGATAGCTCAAATAGCTATTTTGGGTTTAATCTATTTTTTGCATTATAAGCTATTTTGGAAAAGTTATCTTTTTTATTGCATTGTAAGAAAGGAAAGGTATTCTGAAGAATTATATGTTTTTCAATGAGTTTATACATGTTTTTATGAAGGGGTCCCAGTCCTCTCATACCGAGTGGGGTTTGAACCTTGGACCTCTCAAAGAGAGGCCAAAGCCCTTACCACTGCAGTAAGCTTGCAGCTTTTTTTGAAGAATTATATTGTAAAGGAGTGTTTCTCTTAAAAGGAGGTTGTCTCCTCAAAGTGTTCTACGATACTTGTAACTCTTTAGTGCAATCAATAAAATAATTGCTATTCTATGTTCTGTGCGAATTTACTTATAGCTTCAGTTAATTTATGCAAGCAGAATTATGAAATTTGGTATCAGAGTTCGATACAGGAATGGTTTTGTTGTGGTAGCGAGGCTTCTATTCCATTTTTTTTCTATAGCCACAATGCATCCATCTCGGTAATTTGTCTTTTCCGCATTTTCCTTCACTCCTATATTTTTTATTTTTCGCAATTTGTTTTATAGTCAGCCAGATTACTTCAATTTTTTTCCCTTCCCTAGATTCATTTGGCTAGAAGGCCTATGTCGGGGATTTTAAAATATGATAGAGGAGTTGTCAATTTTGGCTAAGCTAGATTGCCCATAAAGAGTCTAGTGAAGTGAGGGGTGCTCAAACTCCAATCCTAGGCCTTAGATAGCACCTATATACGGTTGTGAACTCCCATGTACCATAGGGAGAACCCCTAGGAATAGGAGAAGCTTTCATCCATAGGAAGATATCAGCTGTTTGAGTTTTGTGGTGTATCGGTAAGTGTTTAACCCCGAGAAGATACTTGCATTGTACCTCGGAGACGAGCAGTGCGACTATAGGAACAATGGGTGTGCCAAGCGCTAAAAAAACAATAATACCAAACCACCCAAGAAAAACAAATGTACCAAAGCACTAGAAATAAAAAGGGAGAGAAAGGGGTTTTGAAATTGTAATTTGATTCATGGCCAAGAGCCAACTTTGTGCGATGTATTGGATAGGCCTAAGGGCCTTTTTTTTTTTGGTTGAGAAAAAGGGGTTGTATTTGGGTCCCCCACCCTTTATAAATCACAACTTGTTTTTGTAAAGCTTGAGAGTTTACAAACATATTTAATTCTCATCTCAATTGAGATGCTATAACTAGATACCTACATCTTTTTTCACAAAAAGTTTGAATTTTTTATATTCATTTTTTGGATCTTCTTCAAATTTTTTAAATACAAATATTCAACATCCTTTTTCTTGAGAATTTCCAATCTTGTTCATCCATCCATCCAAGTGAAATCCTGATTAGTGATGGTTTTTGATGATGCCAAGCTGCCATTGTGCCACTTGAATATTCATAATTGCTTTGTTGGCTCTGTGCTTTTGCTGCTCTGCTATGATATTCTTAATGATTGGTCCTATTGTTCCTTGATGTTGCTACACCCCTTTGAAATCCAAAAACATTATGCTTTTTTTTGCCAAACATTGCCATACTTGATGCCTTTCTGATTCCATGTAGATCTAAAATATTGATGCCTTAAGCCATGCCTCCAAGATTGTTGCCGCTCAAGGTGGTGTGGGTGTCGATATGCAACAACCTTAACCTGACATTTTGTTCCCTTTGATTTTTCAACAATTTTTTTTTTTTTAATTTTAAATTCTTCTTCACAATCTTCTCTCTTATACCTTTCTTTTGGTGCATCCTTGTGCACTTCTGACAAGGCTTCCTTGGACTTTGTTGCTGCTTCTTCCATGGACTCTATTGTTGTTGCTTCGTCCATGAACTCTATTGTTGCTATTGTAAATTCAACTTTTGAGTTTTCTAATGGTTCTTCAACTTGTTCCCTTACCATAATTGCTTCTTGCTTCTCCTTGGATCCTTGCTTCTTAAGATTTTCCTTTTGAATGCGACCATGAACTTGCACGTTGTCATCTGTATTTTTTCCTTCTATTATATCCTCTTTATTCATTTCTTTCAGTTCCCTCTGAAGCCTTTTTATTTCTTCTTCATATCCTTTGATGGTGACCTTCAAACTAGCTATCTTTTTATAAGGGTTCCACTAACTCAAGAATGCATGCTCCATTTCATCCCATGTCCAAGTTCTTTTCTTAGCATTCCTTTCCTTAGTAAGAATATCCCACCAATCATGAGCTTCCTCTTTTAAAAGATAAAAAAATTTGCAATTCCAAAAAATCTCACCAAAATATAGAGATCTAAACTTCATCCACCATTCTCGAGCATCAATGTCATCATTTCCAATGAAAATTGGTAACTCCATGATCTCAACCCCAAAAAATCCCAAAAGCAGCAAGCTTCTCCTTTAAAGGGTTCAACTTTGTGGCACAAATTGTTGTTGTTGTTGTGAAAAAGCGTGGAAGGCTTCGATGGCAATGCGGTTCTTCTCGATGACGACGACAATAATGTTGGAAAATTATTTTGCTGGTAAACAAGATATTGTAGCTGAAACTCAAATAACTTCTCTTTGCCGAAATTCTTCAAATTGCTTCTCTTTGCCGAAATTCTTCAAATTGCTTCTCTTTGCTAGTAATCTTGTCAATAATCTTCTCCTCTGGTAATCTTCTCTTCGGTAAATCTCCTCTTGCCCTTAAGCTTCTCTTGCCGATAATATTCTCTTTAGTCTTCATGCCCTCCCCAACTACAATGGCCTAAGGGCATTTCATTGTGCAATGTTTAATATTTGATAATATTTTATTATGTAAGCCCAATGGGCCATGGTTAACCTTTTTTATGGTTAAACCTAATTTAATATTTGTAATAAACCTAAAGCCCAATTGTTTATTTTTATTTTTTTAAATTTTAATAAGCTATGTGTGGCTTCTATTGGGGGCCCCTCCCATTAAAAAAACCAAACATTTCATTGCTTTCATTACATTTCTAACTAGTTAATTAAAGCATATCCAACTTTGCCTTTCTATCAAAGATAATCTTCACTTCCTTTTTATCAAAGATATTCTCTATCTTCCTCAAAGTGCTAAGTTTCCACAATCATCTTCTTTTATATCGTGTGCTTTCCCAAATTTAAATTCTGTCAACATGAAATTCAACACCGCGAATGGCTAAAATATTTGCTGCCCAACTTTTATATCTATAAATATCTTGTCTATAACAACCTCACAATTTCTTAATACCTTTTTATAGGGTTTTTATTCATTCCCCTTAATATTCCAAAATATGATTTTCATTGTAATTTTTTGTTTTTATTTTTGAGTTTAACCCCACATCTTGTTAACATTGTAATATTTGCTTTTGTTTTCCCATATCAATATCCCGTTGGTTTTCCTTTTCTCTTTGTTTTTGCTTCTTGGTCTTCCTCTTTTTTTTTTTTTCATTTCCAACAATATTTTCATCTTCATCATTCTCTTCAATATTTTAACAATGTTCATAGTAAGACTTATCAGCTTTAGGTTTGCTTTGTTCTAAAGGATCTAAAGTGCAAGGAGTAATCTCAAAAGCACAATGTTCTTTATGTTGCCGTAGAAACCCTAAAGTGTAAGAATGCTCTTCTGAAGCAATTACCTTCTTATTCTGCCCTAAAAACCCTAAATTGTTATGCGTTTCCTCCATCTTCATTTCTTTATTATGCTGCTCTTGAAACCTTAAAGTGCAAGGGAAACATCTTCACCACTTTCACTTTTATTACCTAGAGAAGATTCTATACTACTTGAGGAAAATGAAGATGATTTACTTGGAATAAGCTTGACCTTTTTTGCCGTCTTTGTTTTAGGATTTATCTCCACATCTTTTGCATCTTTAATTCCTTATGAACTTGCCAAATGATATTGTAGACAAACTTTCGCCTCTTCTTTTAGAGTGGAATATCCTTGATTTGATCTAGCTTTTATTACTATATGATTTCCTTGCTTCGTCTTGAAGTTTATCTCAAGGCTAGATTTTTTTTGTCTCTTTCTTCATATTTTTCACTTTGCAGACTCTTGCCATGTGTCCAATCTCATAACAATTGTGGCAATGAAATGCGATATTTTCATAATCTATTGGAATCGGTAGTTGCCACGGTTATCCGTGCTGTCCGCCCCTATAACCACTATGCCACATCATTTTAAACCTTTTACGCTGTTGAAAGCAGCAAGAATACGAACAAGCATTCAGTCTAGCGAGGCCCGAGATTTGAACCTTGGACGTCTGTCCCCCTTATGGGGTTTCGTCAAACCAATTGGTCTACATCTTAGACCTTTTCATAATCTGCTTGTTGATCCCATTCTATTGATTCAGATTTAATCTTAATGGATTGTGATAAAGGGTTTGAAATAAATATAACAACACATATTCGAGTATATATAGCATGCTTTAGCTCCTTAGCAATTAGTCCTTCCTTGATAAATTCCCCTAGGGTATTTCCACAAAACATCCTTATTTAAAAGTTGATATGGAAGTCCAAAAAGCCTAACCCACACTAGAAGCTTCTTAACAGTTGTTGTCTCAACATAAAAGTTTTCTTTCCATGGTCTCAAATAAAGTGCATCTCTTCCCCTAAAGCATGGGCCACCAACCATTATTTTATCCCTAATTTCTGAATTGGAAAATATGATGAAGAAAAAACCTTTAGGAAGAAAAGTCACAAAGTAATTTGAATTCAATTCCCACTTCCACTTGATCTAATTTTGAATCTCCAAAAACCTTGGCCATGATCTATGGAACTTACATATTAACCTCCTACTTTTTTTTTTTTTTTTAAGCGAAAAACCCCTTGCGGGGCCGCCTTGGTCTAAGAGACCGCGAACAGGGGGTTCTACACCGTCAAAGTCACCCGGGAGTAGCACCCGACCCTGCTCGCACCAACATTATCAATTGGATTTTGGATACCCAATTCAATATTTTGGTAGGGTGGAGATTTGAACCTGGGACCTCCCTTGGAGGATTGCCCTCTTCTCTCCAACTCACCTACAACACCTGGGTATTAACCTTCTACTTTTAAGAACCATTATATCATGCTCAATTATCTCATCCTTGATACTCACTTTTGGTGTAACATTTCCTACTTGGGTCGAACTTGGCATGTATTTGCTCTTATGCTTTTCTCCAACTTGGGTCTCCATACTTCCAGTTCCAACTAGGGCATCCTGACTTCCCATTAGGGCTTTCAAATATGACTTTCCTTCCATGCTAGCTAATGGGTCTCGCTCTTGGCTTGCACTCTCTCTTGGCTCGCACTCTCTTTGGGCTTGCATTCTCTCCTGCCTCACACTTGCTTCTGACTTGCACTCCCTCTTGGCTTGCAATCGCCCCTATCTCTTCTTTTTCTCGACATTCCTTTGCTTTAGCAATTTTCTAGAAACAATGCTCCACGCATTCGTGGTAAGGGTTTGAAGCATTGATGCACTCCCGATGAACCCATCACTCTTCTGCCATGACTGAATCCTAGCCCGCACTCCCTCTTCCCTAAAGCCCACTTGTTATGTCGGCTTAGGTTAAACTTTATGATGTAATTAAGGGTTTTGGTATTGCTATAAATACCCCCTTCACACTCATCATTTTTTTAAGAGTGTTGTGCAATAATATCTACAAATAGTGATTATTTATGGTGCCTATGGGCACCCACCATATCTTCTTTTTCGTTATTTTTTACGCTTTCTATATAAGATTTGAGTGGATGGATTATTTTTGTTCGTTTCTAGAAAGTATTGTGAATTCCGACATGGTATCGGCGTGGGTATGGAGCAACATTGCTTGGTCACGTGGAAAGTTTGATATGTGCCTTTGATTCTTCTTTCGATCATTTGGACAATTTATTTCGCAAGGCTTTATGAGGCAGGTACAACATAAAAGGTCTTGGCAATCTTCGTTTTTATCTTCTATTGGCTATCATTTCTATGAGTTTTGTGGCAAAGGGAGTCCTTGAGGAGGGAAAGATTTGAATTCAAAATTTTCAAAAAAAAAAGGCCACCACCCCCTTTCCTTCCATTTTGTCTTCTTTATAGGGTTTTTGATTGAGTGCATTGTTCAAATGCTTGGAAGGATGGTTCGTGGGGTAGTGTGGTTTATAGGTTTAGGCACTACCATCGTCGTTTAGGAGGAGTTAAAATCTCCCTTCGTGTTGAGTTCCATGTGTCTCCAACTTAGTCCTCCGCTCGAAGCAAAAGCCTCTTGTGATCACATTGAATGCGTGGTCTTAGCTGAAGCATCTGCTAAGGTGGATATCTTGGAAAAGTGAACGATGTTGTTCAAAGAAGATTGGGGATCGATTCCCCCGTGCCTTATGTTTTCTATGAATCTCGTCGTGACCTAGGGTTATGCGTAAGGGGTTGGCCCCAAACTGTATTTATAAAAATTTGGCGAATCGGTTTCGGAATTCAGGCAAATAGTGTCTAAACACATGTAGAAGTTTCACTATTATTAGGGGTAATGTTGGAAATTTAAACTTAAAATGGTCAAATTATTATAAAATTGGGGTGAATCGACCCAAAATAAAAAATTTGCACCCAAATTTTTTTGACTAATGGGCCTTGGTCAAAGGTCCCAAATATTAACCAATTTCAAATTTTGAAAATCTTAATTTTAGCCAATTTGGCTATAAATAGCCGCTATGCATAACCCCTATTTTTGCCTCAACTTTTGTCCCTGGTCGTTGTCCTCACAAGGGCACTTGTGCAACGTTCATCATCAGGTGGCTTGGTGCAGTGGTAGTAGCCTTTTGGCAAAAAACTTTGATTGCAAAAAGTTGGGTTCGAATCTCCTAGTATGAACCTTTGTTTTGGACCCATTCTTACTTGGTAATGTCCTCAAGGGGGCGTCCCACCAACCGCCCCATTTGTGGCCGTTGGTGTAGTGGTAGGCAAGCTTCAATTGAGACTAGAATGTGTTGGGTGCAGGGTTCGAGTCGCATTTTTGTAGTTAGTAAGGGAGCGTTCACCTTAAGGGGTGAGTGGGCCGCCTTCATCCCAGTGCGAAGGTGTGGAAAGGCAACTAGACAGAATTGCCTAAGCTATTTGTCTCTTGGAGGTGTGTGGGATGAACTTTGCTACTTGTGTTTTTGTGAATTTTTGTCCCTTATAACTCAATGGTCGGTTGAGGTAGACGTTGATGTGGCAATCAATGGAATTAAAAATACCCTTTTTTCCTATTTAAAGTCTTTCAACCAATCAAATCAAAGCATGTAGCAACAATTTGGCGACTTAAAAGAGTTGATGTGGTAAAATTGGGTTGGAGCGCTCTAGCGAATTAGGGCTCACCAAGTGGTAGGTTGAGATTGGCTATTGCTTTTCTAAGGTTAGAGGCTTTAATTTTTATGTTTTTGGGGTCCATTAGGGCAAATCTTTCAAAGGCCATAACTTTTGCATATGAAAGCGTTTTGAGCCCATTTTTTCCCAAATCACACAATGTTTTGAGCTCTACGTACTGGTGGTATCAATTCATGGACCTGCTACAACGTTAGGGGTCGGATTCAAATATTCTTGTATTGCTTATAATATAAAAAAGGTGGAAATTACAAAATGTGTCATGAGTCATGACAAATACAATGTCTCAAGATCTTTGAATGCCTTTGCCCTAGCAAAAGTTCTAATCTCTCTTTGTCGTTGTGTCCATGCCTCTTTTTGTGCCTTGGTTGCTAACGTCGGTCACCACCTGTGTCGAGGGTCAAGGGGCAGTAGGGCAGCGCCCTTCGTGTGTACCTTATTGCGATACAAGGTGGTGTCGAGGGGCAGCGTCCCCGCAGGGCTGCCCCGAAACCTCAATGACAATACCATTAATCCCTTCACTATCTGAACTAAATTTTTCAATAAACAAGCATACAAGCATATCATTTGTGGTTTTAAATATTACTCCTATATACAAGTGTATTGAGCAATAAGGTTGGATTGATAGTTCAACATCTTTTTATGGAGAATTTCATTAGTTAATAATGTATAGCATTGTCGTTGGTGGCTGTTTTTGGTTGCCGTATTCCTTCAAACCGCAATCCGCTCAGTCATAAAATGCCCTAGCGTGTTTGGGCTGTAGGCAATGTCTTTTTCTTGTTTGAAAGAGCTTACGTTGAAAAAATGAATGAAAATTTGAACTTTTTTACTTAATCGACCATAGCCTCTACTTGTGCGGCTGCAGCTGATTTTTTGGCGATTTTTTTGAAAAAATCAGAATCGCAGTTTTTTTCAAAAAATCGGCAAAAAATTGCCGACTTGGTGATTAGATGCGATTTGATTCAACAAATCATTGAATCACCAAAAAATCACGATTTTGTTGATTTTTTGCCAATTTTCATTACTATGGTTCATACGATTCCTATGTTCTTGGAATCTCAAAAAACTCTTACTCTTGATCAACTTTTATCTCTTACTAGTGCACTTTCATGTTTCAATATGGAATCGTGGTGGTGGAACTCCTCTTGTTCCACTCCAAGGAGACTAAGACCTAGGGGCCCACGGGTAAGGCTAAATCTTCAAATAAAACGAAGACCACTTGCATTTATTGTAAAAGGGAGGGACATCCTATGAAGAATTTCTTGTTGAAGCTGTAGAAGATTGAACCTAAGTTTTTGAAGCACGGTGGTCGTCTTTTGGATGATGAGTGAGATTTGGATGGATATGCCTCCCACAAGAGCATCCATTATGGAGGGGAAGATACTATTGTCACTAATGTCTTCTCTCTTTGGCCCCTAAGTTCAGATTATGGGGGTGTTGAAATTGTAATTTGATTCATGACCAAGAGTCAACATTGTGCGATGTATTGGATAGGCCTAAGGGCATTTCATTGTGCAATGTATTTAATATTTTATTATGTAAGCCCAATGGGCCATGGTTAACCTTGTTATTGTTAAACCTAATTTAATATTTGTAATTAACTTTAAGCCCACTTGTTATGTCGGCTTAGGTAAAACTTTATGATATAATTATGGGTTTTGGTATTGCTATAAATACCCCCCTTACATCTCATTTTTTATCAGAGTGTTGTGTAATAATATCTACAAATAGAGATTATTTATGGTGCCTATGGGCATCCACCACATCTTCTCTTTTGTCCTTTTTTATGCTTTCTGTATAAGTTTTGAGTGGTTGGAGTGTTTTTTTTTTTTTAAAGTAGGGTTTTAAAAGGGTTGCCCTTTTCCCTTTTACTTCGATTTAGTCACATTGAGCTATTTGGTGCTGTTGAGATTTGAACCTTGGTGTGGGCTACATCAACTATTTGTCCCAACCGTTGAACCAAGGACCTGTTGGCAAGATGGAGTGTTTTTGTTCGTTTCTAGAAAATATTGTGAATTCTGACAAGGGAGAGAGTACCAAGTGCTGGAAATTGTCATGGAAATTAAAAATTACTGTAGGGTGGCGATTAGGACAATTCTTTAGAAAAAGTGAGTGAAGAGGTAAAGGAACTACAAGAATCTATTGATTAATTTCAAAGTTTTAATTGGGACTCCTTGATTATTGGGATAAAAAAGTTGGACACTATGGAACAAAATATAAAAAGCATCCAAACGTTCACCATTGGTCTCTACAACACTATCCAAGAAGTACAAGACACATTGCAACATGGGGAACAAAATCCTATAGTTGCTAAATTCGCAGAAAATCCACAAAATATTGTGGGTGAACAACATACCTTATCCATTGCACCTTGTACCACAAAATTGGATTTTCCCAAGTTTGATGGTGAAGATCCCTACTAGTTGGATATAGTGTGCAAATCAATATTTCGATCTACATCAAACTCAAGACATCAATTTTTTTAACTCTAAAAGTTTTTAGAGTTAAAAATTTTTTTTTAGAGTTCAAATTTTTTTTTGAGTTAAATTTTTTTTGAAAGCATCACTGGCAGCTTCTGAAAATAAACCAAACCATAGCGAGACGAATTTCATATCAAGTAACAAGAAAATTTCATTATAGAAAATTGGCTAAAATTATAGGGGTTATGCATAGCGGCTATTTAAGATGTGTTTTGTCACTTTCATGTGTTGTTTAAGCTTGTATCACTTAAGAGTATTACTATTTGATTTGCATAAAATTAATTCATTTTGATATGCATGAAAATAACTTTTTTTCAATGAAAAATTGCATTTCTTCCCTTTTGTTTTTTTTTGCTGATTTTTCCTGATTCCCAATTTTTTCCGATTCTTTTTTCCACGCTGATTCTGATCCGATTCCGTTTTTCTCAACTATGATTGCTATTATGTGTTTTGTGCGAAGCTATTTTTGGTTCCAGTTTATTTATGCAAGCAGAATCATTACATATCACGTATATAATAAGAGTACAGGCGAAGTTTCTAAAGAAGAATATTTCCTAGAAAATAAAAAGGAGCATGGGAACATCTAGAGTATTTACTCATGGCCTGCAAAAATGTGCAAATGATATAATATGTCGGAAAACTCACCAAGAACCTGCAAGAAACCATGCAATCTGTGTTTTTTTGTGCCTGGTGAGAAAATCACCGAAAAAGTTGATGTCAAGGTTTGGTGAGTACTTGCTGAAAAAGTCAAGAGTAATAGTGAAAATTTTGCCAAAACTTGGCTAAATTTTTACAAAAACTGGTCTAGCTGTGTTTTCACCATGTATATGTATAGTGAATTTAAATATTTTCTTCGAGTAACTTTTTTGGATCAAGTTTTTTTGTTGAGTTGCTGAGTGCTTAGAAAAAATGGCCTTGTCGAGTTTTTTCCATGTAGATGTATAATTAATTTAATTACTTTCTTCAATATTGTTTTTTTTTGGTTGAGTTTTTTGCTGACTCGTTGAGTACTCTAAAAAAATGGTCTAGCTGAGTAATTGCTGAGTGCAAAGTTTCCTACTATATACTATTAAATGCAAGAGTCCATGATTGGAATTAGCCATTATCTCATCAGTGGTATTTTGTCATACCATAAAGCTGTGTATCTTATGTTTCACTGATATCATAGATCTGCCATGTTGATCATTTTTGGCATCAGGGCAAGAATATTTGTACGTTTGAAGTGTGCCACTGATTTAGCTATGATTATCTCTTTTGCTTGATAATCTGCTATTTGTTTTGTGAGGTTATGCTTTTGAAGAATGTTTCTAGTGAATTTTTTACCATTTTGAGAGAGAACAGACTGGAGAATTGTCTGAATATGCAGTTAAATCTTCACAGGGTAGCAAGCTTCTGTAAGAGTCAAACATAAATTAGGAGTCTGTTGTCTAGAAGGCTATTTCTAATAAAAAATTCAAACAAAATATGCTTGCCATAGAGAAAGTTAGCAAGGCATAAATCTTGGCAGGCGTGACATTAGCTTTTTCCTATGTCCCTTCTCTGTTGAACTTTTTCTATTTCACTAATCTGTTGAACTCTAGAGCAACATTTAAGAAGTGACTACGTAGAGGGGGAAAGATCAGGGCATTGTACATGCAAGGTGTTTTGGTTCATAAGGCTGCTAAGAAAGGTTAACCATCACAGAAGTGCTGTAAGAATGAAGACCTGCAATTAGAGTAATGATTTTGTGAGTTGAGAGGAATCCATTTACTTGAGCTAGATTTAATTTTCCCCTGTTTTCTGTTAGCAATAATATTTGGTTCAACTTCTGTTGAAGACACTTTCCATGTCTGCCTAAAGCCTTCTGGCTTTGGGAAAGTGACTGTGGTCTGTTAGTCCATATGACAATTGTAATCATTTCTACCTTTTTTAGAGAGCTTTTCCTCCTTGGGCATCATTCTTTAAATTTGTTGTGCAAAGAGAGGACAGGGTGAAGTATGTCTACCTTATCAACTAGCCTAGGATGACCTATAGTGGAGGAAAATGTATGACAGCATTGGTTAAAATTGAGTGTGCACTTTGAAACGCTATGAGTTACAACTGATGGCTGTTGATGTCCTTGTATATAAGTAGCTGGCCTTTGACATATGCATGGTCTTCTTTGGTGCAAGTTTTGTTTCTTGACCTAATGTGGACAATGTCAGTGGAGTATCCTGTTTTGTTATTATGAATAATGACATGACATAAGTAGGACTTCAAACTTTTTTTACATTAAAAGCAGACTATTTTCCGAATGTTAGTTAACAGTATATTATAATATGCAACTGATTTCAGGTGCCTCTTTGCTGCCTAGATTAACATCTGTCAAATCTGTATTCATTTGGTTTGCGAATTTTCAAGACTTGAAACCATCCTTTTCATTGTGTAGGGAGTAGTGAGAACGAAGATAGAGAGGAGTTTGAATCCTGCTAAAAAAGGAATTGTATGTTCTAATTTCTCTGCCATCTAGATACTTTGTACTTCTATAAATAATGGTTAGAAACTCATCCATATATATCTTGATATTATTTTCATAGGCCTTACATGAGCACATGTTTTTATAGTTTTTGATTTTCTTATTTTCTTTGGTTTTCAATGAATGCTATGTCCAGGAGGTTGAACCAGAAGAAATTATCCAAGTACCTGAAATCTTAACGAATGTACCTCCTGTAGGTAAATTGTATTCAAATTGTGTTTCTTGTTGAGTTATTAGCATGAAATGGATTTTTTCAGAGTTGAGCTGTTTGATATGTTTCAGTTAACCTACTCTTTGGAGTAGATGGAATGAAATGGATCTATTTACCTTTTGGAACCATGTAAAGATGTGTGCACGCTTTTGCAGATCAGGCTAAAACTAATGTTTCAGACTATTTAAATGGTTCTGGTGAAACTGTTGGTCAACATGTCACAAGGGCACAAAGGAAGAGAATCAGGAAAAGGAAGCTGAAAGAGGCTGGCTCCAGATCAAAGAGATTTATTGGACCTTCGCTTCCAGACAAATCTTTAGAGGAGAACTTTACGGCAGAAACAACCACATGCCTCGATGCAGAATTTTCCGGTCAAAGATCCCAGGCAGAAACCAGCATGTCTGATACTGTCAGTAGATTTGCTAATCCTTCAGAAGGATTAGGTAAGCCAAGTCAAGGGATGTTTGCTTTTGCTTTGACATTTTGTTTACGTCCTTCCTCAAATTGGTTCTCTTCATGCCAGCTGTTTATGAAACAAAATCAAGTAGTCTCCTTCCTAAAATTATGAACTCATCCAATGTTTCAAATGTTGAAATGAAGATTCAAGTTTATCTCCATCTCATGAAAAGCTGAAGCACAGAAGACGTGCTAAAAAGATAAATCATGAGAGTGCTGTCTCAATTCAAAGGTCAGCACATTTGTTCCATGTAGTACAAGGCATAGATGTACGTGAATTGGCTTGTTAGAATGCATGCATGTTTTCATTTCATTTATATTTGTCATCTCAAATGATCTGTGATTGTTTGTTGCTGACTTGATTGCTTGTGGTGACATTTTACAGGGAGCCATCCAGCAGGGTTTTTATGGCAGAGTCCTCTAGAGCTGGATTTGTCCTTAAACACTTATGATATCTACTATGATTGCTTTTACAGTGAAGGCTGCTTGAATGTATGCAAAGGATCAGGCTCAATACTTTTCCTAAATCACAGATCAAGAATTTACAGGTTGTGAGTGGTGTAGTATCAACCCCAAAATTGCTCTAACCAATGAAAACGCACATAAAAGGGTGCACAACAATTCAATAATCATTGATTTAATCTTATCAATGAAATGACACGATTTACTCCCTTCCCCTACTGTTTTCATGTTGGAAATGTATTGATTGTTATCTTCGTTAATTTGGCATGGCAGAGTGATTGGAATTGCCTACACCGGAGTTGCATTTCAGCATTATTGGCAATGAAATGGATTTTTTTCCCGACTTTGATAG
Source organism: Wollemia nobilis (assembly GCA_028583015.1). Lineage (NCBI taxonomy): Eukaryota > Viridiplantae > Streptophyta > Pinopsida > Araucariales > Araucariaceae > Wollemia > Wollemia nobilis. Next base: position 7,763,305 of record JAQPPZ010000040.1, read on the forward strand.
GCATTTCATGAAGGATTGCTCTGTTTTGGACAATGCATAAGGCCTGCGGTATGATATTGATGCAAAGTCAGCAGAACTTCAAGACCATTGGAGCTAAGAGAATGACAATATAACGTTATCCATGTTTAATATAACTAGGTCCCCTATGGATGAATTCTCACCATGTCCCCCCTTGCAATCCACATGGGACGCCTAGGGGATGTGTAGGTGTACCCTGTGTGTGGTCATATCAGTTTTATAAAGCACAAAAAACAGGAGAGAAGAAACTTAACCCTAAAAGATAAACTCCTAAAGAAACTTCCAGCTTGTTTAAACTATATCTGAACTTGCAAAAGCAGATTTCACTGCAACTTGCTTAGACTATATCTGAACCTGCAAAAACAAATTTCAACCTGCCATTTCCTATTGGATGATATTTTGGCTTGGACACAAGTTAAATTCAAAGTTTTATATGCTATGGATCATGCATCATAATGTATTGCTATATTTTATTTTATTTATAATAAACTATGTGGCTTCTATTGAGGTCCCTTGCATCAAAATAACAAAACATGTTGTAAGACCAATTAAACCAATCCAACTTGTTACGCTGAGAAGCGTTCCTACAATGGCAGACAAGGGGGTGGGAGGCAAAGAGGTCATACATGTCACGCCGTAAACAATTTTGTTTTTTTATTAAAAAAGCCGACATTAACAAAAACATTTAAAATATTTAAACTAAAACAACCGACATTAATAAAAACATTTAAAATATTTAAACTAAAACAGCCGTTGCAAACATTTAAAATATTTAAACTAAAACAACCGACTAACCAACCGTTGCAACTGTTTAATAAAAAAATGAGATAGGTGCCTCGAGATTGATAACTCTCGGCGTTTTTAGATATATATCCTTTATATCTAAGCTAGTCTTTTATATGAAAGGTATTCCTCATTTCCCTTTTTATCAAAAATATTCGTCTTCCTCCAACCACTATTATGTCTATGTAATCAACTCTTTGACATCATTTTCATGATGAGATAAAAATCTCACTTGATCACTTCTAAAATTTGAATTTTGTTGAGATGAAGATCAACACCACTATTGGTTAAATCATCTGTTACGTGGTTTTCTTATCTATATATATACACTTGTATTTCCAAAAAACTACATGCAACAATTATTGACAAACATCAGCAATAATGCTATTTTTTATGCAAACCATATATCCATTTTAATTGATAACATTAATAATAATTTGTGAATCACCCTTCAAATAAATTTTTGCCGTTTTTAAATTGTAATTTTGATTTATGTAACAAGTTCCCTAGCCTCTACGTAGGAAGTTTCATATGATTTTCAACATTTCCTTTGGAAGCAATTATCAAAATTAAATTAAATTTCTACTAAGTTATATGTGGCTTCTATTGGGGCCAACTCCCATCAAAATACCAAAATATTATATTTGTTGTCAGGTCAAGCAAATTATATTTAGCATCCCTTTTTATTACAAATCTTTCTCATTTCTTTTTCTGTTAAATATATTTTTCAACTTCCTCAAAGTGTTATGTTTTCACATCAACTCCTTGACATCATTGTGATTAAGAGATAAAATCTCACTTGGCCATTTGCCTTCAAAAATTTGAATTTCATCAAGATAAAGATCAACACCGCAATTGGCTAAATTATTTGCTATATAATTTCCTTCTCTATAAATATGCTCACATTTCTAAGAGATTGCCTTCAATAATAGGTGATGAACTTTAGTAATAATATTGTTTTTTATCCAATCTTCACTTCCATTTTTGTTAATAGCATTGATAATAATTTTTGAATCCCCTTCAATTGAAATATATTTCCATCTTTTTTTTTTCTATTGCAATTTAATCCTTGTAAGCGCCCTAGCCCCTGCATAGTTGTTAGTTGAAGTTTCATATGATTCTGAGTAAGCGAAGAGAATTTTGCCTTCATTAATTTTGAAAACACCACCTTCACTAGCTTTCCTCGGATTTCCTTTAGAAGCACTATCAAAATTAATTTTGATAAATCCAATATTTGGACATTTCCATTTTACCCTAGATCGAAGTAGATCCTTCGTTTTAATTCCATTAGCACATTTGATTCTTTGATGTATGTTTAAATCTTGTAACCAAGTTGTCACCACCTCTTTTTCTGCTTGATACTTCCCGTGATGAACACTATATTTGTAGGCATTTTACAAGAGGCAAGAATACGGTTCCAAACATGTGCATGATTTTGAGATTTATTTTTAAAGATTCTATTATTCCTTTAAAGCCATAAATTCCAATAAATAATGGCAGGCCCAATTCTCCAGAAAATACATAAAGCTACAACTTTGAAATAATTAATCCAATATTTCATCAACTCTTTCAATGTTAAAGCTTTAGCTTTGAAATAATTAATCCAACATTTTATCAACTCTTTCAATGTTAAAGCTTTAGCTTTGAAATAATTAATCCAACATGTCATCAACTCTTTTTTTTTTTTAAATAAAGGGGTAAAAATTTATTGATAAAAAGTCTGGATTACAAAGTACAGCTGAGCCCCCACCCAGGACTCAAATAAGCAACAAGACAGGCTAAATCACCAGACAAGGTCAACTCCCAAAGAAAACCAAAAAAAACAAACCACATTAAGTCTGAACATCCTTATGGATCAACTCCCGTAGGTGTTGAGAATCCCTAGACGGGAGACTCTCCCAATTATCAATACTCCGAGTTTCCAATAGCTCAGAAGCCCTTTTGGCCAGGTAATCAGCAACCCCATTCCATTCCCTTGGAATGTGCACAAAGGATATAAATTCGAACTCTTCACTCATTACGAGAATACGAATGGTCCACGAGAGCCAAGCTGCCAATTAACATCCTCCACTCTTTTCTTTGTTTAAAAGATTAACCAAAATTTGAGAGTCAGACTCGCAAAGAATCCTGCGCCAGCCAAGAGAAAACCCCCTTTGCAAGGCCTCAAGTATCGCCAGAGCTTCCATAAGATTGTTGGAGTGAACACCTTTATAAATGGAAAAGAAAAAACCTGACCACGCCAGCAGAATCTCTCCCAACACCACCAATTCCGGCATGTCCAGGATTGCCCCTGGACGACCCATCGGTATTAATTTTTAAAACTCCTCTAGGGGGCGAGTCTCCATCTACCCTCTCTCCTAACCTTCTTGCTAAGGTGAGGAATCCTACTAGGGCTAGAATAATTCACACCAACCCCAAACAAACCAAGGGCCTGTCGTACCTTCTCCTCCCTAGAGTCCAAATGGGGGTCCACATCACATTTACTATGGATAGTTTCTTGAACCATACACAGGATCCTTTGCCAGATCTGTTGAACAACCAAATGACTTCCCTCAAAAATGCGACGGTTTCGTTCGAGCCAAATCTGCCAGATGATGCAGGAAGGGCCCAAATTCCAAGCCACTTGGAGGAAGGGGGCCTTGGCTGGAGGTCTGCCCAGACTACTCCAAAACTCCACCAAGGAGAGCACATGAAAACAAGGATGGTTCTAGGCACTCCACCAACAGTGCCAAATGTCTCTGGCAAGGGAGCATTGGAAAAATAAATGAGAAGAGTCATCCTCATTCTTACCACAAAGGACACATAAAGAGGGACCACTGAAATCCCCTCTTCCTCAAGTTATCCCAAGTGAGGCATTTATTACGAGCTACCAGCCAGAGAAAAAAGTTACATTTCGGCCAAGCAAATCTATTCCACACCTTTTTCCACCATGTGACGGGGAGACTCCCGAACTTTTGCTTATCAATAACTTGATAACCATAGGCTACAGAGTAGGTTCCCTTGGGATTAGGGTTCCAAGCCGAGAATGTCTTTATCCCTCAATGAAGAACAGTACCTCCCTGCAAGAATAAGAGCAAGCACCTCTCTATCCTCGGCCAATCCCCCTTGGGGCCATTCCTGTGGATCTTTCCATCTGTACATCTCCATATTTCCAAAATATTGGATTTTTTTAAAGTCCTCCACATGAGACCAGCCCGCTTCCAAGAAACAAATGCTTAGGGAATGTAACCTGGGATATTGAGTCAAGATAGGAGGGTGGCCATCCCAAGAATCCTCCCAAAAAAGAACATTTGATCCCCGATTGCAAATCCAGAACAAACCCTGCTTAATTAAATTAGCTCCTCTTTTCAGAGTGTCCCAGATAACAGAACCTTTCCCAACCAAACTGGCTCTAGGGATATCTGCCTCAGAAATACCTCTCAAGTATTTATAAGATAATATTTTAGCCCAAATCTGATCTTGAGAGGTACACCATCTCCAATAAAGTTTCGTGACCAAAGCACTGCCTGAGAAAGAGTTGACTGTCGCAACCCAAGGCCTCCCTCTTGAGCTGGCCTACAAATGGAATCCCATCTAACCAAACTCCATTTAGATTGATCAAGTTTGCCAGACCACAAAAGCTGTCTTGACAGAGCATCCATGTCCTTGATGAAACGAGAAGGAGCTGTTTGCACAAAACATCTGTAAATGGGTAAAGCTTGAATAACAGATTTTAAAAGCAATACTCTACCTGTAGAGGATAGCCATATGATAGTCCAGTGATTTACCTTCCTTCTAAACTTATCAAGTATAGACTTCCAAGAAGATCTAGGCGAGAGGATGAGATGAAATCGGGATCCCAAGATAAATGAAGGGGGAGTCCCGACACTGGAATCTTAGAATGCGAGCAATCCTGGCTTGAATAAGAGGGGGGTATTGAAGAAGAAAATAAAGGACTTGTCCTCATTAATCACACTATCCGGAAGCACCAAGATATATGTCAAGAGAGCTTGTCTAATGTTTCCGACTTCCTTGATAGTGGCAACTCCCAACAAAGCGGTATCATCAACAAATTGAAGGTGGGAAAGAGGTGGCAAGCTGTTATCCCACTTCCACCCCTGAATGAGACCATGCGACACTGAGACTTGAGTAATCTGCCCAACCCTTACGCCATAATGATAAACAAATAAGGAGATAGAGGATCTCCTTGCCTCAATCCCCTTGAGGCCTCAAACAGCTCCGATGTCTCGTTATTAACAAGAACGCAGAGAATGAGGAAGAAGAAATGCAGCTCATCACCCATCTAATCCATTCCTCTTCAAAGCCAAAAGCGGTAAGAACTTTTTGAAGAAAGGATCATCTAACTCTGTCATAGGCTTTTGCCATGTCCAACTTAATGAACATAGTTTTCTCCTTAGAAGTTTCCATTGAGTGAATAGCTTATGTAGCAATAACAACCCCATCCATGATTTGTAAGCCAGCAACAAATCCACCTTGGTCCTCAAAGATGATTTTGCTTAACCATATCTTCGACCTCTCGGCAATAATTTTTGTGATGATCTTATATACAACATTACGAGAGAGCAATAGGGACTGAACATATCCAGGGAATTCGCTCCCTCTTTCTTGGGAATAAGCACCACAAAGGTAGCATTTAGGGCCCTTAGCATCTGTTTGTTCTTTTGGGACTCACGGACCACCTCCAAAAGGTCAAATTTGATTAACTCCCAAAACTCTTGATAAAACTCAATCGGGAATCCATCCGGACCCGGGGCTTTCCCCTTTTTCATCTTGAATACAACACTTTTCAGCTCCTCAAGGGAAATTGGATCCATCAAGTGCTCATTCATCTCTCTAGAAACAATCGAGGGAATACAGTTTAGAATAAGTTTTTCTTCCTCATCATATGAGAGGGCATCCTCCTTGAAGAGAGAGGAAAAATACCTCTTAGTCTCTTTTGAAATATCCCTGAAAGAAGAAAGCAGGGCACCCTGAGAATTAACAAGAGAGGTAATCAGGTTACCATTACGACGAGCCTTAACGGAGTTATAAAAGAAGGTTGTGTTCCTATCCCCTTCCTGAAGCCAATCTACTCGAGCTTTTTGTTTCCAAAAAATTTCTTCCCTCAGTTCCCATTCAGCAAGGTCTTTTACAACCTCAGATTCCTCAACAAGAAGCTCCTCTGTGAGTCCCTGATCTCTAATCTTCCTTGAGGCTTCTTCCACCCTCCTAAGAGCTGCCAACTTAGCCAAGGAAAGGTTCCCAAAATTTAGTCTATTCCATCTCTTCAATTTATGCTTAACAAATTGAAGCCGCTTCATAAAGGAGTACATAGCGGTGCCATGAGGAGGTTTGCCATTAGTCCACCAACCTCGCATGAAATCATGAAGCTTAGGATCTCGCAGCCACATAAGTTGAAACTTAAATGAGGGATTCTTTTTTAGCCCTAACTCCAGAGCGGAGAGTTTGATAGGCCAATGATCGGATCCTCTACCCTCCAGAATCACAAAACTAGCACTTCTATTATTGCCAATCCAAAAACTAGAGATCAGAAACCTATCCGAGTCTCTACGAAATGGAATATTCCCCACATCTTCTATTATGCCGGGTAAATATCCCATTATCCGGCTTGATGTCAACCAAGTTCAAGGCCCGGATATGAGCATTGAAGACGAGAAGAAAAAGGCTCAAGACGATCAATCCCACCACGTTTTTCCTCCGGACAAGTGATAGAATTGAAGTCTCCGGCCAAAATCCATGGGTACGGGGGAGCCAGACTTCTCACAAAGCCAATGTGCTCCCATAAATTCACTTTACCATTGTAATCAATAGGAGCATACACGTTTGTAAGTAGGATGGTCTCACCAGATTCATTATCATGCCCGATCATCGAAATAGACCACCTGCTGGAAATCCAGGTAAGAGGAGAGATCTTAACTGGATCCCATAAACAAGCAAGGCCACCAACATATCCACATGCACCAATACACTGACATTGCCCCTTTCTCCACAACTTGGGAGCAATATTGAACAAACTATCAATAGCTAATTTAGTCTCCTGAATAAAAACCACATCCGGAGAATGAACACGAATCAAATCACGAACAACTTTTTGTGCGGGGATGTTGTTCAACCCCCTTACATTCCATGAAAGTATAATCATTTTTGGGGGTTATAAAAATGGGAGTCCAATGTTCTCACCAAACCTGACTCTACCAAAGTCTCCCCCATTAACTTAATTTTATCCTGGTCTTTCTTTCGACCCACCTTCATATTCTTATATGAAGCATTTTTTTTAATTATTTTATCTTTGCAATCCCGGCACCGTAGGAGTTTTACGAGTCCATGGATGACTGCATCAGTGCACTGGGTAGGAGAGGGCATATCTAAATCTGTGCCATTTTCTAAGATAACTTCACTTCCGGGGCTAGGGCCAACCATATCACCTATACTCGGAACCAAAGCCCTCTGTTCTTCATTTAAACCCCCTATATCTGGTTCCCTTGGTTCCACCTCATGAAGAGACAACTGATTTGGTCTGTTATATCTATAACGGGTAGCGATGTTTCGGGTATCTCCACGCACTGATCAAGATTCTCTAGAATTTCAAAACGGTTGAGCTGAGCATCTGGCTGGTTATCCTTAATGTCTCTTTTTGCCTTTCTTCCTTTGTTTCGAGGTTTTACCGTAACAAAGCCTTCCTTATCTTGATCCCCCTCCTTTATCGGGGCTTTTCCTTTATCCATATTTTGTACAGCTCGAGAGGGCCCAGGATTTGAAGCCACAGGCGGGACAAACTTAGGGCATTTTCTTTGTAAGTGGCCATATTCATGGCAAATCCGACAACGAAATGGAAGAGCTTCATAGTCAAGTTTTTGAACCCATTTGGTTGATCCGAACTGTATTTCAATAGAATCTGGAATAGGATTGTTTAAATCAATTTCAACACAGATACGGGCAACAGAGATTACCTTTTTATCCAAGCGTCTGTCGTGACGGCCCAACCGGCTTCCCAAGTAGAAGGGCAATCATATGCAAGATGTCATTTCTCCAAAATTCCAATGGGAGCCACGGAAGCCGAACCCACACCGGAACCCGTGATGGCCGCTCCTATGATGGGTTGAAACCCACATGCCAGGGTTTAAGAAAGAGTCCCGCTTGGTTACAGAAATAGGGACCTCCTTCAAATGCTTTGTTACGATCCGCAAGACAAGAAAAAACCACCATAAAATAGTTGTTTGCACTCAGCATCACCTCCACATCACCTTCAGGGTTCCAAGTCTTCCTAACCCAAGCCTCCACAAAGGGAAGAGAAATTCGGATGCCCATAAATTTACCAATAAGCGCATGTTTGGTTAAATACTCCACATCTTACGCCATCGAGTCTGGTTGAACCACTAGAACCGGCCCGGCTTCACATCGTTCCAAACATCCATTGTTCTTTAACAAGCGATTCCTGGCATGCAATGGGAAATCCTGTTCCTTCCAATCATTTTTAAAAGAAATACCAGCCCTAGCATGCACGCTCTGTGACGGACCTGATGCCATCACTACATTCCTCCAGTTGTTCATACCTCCTCCAGAAACTGCTGCCATCCCCGTAGAGCCCACCAGATAGGTCTCAAAAAAATTCCAGCAAAGCAGCTTTCCTCATCAAACCCTAGCGAGCAATTTTTCTCCATTACCTCATCAACTCTTTCAATGTTGACAAACTATTCAATATATTTTTATATTTTAAAAAAGTAACCCCAAATGGTGTGAGCAAAGGGACAATGAAGAAGCAAATGGTTTGATGTCTTTACGTATTTTTCGCACAAGGCACATCTAAAAGGTCTATGATATCATTTTCTTTGTAGACTCTCTTATAAAAATCTTAATTTGAACTACTAAGCAAAGGAATGTTGAGGCTTTAGGGAGAACCTCTAATGACCAAACATTCTTTTAAGGAAAATATTTGGGAGTAGAAAATTTTGATAGATTCCAAACCAACTCATCCTTTCGTGTAAAAACTGGACAATAAAACTCTTGAAACATCTTTTGAAGTTCATATGCAATTTGTTTGAGTTCCTCCTCTACCAGGCTATGTTGGTCACGAATCCGCCTAGTCATATAAAATGCGCCCTAGACCCGACCAACATTGAAAGGCCGAGAGAAAGAGAAGTCTCCCGGGCCAACTCCAGAGAGGGCTGGCTCCCAAACTAATCTAAAACTGATTTTAAGGTAAGGGTTAGAAATAACAGAAAGAGATGGAAATATGGCCGAAGCCGATAGTTGATAGGGAGAACAACCTCAGATAGCAAATAACCTCAAAATAGATCCCTAAGATAAGCAACAACTAATTCTTAGAATGCACATACATAAATTGAATCAAACATTGACCATAAGTTTGCCTTCAAATATTCAAATGAAAACATAGCCAAATTCAGAACAACATAATTCAACTTATATTTTAACACTGGACTAGGCAGAAGTAAATCACACAGAAAACATCACATGAACAACATTTTGGATCACCAACTCAAAAGACTGTAAGAACAGAGCAAAATGCACTAAGGATTTCTGCTTCAATTTTTGCAAAAAGGTCCTCACTTTTTTTTGATATGTACATTGGTATTTATAGAGGTCTTCCCTCTCCCTTTCATATTGCAGCATTTAAAACATAAAACAAATTTTGAAGAGGAGATCCACAAAATATGCACTTGAAAAGAGAAACAATTCCCCTAAATCTGCCTCGGAGAAATCACATTCCATGCTTTTATGGATCAAGTTTGAAAATCGAACGAAAACAAGGGACCAGATTTCTCCATTAAATGACCGTTCTCGGGGCATGCTTGAAGCGTTAGGAGATCACGAACAAGAGCTTTTAATACCGGAGGCATCTTTAATTTTGGTGGTGTCGAAAACTGCATGATTGAACATGTTCTCCCATCTTTGTTGTCGCTTCTATCACGAAAATATGACATGTCATGATATCGCGAAATTTTTAACTTACTGCTTTCTCCTATTGCCACCATTCACGAAAATGCGACATGTCGTGAAATCGCAACAATCTTCCCTCGCTTTGCCCTTTCGTCGCCTTTAGTCGCAAAAATGCGACATGTCACGAAATCGCGACATTTTCCTCTCACTCGGCTCCTTGGCTGCTCCTTGTCGCAAAAATGTGACAAGTCGTGAAATCGTGACATGTCACGAAATCATGACATGTCGCGAAATCACATCTTCCTCTGTTTGGATTTGTCTCCACGACATGTCGCGAAATAAAAACATTCTCCCTTCGTTTGGCTCTTTCGTTGCTCCAAGTCGCGAAAACGTGACAAGTCGCGAAATCGCAACATGTCGCAAAATCGCTACAATCCGTACTTGGCACTGTCCTTTCCGTTTTCTCCTCGCAAAAATGTGACAAGTGGCGAAAAAGCGACATGTCACGATATCGTGACAATTTTCTCTTGCCTTGTACTTTTCTGCTTTCGCCCCGCAAAAACGCGACATGTCACGAAATCGCGACATGTTTCTGTCTTCTCCTTCGTTGCCGCTTTCTATCATGAAAATTCGTCATGTCACGATATCGTGACATTTTTCCTTGGCGCTCCCCTTTGCTATTGAAATGTCACAAAATTGTGACATCCGCCTATCACTTTGCTTTCTTGCCACTGTCTGCCATGAAAATGCGACATGTCGCGATGTCGTGACAACTTCGCCGTTACTGCTCCCTCATCGCAACAAGTCGCGAAAATGCGACATGTCGTGATGTCGCGACATTTTTTGTGCTTTGCTTTTTTCTGCATCGGACGCCGTGAAACTACAATAGGTCGCAAAAATGCGACATGTCGCGATATCGCGACATTTTTAACTTACTTTGCTTTGGCACAAAACTTGTAGAGATTTTTGTTTTTTACTAATTATCCCTTTTGAGGTGCTTGGAGGGACAAACAGAGGAGTGAGTATCTCTACAATTTGTGCATTATTTTGCATGAACAACAACAACAAAAATAATGTGGCAAAAATGCCAACATTCTTGGCGGCTCTGGGGGTATACAGTTTTGCTGATGCACGAACCCTAGGCCTTTATTCATTAGGCAACAAAGTCATCCCCGTTGTCCCCCCTTCTGACTGTCCACTGACGACAGCAAACTCCTCAACTTTTTTGGGGCCTTCTTTTTTTTCTCAGCGCTCCTCTTTCCCATTCTGGCTGTACAATTGCCCAAGCGCTTGGTCTAAAAATGACAACGCCTTATATGGCACTGAACTGCTGTGCTAGGGGATGCTAAAAACAACACCTAAAAACTGCTATATCTTTGGAGTGCTAAAAAGAAACACACACAAACTAAACAGAAAACTATACCTAAGATCCTAAGCAACACTTAGTGCCCTTGGCACTTTATTTACTAGCCGAGCTATTTACAGTATTTACACAAAATTTTACGACATGATTGGCATGCCACCACCACAAACCCAGCTTCGGGTGCCTATCCGGTGAACCTACAGTTTTTGGACTAGATCTGATTGTACTTGAGTCGATATTTGAAATTCGGTTGGCCTCTTCCTGAAGTTCTCCATGTTGTGAACAGGGTGCAACGTGGCAAGTTATCATGCATGCCAGTACCCATACAGTTGACGAATAATGTGGCAAAGAGGTTTGCCACATGGGGGCCTTCTTCGGGTACCGGTTGTAGTGATGGCTGGAGCCAATACCACCACTTTAAAGAGTCCACTGGCTGTGGGTTGAGTACAGGCTCCTCCAACCCCTTGATGCAATAACAGGACTTTTTTGGCGATAGGCCTTTTTCTAGGATATCCTCAGGCTCAGCCTCTTGGTGAGGCCTACTTATTGGGTTCTGGCTGAATACTTGCGTGTTATGCCCTAGGACACAAAAAGGGTGCAAAAATGTGCCCTCTTTGCTCTCAGGTTCTGCCACTTGAGCTTGTTCCCCTTCTTGGCTCATTTCCTGATGGAAACTACAAGCAACCATATTATTCATCGCTTGGGCGATGCTTGCATATTCCCATTGTTGGCCTTGGATGAGATCTGCATCTCGAGCTCCACACAGCTGCATTCGAGGCCTCTGCACAGTATGAGGAATCTGCCATGGTGAATACTGCGCGGGATGGACAGGAGCAAAAAATACCTGAGAAAGTGATGGAGTTTCTCCCCACTGCCACTTTCCTGATAGGAGCAGAAGTTGCTCTGCTTGTACTGCTTCCTCAAAGATTTGAGGGAATCTACGTTCACTTGATTGCAGCAAGAGGAGGCTTATGTCTAGGTGGAAATCCCGAACATAGAAGAGGTGGGCCTGGGCGGGTGTCGACTGGATCTCCCCTGGAATTCTCTTCCAACTTCTGTAGAATCGAACATTGAAGTTTGTGATGCTCTCTAGAGGTGCTCTCATGATGGTGGAGAGGTGCATCAAGAGCTGGAAGGGATCCTGAGAGCCATCAAATGTGTTGATGAGCACTTTTGCTAAGTCATCCCATGAGCAGATGCTCTTACGCTCGAGTAGTCTGTACCACTGCAATGCCCTTCCTTCCAGAGACAGAACCAAAAGTCTGATCATGACATCTTCATGGGTTATGTCATGGAGGGTCGCTAGAGTAGCAACATCTTCAAGGTGCTCTCGGGCCATTCCCTTGGTGCCATTGTATTTTGTCAAGGTTTTCAAGGCGCTTTTGGGAATCTCATGCCAACTTTGGAGATCCAAAGGGCCAAAATCATCCCAGCTAGGATAGCATACCCTCTCCATTATAGCAGTGGTCTGTAGAGATCACAGTTCTCACCACTAAGTTGGAGTCACCAGGTGAACATTCTTTTCTTCGCTTGTGAGGTCAAGGCTACTCACCAAACCTTGATTCCTCTGGGGTGTCTTCTTTTAGCTTTAAAAGGCATCTAAAAATCAAGAAATTTGGATCTTCAGCTCAACAGAGTCACCAGGTGATTTTGCCAGATGAAGACAAGCTAGAGATTCACCAAACTCGGGCTTCCTTAAAATATGGGGACTGTTGGTCCCACTGGGCGTGCCAAAAACTGTTGGTCACAAATCCACCTAGTCATATAAAATGCGCCGTAGACCCGACCAACATTGAAAGGCCGAGAGAAAGAGAAGTCTCCCGGGCCAATCTCTAGAGAGGGCTGGCTCCCAAACTAATCTAAAATTGATTTTAAGGTAAGGGTTAGAAATAACAAAAAGAGATGGAAATATGGCCGAAGCCGATAGTTGATAGGGAGAACAACCTCAGATAGCAAATAACCTCAAACTAGATCCCTAAGATAAGCATCAACTAATTCTTAGAATGCACATACAAAAATTGAATCAAACATTGACCATAAGTTTGCCTTCAATTATACTTCAAATATTCAAATGAAAACATAGCCAAATTTAGAACAACCGAATTCAACTTATATTTTAACACTGGACTAAGCAGAAGTAAATCACATAGAAAGCATCACATGAATAATAGTTTGGATCACCAACTCAAAAGACTCTAAGAACAGAGCAAAATGCACTTAGGATTTCTGCTTCAATTTTTGCAAAAAGATCCTCACTTTTTCTTGAGATGTATATTGGTATTTATAGAGGTCTTCCCTCTCCCTTTCGTATTGTAGCATTTAAAACATAAAACAGATTTTGAAGAGGAGATCCACAAAATATGCACTTGAAAAGAGAAACAATTCCCCTCAATCTGCCTCGAAGAAATCACATTCCCTGCTTTTATGGATCAAGTTTGAAAATCAAACGAAAACAAGGGACCAAATTTCTCCATTAAATGACTGTTCTCGAGGCATGCTTGAAGCGTTAGGAGATCACGAACAAGAGCTTTTAATACCGGAGGCATCTTTAATTTTGGTAGCATCAAAAATTGCATGATTGAACATGTTCTCCCATCTTTGTTGTCGCTTCTGTCACGAAAATGCGACATGTTGCGATATCACGACATTTTTAACTTACTACTTTCTGTAGCACCCTAAAATTGGCGCAGTAAAATTGGAATAATTACATTCACCTTAGTAAATAAATTTAAATTCAAATTTAACCTCCCAAACCGCCCGTTAACCGTCGAGAAACCCGTTTCCTCTTTTTTCGCACCATTTTTAGCAGTTGTTTTGACCGTTTGACGATATCGTCTCCGATCAGACGATATCACCCCAGATTTGAAGATTTCATCTGGACTAGAACGTCCAGACGATTTTGTCGCAAAATTGAATTTGCATAGTTGGAATCCATTCCAACGGGTCTCCAATCCGGGCAGAAGCGTGTCTGCGCCGTTGGGACCCTCCCCCGTTGGAGATCTCCCAAATTGGGAAGATCTCCAACCTCCCAACAACTATCCTATGTCTATTTAACTCTAAAACTTTTCCTTCCCCAACCCCTGGCTGAATTTTTATGTAAATCAACTCCCTATGCGTTAAAACACTTCAAATTTGCTCTTGCACTAGTCCTATATTAATTTTATTGCAGGTACACCACTGGTTTTCAGTCGAAGCCAGCACCTATTGCAGTCGACGAACCTGTCAAGATCGGAGGCGATCTCATCAAATTCGGGACGATCTCGTTCTGATGCGAGACGATTTCGACTGTAGCACACATCGAGGCAATCAGTGCCTGGAGTTTGCTTTTCTTTCTCTTTTCTCTATCATTTCATGCTATAAATTAGATTGTTTATTCAGTTTTTATACTATATTGCATCTGGAGTTCACCCATTTTGTCTAGTTTGCATATTAAGATCATATTCTGCTATTTAAACACAGTGATTTGCATTTACTTTTGTTCTTGCATATTGTTCAATACTCATATTACTTTTTCATATAGTTTGCCCCTGTTTACAAAATAGAATTTCTTGTATTTCGCATCTGTTTGCTGTTTTGCAGGTCTCTGATGAATTCGTCTGACGAATTCATTAGATTGCAGACGATCCTATCAGTTTAGACGATTTTATCAAATTGAAGGCAATTCTGTTGAATTGCAGATGATCCAGACTGCTACAAGTAATCAGAAACTTCATCAGACTTTCGGATCAGGTAATCTTCATTGGCCTCCTGCAAATTCTCTCGTTTTTGCTTTCTTTTCTGTTTGTTGTATTCATTTAAATTGCATTTTCATGTAGTTTAAGTTAGAATCATTCGGCCAAACCTAGGATGAATGCTTAAAAATAAAACGAACTCATCTAAAACTCATTCCCAAAACCTAGGCGTGGAAACTGCCGTCAAATGTTTCCTGGTGAACCCACCATCCGTCGACAAATCACCAAAATGCACCTCCCTTGAGAGGCGGGACCTTCGCAAAGTCCTCTCGTCCGAGGTACCGCATCATCCTTTTCCCATCCTCCTTCCGGGCGCGGATCCAATAGCCTGAAGGTAGGGATGTGAAAAATTTGGAGCGATACATTTTGGTGAACCCGACGTGAATGCATTCTAAACCTTTTGAAAACAAAAACAAATATATATATATGTATACAAGAAAAACAAAAACAAAATCATCATTTCATGTTTTAGATTCAATTCTAAATAGTAGATGCTAAATATTACTTTTAGAAGCACTAAAAAAACCATGAGTTTTTACTCAAATCAATATGAGCCCATTAGTAATGTTGGAAGAATTCAGCCAAATACATTTTTTGATTATGATCAACCTTATCTCTATTCAACATCACCTCCATCACACTTCTCTCATTTTTCATCCATAACTCAACAAAACAATCCCTTTGCCAATCCTCTTCATAATGATATTATCTATTCTCCCGTATATCCATATTATGTCTATCAATCCACATATAATCCTCCGCCACCTTTTAAAAACTATTATTTCAATACAACACATCCATTTCAACAAGAAAATACTTATTCTTCCAATTCTACCGTGCACTCACCTCCTACATCGCAATCTTCCTGTCATCATTCCACCCATAATAAAGAAAGTAGAGGTGAGAAACCATTAGGTCCTTTTATGACGAAATTCCTAAGGCATTTATCAAAAACCTCTCAAAAACCTTCATCACGTAAATTTACTAGGCTTAATCAACCAATGGATATAATTCTCAAGTATTTACTTGACACAAATATTATTGTACTTCCTTCCATAAGACAACCTGATACCACATCAGATTGGTTTAAACCTGAGCTACATTGTGAATATCATAGAGTAGATGGACATATGACACAAAATTGTAAAGATTTAAGATGTGCAATTCAAGATTTGATTGATAAGGATCTTTTTAATATAAAGGAATTACAATCTACAACTCATTATAAATCTCCAGTAAACTATCAAACTCCTACACAACAAATACCAATAATCAATCAAGACATGTGGATCTCCCAAGAATCCCTACTCAATTATCAACAACAAGAAACCAATCAAATATTGCATGTTAATGTGTCCCATCATGATGATATTATTAATATTGTAACAAAAACTACAAATGAGCAACCTCAAGTTCAATCAACCCAATATGATATTCAAGATATGGATTCCTCATTTGACCAACCTTCAAAACTATCTTTGACTCTAGAGAATGATACAAAATGGAATGTAAGCATAGAAAGCTCATATTTAGAATCAAAATCTCAATCTGAAATCCACTTTGATAACCAACAACAAGTGATTAATCCTCAAGCAAAGATATCCCTTTTAGAAGTATTACAAATTGCTCATAAGGAAATTTTGTTCAAAATACCTAGCCAACAATTTGTTCCTCATCATATTTTCTCTAAGAACATAATTAATGATATAAACCCTCTTGAGGTTAACCATATTTCATTCTATGATGAGGATATTCCTTCCTCTACTCCACAAGAAGACTCCTATCTTTACATTATCGGATCTCGTAAAGAAACACCTGTTAAAACTATCATGGTAGATAATGACTCCTCTCTTAATTTATGCACTTATCAATTATTCCAAAAACCCAAATCAAAGGAAGAAGATATTAATGAATCAAATGTTATTATAAAATCTTTTAACAATGAAATTCAAGAAGCTCAAGGTACTATAAATTTTCCCCTTAATATTGGATCCAAGATCCTGGATACTTTATTCTATGTAGGATATTGTCCTTCACCTTACAACCTATTTCTCCAGAGTCCTTGGATTCATACAATGAGGGTTTTCCCTTCCACTCTTCACCAATGTTTGAAGTTTGAACTTGCAAATAAAATTGTTACCATACATGGTGACCCAACACCATTTGAAGAATGTTTAACGGTTGAAACATCAAGTTCTATACATTCTCTATTATCACAATTATCTTCTATCCATCACTTTTCTTCATCCATATATGATCATCCTTGTTTATCAAATAACATCCATGCATGTCTTTCACATATACTTTCTCCATATTATCAAAACTTGGAATATAATAATAAGAATGAAGAACTTTCTTATATTTATGACATTTTATTTTGTAATATGATCAATTTTACACATATAAAAGTCAAATCTTTTGCTACATTATTTTACATTATAACAAAGCTTTTGTTATCACTATCTTTTACTCATCACCTTTTGTTCTTACCTTCAACACAACCAGATTATCCTTCAAAACCTCCTTTGATTTTGAAGCAACCTTAGACATGCTATACTCAAATAACCTTGTATAGTGTATATAGATCATCTTGTATATACCATCAATTTCAATTCATAAATTAAAATCAAAATACAAAAAAAAAATCAAAATCCTCAAAATCAAAAAAATACTAATGCAACTAAGGACCTCAAAGGTAAATTTGAGCCCAACTGGCTTGGACCATACATCATTACTGCAAAATTTGAATCAAGAGCATATAAATTATCTACCTTAGATGGTAAAGAACTTAAAGAACCCATGAATATTTTACATCTCAAACGTTATTATGCATAAATTTGATTATTTCATCCATGTATATATTTGTTCAAAATCATTATCTTGTATTTCTTTCAATTTATTCAAAAATCTCAAAAACATTCATAAAATCTTCAAAAATCTTCAAAAATATTTATTGCATTTATTTAAAGCACTTGTAAAGTTCCTTTTGCTCCAAAACAAAAATCTAAATAAAAATCTAAAAAAAGCTATATGCTTGACTCTTTCGAAACCAAAACAATATACAGAAGAAAGAGAGAGTCAACATTCTCAAAAATTTCTCAAAATCATTATTTTCTTACAATTATTGCAATTATATGTTTCAACTTATTTTGGATAAAACTAGCATTTATTTGAATCCCTCACTTGCACACTCACACAATAAATATCTTGATTTTATCTGGCATGATTACTAATCTCTCTTATATCAAAGTTCACAAAATTCAATTAAATAAAGTTTGAGCATAGAGAATTGATCTTGTTATTTACTTAAACCAAGCACATCTTTTCACAATAAAATGATTATATTTGTAATTTCCATGTTTTGCTACATTGTAGAATTGATTTCTGGAGTGAAAAATTTCCCCTGCTATCCTATCATGCACATGGTCTAGAATCTTTGTGAATTGGCAAAAGGACAAGCTCACCCCTACCCAGAATAAAAATCCCTTGCTCTACAGCTAATCTGAGCAAGTATCCCTAGAAAAAGAAAAAGAAAAGAAAAATTCAAGAAAAAGAGAAAAGAAAAATGTTATGTCAAGCAATGTTCCAAGCATTATCAAGCAAAAGAAATACAAAAAGAAAAATAAGCAAAGTTCAAAAGAAAGCAAGAAAAGCAATAAAATCCCTTTCCCTACCCTTTGAAAAGAAAAGAAGGGTGAATGAGCTTGAATCCTTGGAATTCTCAATTATTCGAAAACCGTGAGGTAAGCCCCATAACAGGTGGTTTGTGCCCAACCTGCTTGGCCTTGGGTAACTCCTAGCGTGGCGATATGTCTGTCACATTAGCGACCTTCTTTTGTAAAGACCTATGTCTTCTTATGGATTAGCTAGCTCTTGATAATCCGATCTACATAGTAGCCTAGTATGGTTATATGCATCTACATCATGGTTAATGAACACTTATTTGGTTTCTTCAAATCACTTGTATCATAGTATCTTGCTCAAAACTGGTAAATGAACAATGCAATTGCACACACATTTGTATTTGAGAGATTTTGTCTATCATTATGATAAATCAAGATTGGCAATGAATTCACTTATGCACATGGGATTCCTTATAAATCTAACTTTTTATCTTCAAAATACTTTGAAACTTACTTTTGCACCTTGTTTGGAATAAATCAAATACAATTATTTACCACAAATACAACTATATAATAGAAAAAATCACAAATTTCTTTCAAAACATATCATACATATCATATCAACTTTCGTGACGATGGTATAATTCTAAAACCAAAATTGGAATTATATGCCTAGCGCAAGTCCTCATTATCATATTTTCTGTTCATCAAAAATTAATCATGCAATAAAACTATCCTTTCTTTGATCTTCGCGATGATGGTTTAAGTCTATACCTACATATTCTATGCCTAGCGCAAACCATTGTAACAATTTTATTTCCCGATTTATCAAAAATCATACAAAACCTATGACTTCATTTTACACCAATTATGCTTTTTCGAAAGCAAATACATTTTTATTATTTCATATCATTATGTCAACCTTTGCATTTTGCAATGATGGTATAATTCTTAAGGAATTATTCAACAATTTTTATCACACTTAGGAATTTATGCCTAGCAAAAATCATTTTACAATATTTCATGCGTAATATTTTCATGGAAATCTGAAAGCAAATCATCATCATCATCATTTGCATCATCACAACAAAGTCTTAAGACAGTCTCTTAAGCACTATTTTCTTTTAACAATATTTCTATCCTGGGACTAGCTTGACGACCGAGTGAGCAAGCGACTCCATGAAATGGTCTATAATAGCGACAATGTCCTTTGAAATTATTGTTAGAAATCTCTTTTTATTTTTATCACATTTCATTACAACCAATCAATTTGTTACATCAGATTATTTCATTTAAAATATTCATAGCATGACATCCAAGTTATAATATTTTCCAAAACGACATAATTACATGAATCATCAATAAAATCATTACATCAATCAACTCAATCAATCAACCAAACATAAAAAACATCATAAGCATCACATAAGACAAGTCATATGATCAAAAAAATATCTCATCTATATATATCAACAGAATATATACATCATCAAAATTGGATTGGTATGCCACAATCTGTACCTCGACATACTCAATCCTCTATCAATACAAGTATAATACAATATCAGTGGCAGTATCCCGCCCTCTAGCCTCAAGAGCCTCTAGAGCTCTCGGCCTCATCTCCTCCCCCGCCCTGCGAAGGATGAGGTGGTCCCATCGCAGTATGTGTGGTACTGCGAGTCCTCGTCGTCGACCGGGATGAGCTCCTCGTCGACCCTGTCCTGATAGGATCTGCTATGGCAGGTGGCACCTGTATCCTCTGGCCCTCTGGCACCGCCTGGTAGTATAGATCCTGATAGAATGCGGTCTGAGAAACCAACCGCATCAGCTCCTAAGTGCTCACCCCTTCGCCTCATGCCCTGAGACGAGCATTCTCATCTCGTAGCTGTGACACCTCAGCCTGGTGCTGTGCGTACTGCATCCTGTAACGTCTGCACCTAAGCTCGCAGATGATCTCTCTCTGCCCGAAGAGTAGCCATCTCGCTACTCTCGCCTATGTCCATGCCCTTGCCCTTATCGGGTGATGGTGGCCTCTGTGGAGATGGGGGTCTCGCCTCCCTCCTCTCCCTCTCCCTCTGCCGTGGCCTCTCCTATGCCTGTGGCCTCCTCTGCTCTCCTCTGCCATGACCTCGGGCTTCCTCTACTATCGCCTGGCGTCGCCTCCCTATCCGACGCACAACTATGTGGATCAGTCCCTGAGCCCTTGTCATCCGAGGAGGGCGGATGCCTGCATACCAGGCATCATAGCCATCGGCTACCCCTGCGTCGTCCCCATCCACTGGTTGAATGGGGGCATCGTCCGCGTCCTGACTCTAGAATCGTTGCATATCTGGAGCCCCGCTAACTGTGGTGTTATCTCAAACAGTCTGGGAAAACTCATAATCCCTGAGAGATGGGATCCCCTGTTGTAGACCAAACTATCGCAAAACTCTATCGTAGAGGTGGAGCTCCACCTCTCCCCTCTCCTTCCTCAGCCAGCAGACTCGCCTGATGTGAGCCAGCTCCTATGCGTCCTTTGCCCACCCTGGATGCTGCCTCCACGGCCTCCAGGTGATCTGGTCTGGGACCAAGTCATCCAGTAGTCTCCGGGACACCGGTAGGTCGATCCGTCACTGTGCCCCTCTTCGGAGCCACCAGTAGAAGACTCGGGGCCTCTCCCCGTCAACCCCTGTCAGTGGAAGCCCTATCGGCCTCCGCACCGCAATGTGCTCCCAAAACCAAACCTATAGGAGCGATGTCATGACTAGACATCGCCCGCCCTTGTACACGACCCCGTAAAGGATCCTGTACAGTCGACATAAAACAAAGCTACCCCAAGAAAATCTATAGCCATGGTCATGCATGTCGCAGATCACATATGCTAGCATCCATGGTACCCTGCATCCGCTCTGGTGGCACAACAGAAGTCCACCAACCACCCCAGCCAAAACTCGTGTCAGTGTAGATGCCCCAGGCATCTGGCGCAGTGCCTTAATGTTCACTCCGCCCTTCTCCAGGGTGAAGCTCGGGTCACCGCAGAGTCATCCCATCATGTGGCCCTGATTGGCCACAGGTGTGATCATCCTCCCTTGTATGGGGATTCTAAGAATCCTCCATACATCCTCTAGTGTGGGAGTCATCTCCCCTGTCGGTAATCGAAAGCATGAAGAGCCCGGGTACCACCTCTCTGCTAGGGCCGTCGGTAGCCCCATGTCAGTAGAAACCTCGCGGCATCTCTCGCCACATGTTGCAAGCCGGCTCGTGCCCGCAGATCCCGCTCTCGCTCGGGTGAGAGCGGCCAAGTCGTCTCTCGATCCGCCGTATTTCCACTCTCTCGCTCTTTAGTAATCCTCTCTGCAAGCATAAACAATCAAAACAACAAACAATCATTAATAACAATTTTAGCAATCAATAATGCAACTTAAAGATCAAATTTTTGCAATTGATGATATCGCCCACTATTGGCCGATATTGTTCGAAATTTGAGCAAAATCGTCTCCGATTTCGCGTGTCGAAATCGTCTCTAATTTGACGAAATCGTCGCTTTTTCGCCGATTTCTCCCTTGGGCGAAATTGACGAACTTGAGACGATTTCGTCGAACTAGGGACGATTTCGTCCGGACGACGTCGATGGCCAAAAACGGCCGCGATGCTCAAAATTCATCCTAAAATTCATTTACAAAGCATGTAAATTCAAATTAAATCAATCTAAACTAAGTTTAAACCCCTACCCGTAAACCACGGCGGACCTCTGCAGATCTGTGCGCTGTCTCTACCATTTTTGCTCCAGAGCTCTAAAAATAGTAAAATGAATAGTAACAATGAATTAGGGTTTTACCCTATTTTTCTTAATTTTATTCAAAATAATTCAACAATAATTTTTGCTTTTTCGTGTTTTTACCGCAAACGTTCGATTTGGGTAAAAACACGGAGGGGGCACCATAGTAAGCTGTCGTACGATTCAACCAAGAATCGTCGCCTAAAAATGAGAATAATTTTTTTTGCTTTCTCGTAGATCGAGAAGAACTCATCTTTAACACATTTTCTTCGGAAAATTCGCTAAAGAGGGGGCAAAATGTAGCACCCTAAAATTGGCACAATAAAATTGGAATAATTACATTCACCTTAGTAAATAAATTTAAATTCAAATTTAACCTCCCAAACCGCCCGTTAACCGCCGAGAAACCCGTTTCCTCTTTTTCCGTGCCATTTTTAGTAGTTGTTTTGACCGTTTGACGATATCGTCTCCGATCAAACGATATCGCCCGCATTTGACGATTTCATCTGGACTAGAACATCCAGATGATTTTGTCGCAAAACTGAATTTGCATAGTTGGAATCCGTTCCAACAGGTCTCCAATCCGGGTAGAAGCGTGTCTACGCTGTTGGGACCCTTCCCCCGTTGGAGATCTCCCAAATTGGAAAGATCTCCAACCTCCCAACAACTATCCTATGCCTATTTAACTCTAAAACTTTTCCTTCCCCAACCCCTGGCTGAATTTTTATGTAAATCAACTCCCTATGCGCTAAAACACTTCAAATTTTCTCTTGCACTAGTCCTATATTAATTTTATTGCAGGTAAACCACTGGTTTTCAGCCGAAGCCAGCACCTATTGCAGCCGACAAACCTGTCAAGATTGGATGCGATCTCATCAAATTCGAGACGATCTTGTTCTGATGCGAGACGATTTTGACTGCAGCACACATCGAGGCAATCAGTGCCTGGAGTTTGCTTTTCTTTCTCTTTTCTCTATCATTTCATGCTATAAATTAGATTGTTTATTCAGTTTTTATACTATATTGCATCTGGAGTTCACCCATTTTGTCTAGTTTGCATATTAAGATCATATTCTGCTATTTAAACACAGTGATTTGCATTTACTTTTGTTCTTGCATATTGTTCAATACTCATATTACTTTTTCATATAGTTTGCCCTTGTTTACAAAATAGAATTTCTTGTATTTTGCATCCTGTTTGCTATTTTGTAGGTCTCTGATGAATTCGTCTGACGAATTCATCAGATTGCGGATGATCCTATCGCTTTAGACGATTTTATCAAATTGAAGGCAATTCCGTTGAATTGCGGACGATCCAGATCGCTACAAGTAATCAAAAACTTCATCAGACTTTCGGATCAGGTAATCTTCATTGGCCTCCTGCAAATTCTCTATTTCTGCTTTCTTTTCTGTTTGTTGTATTCATTTAAATTGCATTTTCATGTAGTTTAAGTTAGAATCATTTGGCCAAACCTAGGATGAATGCTTAAAAATAAAATGAACTCATCTAAAACTCATTCCAAAACCTAGGCGTGGAAACTACCGTCAAATGTTTCCTGGTGAACCCACCATCCATCGACAAATCACCAAAATGCACCTCCCTTGAGAGGTGGGACCTTCGCAAAGTCCTCTCATCCGAGGTACCGCATCATCCTTTTCCCATCCTCCTTCCGGGCGCGGATCCAATAGCCTCAAGGTAGGGATGAAAAATTTTTGGAGCGATACACTTTCTCCTATTGCCACCAATCACGAAAATGTGACATGTCACGAAATCGTGACAATCTTCTCTCGCTTTGCCCTTTCGTCACCTTTAGTTGTGAAAATGCGATGTGTCACGAAATCGTGACATTTTCCTCTCACTCGGCTCTTTGGCTGCTCCTTGTCGCGAAAATGTGACAAGTCACGAAATCGTGACATGTCACAAAATTGTGACATCTTCCTCTGTTTGGCTTTGTCTCCATGACATGTCACGAAATCATGACATTCTCCCTCCATTTGGCTCTTTCGTTGCTCCAAGTCACGAAAACGTGACAAGTCACAAAATCACATGTCGTAAAATCATGACAATCCGTACTTGGCGCTGTCCTTTCCGCTTTCTCCCAGCGAAAACGTGACAAGTTGTGAAAACACGAAATGTTGCGATATCGTGACAATTTTCTCCTGCCTTGTACTTTTTTGCTTTCGCCCTGCAAAAATGCGACATGTCGTGAAATCGTGACATGTTTATGTCTTCTCCTTCGTTGCCGCTTTCTATCGCAAAAATTCAACATGTTGCGATATCACTACATTTTTCCTTGGCGCTCCCCTTTGCTGCTGAAATGTCACGAAATCGCGACATCCGCCTATCATTTTGCTTTCTTGCCACTGCCTGCCACGAAAATGCGACATGTCACGATGTCATGAAAACTTCACCGTTACTTCTCCCTCACCGCAACATGTCGCAAAAATGCGACATGTCGCGATGTCACGACATTTTTTGTGCTTTGCTTTTTTCTGCATCGGACACCGCGAAACTACAATAGGTTGCGAAAATGCGACATGTCGCGATATCACGACATTTTTAACTTACTTTGCTTTGGCACAAAACTTGTAGAGATTTTTGTTTTTTACTAATTATCCCTTTTGAGGTGCTTGGAGGGACAAACAAAGGAGTGAGTATCTCTACAATTTGTGCATTCTTTTGCATGAACAAAAACAACAAAAACAATGTGGCAAAAATGCCAACAAGCTACTAAAAGAAATTCATGACCTAGAGTTGTTGCTCATATTATTATAGTCTTTAATATTTGGACCTTTGCAAGCTAGGGATGCTTAAGCCCATGGTTGCTATTTTGAGTTAGAGATAAGAGGATAAGGCTTCAACCAAACATCAAACCAAAAATTTGCATGATTCTCCTAATTGACTGACCATCTAATATGTTTCTTTATCAATTGCAAGCAATTTGATATGAAGTTCCATGTTGATGATCCTTTGGGTGGGGTTCTCCTAAAAAATTTCACTACATCAAGAGAGCCTAATAAACTCTATTATTTTTTGAAGTAATATTTTTCCCTATTATTTCCTTGATCTCTAAATAAACTCTACCCAAGCTTTGCCTTTAATGCCAAACTCCTTCAATATTCTTTCCTTTGCAAACCTTATCCCACCTACAAAGATGGAACCTAATTTTTTTTCACAACCTTTACAAAGAAAGTCTCTTTAAATTTTATCAATTTCTAATGCCATACCCATTGGCAATATTGAAAGTGATCATATAAATAGGGATGGATTGCAATGTAGTCCTTATGAGTTGTAGTCTTCCTGCCATGGTTAAGAATTTACCTTTCCAACCTACCAAACCAGCTTTCATTCTATTAAAAAAAGAGACCCAAAGCTCTTTATTTGGCAATATTGAAAGTGATCATATAAATATGGATGGATTGCAATGTAGTCATTATGAGTTGTAATCTTCCTGCCATGGTTAAGAACTTACCTTTCCAACCTACCAAACAAGCTTTCATTCTATTCAAAAAAGAGACCCAAAGCTCCTTATTTCCCTTACGAGATAAAGGAATATTCAAGTAAGTTGATGGAAAATTTTCAATTTTAAACCCTTAAATATTCACAATAATTTGTTGTAAATCTAGGCCAGTGTTAATGAAACAAAATCCTAGGTTTTGTAGTATTAATCAATTGTCCAATAGCCTTCTCATAGCATGATGATATTGATTTAAACTCTATGGCCTTATTAACTGAGAGATGGCCCAAATGAAAAATATCATCAACAAATTGGAGATGAGATTTATTGGGACAATTTTTTGCAACTTGAATACCTTTGATTTTTCCTTCCATTTTTTGCCTTTGAGAAACCTCTCCCTAATGCTTCCACAAATAATGAATAGATAAGGAGATAGTGAATCACCTTGACAAAGTTCACAAGATGACTTGAAATGACTAGTAGGAGAACTATTGATCAAAATAGAATATTTCGGAGTGCTATAACAACATTTAAATCATTCACATCACCTATAATCAAAACCAAACTTTCTAAGAATATCATGTAGCATGAAATCCTATCATATGCTTTGTTCATCTCTAATTTCATAAGCATACCTAGTTTTTCATGGAATGAAGAGAATGTATTATACCATCAAAAATTTGTTTACTATAAACAAAATGACCTTGTTCCTTTAAGATACACGGCCTAGAATACCTTTCAACTTGTTTAGCATAATTTTTGAAATGATCTTGTAAATCATATTACAAAGTCTTATTGGATGAAAATCATCAAAATATTTTGTCTCACCTTTCTTGGGAACTAATGTGATAAAAGTTGCATTGATCTCACTTATTATGGCCTTCGTTTTTTGGGCCTATTTAACTGTAGCTAAAATATCACTCTTCAATAAATCGCACAATTTTTGAAATAAAGTTGCAGGAAATCCATCTGGGCTAGGTGCCTTGTTAGGGTGGAAAGAGAAAACTGCTTTATGTAGCTCCTCCATAGATATCTTCTTCATCAAGCTTTCATTTTGTCCTTGTGTGATAATTGATGGAATAATTTGCAAAAGCTTATCTTGTGCCTTCTTATCTTGCCCTATATTTGACAAAATATTTTTGAAACAATTAATTGCTTCCTTTCTTATATCTTCTTTGTCCTCAATATTTCTTCCATTTGGAGTTAAATATTTTTGATGTGATGAAAAAAAATTGTTTTTGTTGTAGCATTGTTTTTTTTTGTATTTCTATCTTCTTCCTTCAACCATTTCTCCCTGGATCTTTGGAACCAATATGACTCATTTTTTAATGCATTATGATAATAAAAAAGTATTTTTTTTTTTTGCATATAAATCTTGATCCATTCCATGATTTTCTACTCTTTTGTAAATTTTTGAGCTTGGGTTCAATTTATTTTCTTCTTTGAAAATCTTCATTTGCTCCTTTAAATATTTTATCTTTTGAACAAACTTGTACATACATGTTCTTTCAATTTTTTATTCATCCCACTATAACATAACCATCTAGAAAAAATAGGGTATTGGAGCCACATAGACTAGAAGTAAAATGGATTTGGATGACCATTATTGGGTAAATCACAAGTTAAAATAATGGGTTTGTGTTCTAATCTTTCTCACAATAAGATGTCTAAAGAGATTGTATACTTTGTGTACAACCATTTATCGGATAACAAGAATCTATTTGATCTTTCTACTATATGAGTTTACTCAATGTGTCTATTATCCCATGTATATTGAAAAATTGAAGGACTAACATCCCAAATGTCATTTAAATTGAAAAATAAAGCAAAATATTGCATTGATTTAGACCATCCTAAAATACCACCTTTTTTTTCCAATGGAGATAGAACAATGTTGAAATCACCCCTAAGAATCCATAGATCACAATGAATCATCATTGTATTTGAAAAAAATATGTTAAGGTTGTTCCAACATCTTTCATGAGGTATAACTATTTTTTTAGGGGTCTTATTCATACCCCTAATATTCCATGATATTATTTTCATCATCATCACTTTTTATTTTTATTAGTGGACTTAGCCCTACTTCTTGTTAACAAGTCATATTTGTATTTGGCTTCCCAAATCGATATCCTTTGAGTTTTTTTTTTTTGTTCATGTTTTGATGGCATTCCTCTCCTTTTTCATTCCCACCAACACTCTCATCTTCATAAATCTCTTCTATTTTTCCATATTGTTCATAATGAGACTTATCTTCTAAAATGCAAGGAATAGCCTCATTAACACTTTCTTCTTTATGTTGCCTAGAAAAACCTAATGTGCATAGATGATCCTCCATAGTCATTAATTTCTTATGCCGATTCAACCATCTAATGATGCAGAGGGGTATTTTTTGCCACATTCTTAGGAGTGGAAAATCCTTGATTTGACCTAGCTTCTTTTATGATTTGATATCCTTGGTTCATATTGAAGGTGCTCTCATGCCAAACAATTTTCATCTTTTTCTCCATTATTTTCACTTTGTAGTCTCTTTCTATGTGTTCAGTTTTATGACATTTGCAACATCTTAATGCAATGTTTTTTTTTTTAAAGCGAAAAACCCCCTTGCGGGGCCGCCTTGGTCTAAGAGACCATGAACAAGGGGTTCTACACCGTCAAAGTCACCCGGGGGTCGCACCCAGCCCTGGCCGCACCAACATTATCAATTGGATTTTGGGTACCCAATTCAGCTTTTTGGTAGGGTAGAGATTCGAACCTGGGACCTCCCTTGGAGGTTTTCCCTCTCCTCTCCAACTCACCTACAACACCTGGGTTTCTTAATGCAATGTTTTCATAATCCACTTATTGATCTTGTTCTCTTGATTTAGATTTAATCCTAATAGATTATGGTAAAGGTTTTGAAATATCCATGGCAACACATATTGAAGTGTATACAAAATGCCTTCTCTCCTTAGTAGCTGGTCCCTCTGGGATGAATTCACCTAGAGTATTACCAAAAACCTAATCCACATCGAAACCTTTTAATAGTCTTTGTCTCCACAAAATATTCTCACTCCATGGTCTTAAGTATAATGCATCTTTGTCCCTAAACTAAGGGCCTCCATCAATTATTTTATCCATTATTTTTGAATTGGAGAAGATAATAAGGAAAAATACTTCGAAAGGAAAGGCACAGAGTAATTTGAATTCTATCCCCACTTCCACTTGATCCAATTTTGAATCTCATAAAAATCTGGCCAATATCCATGGAACTTACGTATTAACCCTCTAGTTTTAAGAACCATTATATTATGCTCAATCATCTCATCCTTGATAATCTCATCCTTAGTGATAGCTTATGGAGAAGCTCTAGAAGACTAGTCAAATCACTTTGTGGAGGCCTGAGCTATGTTTTTGGGAATCAATTTTTTGTTCAATATTCAGGTTAAGAAAGTGATCATAGAGGGGGACTCTTTAAATCTTCTCAAAATAATGAAGGAGAACATGGAAGTCAACTAGAACATAACTACGATGACTGAAGAAGCTTGACAAAATCTAAGACTTCTAGATTCAATGGAGTTTGCTCATATTTTTAGAGAAGGGAATTGTGGGGCAGTATGTTTGGAAAATATAGGGGTGTTGTAAAAGGGATTCAATGTATGGGAAAAATACTTTTTCCCAACAAATCCTTTCAATCATTCATAATGAGAAACAAAATTAGGAACTAGCTTAAAAATGGTCTTAGGGGTGATAATCACATAAACCTAGATAATATGTCAAGCTCAACTCAAGGGGGGATGAAAAGGCATCTAGAGAGTAGCAAATTGGAGAGGTAGCACCAGCTTAAGATGGACATGTGCATGCACAAGGAGAGTGGGTGTTGTAGGTGGGATAGATGTGGGAGCCTACAGGATGTGATGATCTTCATGGATGGGAAATTAGGGATTGTAGTTTCCTGAATGCACCTTTTTTCTCAAAGGAAGACCAATAATATCTTGAGGCATGTGAGAATATTCTGAGGGATTATGTCAACCCAAGAATTGGTGGTGAGGAGGAAGGTTTTAAAAGTTGGAATTCTATCGTGTCTAGTACACTTCCTTGACTTACCTTGTTTATGTTATTTTTTGCTTCTAATAAGTTTTGTGTGAGGCATAGGTCAACTATTGAAAGCATTTCCAAGATAGATTTAACTTGGGGAGTACACCTAAATCTTGATATTTGATGGATCAAGATCATTCAAACAATAATTTGCAACTCCCGAGCTCACCTCCAAGTGGGATACATGCAAGATGGTGCGACCATATCTAAAACATTGATGAATGCTCACTAGAATATTGTACTTCATCATACTCAACTCTTATTAATCCCTAGGATATGGAGGGAAGTAAATCATTTTGGGAAGAAGAGATAGGTTCTGGACATAGAGGCTTGTCAATGGGGGATGATAATCTAAGAGTAGAGCCTTTGCTTCTAAATATGGACCAAGAGGTTCAAGAAATTCTTGAGAGAGGAGGTTTTATGTAGCTCTCGAGGAAATTTGATGGGTATGACTTAGAATTATCAAAAAAAATCACCCATTCATGGTCTACGAGGAGATGAAAGTATTTGGGTGTGATTTCACCATCAACATGATCTTGATTGTGGAAGTCTCAAGCTTTGCAACAAAGAGGGAGTGTATAAGGAGAGAAAAATACTCACAGGTTGGAGATATGGAGATATTTTTCTCCAAGGATGAGTGACCAAGGAGGGAGGAGAATGGGGTCAGGAAGTGCTTCCACAAACCTAAATATGGGTGGTTCTTCCAATTATGAACTACACAATGCTGGACATGAAGCTTTAAATAGGTAGGAGCTTCCATTTTGCATTTTTGAACTACCTATGAAGAGGATGAAAGATGAATACACCCACTATACTTTTTAAATAAATGGAAAATATAGTAGAAGATGTTCAACATGGAAAAGCTTTGGCTCCTCTTCACCAGGGGCTACAGGAGGCTTCCTGGGACTGAGGAGAAACCAAATATTTTTGGGAATTCAATAAAGAAAGCTTTGTCAAGAGCACACAGTAAGAAGGAGAGTAGATAAGTTGTGTTTTTATGATATAGTGTAATTGCTATAATCTTTGTAAGCTAGCTAGGTTGGTTTGGGTTCGTTTATAAGGCTGGAAATCCTAGTTTTAGGTGGTTTTTGTAGCTCCGAGATGTTGTTGTGTTGACTTTTTTATGATCCTTTTTGGAGCTTTAATGTCTACTCTTATGTAAACATCTATAAAAGGTTCAAGGACCCTTTCAAAACCCCTTCTACCTTAATAAAAAAAGGAAGTCCAAAAAGCCTAATCCACATCAAAAGCATTTTAATAGTCTCTGTCTCCACAAAAAATTCTCACTCCATGGTCAAGTATAATGCATATTTGCCCCTAAACAAAGTGCCTCCATCCCTTATTTTATCCATTATTTTTGAACTGGAGAAGATAATGAGAAAAAATCTTTCGAAAGAAAAGTTGGAGTAATTTGAATTCCAATCCCACTTCCACTTGATCCAATTTCGAATCTCATAAAAATCTAGCCAATATCCATGGAACTTACATATTAACCCTCTAGTTTTAAGAACCATTATATTATGCTCAATCATTTCATCCTTGATAATCACTTTTTGCATATTTTCTACTACCTGGACTAGGTTTGCCATAGATTCTTTTTTTCTCTTATAGCTAACTAGGACATCCATACTTCCAACTAAGACATCCTTACTTCCAACTAGGGAATCCTTGCTTATAGTAAGAACTTAAAAAAAAGACATTATTGCCATGTTACCTAGATTTTCTTCACATGAATCCTTTAGTTTTTATGTTTCTCCTAAGATTTGGAACAAGAAGTGGCACTTTCTCCTTGATCACACTTTTATTTCTACTTCTTGCTTCTTGCTCACGCTTCTTACTTGCTTCTAGCTCACGCTCACTCCTGGCTCGCACTCACTCCCAACTCACACTCTCTTAATGTTGAAATGTATTATCAAAATTAAAATTGATAAACCTAATTTTTAGACATTTCTATTTTATCATAGATCAAAGCATGTCTTTTGTGTTAAATTCATTGTTGGAGATAACCTTTTCTACACTTGAAACTTCCCATGATGAACATTAATTTTGTAAACATTTTTCAAGAGAGACAACAATATGTTTCAAAACTTGGGTATGGTTTTGGGATTTATTTAAAATGTTCTATTGTTCCTCTCAATTCATAACTTCTAACAAATAATGGCATGACCAATACTTCATAGAACGCATAATGCTTTAACTTTGAAACAATTAATCTAATATTTTGTCAATTGTCTCATTGTTTATAGAGCTACTATAAATTCTTATAGTTATAAAAGCGAGTCCAAATAATGTCAGCAATGAGACAAGGAAGATGCAAATGATTAGATGTTTCTAGATCATTCTCACACAAGGCACACCTAAAAATTCTATGATATTCTTTTTTTTGTAGATTCTCATGTAAGAATATTGCTTTGAATTGCTAATCAAATGAATATTGAGGCCTTAAGGAGGACCTCTAGTGAATATAATTTCTTCTAAAGGAAATTATGAAGAGTTGGAAATTTTGATTGCTCTAAAACCTTGTATCCCAACTTGATTGAGTATCGATCATATTTTGTTAGGTTCTAAACTAACTCATACTTATACATAAAAATAGACAAATAGAACTCTTGAAGCATATTTTGGAGCTCATCCATTATTTATTTGAGTTTCTTCCCTTTAACTAGGTTACTAACAAAAACCTTTCTCACATTAATATAATCCTTTACCTTTAAATATTTACAAGCTAGACATGCAAGGCAATAATTGCTATTTTGGACAAAAATAAGAGGATAAGGCTACAACATAGCACCAAACCAAAAATTTACAAACTCTCCACCATTGATTGACCATCTAATATGGCTTTTTGATCAACTACAAAGTATTTGATATGAAGTTCAATATTTAAAATCCTCTAAGTAGGGTTTGTTTCTTAAAATTTTTATTGTACCAATATATTTTTGGTTGTCACATTTTTTGAACTCTTTCCTTGATCTTTGAATAATATTTAGCTAGGTTTTTACCCTAATGCAAAAATCATAAGTCTAAAATTTTGCAAGCCTACCTCTTCCATAATATTTCATTTGCAAACCCTATCCCACTTACACAGATGAAATCTAATTTTTTATTCACATCCTTCTCAAAGAAAATATCATTGAATTTTATTAAATTTGGATGCTATACTTGTTGACAATATTGAAAGTGACATCATATATATAACGATGGTCTTTATGAGTTGTAGCCTTATAACCATGGTTAAGAGCTTAAATTTTCAACCTATCAAACAAGATTTCATTCTATCCAAATTCTGAGTCTAAAAGTTTTTTTCCCCCCTTTATAATATAAAGAAATACTAGATAAGCTGATGAAATTTTTTCAAGTGTAAATATTAAAATGTCCATAATAATCCATTTGTAAATCTAGGGTAGCGTTAATGAAACTAATCCTGGTTTGTAGTATTAACTAGTTGTTGGACATCTTGCTCATAGTAGGATAGTATTAATTTAAACTTCATGGCCTCACTGATTGAAGAATGACCCAAAATACAAGTATTGTTAGCAAATTGAAGATAATATTCAAACGAAATATTTGTAAGAAAATTATATAGAAAACCACAAGAGAAATTTACAAATGGATATGGATGAGGATGGTTTTCAACTTCCAAAAAATAGGTCCAGACAAATGAAAGTAAATAAATAGTGGAGACCAATAAGGAAGGATATTGTAAGAAATACCAATTATTTTGAGGCTTTAGCCTATGAAGAAAAAATAGATCAGAGCTTAGAGGACATAGTACAACAAGATCATAATATTAACAAGTAACCTTCTATTCACTATGATCTTGATTTATGGATGAGCATTTCTGTTGAACCTAAGGAATGTGCCTTATCATATTTTGAAGACTTTATTGAATAACCATACAACATTAAAAAGAAGAAAAGTGGTAGAGAAAATTCAATATTAGATGTAATACCTCTATCATTAATAAGGAAATACCAAAAAATGAGCAGGATAAGTCAAAAGGTTTTATAGTAGAGCTAGGAGAGGATAAATATGAAGAAAAGAAAAGCTATGAAAGAATATTGAAGAATAGAATAATCCTTATCAATATTTATGGATCTACAACTCAGTTAGGTAGATTAGAAGTATGGAGTGGGATTGAAGCCTTTATGAGAAGTAAAGAACATGGAAATTAATTCATGATCATAATGTCATAAGCAAGCTGAATGAAAAATTTGAAAAAATTAGGAAAATAACCCAAAGCATGAGATTTATTAGCTTTTATTCAAAACAATAATCTATGGGAGTTTGAGTTTGAAAAAGAAAATTATACATGGACAAACAAAAGAGAGACCAAAACCTAATAGCAAAAAATTAGATAGATGCATTCTCTCAAATCAAGGGACTTGTGCTAAAATTAATACATTTACAAGAATTGGTTCAAATCATTGGCCAATAAGAGTTAAAATGGTGGCAGGTAAATTAAAAAAAATGTCATATTTTATGAGAAAATGTGGGAAGACCATCATTAATTTATTGATATGATAGTGCAAACATGGAATTATTCAAGAAAATATGGGATGTATACAATTCTAGAACAAATTAAATCAATGACATCTAGATTAAAATAATAGAACAAGAACACTTTTGAAAATATTTTTGAGAGAAGAACTAAAAAAGAAACTTCCATAATTCTAAAAAGGTGAGCATAATAATACAAGTTCAAAGGAAAGGAAGTTGCTTAGTGAATATCATATCTTGAGTAAGGAAGAGAAATTTGGAGATTAAAATCGAGACTAACCTGGTTAAAAGGAGATAAAATACTTTTTTTCATAGGCTAGCAATAGTACAAATATCAACATCCAATATTAATAGAATTAAATCAATAGAAAGGGTTTTGATTGAATACTAGAGTGATATTAGAAAAGAGGCAAGGTGTTTTTACTAGAATATTCTAGGATTGGAGGAGTTTGAAGTTCTTAATAATAAACTTCTACAAGAAGTACCTTCAATTATAACATATAAAGACAATAGGAAACTGATGGAGCCTATTACTCTAGAAGAAGTTCATTTAGCTCTTTTCTCTTTTGATAAGAATAAATCCCCAGGTTTGAATGGGCTCTCTACACCATTCTATCATCATAATTGGGATATAGTGAAAGATTTTTATTATTCACAGTGGAACAATCTAGGGTAAAATTGTACATACTGTAGGTCCAAAAAGACCATATACTTAGAAAAATTTACAAATTTTTCTAAGTCCAAAAGAGTGCTCCAAACCATGTTCTACACCATGATCAATCCAATCAAATTGGTGCTTTGCATTTCTCAAATCGTGGCTCAGAGCACAAAATGAGGAAGTGGCTTGCGATAATGTTTTTACATCACGTGGCCCAGAATATGGTTCTACACTATGATTAAAATAGTCAAACTCAACAAGTCCGCTATCCAAATCGTGGCTCACAACATGGTTCTATACCGTGTGATCCAGTGCATGTTCTACACCATGTGGCTCAACGCATTGTTCTACGTCGTGGTCAGCATTGGTCAAAATTTTGAGTTGGTGATTTAAATCATG
The DNA here is from genome assembly GCA_028583015.1 of Wollemia nobilis. Lineage (NCBI taxonomy): Eukaryota > Viridiplantae > Streptophyta > Pinopsida > Araucariales > Araucariaceae > Wollemia > Wollemia nobilis. Next base: position 7,798,570 of record JAQPPZ010000040.1, read on the forward strand.
GGCTAGGACATCATTCTAGAACATGGTTCTACACCATGGCCCAAAATAACAAGGAGGTTATCATGAAGATAAGAAGAGTGGGCTAGAACATGGTTCTACACCGCATGACCTAGAACATAGTTTCAAATCAACATGACAAGGCTCCTTTGCTCTAGCCCATGGTCAAAGTAGTCAACATTTTCAAATAAGAGTTTCAAGGAGTAGGCTAGAACATGTTCTACATCACTGAAAGGAGTAAGAAGAAGGAAGGATGTCATCATCTCTATACCATGGGGTGTTGTAGACCATGAATGAGCATGCCAAGCTTCTAATGCTCTAATCTCAACCATTCAACAAGAGATCAATGACCCACATGCCATGTGGTTTGAGTCACGTATAAAAGTAGGATTTGACTTGGCATAGAGTAGCATATTGTTGTTCAAAGTTTCTAAGCTGAAGCGAGCAAGAAGATGAAGCGATAGAGAATCAAGAACCATGAGTGGATTCAATTGCAGATCTATGGTGAGATAGCCTCGGCAAGAATGATGGATGACCTTGATTCTAGATTGACCTAATCTAGAGTTGGAAGCCATGAGAGTCGAGTGACTTGTAGAAGCCAAGTTGTAGAGGAGCGAAGGATCGCACAACTTTCTTCTTCCTTCAAATCAAACAAGAGGCTACCACCTCAACACCTTGTTGATCTGGCATTTCAAATTCCTTGTAATGTTCCAATTCTTTCAAATATTTTAAACATATGCAAAACTATAAATAGAGGTCAAACCCTCATTTTCAAGGGTCAGCTCTAAAGTGTTTGCTTGCCCTACTATGTATACTTTTTGTAAATCAATAGAAGGAGCATTACTTGGATGTTTACCTCAGACTCTAGTATTCTTTCTTTATGGATTATCAATTTTGAAGTCATTTCTACTATTACTGTTATGGTTAGTCTATTCTATTGATATTGGATTGCTAACTATAGAGCAAATTGAAATGCTTCATTTATAGAATGTATGCTTGTAAAGAATTCTATTTTTATTAATCTAAGTATCGATCTAATTCTACTATTTGGATTATTGATACCCTAGATGTTTGAAATAATTCTTGAAGTATGCATATGTACTTTATTGATAAATATTACTGAGTTTTGAATGTTGTTAATCACAAGTGTTGTCTACTGAAATTGAGTTATCAGAGGTTCCCTATAGATGTCTATGTTGTTAGATTTATCTATCCATTATTAATTCATTACTTTTCTAACCCTAATCCCATTTCTATCCCTATATTTATACATTTAACTGAGCTTAAATGAGTCAACACTCAAATTAGTTGACAAGGTATACCAACCTACTCTAGAGGTTGGGTTAAAGTAATATTTAACTCATCCAATATTGGGGTTTGGGTTGTGATTAGTGGGTGCACACCTTCCAGATCATTGTAGATGATAGTCATAGTTTCAATATTACCTTGATGTCAATTCAGACCCCAATAGTTTTGGCATGCCTGATGGGACACTATTTACAAGAACATTCATTCACCCACAAGATTTCATTTCTATTCTTCTTGGAGGAATCAAGATTTAGTGGATTGTCTTGACCTCATCAAGTGATGGAAGAAAATTCACTTGGTGACTCCCTGAGATCAAGAACCTAAGAAGCCCTTTCAATAGCTCATTCTTTCATGTTTACTAGGTCATCTACTAGAAATAGTCAAGAACCTATTCCATTTTTTGAGCTACCACCAAGAAGATCTAGGTATACAAGAATTTTATCTCTAGACTCACTCTTTGAAGGGATTCAAATACCATCAAGAAGTCATTTCATCCCACTTCAAACTCCATAAAAAACCCTAGTAAACATGGTTGCATAATAGAATGTAAACCCAAATCAAGCTCCATAGAAATACCCTAATTGGGATACCATTGGTCCTTTAAGCCTTGCTCAAATGCATGATATTCCCCAAGCTATATCCAAAGCTATACCCACATATGATGGTTTAGGTAAAACTACTTATGAGCATTGCCAAGATATATTGAACTTAGAAGCCATACACAATATTAGAAATGAAGATGTGATCATCAAGATTCTAGCCCTATCCTTTAGAGGAAAAATTCTACATTGGTTTAGAACCTTGGAAGACAACAACATCACTTCATGGGATGCATTAGTTGAGCCTTTTATAGAAGAATTTAATGAATCTATTGATCCTTTCTCCCTCCTAAACTAGTTCACATCTATGCAAAAACATCAGCAAGAGTTAGTCTCTAATTTTAATCTAAGATTTAGTAGAACATGGAAAAGGATACCTCCTAAAGCTAGACCAGCTACCCCCTTGCTTTCATGTACTACATCAGAGCTCTTGGGTCAGACCTAGGGCTACAAACTCAATAGTCAGGAGTATCTACCTTTCCTCAAGTATATAATGTAATCATACAAGCAGAAAATATCCTAATTAATGTAGGAAGGCTACCTCCAAAGATAGTCATACCATATTATTCTGATATCCCTCAATTTCAAGCTAAGGTAGCTACATCTTCCTATATGGATCCACCTCCTTTGTCATCACCACTCCCCCAAGTGGCTCCAATTCCTTCTCCCAAAGCAACATCTACCTCAATTTCCTTTCCACCACTCCCATCTCAAGTACCTCAAGAATCCACCCTATTGCTCGATATCCAGAGTACCTTAAAAACAATCAATAACAAGGTGAATGCAATGGAGAAAAGAGATATGGAGAGGTCTCAACAGAGAAGGTTTCCATACATTAATAGAGATCAGAAGCTTGGTACCAGTAATAGTGCAGGGGCCAGGGTTAACACAAATCAAGAAGATCAAGAATATACCCCTGAGACCAGTCTTGTGAATGTTTGGTGCCTTGTATGTAATGATCCTCATGATTCAAATTCCTATGTCATGTACCAACACCATGTGCAACAGGCCATGGAGAAAGCTAAGAGGAATCAAAAGGGAAGAGTCAACATGTTGTGGTAGCTAGAATAAATCATGGTCGGACAAGATCTCTATGAAGAAGAATATATTTCTATCATGACTAGGTCTAGAAAGAAGACATTGCAGGTTGATCCATAGAAGATGGGTCAATTTTAAGTTCCCTCTCAGAAAAATAAAGAATCACCTCTACAAAGTAATGATAAATTCCCTATTCCTCAAGCAACTAAAAAGAGAGATGCAACTCCTAAGATCTAGGAAAAAGGAATCAATTTTCCCAAATAGTATGAGAAGGAAAATAATAAAGAACGAATAAGTTCTAAATATGAAGCACAAGAAAATTTGAAACTTCCTTCCATCAGTAAGAGGTAGAGGATTGAAGCTACACAACAATATAAGAGAAAATATGGAGAACTAGAGAAGAGGTATGAGAAGCTCCCTTTGGAGAAGTTAGAATATAACATTGTGGAGGAGATGAAGAGAATTCCCTCCAAAGCAAGTCTCTATGATACCCTCTTTATTCCTGGTTAGATAGATCTGCTCAAGGCTTCTTTAAGTAAGAATTCTCAAGAAAAGTAGACTACCATAATTTTTAGTATACCTTATGGTAAGGAGAAGATGACTCCTACTGCTCTGAAGAACAAACCTCCTCCCTTTTATATTTCCTTGAGAATGGAAGGTTGGATAGTCCACAATTGTATGATTGATTCAAGGGCTTCAACCATAGTCATGCCCAAAGTAGTCTATGATGAGATGGGTATGGAGTATACTCGTTCCTATCCCAAAGTTTTACAGTTGGATGGTACACTAGTTAAGACCATTGGAGTGGTAAAATATGTACTAATGAGACTGCACAGGGCTCCAGAAGTAACTATTGTACAAGAAATTATGGTGGTAGACCTAGAGCCTTACTTTGGCCTATGTCTTTCTAGAGAGTTCACTACTAAGCTAGGAGGCTATATGTATTTGGACTACTCTAGCATGATGATTCCATTCAAAGGAAAGAGGATAAGGATAACACCTAAAAATCCTATGTCCTATCACATTGAAAAAATAGAAGAGGATATGTGTAACCTCTCAACTCTAGATGAAGTTGAACTAGTAGAGAGATTTGAAGAGTTAGAAGTGGAGGATGAGTTACCATTCAAAGAGGATTACAACCTATTTGGGATAGGTATGGGCACTTACAATATTTCCTCTAAAGTAGAGAAAAATACCCCTACCATATCCAATCAATCCTTAAGGGAGACAAAAATCTAGACTATGCATTTTGATGGTGCAAGATGCAAAAATGGAGTTAGTGCAGGTGTAATTTTGAAATCTCCTTTAGAAGGTGTGAAAAGTTTTGCTTACAGACTAACATGGTCTTGCACTAACAATGTTATAGAATATGAGGCTCTATGCTTAGGATTGATGCAAGTAGAGAGTATGGGGATCAAAATGCTAGACATATATGGTGACTTAGAGCTGATAGTTAATCAAGTTAGAGAGAAGTGCAATAACAAGCACCATTACTTAAAATCATACAAGAATAGGGTATGGGATTTGATGGAATCCTTTGATGCTCTTAATATCCACTCTATTCCTAGAAAATAGAATATGTTGGCTGATTCTTTGGTCGTTAAGGGTTCTAAATTCAGCCCTTCTTTAGATCTTGGATCATCAAAGGATAAGAGAGTTAAATTGGTTTTCAAGCCTACAATACCAGATAGACAGATTTTCTAGTAGGTTTTTGAGAGTGATGATCAGATTATTGACTTTCTAGTAAGAGAAGCTTGCTTATCTAGTGTGCAGGAAGAGCTACCTCATGAAATAGATCAACAAGATGTTATTCAATTGAAGAACAATCATATCCCTAAGGGTTTGATCACCCTAGAAAGCCTCTTTGATAATGAGGATGGGAAGAAACCAAGAGCCATGGAGATCAATGAAGAAATCTATAAAGAGATCAAAGTAGAGAAGGATAAAAAGCTCAAAATTGGTATCCGATGTTCTCTAGAAGAAGTAGAGGAAATCAAGGCCCTATGCTTTAAATACCAAGATATCATAGCCTAGTCATATGAAGATCTAAAGGTATATGATAAAAAATTATTCAACATACTATTGAGCTGGAAGTTGATGCAAAGCCTTTCAGGTAGAAGTAGAGGCCTGTGAACCCTAGGATTGAATCCATAATGAGAGAAGAGTTGCTCAAACTACTGAAAGCTAAAATTATTTACCCCATCAAGCACTCTACATGGGTGGCTAACTTGGTTCCTATCAGGAAGAAGAATGGAGACATCCATTTATGTGTGGATTTTAGGAACTTGAACAGAGCATCACTGAAGGACCACTACCCCCTCCCTCAGATTGATCAAATTTTGTAGATTGTTGTAGGGGCTGAGAGGTTTTCTCTATTAGATGGTTTCTCAGGATACAACCAGATCTAGGTAAAATATGAAGATCAATTCAAGACAACCTTTACTACTAAGTGGGGAACCTTTGCTTATCAAAGAATACCTTTTGGTTTATCTAATGCAGGGGCTACTTTCCAGAGAGCCATGGACTATGCTTTTGGGGAGTTGATCAATAAAGTCATTCTCATATATCTAGATGATATGACTATGTTCTCTCATAAGAAACAAGCTCACTTGGAACACTTGGAGCAAGTGTTTCAAAAATATAGAGAGTTTGGTATCTCCCTAAACCCAAAGAAGTCATTTTTTGTAGTCCATGAGGGGAAACTATTAGGGCATGTTGTCTCTAAATAAGGGATGTCTATTGACCCTAACAGAGTGAAGTCAATTCTAGATCTTCCTCTACCTATGAATAAAAAGGCCTTGCAATCCTTCTTTGGGTAGATCAATTTTGTAAGAAAGTTCATTTCAAATTTTTCCCAAATTGTTAAACCAATTTCAGAGCTACTAAAAAAGAATATGGAATTCAAGTGGACTGAAGCAAGAAAGCAAGCTTTTGAAATAATCAAGTAGGCCATTGCTACTACCCCAGTACTAGTGAACCCTAATTTTAGCAAGGATTTTATTTTATATGCCTATGGAGCTGAAGAGAGCTATGCAGTAGTACTGACACAAAAGAATGATGTTGGAGAAGAACACCCCATATTTTTTTGGAGCCAAACTCTTCATGAGTACCAGATCAAATATAATTTTATTGAGAGACAAGTATTTGTAGTCATGAAATCATTGAAGAAGTTTAGGTAATACTTGGCTCAAAGTAAAACTCTTGTTTATGTGGTACACCCAGATATCAGGAGTTTCATATTACAAGGAGAACTAGGAGATAAAAGAGCTAGTTGGATTACCAAAATCTAAGAATATGATGTGGAGATACATCCTACTAAGTTGGTCAGGGGTAGAGCATTATGTCAGGGAATGATAAAAAAAATAATTTTAGATCAGATATCAGCTTGTCAACCATCAACATCAAAACAGAGTGAGGATAATTCTTTAGAAGGTTCATATTGGATTGATCAGATGATAAGTTACTTCCAGATAGGAGTATGTCCTCAAGATCTTAATCCTTCACAAAGAAGAAGGTATAGGCTTCAAGCCTTAAAATATGTTCTATTACCAGAAGGGTTATATAGGAAGAATCTTGATGGAGTTCTACTAAGATGCTTGAAAGACAACCAAAAGCAAAAGGTCATTGAGGAATTCCATGAAGGATTGTTAGGAGGACACTTTTCAAGAAAGGTCACTACCATGAAAATAATAAGGGTAGGATACTACTAGCCTACTATATTTACTGATACCTTCAAGGTAACAAGAGCATGTGACAAGTGCCAAAGATATGTAGGGAGGAATAGGAATGCTTCATTTCCCCTTAGGCCAGTCCAAGTTGAAGAACCTTTCCAATAATGGGGATTAGATTTCATTGGAGTCATAAATCCTAACTCTTCAATAGGTCATAAATATATTTTGACTACTACAGATTACTTCACAAGATGGGTTGAGGCAATTCCAACCAAGAGATCAAACCAAGAGGTGGTAATTGAATTCATGGAAAGCTTAATCACAAGGTTTGGTCTTCCTGAAGCCATAGTAAGTGATAATGGTCCTACTTTTATAGGTGCAAAGTACATTGAGTTTACAAGAAAATATGGTATAAGTTTAAAGAATTCCTCTAACTATTACCCTCAAGGGAATGGGTTAGCAGAATCCACTAACAAAAATTTGCTCAAAATTCTGAAAAGAGCACTGGAAAGCAACAAAAGAAGTTGGCATCTCCTCCTAGAGCAGGCTCTATGGGCTGACAGGATTACTATCAAAAATTCTACCAAGACATCTCCTTATGCATTAGTGTATGGGAAAGAGGCTATTCTACCTACTCATCTAGAGATACCAACTCTAATATTGGCCAGCCAGGATGATGAATCAGATCAGAACCCAATAGAAGCTAGATTAATGCATCTCCTATAGTTGGAGGAAAAGAGGACCCAAGCATATGAGAATTTCTAGAAGCACTCCATTGGCACCAAGGAATGGTTTGATAAGAAGGCTAGATTCAAAAAATTCAAGGTAGGTGATTCAGTCCTAAGGTGGAATGTAGAGAAATCCAAACCAGGAAACCACCAAAAGTTTGATTCTTTCTAGGATGGTCCATTCAAGGTAGCAGAAGTCAAGGAGAACAATTCTTTCCAGCTCCTAGATCAAGAAGGAAACATACAACCGATCCTGATCAATGGATATCATCTAAAGCTATACTTCGAGTAAAAGGTTCCTTTTCATGTAACATATGTACATATTTGTATTATATTTTATTTCTTTCAATTTTTAAAAAAAAAAAAAAAAATATCTCTACCCTCATTGTGTGTTCTATGCCACAAAAGAATAAAAAAAATATGAGTCATGACATGTTCTACACCATCACCAATCAATGAACAAAGTGTCATTCATAAGCTGTGTCATTATTTTAATCATTTTTGAATTTTGAAGTGTGCATCAAAGTAGTGGCTCATCTACCACATTAATGGTAGAGAGCATGCATGTAAGATATTTAAAGCTTAAAATTTGATTATTGCTCATTTTACAAATAATGCTTAGTTCCTAAAGAGTGCTAACAAAGTATTGAGATGAACTTGTAGAGTGACAAAGAAAGGAAATTTTTAGCAATTTTCTTAGAGATGGCATCAAAAGCTGCAAAGCAAGTTGTTCAATAAGAAAGTGATGAATTACAACGCTATGTAGATAAAGCAGAAGCAGTAGTAGATACAAAAATGATATGGAGAACAAGAATAAGCTTAGGAGAGAAATTAATTATAATTTCTTTGAGGGACTGCCAATTTCACTCCAAGGTACTTATGTTGTCAACTCCTTCTTATCATTTTATATCTATGATTCAGTACATCACTACCTAGAGTTAATATCTACTATAATTCAAGCATTAAAAATAGCTAAAGGTAAAACCCTTTTCAATATAACCACTCAAGCTTATCGAGATCTTTTTGCTATGGGTAGAGACCCTCCTATGAACCCTAAACCCTTTGACCCACAAGGCCAAGCTAAATATTATTCACTACAGGTCATTCTCAGAATGGTGAGCCTTTTAGAAAATGGGTTTATAGCTAGTTTAAAATAATAAAATCTAGGGATACTTTACCTAAAACCCCAATTGCCATCGAGCATTTTTCCTACCCATAACTCTTTACCATGTTAGCCTGCCTAGAAGGTTTGGATTTTGATAAATATGTAAGAGATTGGTAGATAGCCACCATTTATTGCATATCTAATGAGAAAATGTATAAAGCATCAATGGGAGATGAGAATATCAGACCAATTTACTTTGATTGGTTGACCTACCTTTCCAAGAGAATACATGAGCAATTGGTGAGCATGAAGAGAGATTTAGAGACACCCTCTTTCAGACATTGCTCTAACCTGATATGGATGTTCCTTAGTATTATAAGGCAAGAGATGCCTTGGATTCTAGTAATAGATAAAAATGATAATGGGGATCCTATACCAGTCTACACATGGACCAACCATCTGAGAAATATCGAGTCTTACTATAGATTCAATATGGAATTTTTGGGGCCAGCCCTAAAAATCATGTATGGCCAAAGTCCCAGAATACCTCCTCTAGCTAAATATTTATTGTGAATAGAGCAAGTCAAGGAAGGAGATTGGTATATCCTCACTGAGGGAACAATCATCAGACTTTATGGCTTCACCGAGAAACCATTTCTACTACCCCACTTTATCACCAATAGAATGTTGGCCTTAGAATATTTGAGACAAGTTGATTTCATCAACGTCAACTTCGACACGTAAGGGAAGAAAAGGGACATTGATTTACCCTCACAATGTGGATGATATTACTATAACAAAAAAGGGTCAATATGAACAAATTGCATAGTATTTGGAAAGGCTTGGTCTTATGTATATTCCACAAATATGGAGATATGATCCAGATAATAAGTTTTTAGAGAGAAATATTACCCTAAATGGAGAGAGAGCCCTTAAATTTGAAAGAACTTTGAGGCCTCACTTTGAGAAGGGTAAAAATAACAAGGAAAAATCCCCATTAGAGTGGAATGTTAGCAATATGGAGCAACTCCCTCCTTGGAGAGACTTTTATGAGCAATTAGTCGATTATGATCCTAAAAAGAACAAAACCCATCAATTGAAAGAATCCAAAATCAAAGAGATGGAGGAAAAACATCACTAGGATGAGGGTAATATTGTGGAATGGTGGAAGATGAGAGTAGAGATAGGCAATATAAGGGCTAGGTTTGCCATCAAGTAGATACTAATTTTTTTAGTCATATGACAAACATATTAATACTTGGAAGGCCAAGAATGGTAGAAGCCTAGTGTTGAGCTACAAGAGAGTAGGAGTAAAAGGGAAAAAGAAAGACCAAGTACCTCCAAGATCTCCCTCTCCACCTTCATAGCAAGAGGTAGAGGAAACTACAATGGATTCCCCACTAGTAACTGAAGAAGCTCAGACCACTTTTGAACCTTCACAAGAACAATTGCAACAATACTCTATGGGTGTTGTAATGATGAAAAAGATGCATTATTCTAGTGGTGGCCTAGGTAAAAATGAAATAAGAAATATAGAGAATGTCCAGGTAGAGAAAAGGTTAAAATATATTACCTTAGGAGGGAAATCCTCTTCACAAGATCTAGTGGGAGATAAAGTAGAGGATAGCTTTGTGCTTACTCCTATGAAATTTACCATTGCAATCCCTGCAAAGCCATCCCTAGTTTTAAAAGTTGCATTACAAGTGGTACAACATCAAGATGACTCCCAAAAGGATAAACCTACAATGCCTATTGTATTCAAGAGGAAGGCAAAGGATTCATTAGGGGAGGCCAAGAAAGAAGTCAGTAAGAAGTAAAAAATAGATCAAACATGAGTAGTTGAACAATCTCCAATACCAACTATAGAGCAACTAATCCAACAGACACAACAACAAGGTGTGGATGACATATTTCAATAATCTACTTTGGTAGGTAGAGGTATGATCTCTATCCCTTATTCTCCTTCTCCTTCTCCTTCCCCAAATAAATATCCCTCCCATTCTCAAGAGCAAATGGAACAAAAAGTATCATCCCCACCTCATAGTTCACCACCATCCTCACTAGTCATCACAACATCTCAAGTCAATCCATCTCCCCCACATTCACCAAAAATCCTAGTATCATCATCACCTACTCGCACTCCTTCACCCCCAAAATCATCACCAATTGTATCAATAGGAGGGAAATCCCTTCCATCATCTCCACCTCATCCCATGGTTGTAACATCCACTACTATTTCAACACCAACTACAACCTCTACAATAAGCACAGATTCCACCATCATTACAACCACTTCCTTTCCATCTATGCTAGGTCCATTTTTCCCCTCACTCATAACTGCCTCCACTCCTACAAATCATCCTACAATAGCCTCTTTGTAGAAGGTGAGGAATGTTTCATAGAAGGTTCAAAGTTTTTGGGGCAAGAAATTGGCCCAGCCTTCAAAACATGCCGCTAGATGGAGAAATACCATGATTGTTGATCCTATGGCTAGACAAAGAACAACTATCTCCCTCACTCCTCTTGTCAGCAAACTAGAGGAAGATATGACTATGAAAGATTATCAACTGGAAGAGCATACTGAAGATATCACTCAATTACCCTTAGAGGATGAATTAGTCATAGCTAAGGCTCATCTTGAGACCATTTATGTCCAGAATGATATTTGCAAAGAGAAATATGAAAAATTAGAGGAAAATATTGAAAAGTTGGAGAAAACAATCAGCAACCAGAAGAAGGTGGAGAAGGCTATGAGAAATGAAGCCAAGAGTTGGAAAAACAAATACCAAGAGGCCATCAAATTCAAAGAGCAAGTTGAAGAGCTGAAGAAGAAGAATGAGGCCCAGGTCAAAGAAATACAAGCCTTGAAGTAATAACTTCAGGTTGAAAAGGCTAGAGCTACAGGTTTCTCTAAAGACAAGGTCAAACAGATCAGGAAGCAAATATGGTCTGAAATCCTAGAGAAGTGCTCAGAAATCTAGCCTGTGATTGATTACATGGATGAGGCTAGCCATTTATTGTAGGCAACCAAGGAAGACTTGGATAAGTTTAATGAAGAGCTACAACCCATGGTGATACAAGCAGAGTAGATATATAAGTTATCTGAAAATAGATTCAGTGATGCTGCCAAACCCATCCCAAATAAGGTATGGAATACTACAAGATTAGTGGCTAGGATTGTAATCAAGAAAAATAAGTTGCTCCAGAAGGGATGGTTGCTGATAGATAGAATCGAAGGTAAGTTGCAGGAGATTGTGGATATCAATAAAGAAATGATGCAGTATGGTTTTGGAGGATTTTGGAGTGAAAATAACATCCTTTTGTCAGAAGAAGACCTCCAGACCAACATAGGTTCAATCATGCAGGATGAGTCTAAAATAGATGCCTGGGAAGACCCAATCAATCAGGATCAAGTTTCTCAACTAATCAAAGACTTAACCAGGCTCAAAGATTTAATGGAAGACTTGGTGAATAAGGGACATTCCATGTCCTATGAGGAAACTACCAAACTAGAGTTTACCCATAAGCAACTTAAGGAAATGACCAATCCCACTAAATCAGCCTGGGACCAAGCATTAGAAACATTGAATCAGATGATTCAATTATTTGGAATAGAAGTAGAACCAAAAGTTGAAGAAGAGGAAGAGGCTAATGAAGAAGAAGAAGCCAAAGAGGAAGAGAAGAAAGATAATGAAGATGAGGAACAAGAAAGAAATGAAGAAGAGATGCACCAAGAGGAGGGTGACCAGGAGGAAGAGAATGTAGAAGACACTAAGAAGGTGCAAGAAAAAGAGATTGAAGAATAGGATCAATAGGAAAGGGTGCAAGAGTAAAGAAATTTTACTACTAAATAAGCTAAGCATTTTGTATACCATAGCTAGCAGAAGAGCCATATATGCATGTTTTGTAAGTTGTTTTGATCCTGACAATATCAGAGGGTAGTCATAAAGCATGAACCTATGAAAAGATATGTAAAAGTCATGATGTTGAGTTGCAAGGAGAGCCATGTTCTGACTGAGTTTATAAAAGGGGCACATTTTTGTGTAACTTAAGCAAGATTAAACTTGTGGAAGGAGTTACAGAGATAAGTTACTCTTTACCTCTTGCATGGTTTCCTTGTGAACAATTATGCTCTAAGCATCTTCACAAATGTTTGAGAGTATGGTTGTCACAAGGAAGTTATTCTATGAAGCATAACTTGCATATGATTGAGTCTATCCTATCCTTCATTACCCTTCATCCACTCATTCCCTTCACTACATAGTTTTTCTCCCTCCATTTCATTCATATTTTTTATAAAAATTACCCTTCATTCATTCATCTCACTTCACTATCATTAACCCATATTATTTTGACTCCTGATACCCAATGGATAAGACTCTAAGTTCTTAGGATTTACGAGAAAATCTCCCTAGGAGGTGCCAGAATGTAGGCCCAAAAGACCACATACTTAGAAAACTTTGCAAAATTTTCTAAGTCCTAAAGAGTGCTCCAAACCATGATAGTGGTGCAGTGCAACATGTTCTACACCATGGTCAACTTAGTCAAACTTGCACTTAGCATTTCTCAAATCATGGCTCAAAGCACAAAAGGAGGAAGTGACTTGTGACAAGTTTTTACACTGTGCAACCTAGAACATGGTTCTACACCATGGTCAACGTAATCAAACTTAACAATTTTATCATTCAAATTATGGCTCACAACATGGTTCCATACCATGAGCTCTAGCACATGTTCTACACTACATGACTCAGCATATAGTTCTATACTGTAGTTAGCTTAGTCAAACTTTTAAGTTAGTGATTTAAATCATGGGCTAGGACACTATTCTAGAAAATAATTCTACATCATGACTTGCAATAACAAAGAGGTTATTACGAAGATCAAAAGAGTGATATAGAACATGGTTCTAAACTGTGCAGCATAGAACATAGTTTCAAATGAACATGACAAGGCTCCTTTGCTCCAGCCCATGGTCAAAGTAGTCAACATTTTCAAATAAGAGTTTCAAGGAGAGCTAGAGAACATGTTCTATACCACTGAGGAGTAAGAAGAAACAAGATGTCATCATCTCTATACCATGAGGTGTTGTAGACCATGAATGAGCATGCCAAGATTCTAATGCTCTAATATCAATCATTCAACAAGAGATCAATGACCCACATGCAATATGGTTTGAGTCATATATAAAAGCAAGATTTGACTTAGCATAGAGTAGTAGATTATTGTTCAAAGTTTTTGAGCTGAAGCGAGCAAGAAGATGAAGTGGTAGAGAATCAAGAACCATGAGTGGATTTAGTTGCAGATCTATGATGAGATAGCCATGACAAGAATGATGGATGACCTTGATTCTAGATTGACTCAATCTAGAGCTGGAAGCCATGAAAGTTGAGTGACTTGTAGAAGCCAAGTTGTAGAGGAGTGAAGGATCACACAACTTTCTTCTTCCTTCAAATCAAATAGGAGGCTGCCACCTCAACATCTTGCTGATCTGGCATTTCAACTTCCTTGTAATGTTCCCATTCTTTCAAATATTTTAAACATATGCAAAACTATAAATAGAGGTTGAACCCTCATTTTCAAGGGTCGGCTCTAAAGTGTTTGCTTGCCCTATTGTGTATACTTTTTATAAATCAATAGAAGGAGCATTACTTGGATGTTTACCTTAGACTCTAGTATTCTTTCTTTATGGATTATCAATTTTGAAGTCATTTTTGCTACTACTATTATGGTTAGTCTATTCTATTGATATTGGATTGCTAGCTCTAGAGAAAATTGAAATGCTTCATTTCTAGAATGTATGCTTGTAAAGAATTCTATTTCTATTAATCTGAGTATTGATCTAATTCTGCTATTTGGATTATTGATGCCCTAGATGTTTGAAATAATTCTTGAAGTATGCATATGTGCTTTACTGATAAATATTATTGAGTTTTGAATGTTGTTAATCACAAGTGTTGTCTACTAGAATTGAGTTATCAGAGGTCCCCTATAGATGCCTATGTTGTTAGCTTTATCCATCCACTATTAAATCATTACTTTTCTAACCCTAATCCTATTTCTATCCCTATATTTATACATTTAACTGAGCTTAAATGAGTCAACACTCAAATTAGTTGACAAGGTATACCAACCTACTCTGGAGGTTGGGTTAAAGTAATCTTTAACTCATCCAATGTCGGGGTTTGGGCTATGATTAGCGGGTGCACGCCTTCCAGATCATTGCAGATGATAGTCATAGTTTCAAGATTACCTTGATGTCAATTCAGACCCCAACACATACCTTATAAAATAAATGCAACATATCTTACCCTAATTCCAAAAAAAAGGATGTAGAACTATTTGACTCATTTAGGCCCATAAGACTATGTAATATGACATATAAGATAACCTTCAAAGTGATGAGAAATTAGTTAAGATCATTGTTAGACAAAATTATTTTAGAAGAGAAAAGAGGATTGTGAAAGAGAGACAAATTTTGGATGGGATCATAGGAACTCATGAAGTTATGCATTCAGTAGCTTCAAGAAAAGAGAGAGCAATGAACTTAAAACTTGATATGCATAAATCCTATGATACGGTTAAATGGAATTTTATTTTTGTAGTATTATAAAAGTTTAGATTTGAAAAGAAATAAGTCATATGGATTAAAGCTTGTGTCCCTATAGTATCCTATTCAGTGTTTTTCAATGGGTTAGTAACAAAATATTTTAAAGCTAAGAGAGGTATTAGATAGGGAGATTATCTATCACTATATCTATTAATTATTATGGCAAAGGTATCGGGTAGGAACTTTAAGAAGGCTTACAAATATGGGTTAATAAGTGGAGTTAAGGCTAGTAATAACAATGACACATCACCCATAAATAATTTGTAGATGATATAACCATTTTTGGGAGGGCAAGGATAAATGAGGCCAAAGCTTTGAATAACTTAATAAAGGAATATGAAAGAATGTTAGGGTAGAAAGTTAATAGGACAAAATAAAAAATTTACTTCCTAAACATTCAAGCTAGAATTAAAGCAGGGATATGTAGGTTACTTCAAATGGAAGAGGCAAATTTACCAAAACTTATCTAGGGATTCCTATTATAAGTAAAGTTCATAAAAAAATATCAACATGGAAAGGAAGATTGTTATCATTAGATATAAGAGTGCAACTAATTAAATCAATATTATAGAGCATTCCAACATATTATATTTTCTTATATACTATGCCAAAATAAATAGAAATTATTTTTATCTATATTATGTGGTCATTTTTGTGGTCACGATTATATGATAAAAGGAAATTTCCTTTGGTGAAATGGATCAAGGTGTGTGATGAAAGAACTAGGGGAGGTCTCAGTTTAAGAGTTGTTACAAATGCAAACTTAGCTCTTAGAAGAAAATTAATTTGGTAATTGTACAAAGAGTATCAGACAATGAGCAATAATTCTTCTAAGTATGTTGAGCCTAAAAATCCAAGCTTAGTATTTATTGCATTCTCACTATCATATGGTTCTACACTATGGAATGTTTAAAAAAGTTAATTATCTAGTGATTAAAGGTCTAAGATGGATGGTGGAAACTAGAAAAAATTTCTATTTGGATGGATACTTGGTGTGATAAAAAATTACTCAATTTAGATCTAATTTTGAAACCTTGGATGAGATTAATTCAAGATAAAGGTTTCAAACATTATGTACAAGGATAAAGAAGAAAGATACAAATGGAAAGAAGATTTTTTACAAGTATACAAGAAATTGATACTAGGAGGTAGTTGAGAAGAAAGATAACAATAATGATTATTCTGAGGGAAGTCAAGGATAAGCTGATTTAGAAGTTGAATAGCTCAAGAAAATACACAACAAGAAGCGAATATAATGTAAATAACCAAAAAATAGGAATACAACAAGAATATGAAGAGATATATGGGATAACTTGAACAATCCTAAAGTTAAAATTTTTGTTTGGCTAGTAGATCATAGAAGAACTTTATCCTTGGATAACCTTATGAAAAAGGGATTTTCATGGCCTGTCATAATGTATTCTATGTAAAAAGGAGAGTATAGACCATCTCATGGGATATTGCTCAATAGTATAGAAACTATGGCAATGGATTCTTAATATGTTTGGTAAATGCATTATGATGAATGACATAATTAAAGAAATATTAAAGTGATGGTAGAGAACTTTTAAAAGTGGGGCTTTATAAACAATTTGGGACATATCAAAAGATATGATACTTTGAACTGCGTGGATAGAAAGTAATAGAAGAATATTTAAAGGAAATGAAAGAAGTTGATATGTAATGAAAATGAATATTTGTTTAGCCATAGAGGAGGCTAAATCAACCCTATCAACTCACCAGTCCGTAATCTTGAATCAAAGAACCTTGATAGATGAAGTCAAGTTATCAAATATAATTATGATGTTGGGTACAAGAGAAACAAAAATAGGGCAAATAATATAAAGTGGAAACCACCATAAGTGAAGTTGGTCAAATTAAATTTTTATGGAGCATCTAAAGAAAATCTAGGACCAATAGGAGGAGGAGGAATAATTATAAATAACAAGGGAGAGATTTCATCTCATTATACTTTTAATAGTGGATTTAAGACAAATAATGAAGCTGAAGATTAGGCAGCTTTGGAAAGGTTAAAAATATATAGACAAATGAATTAGAATAAAGTATGTATGGAAGGTGGTTCACTTATAATAATAAATGCAATTTTGAGGAAAGCAAAGGCTCCATTGAACATACAAGAGATAGTTGTGAAAACAAAAGATCTTTTTATGAATATTGAATAAATCAGGTTTACATATACATTAAGGGAAGGAAACAAATGTGTAGATAGGCTAGCCAATAGAGGGATTTTAATTGAGGGTCATAAATTTAAATTCTCTTTTCCATGGTTAGAGGAAGTAGTAATTTTAGTTGAAGCTGACAAGAAAATGTTGATTGCCTGAATCAAATAAAGATTAAGATTTACTTTAATGCTTTTTATTAGAAATATTTATTTTATTTTATAACACTAATATATTTTTATATAAAATATTTATTGCGATTCTCGTGGTTGCACTTATGCTTCAAGAAGGAAACTAGCAATCTAGATTTAGTAAAGTGGATTGTGATAACACAAAATTTTTCATTTTTTTTTTTTTTGG
This sequence comes from Wollemia nobilis, assembly GCA_028583015.1. NCBI lineage: Eukaryota > Viridiplantae > Streptophyta > Pinopsida > Araucariales > Araucariaceae > Wollemia > Wollemia nobilis. The sequence continues at coordinate 7,816,166 of JAQPPZ010000040.1, forward strand.
CTAAATAATAAGGGGTTGCACTTAGGTCCCCTACCCTTGAAAAATTACAACTCTCTTCTTTAGAGCTTGAGATTTTATAAATAGATACACTTATCATCTCAATTGAGATGCTATAGCTAGAAACCTACATCATTTTACATAAAATATCTGAATTATTGATTTTCATTTTTTGGATATTTTCAATTTTTTGTATGAATACAAATAATCTAGAATTCAACATCCTTCTTGACATTTTCCTATAGCAGACTTCACAATATCAAAAATTCACCTTTATTATCTGTTCATTGCATCTTAATAGAGTAATATTTCCAAAACATCGTACTATCATAGTTCGCTTTACAAAATCTCGATTGCTAGTTTTCTTCCTAAAACACGAGTTCAACCACAAAAATTATAATAAATAGTTTATATGAAAACACATTATTGTTACATCAAGTGGTATTAGCTCAACCAGTTAGATTCCTCAGCATTTCAATGAGGAGATCCAGGTTCGAATCTTGCCAAACGATACATAGATAATATCCAATCTTTGTTGTAATATCACTTTGTGGTGATGATGTAATACAGGTGGGACTCATTTCAATATCATATAACCCATTAAAAATATATATTATTATTACAAAATAAAGCATATATTGCCAATGGAAAATATTAAAGTAAATCCTAATCATTATGTTATTTAGGCAATCAACTTTTTCTTGTCAGATTTAGCCAAACTTACTACTTTATCTAACCATGGAAAGGAGAATTTAACTACATGATCCTCAATCAAAACCCCTCTATTGGTTAGCTTATCTGTATATTTGTTTCCTCACCTTAAAGTATATGTAAACCTTATTTCTTCAAACTCTTTAGCAAGATCTTAAATTTCCATAATTATCTCTTGTATGTTCCATGGAGCCTTTGCTTTCATCAAAATTACATTTATTACTATGAGAGAATCACCTTACATCCATACTCTGTTCCATTTTATTTGTTTGCATATTTTTAACCCTTCTAAAGCCACCTAAGCTTCAACTTTATTATTTGTCTTAAATCTACTACTGAAAGCATAATGAGACAAAATATCTCCTCTATTATTTCTAATTATTCCTCCTCTAGTTGGTCCTGGATTTCTAAGATGCAATGCATAGATAGTAGAGATATATTTTTGGTATTGTAAAGACTACTAAAGAAAAATATCAAGGATATTAAATTTTGAAATATTTGTATTCATACAAAAAATGAGGAAGATCTAGAAAATTAAAATAAAGAATTCATACTTTTTATGAAAATGATGTAGGTATCTAGGTATAGCAACTCAATTGAGATGAGAATTGAATTTATTTGTAAAATATCAATCTCTAAAGGAGAGACTTATGATTTTTTAAGGGTTGGGGACCCGAGTACAAAACCTTGTTATAAAACAAATAAAAAACATGTAATCTATTGACACCAATCTCAATCTCAATTTTTTTGAAAATATCATATAGAAAACTCTAACAAACCCTATTATATGCTTTGCTCATATCTAATTTCATAGGCATACTTGGCATTTTAATTTAAAAAATAAAATGTATGGCCTCCTATGCAATGAATTCACCATTAAGAATTGGTCTACCATGAACAAGATCATCATCTTGTTCCTATTGTTGAAAATTACAATATTTTCAACAAACATCCTAAAACATTCATCCACCATAATTATATGCAGAAAAAGTAAGAAGAGTGAGAAATAATAACACATAGAAAAAAAGAAAAAGATACAAATAACATGATATGAGATAAGGAATAAGAGGTGGGTGCTCATAGGCCACCCCCATAATAATTTTATGTACCACAATATGTTTCAAATGATTACTCACTGAGGGGTATTTATAGTGATACCAAAACCATAATGAGAGGTTAACCTCAAATCGATATTAACTTATCCTTGAGGTTAATATTACAATAAAATTATAATAAATTACCCTTTAAAAAGGTTATCCATAAATGTGGATTAACCAATACCACTAAATATGAAAACATGAGAGTGCCTTAGACTTACATGAAGATGCCCATAGGATTACATAGAAGAATTCTTGTAGGATTACATGGAAAAATGATTTTATGCTTACATGAAGATGCTTGTAGGCTTACATAGCACTTAATCATAGGTTTACATAGCACTTGATCATAGGCTTAGATGAAATACCCAAAGGCTTACATCAAGATGCCTGAGAGATTACATAGCACTTGTCCATAGGTGTACATCAAGAGCAACTACAGGTACTTCATCATAGTTGACCTTGACCTAATAAGGTTAGGTTACAAATATTTCAACAACCCCCATAATATGAACTAAGAGGCCAAGTGAGAGAATATATTAGAGATGATACTTATTTACCACATAATAAATGCTTGTATGATCTTGCTATATTCTCATTGCCAAAAGTACATAGATTGGATCAACCTCTCCAAAACATGGAGCCATAACTCCACCTCCTAGATCAAGATATTGAGTTTCCCATGAGAAGATATTCAACATGCACAATGGTGACCACAATATACCTCCCAATATAAATAGAAGGAAATCGAATCATGAAACAATAGGTAATTCTATAAATAATCAATTCCAATATTTAGAAAGGGCCTGTAGACACAAGTTGTACCATGCAATGATAATCCAAAACCTACTCCTCTTGTAGCCAAAATATTACCAATAACCACACTACAAGGTTGTTGGAGTTAGAGTAGATATTTATTATGAGAAAATAAAAGGATAATACATAATTTAAATATGAATAACTTATAATGTAAAAATTTCATTAAAATAATAACAAGTCCTTAAAACTGATATCATCAATCTATAGAGCTCAAAAAAATATGCAATTTAAAAAAAAGGACCAAAATGATTTCATATGCAAAAATTATGGCCTTTAAAATTTTGGGTATACTAATACAGAAATAAGAGCAACAAAAAAACCTTAGAAGAAATTTTGGCCAATCAAAAGTCACCACTTATCACCTTTAGGTGCCTCCTCTTTTGACATTGCTCATTGATATGATTGCCAAATTTGGATGGCATCAGTAAATTAAATGACAACACTTGGTGGAATTTGATTGGATGTCTTCAATAAATATATTAAATAAAAATATTTTATACCCAAATGTTGGGCTAAGATGCCAATGGGATGTGAACTTAGGTCTTTATGTGTACAATGTAATTCCCCTGCCACTATGCCATAGGAGTACACATGCATAAAAAATAAATTGCTTCCCTTTGAAGTGATTAAGATTTAATCTATTTTTTAACACCTCACACATTAAGATGCCACACACCATTTTGTTTTTGCATCATGCGGGCCCTCAATAGCCCATGCACATGCATGCTCCCCTTGCACTTGCCCACCAACTAACATGTGCATTAGTGAACGTGGTAAAAAATATGACTTAGAACCTAGAAATTTCCGTTGGACCACCTAGATACATATTTCTCCTCCTCCTACCACATAGCAAAATATTTTGTTTTGAAAATTCAAAATTTAAAATTTTGGGAGGGAAAATAGCATTTTTTGGACACAAAAACAAGCATCAAAATGATAAAATCTCCAAAAGTGATGAACTAGAACCTCCCTAAAATTTTGCAAGGAATCTAATAGACTAATAGGTTTGTACATATCTACCACTATTTTCCTTGTAAAACCTTATTGTATGATTGAGCAAAGTTACTTTTATTTGTCTTTGACAACATGTTGGAAATTGCAATATTTTTAAGAATTATTCCAAAATATTCAATCACCATAATATATGTAGAAAAATAAAGAAGAGAAAAAATAACATATAGATAAAAAAGAGAGAAAGAGATAAACAACACAATATAAGAGAAGGAATAAGGGGTGGGTTCCCATGGGCACCCCCATAATATTTTTTATATATCACAATATGTTACAAATGATTGCTCATTGAGGGGTATTTATAGTGATACCAAAACCCCAATGAGAGGTTAACCTTAGGTCAACATTGACTTATCCTTGCAATCAACCTTGCAATAAAGTAATAATAAACTACCCTTTAAGCTAGGTTATCCATGAAGGTGGATTAACCAATTCTTCTAAGGGTGAATACATTTGAGTTCCATTAGGATTTTATGTAGATGCATGTAGGCTTACACATAGATGCTCGTAGGATCACATAGAATAATGCTCATAGGCTTACATAAAAATATGCTTGTAGGCTTACATGAAGATACCCATAGGCTTACATCAAAATATCCAAAATATTACATAACACTTGCTTGTAGGACTACATGAAGATGCTCGTACACTTACATCAAGATTATTGAAGGCTTACTTAACACTTTCCTATAGGCTTACATCAAGAGCACCCGTAGGTACTTCACTAATATTTTCCTTGACCTAATAAGGTTAGATTACAAATATTTCAACACCTATGAGATAACACAATCTAGACCACTTCTCAATCTACTTATCATAATTTATGATCTTATAAATCACATTGCAAAGGCTTATTAAACAAAAATTATCAAAATATTTGTCTTGCCTTTCTTAGAAATTGATACAATAAATATGGCATTGATCTCACTTATTTTAGGTGATGAAGAGCTACTCCACCCAACACACACAATACTCAAATCATAGAAAAATTCAAAAGAAACACATATGATATTATTTCAATGAAATGGGATTTACAAAAGAAAAAATTACAAAGTTGTGAATTGCAGAATCAAAGTTAAATTCTACGACCATAAGGATGATTTTAACACAAAGCAAAATCGACTCGAAATCTGCAAGCTGGAGCTATGATCCGTCTTCCCTCGTGCTGCATTTTGGTGATCCCTATTCCCCCTTTAATAACTCCCATAGAACATTCTGGAAAGTGTAACTCCACTTTTACCACCCAAGAAGATATTCATCTGAAATTTGAAAAAAACATTTTCCGCCCAAAAAGATATTCAAATTTGAATTTCGGTGGCATAGTTTCCCGAGACTGTAAATTTTGACTTGAAGGTCCGTTCGGCTTCCATAAGATATTGTTGGAAATATTACGAAGAGATCTATAGTACCTCAATTATCTAAAGGTCATTGAAGTGATTTTCATCCTTCTTCGAGGCTTCTAAGGTCTTCAAATTTTATTTTCAAACCTTCTTGGATATATTTCCCGACATGAAAACTTTAATATCTCTCAAACCATTCAGGATATTGGGGTTATTCTTTCACTACCAAATCTATTTTTCAATCTTGCTCCTTGGGGTAAATTTTTAAACCCATGTGTCCATTTAGGCCAACTTACTAAAAATAGTCGGTGACTATTTTTTGCCTTTTTGGACTTCTGACTGACTTATACCTCCCAAGTGTCATCATGGACTTGAAAACCACTAAAGAAACTTACAACCAAAAGAGAAAATACAATTTCTTTATTTTTGGTGATGCAAGATTACCCTTACACCACTGGATGCTCCTGCATCATTAGGATTCTTTTTACTAACCTCAGCTGCATCCAACATATCACTCTTCAACAAAAATTTAAAAATTTTAAATGAAAATTATAAAAAAATATCAAGGCCATGTGCCTTGTTAGGATGGAAAGAGAAAATTACCTCATATAGTTCCTCCATAGAGACCTTCCTCATAGAGATTCATTTTTTTTTATGTGGTAATTGATGGAGTATTTTATAAAAACTTACCTTGAGTCTCTTCATCCTGTCTAACATCTAATAAAATCTTTGAAATAATTAATTGATTCCTTCCTAATATCTTCTTCTTCAATATTTCTTCTTGTATCTAAAATTGAAATATATTTATGCAATACAAATACAAATCTATTTCAGCCATAACATGAAAGCATTTGGTATATCTATCCTTTTCCTTAAGCCACCTCTCACTAGATCTTTGGGACCAATACGACTCATTTTTCAATACTTTATGATAATTAGAAAGTAATTGATTTTCTTGCACATAAATACCTGTATATTCCATTAATTTCTATTATCTTTAGTAAAATTTTGAGTTTGGATTCAATATCCTTCATTGTTTTATCTTTGTTTACCTCTTTAGATATTTTCTCTTTTGGAACATATATGATTCTTCAAAAATTGCTTCATCCCACCATAACATAATCATCTGGAAGAAATAAGGGTCTTCGAGACACTTAGTGAAATTATAATGGCTTTGGATGACCATTATCAAATAAATCACATCTGAAAAAAATTGGTTTGTGATTTGATCTTGCTTGTAATAAATGTCTAAAGATATTTTTAACTCTATTTGCAACCATATATTAAATAACAGAAACCTATCCAATTTTTCTATTATATGAGTTTTCCTAATATGTTTATTATCCCATGTATAATGAAATATTGAATGAAAAATATTTCAAAGGCCATTTGAATTAATAAATGAAGCAAAATCCTACATTTATTTATACCATCTCGAAGTACCACCATTAATTTTTGAAAGATAAAGAACTATGTTGAAGTCCCTTAAGAATCTATAGACTATTGTATTTCACAAATATATGTTGAGGTCCTTCGAATATCTTTCATAAGAAGTAACTATAGTTGGATCATACACATTTATAACCCCAACAGTATTATTTTGTTGTACTTCAAAATAGACCAACCACCCAATTACTTTTTGCTTCTAGCAATTGTCCATCTCATTTGCATTTGTATCATATTGTTGCAATACCTTCAAAATCTCTTCTAAAAGAAATTGCTAGAAAATCCTCCATATTTCAAATCTTTTTGAACACACCCTTGCATTCCACACTGCTTACTTTTTTTACTATACTAGAATAATCTTAGGACTATAAAAAATTATTAATTATTTTATAAATATTTTTTTAAAGGTGTTATTTATACCCCTAATATTCTAGGATACCATTTTCATCATCACTTTGTATTTTTATTTGTGGGCTTAACCCAACTGCTTGTTAAGACTTGTGATATTTATTTTTGTTTTCCTAAGATATCCCTTTGAGTTTCCTTTACTCTTTGTGCTTGATTTTAAGGTCTTCCTCCATTTTTACATTATCACCATCACTTTCATATTCATCAATTTCTTCTACTTTTCCATGTTGTTCATAATGAGACAACCTCTAAAGGTTTATGTTTTTTTTGAATTTACACGGTGGAATCGGTAGCTGCCAGGAATATTGCTCTAAAGGTTATGTTACCTTGGATAATATGAAGTGAAAGGAATAGCCTCACCATCACTTTCTTATTTATGTTACATAAGAAACCCTAAAGTGTAAGGGATACACTCTATACAACTTTTATTTTTATTGCAAGGAGATGATTTTATACTACTCAAGAAAAATGAAGGTAATTTACCTAGATTAACCTCAATCTTTTTCAGCCTCCTTTGCTATAAAATTTACTTCCCTATCATCTTTTGCACCTTTAAATTTATTTTGAATTTGAACTTACACAATGTACTTCCTTATCCATTATATTATTTATTTCCTCTAACGGTTGATCCAAGTAAAATGTAATGTCCTTCATATTTTGATGGTGCAGAGGGGCTTTCTTTACCACTTTATTTAAAGTAAAAAATCTTTGTTTTGGTCCCTATTTACTATAGTATGATCTCCTTGATTTTCATTGAATGCCTCCTACCCATACTTTTTTATCTCTTTATCCATTATTTTCACTTTATAATCTCTTATGATGTATCCTAGTTTATAGCATTTATGGCATTAGAATGCAATATTTTCATAATCCACTTGTTGATTTCATCCTTAATTCAATTTTAAATCTTAATAGAATGCGGTAAAGATTTTGAAATTTGAAATATCTATGATAACACATACTAAAGTATATATAGAATGCATTCCCTCCTTAATAGTTGGTTCCTCTTGTATGAATGACCCTAGAATATTACGAATATTCTTCAAAAACTCTTATGATACACTAATATGAAAGTCCAAAAAGCTTAAATCACATTAAAATCCTTCTAATAGTTTCTGTATCCATAGAAAAATTCTCACCCTATGGTCTTAAATGCAATGCATCTCTTCCATAAACCATGAATTAACACCCAACACCCATTATTTTATCTATGATTTTTGAACTAGAGAAGATGATGATGTAAAATATCTTTGAAAAAAGAAATCAAAGAGTAATTTGAATCCAATCCCCACTTCCACTTGATCTAATTTTGAATCTCCAAAAAAACTTGGCAAGTATCCATGGAACTTACATATTAACTTATACTTTTAAAAATAATTGTGTCATGATCGATCATCTCATCCTTAAAATTTATTTATAGTGTAATAGTTATTATCTAGATAGGGTTTGTCATTGATTTGCACTTTCTCTTTTGTCTCCAAATAAGGTATCTATACTTCCAACTGAGACTTTGAAAAATAACTTTCTTTTCATGCTAGTTGATTTTTCTCATAATAATTCTTTATTTTTAGAAATTTTCCAAATATTTAAAATAAGAAAGGGTAAGGCTTGTTCCTTGCTTGAACTTACTTTATGTTTATACATTCTGAATCCATTCACACTCAACAATTTCTTACTTTCTAAAACAATAAAAGGTAAGACTCTCTTCCTATTCAAAATTAGACTCTATTTTATTTTTTTTATTATTAATATCAAAAAATAAATTATTATCAAACTTTGTTTATTTTTTAATATATATATATATATTTTTCCCTCCTTGATTCTTTTAGCAAAATTTTGAGGTGTTTTTTAACTTTCCTCTTTTCCTTGTCACCAATTTTCTATTACCATCGAAAGAGAACATACTATTAATATAAGAGATGAAATATCTGCAAGGATAGTTCAATGGTTAAGGCTTTGGGCTCTCTTTTGAGAGATCCAAGTTCAAACCACAATGTACCCAAAAGGGCATAGACTGGTTGGTATTGGCTGAGTGTTTACCAATTGGCTATCCTGGTTTGATTCCTTAGAGGATCAAGGGTAGGGTTATGCATAAGGGGTCGACCCTAAAATCTATTTATAAAATCAAGGCAAATTATCTTAGAATATCGATGAATTATGTAGAAGTATATATGTCGAATTGCATTTATTTATCTCCAAAAATTTTCAAACCGTGGCAAATTGTTTTGTGTTGGGGGCTATGAATATCAGTTTAAAAAATCTAAAAATGTACGACAAACTTAAAAGATTTAGGTCGACATGAAAATATTTTAGCCTTTATGCTATATAATGATTGGTCTGAGACATATATGATGATCAACTGTAGATATGATGATCGATTACAGATATGATGATCGACTGCAGATATGATGATCGGTTATATGCATGACGATCGATTGTAGGTATGACAATATGTTGTAGACATGCTGATTTATTGCAGGTATGATGATCAATTGTAGGAATGCTGATCAGTTTCAAGCATGGTGATCGACTACATGTATGACAATCAACTGCATATATGATGACTGGTTGCAGGAATGTCAATCAGGTGCAGATATGTCAATTGGGTGTAGACATGACAATCGGTTGTAAGCATAATGATTGGTTGCAAGCATGATAATCAGATGTATATTGATAGACTAATATAAATATACACCTCTACAATCGATCAACTAATGCTAATCAACATGTCCCTACAACCGATAGACTAATGTCGATCGACACCTCTACAACCAATTGACTAATGCCAATCGACATGTCCCTGCAATCGATAGACTAATATTGATTGACACCTTTGCAAATAACAAACACATATCTACAACCGATCATATTATACCGACAAACACGTCTTTATAACCGATCGGCTTATGTCGATCGACACTCTACAACCGATCAACTTATGTCAATAGACACTCCTCTACAACCTTGTCAAAATTTTTATTGTTTCAGAGCTATTTTTGAGTTAGAGTATTTTAGATGTATGTTTATCGATACCCACTACAGTATATATATACGGGTAGTATATAAGGCGATTTGGGTGAGAAAAACAAAATCATTTATAATTTAAAGGTGAATTGGGCAGGAAAAATAAAATCATTTATAATTTGAAGGCGAATTATCTGTGGAATGGGGTAAAAGTGGTCAAAAAATTAAAATAAAAATAGGTTAATTATTATCAACAACGAGTGAATTTACCCTAAAAAAACTTCTACCCCATAAATTTCGGGTAAATGGGCCCTAGTGAAAGGATCCAAAATTAGCCAATTTAAAATTTTGAAAATCCTAAATAGAGCCAATTTATGATATTTCACGCTTATGCATAACCCCTGATCGAGGGGTCCAATTGACTTGTATCAGGTAAAGGTGTTACTAATTCCCCTATGTAACAAAAATAAATATAAGAGATAAAATTATATTTTTCCAATCTTCTTTAAATTGAGTGATTTTATTAGATGATTCTTCCATATGAAATGTCCTATTGTCTTAGCCATGAATTCTTTTTCTTTTTGGGTCTTATAAGGAAGAGTTAACAAGGAAATGCTAACTAATACTAAAGATTTTAACGAGAGTTGAAATTTGAGCTTAACACTGCTTAACCCATTCATATCTTCTTTCTTCACTTGCTTAGCACCTTTGGTTCATTTCAACACCTCATCATCATCTCACACGAGTTTATAAATCGATAATAAGATCTTCTTTGAAATTGGTTATCATTTTTAGCCCTTGATAGAGAGTTAAATAGAAGGTGGATCACTCTCCACACATTCCATTCAAAGAAATCCATATTCTCTAGTGCCATTTTGGAAGCCTTGAGATCCTCTTTCTTTTAATAGCTTAACCTTAAATTCAAATGACATAGACTTTGCAACCAAGTATCAAGATTAGTTAACAATGATGCTTGTTATCTTCATGATAGATTTTATGACATCCTCTCCCATTGAACTTCCAAAACTGACCTTATCCTTATTGATAATACTTTCTACCTCTTACATGTTAAGTATTTTATTATTATTAATGTTTAAGGATAAGGATGAGCATGCAAGTTTTTGCATAAGCATAAATAAAGTAGGAAGAGAAATCAAAGATAAATAGAAGTAAATAAAGCATGTAGTGAATATGTTTTCAAGAGTTTAGTTTTAGAAAATAAAATTACATAAATTATAATTTTTATAATAAAAATAAGTATGCAATTTAGAATATTTTCTCTTTTGCACAATTGTGTCTTTTCCTCTTCAATTTGTGAGCAACTTTCACTTGGGGTGTATTTTTTTGTCAACTATTGCTATTTTTTTCTTGGTGTTCTATTTTTTAGCTTTGTTCTCAATAATTGGCATCAGAGCATCGATTGAGAGAGGTTGGAGATATGGAAGCAAGCAATAATATCATGAAAGTTCCTTTGTTCAATGGGGAATGATATGATTATTGGGCAATAAAAATACAAACTCTAATGGTTTATAAAGAAGTTTGGGATATTGTGCAGGATGGCTATGTGGAGCCACAATATTGGAATGCATTGACAACACAAGAATGAACCAACAAGAGGGAAGAAAATAAGAAAGATACATTAGCAAGGTATTTGATCTAGAGTGTTGTGGATGAGTATTTTTCTAAAAAATGTTTTAGCTACAAGTTCCAAGGAGGCATGAGATACATTTAAGATATCTTACCAAGGCATACACAATGTGAAGTTGGTATAATTGTAAAATTTAAGAAAAGTATTTGAAAATTTACCTACAAAGTGGAATTTCATAGTTACTACAATTGAATAAAGTAGAGATTTATTAGTTTTGAGGTTGGATGATTTGATGGGTTCACTAATATCCCATGAGAGTAAATTGGATAAATCTATTTTATAGTGACAATAAAATCAATGAGCATGAGGACCACATAATTTCCAATTAATATTTTGCTATTGCTAAAAAAAACTATTCCCATAATACAAACTACTATTCTTGAAGTAATAGTTGAAGTATTTATTTATCAAAAAATTATAAAGAAAATTTTCATTTGCATAACCATTTCTCAATCCAAGATACAACAACACCATTCCACCCAAATGGCATTTGTACCACCTTCCTTTGATGATACTCTTATAAAAGAAGTTACCCCTGACTTGAGGAATGCTTAGGGATCAAGACAACTCTAAATGCAATGCTATTTAATCATGCTCTTAATACTAAGCAAGCAACCATGCTTAATGCATTACAAACAAACCAATTTAGAGAGAATCCCATACTTCTCTCTATAATGGCCCCTTTACCTACTCAAGTCTCAAGAGTCCATTATATATATTTTCAAACCCAACATTGTGACATGCCCAACAGATGCATGCATACAACTAAATCTACAAGGAGAGAATACCACACTTCTCTCTATAATGGCCCCCTTTACCAACTCAAGTCTCATGAGTCCATTATATAATTTCAACCTTTACAAAGCACACTCAATCTAAATTAGTCAAGCAATATAAAGGTACTAACTTCCTTCATCATAACAAAACAATTATTTTACTTTCTTTAATAAGCAATACTTAAATCATGATCTCAAGATGTTGTAAATAAAATGCAAGCATTCGGCTAATCTATCAAGTACTTGCAAAAGAACTAGCTTTCTTTATCATAAAAAAGTAATACACTTTCTTTTCTTTAATACACAAAGCATAAATCTTGATCTCAAGCCTTTATAAATAAAATACAAGCATTCATCTAAACTATCAACACTTGCAAAAGAACTAACTTTCTTTAATGTGACTACAACATTATTGTTTCTTTAATATGAGTACCCTATGTAATCATAACCCTTGTGGTTATTAAAGAAACAATATAACAAGCTTCTAAATTAAATTCCCACTATCCATTGGTTAAAGAGATAATGACTTCTAAAGAATATAAACTTATTTCTCTAATCTCTTAACTTATCATAAATAAAAATGTTTTCTCCATAAAATATACCCATTCCCTAAAAAGTTATCAACCTTTAGGTGAGGAAGATAAAAATATTAAAGGAACCATGTAAACAAAGCTAGAAAAGAGATATGTGCACCAACCCAGTTCCAAAATGACAACAATAAGAAGCATTTTTTATAAGCTACTAAGATGTCAAGGCACTATCTTGGAGAAGGTTTAACCAGACCTCCCAAATAAAAATACAATAGATATTATATGATCTTCTATGTAGATCAAAACCAAAAGAGATCAAGGCTTAATCCAACAAGTTAAACCCAACCAATCAACCCAATCAATATCCACAACGAAAGACTAACCATATGGTATACATAAGGTAAGATAACAATTTGAGTCATCTAATCTAATACATCCAAGATATCAATCAAAGGAGATCCAACATGCAACCATACGACTCTACAATGCCACTACGCAACACAACAAGAAGGGATTTGATGAAATTAATCGATCCAACAAAAGACAAACCATAACACTTTCACATTTTCAAAGCCAAAGGAGACTCAACCAAATCCCATGAGCCAACAAAAGAATAAATCAAAACACTTTCATGCTCACAAAGCCAAAGGTGACTCAACTAAATCAAATGAGCCAACAAAAGAGCAATCTACAACACTACCAAGTTAACAAAGCAAAAATGAGATACAAAGACTTAGAGGTAGCATTGCACTTCATTCCCAAGGATCATCAAAACTACCTTTACAAGCTATCCCGATGTCTCTTCATCTAGATCTATGCTCCAGCCTCCTTGTTATATCCAGCTACAGAACACTCCCCCAAAAGAAAAACAATGAACACATATGCAACATAATTCTTTTTTACAATGAAGACTTGGAAATGACCTTCTTGTGTGGCGGGAACATATGCATGATTCTTAAGAAAACATTCATTAATTGCCACCTTTTCTTTCCTCAAAAGTAGGGTGCCCACCTAATGAACCATAATAATTACTTAAATATTTCCTTAATTAAATTTATTGCCACTTTTATTAATATCAATGGTTAATATTAATTATTAACATTGATATTAACATTCTCAAGTATTAATGATTCTAAGCTTATTAATACTCCTTAAATTAATTGGTTCTATGCTTACCACACACAAGCATATATGCCATTCAATAAATAATATTACACACCATTGTTTTATCCTTAAGTAGGTGGCTATTTTTATTTAAGATAGTCTATCGCTACCACCAACCTAATAAGGAGACTCATTGCACAAGAAAATTCCCAACCCAATGGTGTGAACATATAATAGACACAAAAGCAATGCACCTATATGAGGGGTGTTTGGTTATTCGAAGTTGTTGATGAACATTTCAACACCATAATTTCCTCAAATTTTCTCTCAATTCAGGTGGTTTCCCTTTTTCAACCCATCAATGAGAGTACCTGGTATTGCAATCACAAAAGCATCAACAATACCATATTCCAATAAAAGTCAATCATCTAGTGCAACTACCATATTTATTGACATCACAAAATGAAGTTATGCATTAAATCTCCATGCAACCATACATAAAAATAAGTTCTGCCAAGGAGGAATATTACATATTGTCATAGACATGTTCTACGATACAATAAGACACCAAAAATTCAAGCAAAACCAAAAATTGAATATGAAGATAATGCTTGGTACATTGATTTAGGAGCTAGCCATCATATGATTGACAACTTGTATTGGTTTGATTCCATCCAAGTAAAACCAAGTATACCAATCAAGATAACAAATGATAAAATTTATCATGTACAAGGATCAAAGAATGTCACACTTAGTCTATCGTATTATGAATGCACAATGGAAATTGTGCTTTATGTTCCTAGTATAACCAAATAATTTATTTTCAGTATTACAATTACTAGACAAAGAGAGAACAATAGAATTTAAAACAATCAATTGCAATAAGAGATGTCTTATTAATAGACTAAATAAAATCGAAACCATGAGATCCTAAAAAAATGGAATTTTTACTTTGGATGTGAAAGAAATTGCACAAAATCATTTGGATAAAATTTTTTCAAAATAATGATATCAAAAGAAGTATTATATTGAATACAATTTTTTTTGGCAAAGTAACATAATTCTTTGATGACTTCCTCAAAATTATAGGTAATAGCTCAATGGGATAAATATAGTACCAGAACTCAAAGTAGTACCAAAGCCAAAATGCATGAAGAAGAAGAAAGTACATGAAGACAAAAGGGATTTATACTGAATATTATAATACAACGGGATGCTGGAGGTATTATATTATTTGGTACCTTGTAAATAATTTAGATTTGGTATTATATTATTTGTTTCAATATTAGGTGTCATGCTATTAAAATATGAGTATGTGTCCTATAAATAAGTGTGGAGTTATATGTGAGAGGTGTCATGTTAGTAAGTGTGAGTTGTGTGTGTGAAGTGTCATGTTTAGAAGTGAGGAGTTATGAGTAATCATGAGAGACTTTATCTTTATATAATATGTGATATTTATTATGTAAGAGAGAAATATGAAAAGTTAGATCTCCTGTAGGTATGAGGAGATGAAGGTCAAGAGTCATGTGCATATAAAGAGTCTCATGTATGTATACATTGAAGACAAAGCCTTGTAATATGTATAAAAAAAGCATTGCATTTTATGCATTGTTATTGTAGATGTATTTTCAATAAGATTTCAATGAATTAATTGTGCATCATTTGTAAGATATAATGTATAAATTATGTCTAGAAATATTGTGAGATCCTATGAAATTTTCCTATGGTAAAATAACATTGGATTGCTAACACTTCTACTCCAAGTCCTCCAAGAAGATATATGAGTCTTCAAAAGATATATGAGAGGATTGAAGAGGTAATTTCAAACCTATTGCACTATCTTTAGATATTAAAATTGAACCAACTACTTATGAAGATGCAATAAAAGAAAAGGTTTGGATTGATGCCATGGAGGAGGAATTGAATATGATTAAGAAAAATAACACATGGAAGCTAGTAAATCTTCCAAAAGTAAAGGATGCTATTGGAGTGAAATGGATCTATAAAACTAAGTACGAGGTATATAAAACAAATCATAAAGTAAGATTGGTTGCTAAAGGTTATTATCAATAACTAGGTATTTATTACTTTGAGACCTTTGTTCATGTTTCCATATTGGACACTATTAAAATTATTTTAGCACTATCAACACTATATAAATGAAATGTTTTTCAAATGGATGTCAAATTTACATTTTTAATTGGTATTTTTGATGAATAATTATATGTTGAAAAACCCCTAGATTATGAGGTGAAAGAGCAAGAGCACAAAGTTTAAAAATTGAAGAAATCACTCTATGGACTCAAACAAGTGCTAAGAGTATGGTATAGGAGGATAGATGCATATTTCCAAAGCTAGGGATTTACAAGATGTGTAAGTGAACCTAGTCTATATTTTAACTGAGGTGATGATGGTGAGGTATTAATTGTTTGCTTAAATTTTGATGACTTGATATATAGAAAATAACATAAGGTTGATGAATGAATTTAAAATTGCAATGGCAGATATGAGTTTGTTGCACTATTTTCTTAGGATTGAAGTGAGATAATTAGATGATGGTATTTTTATCTCACAAGGTAAATATGCTTCTAAATTACTTGAAAATTTCAAGATGTCAAAATGCAAACATGTCATTACTCCTTTAAGTCTTGGTGAAAAGCTTATTAAGGATGATGAAAGTTGTAAGGTGAATCCCATAGTTTATAGAAAGCTAGTAGGCAGTTTAATGTATCTTACAATTACTAGGTCATATTTAATGTATGAAATAAGTGTAGTTTCTAGGTTTATACAAGATTCAATTGAGGTACACTTCAGTTTTGCAAAGAGAATAATGAGGTATGTACAAGGAATGAGTGATTTTAGAATTTTGTATAGCAATTTTGATGATTTTTGTTTGGTTGGATACACAGATAATGATTGGGCATGTTGTCTTGATGATCATAAAAGCACTTTTGGAAATATATATATTTTTTGGTAATTATTATAATAGATTAACAGTGGGTTTTTATAGAGGATCCCAAAACCTTATATACAAAATCAGCCTTGCTAAATAGTGCTTCATGCCTCTTGGCTGGAAGAATAAACCTGGAAGAATAAACCTGTATGCAAAAAAAAACAAAAAGCTGCTAATTGCCCAAGGGCTACAAGTAAGGCATTTTTGCCTGATTATCCTGGAAACCATGGCCATTATAATTGGGAAAACAAAAACTAGCTAGAGAAGCTGGACCATCAAAAAGCAGAAGAAGACAGCCAAGAAAACTACAAAAAATTCTCCCATACCTGGGAAATAACTTTCCACATTTTTGCTTTCCCGGAGGTAGAATTCGAAGCATACATGTTGGATAGGATCCAAGAAAAATGACTGGACTGAAAAAAACCGTTGAAAATCTTGCTGGAAAATTTTACCCTGGCCCAAATGGCCACTCCGTTTAGTCTTCTCATATCCAGGATTTCATCCGTACGATTTGAGGTTCTTCTTACTTCCCTTTTCCTGCTGGAAGGGAGGTTTTGGGATAAGCGCGTCACCCATCAAAGAATCAGAGTCATCCTGAAACAACAACCGTTGGGTTCCATTTGCAACATAATCCGTAGTTTCTTTGTCTCTCTTTTCCTTGTTGGGGGGACGACCCTGCTTCCTTTCACTACCAAAATCCACCCCTTGCTTTTGACTCCTCGTAATTCGAGGGCTAATATTACCAGGCTGGTAACCTCTTCTTCCCAGTAGGTAGTATTCCAATATCTTTTGTACCTCGAGAGAGTTTTGGTCATAAATTTTGGATGAATCTGCCTATGTGGTGATAAGGGGGGGCCTCTTCATTTTCCTCTTGTGGTCCTAGTTGGGGGTGCCCACCACATTGCTCGGAGTCCAAATGGATGGTGATTTCCTCTTCTGGTAAGGAGGATTCGAGATGGTCCCTGGATGGACTTGGAGATTCATGGCATTTCACAAAAGGGTGCTCCGTCTCACCTTCACCGTGCTCTAGAGGGTTGTAGGGATCCCGCTCCTTCTTCCTCGGATTTTGGAGAGGACAATTGGACTGAAGATGCCCTTGAGAACTACACTAAGGGCAGAAAGTTGGCCTGTTCTCATAAACAATAGCTTGCTTGTGTAGAAAAGTACCCCCAGACCATAGAGTAATGGAGGATGGGAGGTCCATCTCCAAGTCCACCAAAACACAGAACCGGGCTTGGAAAAATCTAGTTCAAGCTCTGGTGGGAGGGTCTAAAGTGATCAGCTCCCCGATGGACCGAGCAATACCTTTGATTACATTTTCATGCCAGCAAAAAAGGGGAAGACTTGGGAGCCTAACCCATATTGGAGCAATGTTGATATTCTATGTATCGGGGTTCAAGTCCAAACCCCATTTCCTTAGAAAGAGACTCCTACGGCCCAAGAACCAAGGCCCTCCAGCTAGGATTTTACAGTAGTCCTCCTTGTTGCTCAGCCTAATCATGAAAAAACCTCGGGTTAGGGCAGCCAGCTCTAAGTGACTAGAGGTCCGCCATTTTCCAGATGCCCACTTGCGAATGGTCTCCATGTCGGGATGACCACCAATAAACTTACCGATGAGGGTAAATTTTTCAAAATCCACAAAGCTTGAGAGAATTTCCGTTGGGATGTCCAACTCGTCCCAGGACAAAAATAACTCCTTGGAGAAGAGCTTGCTTAGGGTTTCAGAGGCCGCTACCAAAGCATATGACTTTCGAGGTCCATCTCCCCATTTGTCTGGCGGATCCTTGCCACGACTTGGCAAGGACTCCTCGGCATCCCCAGACTCTGTTTGCCCTCCCTCCACCCTGTCGAGCCCCTGGTTCGACCTGTCGATGCTCCCGTGCTCTCCTAGAATAGCCTTCCCGCCCACCGTCATCCCCACCCTCCCAAGAAACCCTAATTTCATCCTAAAAATAAACGATTTTAAATTTGCATAGTACTTTTGGAAATATTTTCAACATGGGAACTAGTACTATTTTTTGGTCATCCAAAAGCCAAGTAACTGTTTCTTTGTCTACAACAAAATTTGAATATATTGCAATAACTTCAACAACATATCAAGCTATTTGGTTGAAAAGAGTATAAAAAGAGTTGAAGCACGAGAAAAATTGTCTTATCATAATATTTTGTGATAATATTTTTGCAATTGCTTTGTTCAAAAATCTAGTTTTTTATAGTCATATGAAGCATATTGATATAGGATATGATTTCATTTGGGAGCTTGTTGAAGAAGGACATGTAGCAATGAATTTTTGCCCATACAAGAAGCAACTTGTAGATGTGTTCACCAAGATGTTGCCAAAAGAAATCTTTGAGAGGCTTTGAACAAAATTGGGTGTTATTCCCTTAAGCATTAAGGGGGAGAATGTTGAGTAATTATTTTTTGTAATGCTTAAGGATAAGGATGAGCATGCATGTTTTTAGATAAGCATAAATAAAGTAGGAAGATAAATAAAAGAAAAATAGGAGTAAATAAAGAATGTAATGAACATGCATACTTATTGCTCTTCCAGGAGTTTAGTTTTAAAAAATAAAATTGCATAAATTGTAATCTTTGCAACAAATATAAGTAAGAAATTTAGAGAGCTTTTTGTTTTTCATGATTGTGTCTTTTCCTCTCCAATTTTGTGAGCAACTTTTAATTAAGATGTTTTTTCCATTAATTGTTATTATTTTTCCTTAGTGCTCTATTTTACAGGCCCTGTTTCAACATTACCATCGTGTTCACCTTCTCAATTCAATTATGCTACCAAGTTTTTCCCAAATTTTTGTCTTGGGCCTCCCTCTTTTATGCTATTTCTATGTAGTATTTTAACTTTATTTCTTTGACTACTCTTTGTGTGCTTATTTCTAACATGTAGCTCCTCCTTGGCCTCATTTCCTCTATTATGTCTGTCTAATATTACAAATATTGCATGTAATGGTCCTCCCAAAATATGTTTCATGATATTGCTATTTGTATATATTGAACATCTCTTTTATTATTATGCTTTATCATTATTGGATATGATGTTGCTAATGGTTTCTATTTTGTAGGTACAAGTCCTCGAGAAATAAAATAGGAAATGATGACGATGTGAATTATCATCGGGGTGGGGTATTTTCTTTGGTAGGGATGAAAAACACCCTAGCAACGAAACACTCACCAACGACTTAAGGATACACGGAAGCCCTTCATTCATTTAGGTGCATTATGCATGTATGGTTGTGTGTGATTGGAAGTAGATATTGTCTACATTTGTTTGAATTTAAAATTCTCCAACAATAAGGAAAGTGCCACATTGCATGGGAGCTATTCTTAACAAGCAGATGATAACTTTTTGTTGTCATCCTATTGCTTGTAAAGAAGAAATGTTGGAGAAAAATATAAGCATGTCATTAGATATGAATTATTTTTAATTGAATAAATGAATAAATAATAAATATGAAAATATAAAGATAATAATAATTAAAATGAAAATATTTTTATTTATTATTTAAGAAAAATATATTGAAAAATAATTAAAATATTGAATTCTTTTTAATAGTTGAAAAATATTAAAATAGTTGATTTACTTATGTTATATAACAGTTTCATTTGGTTATGGAATGTGTGTTGGCTGTTATGTGAATCGTAATTTATGTATTGGCTATTATGTGAATTGTAATTGGTGTGTTGGTTGATTACATGAATCGTAATTAATGGCAGTTTGTTGTTTAATTAAGTAGCTAAGGTTAATTAAACATCATTGATGCATATTATCTGTATATTTTAATCTGATTAAGTTATTAAATAATATAGCTAGGTAGCATATGCATTCGAAGGCCGTTATGATCCCTACCAAATTGAGGAACACAAAGAAGGGAACGTAATGGAAAAAGTTAAAAAATATAGAGTTTTGAATGTGTGTTGGATTTGAAAGCTCTAAACACAAAAAAAAACATTCATTAATTGGTTGTATTATTTATGTTTCAAAAGAGACGAGTTAGATTAAAATTCATCATTCATTTATATTACTTTGTTTAAAAAAGGAGCTAAGTTTGATTAGTATTTTATTCATTTAGAGAAAGATAAACTATTTATTAAATATAAAAATAAATTCATATAACTTAGGGTTTATGACGAATAGACCATACTATGGATGGAGTAATCTGAGGTCAAAGGATATTTAGAATATAAACTATTCTCAAGCCACATAATTGTGTATGCGAGCTCAAAATGTGCTACATTATCAATTTTAATATTTTATAAATGATCTACTTAATTTTAATATTTTATAAATGATTTACTTGCTATGTTGTCATTTTAATATTTTTAGTACTTCATTGTAATATTTTATAGATGTTTTACTTTAAACAAAAGGGGAAAACCCAAAAGGAAAGTGGGTGCATATGGAACTTATAACTTTTATGGATTCTTTAATATTTTATTTTATGTTAACTTATTTAATTTTATTTTATGGTTAGTTTTGGTTAAAATAAATTAGACAAATGTTATCTTTCTATAGTATATTATATATATATTATCTTGTCATAAAATAGAATAATATGATTCATGTTTAGTTACGATTCTAATATTTTCTTGTTAAGAGATAAAATTATAGCTCCTTTTATTTAATAATTTCTTGTTGTTAGTTTAACTTTAAATTTATTTTATTTGATTAAATTTCTAAGACCATTGGAAAAATTAAAATAACATCTTTATATAACCTTAAACTTACTAGTTAAGTCATTAAGAGATATAAAAAACCTAATATTAAACTACTTGAAACCATCGGGAAGGATGGCAAAACTAGTCGCCCTATACTATTAAATTGCATGTATGCAATTAATGAAGATTCGTAAACATCCACTAAGGATGGGCGGTATGGGACATCCATCTGGGTCATTGAATGAGTAGTACGGTGATGGCCCTTTATGAAGTTGTCAAATAGGGAATATTGATGAGAGGAATACACTCTAAGATAAGATTCCACGGTGGCTGGTATGGGACAACCATTGTATTATTTATAATTTTATCAAGGAGACCATGATCAATGCTAGGTGAATGGCATGACCTTAATTTCCCATGGTGCTAGATATTAATCTAGATGCATGGTCACCAATTAAGCACCATAGCATTTACGCTAAACACCCTTACATGAAATTTAAGAATAGATGAGTAAAATTTAAACTTAAGGTTTCACATGTAAGGGAGGGGAATTATGTGTCCAGACTCTAGGTTTTATGGGCCCTAGAGGATAATCCCAAGTCGTGATTCATCAAAACTAAGGGTGAAAAGTATAGAATCACTAAAAGAAACCTTTTACGGGATTTGGCCAATATCATCCACTTGGAAGGCTGACTATAGCATTCATAATCATAAAAGTGATATTCAATGCTATGTACATATTACTAATGGGTGCAAAATTAAATCTTGAAAAAAAACTTTTTTCCCTATCAATCCGCTTCCCTTGTTTGTCAAGCCTATAAGCGAGTTTAGATTGATACAACCAGTGTGTATATGACTGATTTGTTACAGTTGGTATCAAAGCCTAAGTTGTAAGATTCTTAGGCTATAGGACCTAGGAACTTCTATAAATAAACTTTAACCTTGTATTCTTGAACTCAAACTTTACAAATTTAAAATTGATATAGCTCCTTTTGTACCCAAATAAAATAGTTCCAATGCTTCGAGATGGATCCTTTAAGAAATCTACATCTTCTAGTCAAGAGGAATCTCCCATTCGTTCATGAAGGGAAAGACGATATATTAACTAGTCATAGAGGAAAGAAACCTAACCACATTGGTTCAACTAATGCAAGAACAAATGCAATAACATAAAGAAGAAATGGAGTGACAATAAGAACTAATATATAAACAACAAAAGATGATAGAAAATTTAGCAAAATTAGTTAAAGGTAAAAATACTAAAACCAAACATGAGAGGAGTCTTGATAGGCAAGTAGAGTTTGGTAGGACTCGAGTTGGGGTAGAATTGGTCAAAGATATGAAAAATGCAAAAGTTTCAAAATTTTATGGGAAATAATATGGGGATGATACAGAGAGATAGCTAAGTGATATAGAGACTTATTTTTCTATGAGACTTATCATCTGAATCTCAAACTGCTTGGGTTACTTTACACCTGGTTGTTGCAACTTTAGAGTGGTGGAATACCTATAAGGGAGAAATAAAATTAAAAATTTTGATTTAAAATGGGATAAGTTTGTAGAATAATTTAATAAGAGATTCCTAACTAAATACTTCTATGTTTAAAAGTTTGAAGAATTTGCTGCTTGATAATAGAAATCTATGTTTGTCGAGAAATATTACTAAAGGTTTATTAAGTTACTCAAATATGTTATGGAGTACAAAAACAACGAGGAGCTAAAAGTACAAAAATTCATTTTAGGGGTTCATCCCAAAATTAGAACTATCCTAAATTTACTTAATCCAAAAAATTGGCAGAAAGCTTACGACTTGGCACGACAAAAAGAAACTAACTAGAAAATAAAGAGAGCTTACTTTAACTACCAGAAGATATCTAAAAAGGAGAAGGATGAGCTCAACAAGAGAAAGAGTGTTGGATTTTTAAGATGGGATAGGGATTAAAATAAAAATTTCAAAGGGGCAAATAAGGAAAGGCCCAAAATTGAAAACAAAAATAATGATAGAACGTACACAAACAACGATAGGAGGGGACATCCAGGGAAGAATAATTAGAGGCCCACATTTTAGAATACAAATGTTAAACTTATACCAAAAAATAGAGATGCATAAAACTAGAATGTTTTGTATGTGGAGGACCACATTATGCAAACAAGTATCCTTAAAGAGTCGATCAAAAGAAAGCCTTCAATGAACAACCTCATTAAATTTATGCTTTAATAGGTAATTCTAGCTTAGATGACCAAGATACATCTTTACTCCCAAAAGGTAAACTATTTGATAAATATGTGAATGTTTTGATTGATAATGGTGCAACAAATAGTTTTATTTCTTTAAATTTAGCCAAGGATATACCTATAAGACCAAGATTTATGGAAAATAGATGGAAGGTAGAGTATGGGTTAGGGTAAAATTTTTTGTTAACCAATGTCTATTTGATGCTCGCATATCCCTACCTAGTCGCAGAATAGATTGGCATCTGTATCTAGCCCCTTTATATTTGTTTGATATTATCCTTGAAATAGATTGGCTAAAAGCCCATAAAGTCCTCATTAAATTCCAAGAAAGGTGGGTGGATTTCACTGAAGAACCCAATCAATGAACAAGAATACCATATGATCAGAGTACCTTTTGACCATATTTAATGTCTGCATTACAACTTAAGAAAGAAATAAAAAGACATGGGAAAGTTTATGTAGTCAAAATAAATAAACATGAAGAGAATGAAGCTAATATGATTTTTTTTAAGAAGTTTCCTGTGTTGGTAGAATTTAAGGATGTCTATCCTAAAGACTTACATGGACTTCCCCCACAATCAGAGTTTGATTTTTCTATTGAAATCATACCTAGAGCTGAACCCATTACTAGATACCCTATCAGATGACTCCAATTGAGCTACGAGAATTAAAGGTACAACTTCAAGATTTGCTTGAAAAGGGTTTAATTAAACCAAGTGTGTCACCTTGGGAAGCCCTTGTGCTATTCATGAAGAAGGATGAATCCTTAATATTATGTATTGATTATAGAATGCTCAATAAGGTAACTATCAAGAATAGATACTCGTTGCCTAGAATTGATGATCTATTTGATTAACTTAAAGAAGCTACTATCTTCTCAAAAATTTATCTTAGATCCGACTATCATCCGTTAAGAATAAGATAAGAGGATACTCATAAAATAACTTTTAGGAAAAGGTATGGGCATTATGAATTCATTTTTTTACCCTTTGGGTTAACAAATACCCTAATAAGTTTTATGAAATTTTATGAACTGTGTCTTCTATGAACAATCAGACCATTTCATGCTCATATTTTTTGGATTATATCTTGATCTGCTCATGAACTAAGAAAAAACATGATCAACACATGATAATTGTGTTAGAAATACTAAGGAAGAATCAACTATATGGAAAAATTTCTAAATGTGAATTCTACACCCCACAAGTCCAATACTTAGGGCATGTCATATCTATTGATGAAATTATCATTGATCCTATAAATATTGAAGTTATAATCAATTGGACTACACCCACCAATATGTTAGAAGTACATAGTTTTATGGGAATGGTAGGATATTATAGATATTTTGTAAAGAATTTGTCAAAGATTGCTTGTCCAATCACTATTTTACAAAGGAAAGGAAAAGGTTTCAAATGGATAGAACAATGTGAAGAAGCTTTCAAAATACTTAAGAAAAGGTTGAAAACTACCCTAGTTTTAAAAATATCTGATCTCTCAAAAAATTTTATAGTTTACACTGATGCCTCTACTGAAGGTTTGGGTGGGATTCTAACTCAAAATGAAGCAATCATAGCTTACGAGTCTCAAAAGCTTAAAAGCATGAGCTCAACTATGCTACTCATGATTTGGAGTTAACAACTATAGTTCATGCACTTAAAATATGGAGATATTATTTGTTGGGGAGACCCTTTGAGTTAAATATAGATCATTATTGATAGCCTACCTGAGATGAGATTTTGTGAGGAGATGGCAGGAGCGAGAGCAGGAGCGGAAATGAAAGCAGAAGCAAGCCCGAAGGCCTCCAATGGTGGCATCGAGATCCAAGGATTGGGATCCTAGCAAGTGATAGGGGGCTTGGGCCCAGGTAAGGATGAAGAGGATGTGACAACAGGCCCCTCTAGAAATGCACACTCAGATCCATTGGATAAAGAGCCCCCTGACAAGGTTTTCAAGGAGTCCTCCCTTAGGAGGCCTAGAAAACCCTCCTATGTCTATGTCCTCATAGGGGAGGTGAACCATAATGGCATGAAAAGAGGCTAGATCCTATTGATAAATGGAAATAGAAGGTTGTTCCCATCCCAATGACAGATCATGACTAGGTATGTACCCATACCAACCCTAACCCTAAAGTTTCAACAGAAGTCCTGGTCTCCCCTAAGGAACCTACCCACCTGAATGATGGTCTAGTTGATCCCCCCACCTCTCTAATAGGTCCTCCCATTGATCCACCCCCATCCCACCCCCTGATCATGGGCATACCTGACTTGAAGTCGAGCCTAAAAGCCCATTTAGAGCATCCCCCATCCCCCTATCCCTGTGAGCCACCCCCTCCTCCTTCGATGCCCTTATCTCTCCTCCCCCCTGGATCCCCCACCCCTATCAAGTAGGCTCAAATATGTTTGATGATGACAAAGAGGGTAGTCCATACTTATCCCATTTAGCCCCAGAAGGATTCAGTCCTAAATGGACCCACAGTAAAAGATTCACAATGGATTATGACAGTGATAGGAAAAGAGGGCATCCCACCTTAGGTGAACAAAGAAGGAAGAAAGTAGAAGATGACATTGCCAGTGGTCTCCAGATGACCCTCTTATCTGATGTCCTAAACCTATTTAAAGAAGAACCATTGAGATCCAAACCTCCCTCCCAGCAGGGGAAGGGAGGCAAAAGACCCCCCAAGGGTGCCAAATGAAGATAATCACTTGGAATGTGAGAGGGCTCAATGGAGGCCCCAAGAGACGCATCCTTGCCCACCTCCAAAAGTACCATAAGTCATACATCCTAATTCTCCAGGAAACCAAACTCAATGATATTTCTTCTCCCAAAGTAGCCAAAGCAGTTTGGAGCAATAACAATTTCCTCTTCACCTTGGCCCTAGGCACCGTTGGGGGTATATTGTATTTATGGGATCCAACCACTATCAAAGGGTGGTTGATTTCATCTTCTCCTAGAATCATAAACATCATGTTCCTTTGCTTGGTGTCCCACAAGACTTGAATCCTCTCCAATATTTATGCCCCTAATAACTTGATTGAAAGGGCCTCTCCTTGGGATGAAATCAGCCTCATGCGAGAAGTGTTCAAACCCCTCCCTTGGATCCTGGAAGATGACTTCAACAACCCCTTATTCCCATCATACAAGTGATGGGGAGTTAACTTGAACTCCAGAAGCATAGAGGAGTTTGGGGTATTCATTGATTCCAATGAGCTCATGGACGTCCACCTGAAAGGAGCAAAATTCACTTGGAGCAACAGAAGAGTCGGGGCCAACCTTATCCAAGTTAGGCTAGATAGAGTCTTCCTATCTAGAGAAGCCATACCCCTATTTGTAGATTCAAACCTCCTTGCTCTTCCTAAAATTGGATCGTATCATATCCCCCTCCTCTTTGAAGCTAGCAGACATCCTCCATCCAAGTGCCCATTTTGATTCGAGTCTATATGGTTCCATCACCCAAATTTTAGGTCATAGGTGGGTAGGTGATGGAACCAAACCTATGATGGATCACTTGTTGAGAAAATATATCAAAAAATTAGGTCCCTCAAATACAACCTTAAGACCTGGAACAAATAGGTATTTGGTAACATCTTCGAGAGCAAGAAAATTTTGAAGGAGAATTTGGAAGACCTAGAGCACAAATTCCAAGAAGGTACTCAGGAACCCAAGTACAGAGAGGAGGAAAGAAAAATCTAGCTTATTACCACAATGTTCTAGCAAGGGATGAGACCTTCTGGAGGTAGAAGTTGAGGGCCTTGTGGCTCAAGGATGATGATGCAAATACTAAATTATTTCACATGTAAACACTCAGAAACATAAGCACCAACATAATTTTTGAACTCACTTACAGTGACGGCAATTCTACCAGGGATGAGGATGAAATCTAAATAGAGGATTTTAGTTTCTTCTAGGATCTCCTTGGCTATGCATCCTAATTCTCCCCCAAAGAGGCCAAGATGCTCCTTGAGCACATTCCTCCTTCCATATCCCTAGGAACCAATGAAATGATCCTCAACCCTCTTACTGATGTAGAAATCAAGGCAGCATTGTTCTTCATGAAGGTCAACATCGCCCCAAGCCTAGATGGATTCCACCCCACTTATTCCAGGCCTTATAGGAACTAGTGGGTCAAGAAGTATGTGCTATTTTTAGGGACCTTCAGTTTGCCAGCTCTATCCCCAAGGGCATCAATTCCACCTTCATTAACTTTATCCCCAAAATCCATGCGACCAAATCCTTATCTGACTTCCACCCCATCAGCCTATGTAATGTCCTATACAAAATTATAACCAAGGACCTTATGACCAAACTCAAGGAAATCCTCCCCCAGATCATAGACTCCTACTAGGGGACCCCTGTCAAAGGGAGGTTCATCATATATGGGAACATCATAATCCATGAAGTTCTACACTCTACATCTCTAGCCAAGAAACCATCATTCCTTATTAAGCTAGACATGAATAAAACTTTTGATAGATTCATTTGAAATTTTCTTGTCGAATTTCTCAAATTTGGCTTCCACCCATCCTGGGTCGATCTCATCAAGCGATATGTGTTGTCCCCATGGTTCTTGGTTTTGGTCAATGGATCATCTATAAGATTATTTCCTAGTTCCAAAGGGCTGAGGTAGGGTGATCCTCTATCCCTGATATTGTTCATCATCTTGGCTAAATCCCTTGGGCAAACCATTATGAGCGCAACCAAAAGTGGGCTCATATCCAAGATCATATCGGTATCAGGACTGGGCCTAGTTTCCCACTAGAAATTTATGGATGACACCATATTGGCCACCTATGCCTTAGTGGCCCAAACCAAGATCATAAAATAGATTCTCAACTTGTACGAGAGTGTGGTCAGGCAGAAAATAAATCTCCTAAAAAGCTAAATCTACTTTATACACACTCCCCAAGAAAGGTAGGCCAAAATAGCCCAGATACTGGGATGCATCATGAATGCCCTCCCCACCACCTATCTTGGGCTACCCCTATTATCTGGTTTCCCCTCCAAAGCCCTATGGACCAACGTTGTTGAAAGAATCTAGAAAAACTAGCCTCCTGTAAAGGGCACCTTCTCTCCCAGGATGCTAAAGCCACCCTCACGTCCACTTGCCTCCAGAGCATCTCGATGTATTTCATGTCTATTTTTAGAATCTCAGCCTCTATCAGCACCTATATCGAGTAGATCCAAAAGTATTTTTTGTGGTTTAGGAGTGAATAAAAGAAAAGTATCCTACTGGTTTCTTGGCCCCTGGTTTTCCAGCCCAAGAGTGAAGGCAGGATCGGCCTTAGGAGGGTATCCCAAATGAACACTGCCATCATGGCCAAGCATGCATGAAAAGTGTTCACCAATTTCTAGGCCGAGTGGATTTGTATAGTGAGAAAGAAATAACTCTAGAACCACCCCTTCCTTAGTGACTACCAGCCCTGTGACATGTCTAATTTTTAGAGATCCTTGGACCAAACTAAAGACCTCATCCAAAATGGGTCTAGGTGGATCCTTGGTGATGGTAGCAAGATTGATTTTTGGGATGACAAGTAGATCTAGGATGAAGCCTTGAGGGATGACAGAGACATTTCGATCCTCAGGCTCCAGATGGATGCTTCCAAAGGACCCAAGGTGGCCAAATACATAATCAAGACCCAGGGAAATTCAGGTTGGTGTCCCATCGAAGACATTCGATTTCCCCTCAAGGCAGCCAACCTCTCTACCCTTCTCAGCTCAACTATTATTCCTTCAAACAAGGTAGAGGATAGGTATGTTTGGCACGACACTAGCAATGGATCCTTCTCAGTCAAGTCTGCCTACTCTCTCCAAAGGGATCCCCAAGAGCCCCGGTTCCTTGTCAAGCAATTTTGGGCCAAAAATCTAATCCCCAAAATTAGATTCTTTGCGTGGACGACCATCCAAAACAAAATCCTCACCATTGAAAATTTGGCCAAAAGGGCATTCTCAATACCAAATAGGTGCTACCTCTATTGCTTTGATTGGGAATTGACAAATCATTTATTTCTGAGTTGCTTCTTCTCCTCTGTAGCCCTGGTCCACCTCCTCCACCCCTTCTCCATCCAATGGATCCCATCCAAATCCATCCCTGATCTCTTCATCGAGTGTTCCAATCCTTTCTTTCATCCCATCATTCGTTCCCTCTGGGATTTCTTCCTTCCCCACATGATCTGGTAGCTTTGGCTGGAGCACAATAATAGAGCTTTCTCCTCCCTAACTAGGGATACCCTTGTAGTGGAAAATAAAGCTCTTGCTTACACCTCAGAGAACATCTGCCTCCTTTTCCTACCCTACTCTCCCCTAAATATGAGTGATCTTACCCTCCTCAGCTCCCTTGGCTTCCAGGTGCATTCCCTAGACTCCCACCCATCCACCAACCGTAGAGCCACAGTTAGGTGGTTGACCCCTCCTCCCAAGTGGATCAAGCTAAATTTTTATGGGGCTTCCAAAGGCAATCATGAGACCTCAGGAGATGGTGGGGTCATCCACGACCATGAAGGGAAACCTGATCCTCACCTACACAGAGTTCCATGGCACCTAAACTAATAATTTTGAGGAAGCATCAAAACTCCTTCATGGACTGGCAATCCTCCAAGAAGACCCCAGAAAGGTGATCATTGAGGGATATTACCTGAACACCATAAAATTCATGACAAAGTAAAGAGATCCATCATGGAGAATCTTCAATATTATTCAAGAAGCTCAAACTATCCTCCAAGGTCTCCCCTAGTCATCCCTCCACCACATCTACAGGGAAGGTAACAAGCTAGTGGATACCATGGCCAACTCAGTGGCCTCATCATCAGGGCTCCAGATTTGGAGAGATGACTTTCTCGAAGACCTGATAGCTATGGCTTCCCAAGATAAAATCTCTTGTCATGATGCAAACATCTCCCAAGCAGAATATTAGAGGCTCTAATCCTCGAGCCCCATTGAATTTGTGTGTCAGCCTCTCTCTAGGCCCCTTGTGTCCCTTTGAAACTAGCATGGGATTTCCCAATTAGCCTTTTTTGGTGGGCCTTGCTGCAGCTACCACCTCACCCCTACCCTTGGCACCCGGTCACCTCTAAGCAAGTTCCTTATTTACCATTCCAGCATCATTATTCTTGCTAAGTTTTACCTAGTGCCAGCTCAACTCACATTTCACGATGATCCAACCTTATATCCTCATAATTACGAAGAGATGGCTTCCCTATGTTTGATATCGAGATGGCCCTTTCTCAAGTCACCACCTCACTATCCACTTTTTGAGAGGTACACCTTACATCATTGTTCGCCCATCAATTTTTGTGCCCATCCTCTAAATCCCCACCCTCGCTACCTTTCGAGTGTGCCTCCCATATTTTGCATCATGAGTCCCTATGCATGCATCAATTTCATAGCACTTCATCTCCCCTGTGGCCTTTGTTTCACTACCGAAGAGTGCCTGCCTCTCTTCTTTGCTCCCATATCCACCTTGTTATCGATTATTTCCTTAGTGTATGGTTTTGGCTCTACAATTGCTCCCCCAGTTCTTTGTAGGCACTACTCCCCCTCCCCTCCCTGATGACAACCATTTATGTCAAGCCAACCACTTTGTACCTCAGTGACACCACCTTGGTTTTCATGGAAGCTAAATCCCTCACCCCCTTCCTTTGAAAGCTCGCTGGCCCTGATGATGAAATAACCTAGAATTTTATTGATACCTAGAAAAATGGTGAGGTGAAGGTCAAGGGCGTTCACTTAAGAGTCACCAAAGAGCTATTGTTCGAAGTCACTAGACTTTATCAGGAGGAAAAAAGAAAATTTATCAAACAACATAAGCATAACTGGGAGGAAGAGCTCAACCAGTTTCTAGACCAAGCTAAAGGATATGTGTGGGATAAATCTACTCTCTATAGATCTACATTACCCAAACCCTACAATGAGGCCATTATATAGATCATGTGATTTATCACCTGTGATAAACTTGAGAAAACCCCCTGTAGTTTCCACCTGAGCTTCGTAAACCACCTCTGCGAGTCCACTCAGCTTTGCACTCCCAAATATCTTCTGTACTCACTCACTGTTGCTATTGAAAAAACTCATAAATCTAAGCTCAAGCTCCTTCATTAGGTGCACATAGTTTTCATCTATCACCATGTGCTTGCTAATCATCCCCCTTCCTAGGATATTCTTCCCCTCTCAGTGAACCCCCCCCTCGATTCCTTGGCCTCTTCCAATGATATTGATTCTAAGGATATGGAAGGCATTCCCATTTTTCCTCACAAGACGTCTCCTCAAAAGAGAGGAAAAAACATCCCTACCAGAAATCAGAGGGTGTCTAAAAGTGCTTCGGGCAATCCCAGTGCTCCAGGCAGTCCCCATGCTCTAGGTGGTCCCAATGTCCCTAGTGGTCCCAGTGTTCCCAGTTGCGTCAGAGCTTCAGCGCAGCTCAAAAAGCTAACATAGGATAGGAAGGGTTCTTCGAAGGTCAACTTAGATACTAAGAGTGACCTCAAAGCCTTCCCCACCAAGCTCCTCTTGGACATGGTGATCAATTCCATGACTTTGATGGCCAACACTACATCCTCCTCAATGTGCATCTTCAAGTAGCTTCATTGTAGGGTGGGAGTAAGGTCTAATAGGGTTGATAATTGATGATGTTGGTCCCTATTCTAATGTGTCCCCCTATCCTAGGGTTTTTGTAGCATGATTTTAGAGGTGGTTTTTCTTGTTTAGGTCTGTCTCCCTAGTGGTGTTCTACCCTGGTTCAGGGGTACGTGGTGGTAAGGTTTTATCTGGGTTCCTGGTTCCCTGATTTTGTTTGGGCTCTTTGCTACAGGTTTATGTATAGTTTATTTATGTTATGTTTTAGATTTAAAGTTACATATGCCATGGCAGTGCTTCGGCATCTATTGTAATAAGGTTTTGGGATCCTATAAAAAAACCCCTTTTGTATATAAAACTTATAAAAATATATATATAGATCATTAGAGTCTGAAATATATTTTCACCCAACCACTTTTAAATGCAAGACAACATCGGTGGATGGAATTCATATCTGAGTACAAATTTGGAATTGAATACATTAAGGTAAAGAGAATAATATAGTTGATGCCTTAAGCCGAAGGAGGCATATAACTACTATATCTAAATATCATGTAGAATTTTTTTATAAAGTCAAGAA
Source organism: Wollemia nobilis (assembly GCA_028583015.1). Classification (NCBI taxonomy): domain Eukaryota; kingdom Viridiplantae; phylum Streptophyta; class Pinopsida; order Araucariales; family Araucariaceae; genus Wollemia; species Wollemia nobilis. The sequence continues at coordinate 7,849,022 of JAQPPZ010000040.1, forward strand.
ATAACAATAGTGTGATAGCTATTATGGCAAATATCGAGCTTGGATTGAATTAGATATTGAAAAATGCAAAGACTTAAGTATTAATATTGATCTATTATTATTTAGAGATATGCTTGTTATCCTTGAGACAAGAGGGTTAAGAAAAATTATTTTACAAGAAGCCCATTGCACTTCTTATTCTACACATCCTGAAGGGGCTAAAATGAGAGAAAACATGAGAAAAAAATTTATTGGCCAAGAATAAAATGAGATGTCAATAATTTTATGGCTATATTTCTCAAATTCCAAAAGGTAAAAGTTGAACACCTACATCTAGCTAGAAAAATTTACCCTCATGACATTCCAAAATAGAAATGGCAAGTCATCTCTCTAGATTTCATTTTAGGTCTACCTAAGACCAAGTTTCAACATGATGCAATTCTGGTTGTGGTTGATAAATTGACCAATGTTTCTCATTTTATTCTAAGGAATATCAAGTATGATGCACCTTCCATAGCTAGAAAATTTGCTAGGAATATTATGCGATGCATGGGTTCTGATAGATATCCTAAATTCACCTCAAAATTCTAGAAAACTTTGCATCAAGCCTTGGGTATGAAATTAAATATTAGTTTTGCATATCATCTAAATATAGATGACCAAAAAAAGATAGTTAATCATGTCCTTGAATATATTATACACATGTATTGCATGGACCACAAAACTAAATGGGAAGAATATCTCTACTTGGTAGAATTTGCTTATAAAAATAGCCATCATGCTTCTTTAGGGATGGCTTCTTTTGAGGTCCTGTATGAGAGATGATGTAAAAATTCTCTATCTTGGGATAATATTAAGGATTGGGTAGTGATCAAATTGAATATTGTAAAGGATATGGAGGAAAAATTGAGAATGATTTATCAATGACTCAATGAAGCCATGGATTGACACAAGAGATATGCTGACTTGAAAAGGTCATTGAGAGAATTCTCTATGGGAGATAAAGTATTTCTTAGAGTGAGACCTAACAATATCTCTATCAAATCAACTGAAATTGATCCTAAATTTATTTACCCTTTTGAAATCATAGAAAAGATCAGTCTGATGACCTATAAAATTTCCCTTCCATCTAGTCTATCAAAAATCCATGATGTCTTCCATATATCCTTGCTCAAGAAAATAGGTTTATGACCCTTCAAATATTTGGAATGCATCTAATTTACAAATTATAGATACCCTTGCCATTGAAGTTTGCCCAGTTTGGATTTTGGCTTATTTTACCAAACACTTATAAAGAATAGTCATACCCTATGATAGGTTTTAAAATTCTAGAAATTCAATTTGAAGTATGATTTCTTATATCTCCCTAATTACAAGTTTTAGAAATATTAAATGTTTGCAAGCTAATTTTTACTACTCCTTATATCTTCCTATGTTAAGAGTTCAAAACTATTCATTAGAAGAAATGAAAATTATATAAATGCTTCTAGTTTTACTCTACGTCTTCTATATATTCAATATTCTATTCTAGAGATATTTTCACCACCTTATTACTCCTACTAATATCTCTAGAATATGCAATAAGCTTTGATATCAAACTTGCAATATAATAAATATTTCTCACATTTTTTATTATGATTTGCAAGTTGTTTGAATGTGGTTTGCAAGGGCTGATTTCCTTGTTTCTCTTCACCTTGCTTGTCAATGTTCTCCTCCTTGTGGACGAACTGATTTTCCTTCCTCTCTTCAACCAAATTTTGGTTGGATATGTGCTCTACTCTTCATACTTTAACTTGGATGATATGTGTACTGTATGGAGCTTGAACTCACTCTTTAAAATTAATCTTTTTCTGGTATGTAGCCATCTTTATCTTGCTAGTGTCTACGTATTCTCAAGGCTATAGGATTTCACTTCTTCAATACTTCTTTGACTCTCTTCTCTTTTATTTATGTACATTGGATACTTTCTTAACTGGTGTAATATAATATGGGGGTGCCAACTTACACTTGTATTTTCCTCTCATATTTGAAAATGTTCCTCTTTAACCTTCATGTATCACATATGACAGTGCTTGTCTTCAACTCTCTTCTTGGAAACATTTGTCATAGTCCCTTCCTTTAATGCCTGTGACAATTTTTGCTTTATTTCTAATATCTTTGGTGGTTGAAGAACTATTGTAACTCCTTTTACTATCTTCCTCCACGTTGGGCGCTCATATATGAAGGGTTTTCAATATATTTTCTCTTTTCCACTTATGTTGGGTGCTCTTATTCTTATCTTCACTAGATGTAGAGTATGAGATGCTACACAAAATTGCTAGATGCTTAATATTCCTCTTCAATATGGCACTCTTAACTTTGGATGCATGGAACAACTCTCACCATGTGGTAGTAGATGTCTAACTCTTCCTTGCTTTTCAATGCTCAACTCTTGCTATCTACATTTTTTCTTGGTAGAAATAATTGACTTCCTTCTATGGCACTATTGGATGTGTAGACTTGTTGAATTCTAGCTTGCTTTAATGGTAATGGTACCTATCTTGTGATAATATAAGACTTTCTCTTATGCTATCAGATTTTACCCTTGTATTTTTTGTTTTGTAGGTCTTCTGTGTATGTAGCAAATTTGATTAACATGGCACTCTGTTGGGTGTATATTAGCACCTCAAATACTTGATGTTTGGACTTCTTCTAATGGACCTTACTTTTAATTTATGAACGCTCTTTGAAACCTATATTTTTCTAGCTTCTTATGGAGGCCTTTGAGTGACTATCAAACCTGTATTTTTCCAGCTTCTTATGGAGACCTATGAGTGACTCTCAAACATAGATTACAACTACCCCCTTATGCTTGAAAATGTCATATTTGCTTTGCTCAAAATGTGGGCTTTAATATGCTGATGTAGCTATTAGAACATATGTTTCAAGTTTTCTCCTTAATATTGTTTTAACCTTCTCCAAGATTGTCCTCTAAATCCATTTGGAGATGTGCACTTAAAACTTGGAATTTCTTCTTCCTTTTAAGCTCTTTTTCTAACTGCAATTTGCTAGATTCTATTCTCCATATTTTGGAGGTATTGTTATTATTTTGGTGGCTATTCCTTACCACGATATTCTTCAATTTACTTCTACAAAAGAGTCCTAAAAAATTTACCTTTGATCACTAGTTAGGCTGAACTAGAATATTATCTTTAACTCTTGACAATATTTTTCTTGCTTGGCTATTCTTTTACTTATTAACCCAAGCTACTCAATATAATATTTTGCATTCTTTATGATGCAAATATAGTCTTATTTTATTTAGAATGAGCAATAGAATATTGATATGTTTCTTTCTTTCAAAATATACCTAACTTCTATTTTCTTCTATGTGTAGGTTTGCTCCTTGTAAACTATAACTTCTACACTATTTTGAAGACTTGAAATGAAACTATTCTATGCAACTCTTTGATCCTTTGAAAATGGTGCTTGATAAACCTTAATATAAAACCAAATATGAAATCTCAACTAATGAAATTTTGCACCTTATTATTGCATACCTTTTTCTTTCATAGATGATGGATAAAGTGGCGATTAAAGTCACCTCAATGGCCTTTTGTGGATGATTTTGTAGCTCTTCTATGCTACCCAAAAATAGCTCTTTGTTCACCTTTTTGTAGCTTCAATACCTTATCAACTTATTGCTCTAAAATCTGATTTGGTGGCTTCAAAACTTCTTCAGAATGTGCTTATGGAATCTAATTTTTAACAGTCACTCACATTACCCATAATTTCTAAACTTTTTAGCACTAAATAATCTTCATTGTTGCTTTTAATTTCTTTTATTTGCTGCCTTTTTTTGTTGTCCATGAACTTTGTATTTTGCAGCTCTAAGTGCTTTTAATATTGACTGACAAATTATAATCAGTCAATATCATCACTCAAAATTTGTCCTTGAATCCTAAAAATTTGGTAGGATTCTCCCCAAATCATAGCTAAGATGTTGTTCAAGAACCTCCTTCAATGATTGCCCCTAAATCTCATAGATTTGGTGGTTCTTTTATCTCTTTTCACTTTCCAAATTTTGACTTCAAAGTAGATATCATCCTCAAACAATATTGATATCTTGAGATCTATTCAACAGTACCTTTTTGATTTAACAAACTTCTTGCCAAACTTTCTCCTTTGGGCTTGTTGTCTGATGGCGATAATTATCCTAGTTCCTTAGCTTCTTCTTTGGTAGCAATTTATATTGGACATTTTGAGCTCATTTAGTTGTCATTGATGTCAAGGTGAGAAGTTGTCATTGATGCCAAAGTGAACACATGAAGCTGTCATTAATACCATGGAGTACACCATCATTAACACCAGGAAGCAATGCAAAGAGATGGAGAAAAGTTGTCCAAATATGTTTTTATAAGGGTTTTTGTTAAAACCATGGTGGCACATTAAAAGGTTTTTTATTAAAACCATAATGATAGTTTTCTAACATTGTGATGGCAGAATTAAGGTTTTTATTAAAACCAAGGTGGCGGAATTATTTTTCATCAACCCAGTGAAGTGCAAATGACAGTTTTGATATTAACTCAAAGAGGGCTTTAATTTTTTATTAAAGTCTAAAGTTTATAAATTAAATTTATAATATTTAAATTCTTTTGAATTTAAATTAATTATAAATTATAATTTATACAAGTCGACGTCATCAAGTCGAATCATCCACCGACGTTGTATGCAAAGCAAATGAAGGGTATTTAAACCCTAAGACAAACCTTAGGGAAGATGGCAATTCGAATTCGAATACAACAAAAAATCTGGAGCCTCCAAAAATTGTGAAGTGGGGTATTGTAGAAGCAAGGTAGCATCGTGTTTGAGGCAGTGCATCGTGTTCGAGCGAGGAACAAGGCAGAGGGAGTAGCGCTCATGGTCTAGCTTGGCGCTAGACGTGGGAGAAGGCCAAAGGCTTTGAAGCCTTGGTGAAAAGGCTTAAGCAACCTTAGGGCTTAAGCTAAGCACGTGGAGCGCTTAGCTCACATGGCTAGCTAGTCGTAGCTAAGGCGCCAGCCGAGGGAGAAGGCGTAGGGTCGAAACTCAAAAAACGTGGAAGGGGGATTCACCAAAGGTTTTTATGATTTAATTTTGATTTTTGCATAATACTAAGGTTTAGGAGGCATAAGGGAATATTTGTGATATTTGATCATTGTGCTAAGGTTTTAGGGGTGTTTGTGGAATTTGATTAATTGTGCTAAGGTTAGGGAGTTATAAGGTGATATTAATTTATTTACCTAAGTGGTAAATAGGTGCTTTATTAAGGTAAATATTATTTTACCTTAGGAGATAGAAATTAAGTTGGAATATCAATTTTGTGAAATTGAGAAATTGAAGGTGTGTTTTGAAAAGGAAATTTCTGTGAAGATATTATTGTCAAATATTGCTATTGAGAAGGAGTGATAAGGTGTATCATGAAATTGAGCTATTCATTATATTATTGTGAAGTATAAGACTTATCTTCTAACCTCTTGGCGCTTGGCATAGAAGAGGTTGTGGTCTGTGAAGGCAATTTATGAGATCCCTTCATCCAATCAAGAAAAAGGTATGAGCACATTCTTCCATAGTTGAATTGATTGATTGGTTTTCTAGAAAATAAGTTTGGAGTGAAAAGGACTTGATTAGGGTTTCCTATTGAGTGTGTTGAGTGAATGCTTCAAGGTTTTCTAGAATAAAGAAGTGTTGTTAAAACCTTGTTTGATAAGCATTGTTGTTGAAGCCATTGGTTGTGAGAAGAACTTGAATTAGGGTTTGAGTATCATTGTTATGTGAAGATTATTTTATAAGCATTGTTGTTGAAGTGAGTTGTTGAGCAAAGAACTTGAACTAGGGTTTGAAGAGAACATGAGTATCATTGTTATGTGAGAATTGTTTTATAAGCATTGTTGTTGAAGTGAGTTGTTGAGAAAAGAACTTGAACTAGGGTTTGAAAAGAACATGAGTATCATTGTTATGTGAGATTTGTTGTTGAGCATTGTTGGAAATATTTTGAGTTGAGTGATTATATGCTTGGACTAGGGTTTGTGAGCAAGGATTATTTCATTGAGTGATTGGTTGAGTAGAGTTGGTTGAGCCTAGTCAAGTGGATGTGTGAAGTGATTGTTCAAGTTCCATAAAACAAACTATTCTATATTCTAAATTGAGTTGAGAAAGTGATTGAGCATTGTGATAAGTATAGAAGCATATTGAGTCTCTAACAATTCTCTTTATGTTTCTATGAGATTGGACAAGTTCTATGTGGACTTGTTGAGCAAATTTGAGATAAGTCTTTGAGAGACTTGTAGACATATTTGACAAGTTCTAGAGAGACTTATAGAGTATTGACAAGTTCTAAATAGACTTTGAGCATATTGAGAAGTTCTAGAGAGGACTTGTAGAGCATATTTGAGCAAGTTCTAGAGAGGACTTGTAGAGCAAATTGAGCAAGTTCTAGAGAGGACTTGTAGAGCAGAATTGAGCAAGTTCTAGAGAGGACTTGTAGAGCAGATTTGAGCAAGTTCTAGAGAGGACTTGTGGATAGATTAGTGTGAGATTTTGTGGAAGCTTACAAGGAATATTTGAGACAAGTCTTTGAGAAGACTTGAGAGCAGAGTTGATTGATTTGTTCAAACCTTGAGTTAAGGTTTAGGGTAGATCTAGCAGAGTTGAGATAAGCCTTGAGTTAAGGCTTGAGGATAGAGATCAAGGAAAGATTTGTGCTAGACCGAAGGACTATGTTTAGTGCAGATTTGAGAGCAGATTTTGGTGCAGATTTGAGGATAGAGTTTGTGCTAGAATAAAGATTTTTTTTTTTTTAAATTTTTTAATTTAAATTTTATTTTAAAAAGATTGAGTAGATTTGTGCTAGATCAAAGGACTATGTTTAGTGCAGATTTGAGATAGAGATTTGGAGGTGATAGAGTAGAGAGGACAGTAGTCTCCAGTGGATAGAGATCCATTAGCTAGGGTAGTGAGGATAGGTCTTCTGAGTGGGGACAAGAGTCTTCAGTGGAGAGAGATCCACAAGCCAGTGTAGTGGAGGTAGTAGTCTTCTAGAGGATCACCAACCAGAGTAGAGGAGAAGGAGTTCTCCTATGGATAGAGATCCATGAACTTGATTTAGGGGATTGGTGTCTCCTTTGGATAGAGGTCCATAAACATTGTAATAGGGAAAGGATTCCCAAGAGATTGATTGAGAAAATTTTAGTGAAATATTTTCTCCATGGAGTAGCCCACATTGGGTGAACCACATAAATTATGGTGTCTCTATTGTGTGTGGTGATTTGTGCATTGCTTTGATTACTTCTATTGATATTGCTATCTATACATTGCATAATATTGATTTGGAAAGAAAAGTAAAAAGTGGTCTTATACTGTTCACCCCCCTCTCAATATAAGCTTGTGTTCTTCAATTGGTATTAGAGTGGGTTCCTTCAGAAGAGTTTAACAGCTTGAAGGAAAAGCTAACAAGAACACAATGGATTCTAAGAATGTGTCCTCGGATAATTCAACACCAATATTTTATGGAAGTGACTATATATATTGGAGTATGAGAATGAAGATCTACCTGATGGCACTTGGCAATGAAATTTGGGAAGCAGTTGAATTTGGATACGATCCCTTGATTAATCCTCCTACAGATAAGGAAGGTAAGCTCCTACAACATTACAATTCAAAAGCAATGAATGCACTTTTGAGAGGTTTGCATAGAACAGAGTCTATGAAAGTTATGCATTGTCAAACTGCAAAAGAAATGTGGGATAAATTGCAAAATATATATGAAGGAGATAAATGTGTCAAGAAAGCAAAGATGCGAAATATCAAAGGACAATTTGAAGAATTAAGAATGAAGGATGAGGAAAACATTAGTACTTATCTACTTTGAATTGATGAGGTTGTTAATGCTATGCAAGGACTTGGAATGAAGATTGATGAATCAGATGTTTGTGATAAAGTCTTAAGAACTCTTCCAAAAAGATTCAATGAAAAGGTTTCTGCTATAGAAGTGTCAATGGATGGTGATACTTTGACAAGAGATATGTTGCTTGGTATTCTTACAACACATGAGATAAGAACAAAATATCCTATTCCCCAGAAGGAAGCAACATTCAAAGCAATCAAGAAGACAAAGGGTAAGAAGTCAGAATCAAGCGATGAGTCATCCAGTGATGAAGAAGCAAATTATGGTAGAAGAGATAAGGATTCTAGAAGATCCAGAGATCTAAAATATATTAAATGTTTCAATTGTGGAAAGTATGGACATTTTGCAACAGATTGTCAAGAAGCTAAGAATAACAATGGTGAAGAAAAATAGGATCACAGGAACAGGGAATCAGAAAGATATAGGCACCAAAAGAAAAGCAAGGATGGACAAAGCAGACAAGGAAAGAAGTTCTTTCAAAGACAAAAGAGGAGCTACTATGCGGATAAGGCAAGTAAGTACTCAAGTGATAGTGATGCTAGTTTTTCAGATAATGATAGAGATGAAGTCCTATTTATGATTGAAGAAAAAGAACAAGTTAAGAAAAGGACTCCAATAATTCTCAAGTGTTTTAGATGTGGTAACTTTGGACATCTTGAAGATAATTGTACAAGGGATGGTTATAGTTTCAGTGATGATGAATATGAAGATACACTTGAAGGACCAGAAGAGAATATTCTAATGGCATTAGAAGAAGGAGAAGATGATCCTATAGAAGACAAGCCAATAGAAAATAAAGATGTGGACAAAGGTAAACAAATAGAGGAATATTCAGAGAAATATGGATATGATCTCAAGGGAGAACTTATTTATGCCCTTGACATGGTAAAGAAGGTAAGAAAGCAAAACTCTAAACTTGAAATTCAGTTTCAAGAATGTGATGAAGAGAGAAGATTGCTTATAGAGGATTTAGAAAAATCAAAAGCTAAGGCAAAAAGGTTCAAGGATAAGTTAGAAGCAAAGATCTTAGAATGTGAAAAGTTAGCACAAGAAGTGGCACTACTAAGAGAAGATTTAGAAGACTCCAAAGTCAAGCTAAAAGGGTTCAAAAATAGCTCAAAGAACTTGGATAAGTTCATCAAGATACAAAAGACTACATCAAGCAAAACAGGTCTTGGATTTGAACAGGTTCAAAAGAAATGGGAAGGAAAGTCAACCTCAAGTTTTGGAGGAGAAGAAACTTTAGATGAAGATACTTCAGAAGAAGACAGTGTAAAAGGAAGTGAGACATCTGAGGATGAGTTGGACAATAGAGAGTTCAACAAGAACAGGAACAATGCACAAAGAAGATACAGATGGAACAACAATCAGAATAAGTCAAGAGAGACTAGGAGACCAATGAGGTCAAGACAAGGAAACTTCAATGGAAGATGTTTTTCATGTCATAGGTTTGGGCACATGGCTTCACAGTGTAGGACACATGAAAGACAGGAATATGGGAACAAACAACTTTTCCATGGGTATTGCTACTCATGTAATCAGTTTGGTCACAAGGCAATAAATTGCAGGGTTCATGACAGAAGAAGGTATGGCTTCACTAGGAGAAATCCTAAGATATTTGCACCTCCAAGGAATAATAACATTAAGTGTTATAAGTGCAATAATGATGGTCACACAACAAAGTGGTGTAGAGCAGATATTCCAAAAACAAGTAGGAACAAGAACAGGAACATGGATATGAACAAGAATAGGAACATGAATAGAAACAGGAACATGGATATGAACAAGAACATGGATATGAACAGGAACATGGACAGGAATGTAGACATGGATAGGAACATTGAAAGAAATAGTCAGAGGAATCAGAAGGATCAGATAAAAAGAAGAGAGGATAAAGGTAAAGAATAATGCTTTATGGGAGTAGAAATACTCCCACCCTAGAATTAACCACCTCAAGAGGAGGTGGGGGAGGGGCTAAGCTAAGAGGCTCATTCTTAGCCCCGAGCCCCAAAGGTGACCCTTTGCCATTGATGTCAAAGGGGGAGAGATTTGAGTAAGGGGGAGAGATTTGGTATTTGAGAAAAGAGGAGAGAGCATTGAGCTAGGGGGAGCAATGTCCCAGGGGGAGCAGAACAAAGGAAAGGTCAAGTTTTTGGTAAAAATAAGTTGGGTTGCCATCAATGACAAAGGGGGAGATTGTTGGACATTTTGAGCTCATTTAGTTGTCATTGATGTCAAGGTAAAAAGTTGTCATTGATGCCAAAGTGAACACATGAAGCTATCATTAATACCATGGAGTACATCATCATTAACACCAGGAAGCAATGCAAAGAGATGGAGAAAAGTTGTCCAAATATGTTTTTATAAGGGTTTTTGTTAAAACCATGGTGGCACATTAAAAGGTTTTTTATTAAAACCATAATGATAGTTTTCTAACATTGTGATGGCAGAATTAAGGTTTTTATTAAAACCAAGGTGGCGGAATTATTTTTCATCAACCCAGTGAAGTGCAAATGACAGTTTTGATATTAACTCAAAGAGGGCTTTAATTTTTTATTAAATTCTAAAGTTTATAAATTAAATTTATAATATTTAAATTCTTTTGAATTTAAATTAATTATAAATTATAATTTATACAAGTCGACATCATCAAGTCGAATCATCCACCGACGTTGTATGCAAAGCAAATGAAGGGTATTTAAACCCTAAGACAAACCTTAGGGAAGTGGCAATTCGAATTTGAATACAACAAAAAATTTGGAGCCTCCAAAAATTGTGGAGTGGGGTATTGCAGAAGCAAGGTAGTGCATCGTGATTGAGGTAGCGCATCGTGTTCGAGCGAGGAACAAGGTAGAGGGAGTAGCGCTCATGGTCTAGCTTGGTGCTAGACGTGGAAGAAGGCCAAAGCCTTTAAAGCCTTGGAGAAAAGGCTTAAGCAACCTTAGGGCTTAAGCTAAGCACGTGGAGCACTTAGCTCACATGGCTAGCTAGCCATAGCTAAGGTGCCAGCCGAGGGAGAAGGCGCAGGGTCAAAACTCCAAAAAACATGGAAGGGGGATTCACCAAAGGTTTTTATGATTTAATTTTGATTTTTGCATAATACTAAGGTTTAGGAGGCATAAGGGAATATTTGTGATATTTGATCATTGTGCTAAGGTTTTAGGGGTGTTTGTGGAATTTGATTAATTGTGCTAAGGTTAGGGAGTTATAAGGTGATATTAATTTATTTACCTAAGTGGTAAATAGGTGCTTTATTAAGGTAAATATTATTTTACCTTAGGAGATAGAAATTAAGTTGGAATATCAATTTTGTGAAATTGAGAAATTGAAGGTGTGTTTTGAAAAGGAAATTTCTGTGAAGATATTATTGTCAAATATTGCTATTGAGATGGAGATATAAGGTGTATTAAGTTTTACTATTGAGCTCTGTATTTTGTGAAGTATAATATTTATCTTCTAACCTCTTTGAGCTTGGCATAGAAGAAGGTATTTGGTTAAGGCATTTTTTGAGAGATCATTCATCCAATCAAGAAAAAGGTATGAGCATATTCTTCCATAGTTGAATTGATTGATTGGTTTTCTGGAAAATAAGTTTGGAGTGAAAAGGACTTGATTAGGGTTTCCTATTGAGTGTGTTGAGTGAATGCTTCAAGGTTTTTTGGAATAAATAAGTGTTGTTAAAACCTTGTTTGATAAGCATTGTTGTTGAAGCCATTGGTTGTGAGAAGAACTTGAATTAGGGTTTGAGTATCATTGTTATGGGAAGATTGTTTTATAAGCATTGTTGTTGAAGTGAGTTGTTGAGAAAAGAACTTGAACTAGGGTTTGAAGAGAACATGAGTATCATTGTTATGTGAGAGTTGTTTTATAAGCATTATTGTTGAAGTGAGTTATTGAGCAAAGAACTTGAACTAGGGTTTGAAAAGAACATGAGTATCATTGTTATGTGAGATTTGTTGTTGAGCATTGTTGGAAACATTTTGAGTTGAGTGATTATATGCTTGGACTAGGGTTTGTGAGCAAGGATTATTTCATTGAGTGATTGGTTGAGTAGAGTTGGTTGAGCCTAGTCAAGTGGATGTGTGAAGTGATTGTTCAAGTTCCATAAAACAAACTATTCTATATTCTGAATTGAGTTGAGAAAGTGATTGAGCATTGTGATAAGTATAGAAGCATATTGAGTCTCTAACAATTCTCTTTATGTTTCTATGAGATTGGACAAGTTCTATGTGGACTTGTTGAGCAGATTTGAGACAAGTTCTTGAGGACTTATGAAATTTGACAAGTTCTAGAGAGACTTTAGAATATTTGAGAAGTTCTGAGAGGACTTGTGAGAGATTGAACAAGTTCTAGTAAGGACTTGTTGAGCATATTGAGCAAGTTCTAGAGAGGACTTGTAGAGCAGATTTGAGCAAGTTCTAGAGAGGACTTGTAGAGCATATTTAAGCAAGTTCTAGAGAGGACTTGTAGAGAAGATTTGAGCAAGTTCTAGAGAGGACTTGTGGATAGATTAGTGTGAGATTTTATGGAAGCTTACAAGGTATATTTGAGACAAGTCTTTGAGAAGACTTGAGAGCAGAGTTGATTGATTTGTTCAAACCTTGAGTTAAGGTTTAAGGCAGATCCAGAAGAGTTGAGACAAGCCTTGAGTTAAGGCTTGAGGATAAAGATCGAGGATAGATTTGTGCTAGATCTAAGGACTATGTTTAGTGTAGATTTGAGAGCAAATTTTGGTGCATATTTGAGGATAAATTTGTGCTAGACCAGAGATAGAGATTGAGAAAATTTGTGCTAGATCGAAGGACTATGTTTAGTGTAGATTTGAGATAGAGCTTTGGAGGTGATAGAGCAGAGAGGATAATAGTCTCTAGTGGATAGAGATCCATTAGCTAGGGTAGTGAGGATAGGTCTTCTGAGTGGGGACAAGAGTCTTCAGTGGAGAGAGATCCACAAGCCAGTGTAGTGGAGGTAGTAGTCTTCTAGAGGATCACCAGCTAGAGTAGAGGAGGAGTTCTCCTATGGATAGAGATCCATGAACTTGATTTAGGGGATTGGTGTCTCCTTTGGACAGAGGTCCATAAATATTGTAATAGGGAAAGGATTCCCAAGAGATTGATTGAGAAAATTTTAGTGAAATATTTTCTCCGTGGAGTAGCCCACATTGGGTGAACCACGTAAATTGTGGTGTCTCTATTGTGTGTGGTGATTTGTGCATTGCTTTGATTACTGCTATTGATATTGCTATCTATACATTGCATAATATTGATTTGGAAAGAAAAAGTAAAAAGTGGTCTTATACTGTTCACCCCCCTCTCAGTATAAGCTTGTGTTCTTCAATTTCTTCAATGAGTCATTCTATGAAATCCTTCAATGAGGCTCACCAAGCCTTCTTGTTTCTCCATGAGACCTCTCCAAGGTTCTTAATATTGCAACTTCAAAATCTTCAATGAGACCTTCCTTGGCCTCTTCAATCTTCAACTATGAAAATGAAAACTTCTTCTAAAATCTCCTAAAATGTTGCTAAAATATTTTCTTCAATAGATTTTTCAATGGCTCTCTTCTTCAATATAATTCTTCTTCAATAAGGCCTTCAATGGACCTCTTCTTCAATTGAAAGTTTTCAATCTTCAATGAAGATCACCAATATCCAATATTTTGCTAGGACTCTTATCCTTGAGTCTCTTTTATATTCAATGGGGTCTTCTTTCTAGGATATCCTTTCTTTAATGGAGTCTTCTTTCTAGGACCTCCTTTCTTCAATGGGGTCTTATTTCTAGGATCTCCTTCCTAGATTTACAATCTTCAATGTGGATTCCTTGGACACTAGCTCTCTCCTTGATCTTTCAACTAGGAGCCTTCAATATACAAATATTTCAATGGGACCTTTCTCCTTGGGCCTCCAAATTATCAATCCTAATTTTTTTGCAACAAAGAATCAATCCTTGCACAAGGAAAGTAACTTTGACTTTAAAGCAAATAAGATGAAGTTCTTCTCTATCTGTTGTAGGAAGCTTCCCACCTTTTGAGAGTTAATGTTTTGCTACAAGAAAAACTTAGATGATAGTAACCCAATGGTTCTTCTAAATTTTTTTTTTCTTTCTCGCAATAAATTATTAGAGATAATAAAAAAATTCCTATGACTCTATGAGAAATAAAACTTCACTAGTTGAATTGCCAATCTAGTGGATACAATGTTGAGTTCTAGTCTTCACAAGTGTTACAAATCTTGTGGAAAAACTCTAGCTAAATATATCATGTGGCTTTCTCTATTTTCTATTCTTCTACCTAGAGCTAATTCTATCAAAAAATCTATTGTGATGGTATTTGCATGCAGTGGTGCACTATGGTTGGTCCGGTTTGCAAATACTCAATAATAGTACTTATGGATTTCCTTTGATCCACCATGGATCTGATACCACTGTTAGATTTTAGAGCCTTAAAAATAAAGGAAATGCATTCACAAGTATTGAAATAAACATCCAATGATAAAACTATGATAATAGCAAAAAACCATGCAAAAAAATATGATAGAAAACTTGATAGAATGTTCTAGAAATGCTCATATAGAAAGCTCACAAAAATTACAATGCTCCTCTCATGGAGTTTGCAACTCCTCCATGATAGCAAAATGGAGCTACATTGTGCCTATTACAACTCTCACATTTGTACTACTTCAACTCTCACACAATCATTCACAATGAGACCTTTATATAGAAAGATAGGTTACTTGCCTCTCACTCAACCCTAAGACTCATGTACATGTGGACTACATGCACATTTACATCATTGCACATTCTAACACTTGTGCATTTATTCTATTACACTAATAAAGCAATAAATCCTAATATAATCCTAAACTAAATATGCACCCATGAGGGTACATTAAGAAATAACCAAATGATGTAATAACCATATTTTCCAATAAGAAAAAATCAAATCCTATGAAAGAACAATTTTCTCATCTTTTTATTTAAAATGTATTTAAAACACATGAGACTGTGTTTAAAACTAAGGGGAGAGAATGAAATGGTCCTCTATAAACATGTTTCATGATATTACTATCTTTATATATTGAGCATCTCTTTTATTATTATGCTTTATAATTATTGGATATGGTTTTGATTGTCTCTGTTTTACAGGTATAGGTCCTTGAGAAAAAAATGAGAAATGATGGCATTGTGAACTATCATCGTTGTGGGGTATTAAATTTGGTAGGGATGAAAAAAGACCTAGCAACAAAACACTCACCAACGCCTTAAGGGTACATGGAAGACCTTCATTCATTTAGGTGCATTATGCATGTACGGTTGTGTATGATTAGAAGTAGATATTTTTTGCATTTGTTTGAATTTAAAATTCTCCAACGACAAGGAAAATGCCACATTGCATGGGAGCTACTCTTAACAAGCAGATGATAAGTTTTTGTTGTCATCCTATTGCTTGTAAAGACAGAATATTGGAGAAAAATATAAGCATGTCATTAGATCTGAATTATTTTTAATTGAATAAATAAATAAATAAATAAATAATAAATAATAAATACAAAAATATAAAGATAATAATAATTAAAATAAAATGATTTGTATTTATTATTTATTTAATTTTTATTATTTAAAAAAACATATATTGAAAATAATTAAAATATATGCTAAAATGGAATGATTTTTATGTTTATTATTTAAAAGCACATATTGAAAAATAATTAAATTATACGCTATGAATGTGGTAGGAAACATTCTTTTTTAAAACCAAAATTAATGAATTTAGAAACCTCCATCCGGCGGATGGAGTGAAGGTATTAGTTGGCTATCTGCATGCAAGCTTACGTGCTTAATTCCTCCAAAGCTTCCTATAAAAGAATGAAATACCAAAGAATGAGGTAAGAAAAGATCAAGAAATCTAAGAGTGCTATTGGAAATTGGAGGATGTTCAAAAGACATAGCAAGAGAAGAATTACAACACCTTTAGGTTGGATCCCTCTATTTAGTATTATGTATTTTTGCTTTCCTCTTTTATATATATATATATGAATTCTAGAAGGAAATTTGTATCTGACAGTGGAATGAAAAGTTAAATGTATAAAAATTTGTTTGGACTAGACATTAATTTCATCTTTGTTTCAGCGTGAATTTTCTTTAAGGGTAGATGGATATAGAAGTCTTACCTAGAAATAAAGAAGGGGAAATTTTAGTCTAATTGAATACATCAAATTTATTAAGAAATAGGCTTATATATTTTTCGGTTATGTAGCTTGTTCGATGGTTATCCACTGCCACTTAGTATTCATTGATTTTTCCACCTACCTAGTATTTCACTTGCACCACTTAATGGTGGTTTGCTCATATAGCTCGGCCAATATATTTCCTGGAGTCATTCTTAGCTTGAAAAATTATATTATGTTGGATAATGTTATCTTTTTGATGGATTAATGGATGTTGCTTAGTTTTTGAGTGTTTTATCTACCAGGTATTTCACCTACACCACTTAATGGTAGTTTGTATATATAACTTGGCCAATGTATTTTATTTTTGGAGTCATTCTTTAACTTGTCGAACAACTTTTGGTCCTCGTTCCTTTAAAATTCTATCACAAGCCAATATTTTTATTAAATAGTATTCGGTGTGAATAATGAAGATTTACAAATTCTCTGTTGGTTGTTTTGATCCTACTTACATTTATAATTGTTGTCGATACATATATATCATCTCTGCACATTCTAGGCTTATAGTTTTATGAAATTACTTTATATTTTTTTGCTTGAACTAGTTGATTTACTTATGTTATACAATAATTTCATTTGGTTATGGACTGTGTGTTGGTTGTTATGTGAACCATAATTGATGTCAATTTTAATTAAGTAGCTAAGGTTAATTAAATATCATTGATGAATATTATCATTAAATTTTGTCCTGATTGAGTTATTAAATAATGTATTGAGGAAGCATATGCATCTGAAGGCCGTTTTGATCCCTACCAGCTTAAGGAACACAAAGAAGGGAATGTAATGGGAAAAGTTAAAACATATGGAGTTTCAGGTGTGTGTTGAATGTAAAAGCTCTAAACACAAAAAAAATATTTTATTCGACTGTATTATTTCTGTTTCAAAAGAGTTGAGTTATATAATAATTCATCAATCGGTTTTATTACTTTGTTCCAGAAAGGAGTTGAGTTTAATTATTATTTTATTCGTTTAGAGAAAGATGAACTATTTATTAACTATACAAAGAAATTCATAAAATTTAGGGGTTAAGAATGATAAACCATACTATGGATGGAGTAATATGAGGTCAAAGGATAATTAGAATATAAACTACTCTCAAGCCACATAATTGTGTATGGGCACTCAACATGCGCTACGTTATCAATTTTAATATTTTATAAATGATCTACTTAATTTTAATATAATTTAAATGATTTACTTGTTACGTTGTCATTTTAATATTTTCTTTACTTCATTTTAATATTTCATAGATGTCTTACTTTAAACAAAAGAGGAAAACAAAATGAAAATCAATGCATATGGAAGTTATAACTTTTATGGATCCTTTACTATTTTAATTTATGTTAACTTATTTAATTTTATTTTATGGTTTGTTTACATTAAAGTAATATAGACAAATGCTATCCTTCTATAGTATATTATATATATTATCTTCATCAAATAGAATAATATGATTCATGTTTAGTTATAACTCATTTTTTTTAATAATTTCTTGTTGTTAGATTAACTTTTATTTGATTAAAATTCTAAGACCATTGAAAAAATTAAAATAACATCTTTATATAACCTTAAACTTACTAGTTAAGTCATTAAGAGATAAAAAAACTAATCTTAAACTACTTGAAACCATCGGGAAGGATGGAAAAACTAGTCATCCTATACCATTAAATTGCATGGATGCAATTGATGAAGATTCATAAACGATTGGCTAAGGATGGGTGGTATGGGACGTCCATCTAGATCGTTGAACAAGTAGTACAATGATGGCCCTTTATGAAGTTGCCAAATAGGGAATATTGATGAGATGAATACACTCTAAGATAAGATTCCACAGTGGTTGGTATGGGACAACCACTACATTATTTACAATTTCATTAAAGAGACCATGATTAGTGTTAGGTGAATGGTATGACCTTAATTGCCCATGGTTCTAGATATTAATCTAGATGCATGGTCACCAATTAAGCACCATAGCATTTATGCTAAACACCCTTACATGATATTCAGGAATAGATGAGTAAAATTTAAACTCAAGGTTCCACATGTAAGGGAGGGGAGTTATGCATCCACCCTCTAGGTGTTATGGGCCCTAGAGGATAATCCCAAGCCATGATTCTAGATTCACCATAACAAAGGGTGAAAATGATAGAATCACTAAAAGGCACCTTCTACAGGATTTGGCCAATCTCATCCACTTGGGAGGCTTACTGCAATAGTCATAATCCCAAAAGTGGTATTCAATGCTATGTACTAATTACTAATGGTGCAAAATTAAACCTTGAAAATGAAAATTTTTTCCTTGTCAATTTGCTTCCCTTGTTTGTGAAGTCTATAAGTGAGTTTAGATTGATAAACTACTGTGTATTGTTAGAAATTTGAATTATTTTATGTTTTCATTGATGTCATCACATTTGAGTTTTGGTGAAAAAAGCACTTTATAAAATATCATTTATGATATTTTGGAGAGCATGGATATATACAGGGTTTTTGTGAAAACCAAGGCAGGCAAAATAAAAGGTTTTATTTAAAACCATCGATGACAGATTTGAAATGGGTTTTTCTTAAAACCCAGGTTGGCTTTCGTTTCATCGAAAAAGGTGCCCCAGTGATGGAGATATTTAATTTTAAATATTTAGTTTAAATTTTATATTATTTAAAATTAAAATTAAAGTTAAAATTTTAAAATTAAAAATAAAATTATAGCGTCGACGTCTAAAGAAAGGAGGAAAGGCATATATTAAAAATAATAGAGCCGACATCTAAAGAAAGGAGGAAAGGCATATATATATATGCCACCAAAAGTTTCGATAAATTCTTGTCCTCGATTTTTGAATGCATTCGAATTGATAAAAAGTTTCAATAAATTCTTGTCCTCGATTTTTGAATGCATTCGAATTGATAATATAATGCGAAAAGAGCCTGAGTGTTGAAGCATGTGTAAAGAAGCGTGTGAAGGGTTTACGAATTTTGGGCCCATTGAAGAATCATTCATAGAGGATAACCAAATGCATAGGTACCTTTGGCCTAGTGGTTTGTGAGCTGTGTAAGAAGCAAGAGGTCTTGCAATTGAGTCTCATTGGGGATGCTTGCTGTGTTAAAATGCTCGAAGCATTTTTGAGTTTTTGAAGGGCATAGAATATTGAGGTATTTGTTTTGGTTTGTGCCCCTTTGAACACGTGAGGGAATGTGGCTCAACGGTGGCTTGGTCATGGTTAAGGTGCTGAGCGAGGAGGCATCAAGGGATCGAATCCTGTCAGGGACAGAGTCAAGTTAATATTTTTTAATATTTTATTTTTCTAAAGTTGCCCTAGGAGAAATAAGGGTTATGATGCACCTTAAGAAAAAGAGAGATTTCTGGTGATTTTATTTTTGGAAGTATATCATATTATATATCGTTGGAAAGCTTATTTCGAGGGATATTTGATTAACTTATTTAGAGGGAGAAATAAGGTGTATATAAAGAGATATTTTTGATTTTGTAAAGAGGTTCAAAATTGAAGGTTGCTTTGTTCTTTTTCAAAGAGGATTAATTTTTTCATGAGGGGACATGATGTATTTTATTGATTAGGAGTAATAAGGTGTTATTTGGATATTATTGTTGTATTATTAATCATAATCCCTAACCCTTATTGAAATTTGAAAAAGAATTTTTGTTGAGTGTGGAAGATTTAGTGGACAACTAATAAGGCATCAAAAAGGTATGAGCAATATTCTCCATTGACTTTGTTTATGGTGGTTGATTTCTGAAATATCATTGGAGAGAAAAGGATTGATTGTGGTTTCCTTTTTGAAAGTGGTTGGTTGAATGCTTCAAGGTTTTCTGGTTTGAGAGTTGTGTTTAAACCTTATTTTATAAGCATTGTTGTTGAAGCCATTAGTTGTGTGAAAAACCTGAGATAGGGTTTGAGAAGAACATGAGTATTATTGTTATGTGAAGAATGTTTTATAAGCATTGTTGTTGAAGCCCATTTATTGTATAAAGAACTTGAACTTGAGTTAGAGAAGAACATGAGTATCATTGTTATGTGAGATTTGTGGTTGAGCATTATTGGAAACATTTTGAGTTGGTTGATACATGCTTGGACTAGGGTTTGTGAGAAAGAGTTGTTCCTTGTGATTGAGCCTAGTCAAATGATTGTGTGAAGTGGTTGTTCAAGTTCCATGAAACAAACTATTCTATATTTTGATTTGAGTTGAGATCATTGTGGATCATTGTTGTCATCCATTGTAGAGTGCATTGACATTCATTGTTGAGTTCATCATTAAGCCTTGCCTTCATAGATATGTGGATGAGATTTGAGTGCTACTTGAGCATGATTGATTGAGCCTTTGAGAAGGCCTTTGGGATAGATTTCTGGATAGATTTGTGGTAGCTTTTATGCATGATTGATTGAGCCCTTGAGAAGGCTTTTGGGATAGATTTCTGGATAGATTTGTGGCAAATTTTGTGCATGATTGATTGAGCCTTTGAGAAGGCTTTTGGATAGATTTATGGATAAATTTATGGATAGATTTTGAGAAAGTTCTTGGTGAGCTTGTTGAGCAGATTTGAGCAAGTTCTTGGTGAGCTTGCTAGAGTAGATTTGAGCAAGTTCTTGGTGAGCTTGCTAGAGTAGATTTTGAGTAAGTTCTTGGTGAGCTTGTTGAAGCAAATCAGTGTATTACCTACCTAAGAATATCAAGATTGCCTACCTGATTAGATTAGTGTATTGCCTAGCTGAGCAGACCAGTGAATTACCTTGCTGAGTAGATCAATGTATTTCCTACCTGAGCAGATCAGGATTGCCTACCTAAGTAAATCAATAGATTGCTTACCTGAGCGGATCATTGGATTGCCTAGTTGAGCATATCAGTAAATTGCCTTGTTAAGCAGATCAATGGATAGCCTAGCTTTGAGTAGATCAAAGTAATCATTTGTATTGGGATAAGGATCCCTATTTATTTATGAAATATTATAAGGATATTATCTTGTGGAGTACCCCACATTGGGGGAACCACATTAAATCTTGTGTCTCAATTGTGTGTGGTGATTTGTGCTCTTGCTTACTATTGCTATCTATGTCATTAATGCACATTGCTATATTTGGATATTGCAATTAAGGATACTAATTGATATTGGTTTGGAAAGAAAGTAAAAAGTGGGTGCTATACTGTTCACCCACCATATCAATATAAGATTGTATTCTTCATGTATTTTATTTGGTTGTTACACTGAACATGCACCAATTCTAATCCACTCAAACCAATGAGTATACAATTTTGCTGATTTTTGCCCTAACAAGTTTTTTATTCCACCCAGAGTATTCATTAGTTGTTTTTTTATATGTGGATAATTACCCTTTTGATTTATAATTTTGTGATGCTCTTGTTTTTATTAACTATTGGTTTCAATAACATATTCCTCTAATAGAATTTCCTACACTTATTCTCCAAAGAAAACTCAAGCATTTTTGTGGAAAAAGGATAACATGTCAAATAGAACAATATCAAGAAAAGCAAGAACTAGAGTGGATATGATAGACTGAATCTTCTCTAGGTATAAATTATGTAGTCCATTAAAAATGGATAAGTATGGGGAAAATCTAAAGATAACACTGAATTTTAAGCATTTTGGAAAAAAATAAATAACCTCACATAGAAGAAGACGAAGAAAAAATAAGGATGAAAGTTGGTACATGAGACTTAGCATACAAAAAGAAAATACATCGAAAAATTATGGGTGTGAGTGAATTGCGTCAAGAGAACTATATTCTAGAGAAGGTAAAAAAAATAGAAAGTTTTTGTGTCATATTTAAACAAATTTATCATAAAAATTTTCCATAAAAATATGTTATTAAAAACAACATACAAATAGACGATTTCATATTAAGATTTTGTGTTAGTTGAACATTTTAATGCTACATACTCCCATCTTAATAAACTTTGATAATAATTTTGGCTTGCTATAATGTGTTTTTTAGGTTGCATTGATCTAAGTGAATCATTTCATCTCTCAGGTATTTAGCAGTTTTCCTACCAACATCCATTCATATTTTACTAGTGAGAAGATCATTGCTGAATTTGAATACCCTTTTGCAACTTTCTTTACCTTCATAAATTATGTTTACAATCTCATATTTTCTTCAACATTCTATCTAGATATTTGGAAGGCTTATTCACTTTCTCCAATATTGCATGGGACTTTAACATTTTTATGTTTGAATGATTTTGTAGATGAACAAGGACCATAGTTGAATGCTAGACTACATATCATGAACTTATTAGAGGTCGATGATGTCCTTTGAAGTGATAATGATAATTCTTACCATCGAATATTTCATCTCATGCCTAGGACTTTATATATGGACTAAGAAAAGCATCGAATATCATAAAGAATAGTAGAAACTACTGGCCATAGAAGTTCCAAATTAGAAGAAAATCTGGAAAAGACATTATTAAAATAATTAAAATAATGTTTTTAAATAAACAATAATGTAATATAAAAAAATAATAATTATTTTTAAAATTTTCCTGTAGTCAAAATTAAGTCTACAAATAAATTGTTCTTATATTAGATTGGAAGGACTAATAAATAAAATTGTGTGTTTTGATACAACAATATGTGCTTTCTCCTTTCTTTTAAGATTTGTTTTGGATTTTTTCTCTATAAACCAACATTTGGTATCAAATCTTGTTTCATTTGTAAGATATCGTGTTATGTAAAAGTTCAAAGTATAAATTGTGAAGTAAACAAAATCTAGCACCACACTATTCGACTTACTTTTGAAAGGTCTACAATTTTGGTTGAAAAACAACTAAGGGTATTTCAAAATTGTAAAGAGAGAACTATATTATCTTTCTCTACTCTTTGATATCAATATATATGAAAGTTTTTTTATAAGATGACTACTAGCAACAACAATTTAAATCTTGCTCTATTTAAGGGGGAGAACTATGATTTTTGGAGCATTAAGATGAAGACATTGTTTATTTCTCAAGATTTGTGGGATTTGGTTGAGAATGGTTACACAAAACCTACAAATGCACATGATATTTCCACTTAGACTCAAGCACCACTTGAAACACCACTTTTGCTAAAGGAGAATAGAAAGGACTCAAAATCTTTTTTTTAATTTAACAAGCAATACATGAGTCAATTTTTCCAAGAATTGTTGCAACAACAAAATCAAAACAAGTGTGGGATCTATTGCAGAATGCATATCAAGGAACAAAAAAGGTAAAAATCATCAAACTTCAAACACTTAGAAGAGATTTTGAAAATATTTTCATGAAAGACTTTGAATCTATGCAATATTTTTTTACTTGAGTGATGGGCTTAGTAAATCAAATTAGATCTTATGGAGAGAATTTATCAGATCAAAAAATTGTAATTTTTTTTTAGAAGCCTCCCTCCATGTTTTGATCCCATTGTGGTTGCTATTGAAGAATCTAAGGATCTAACTCTGTTATTAGTAAATGAGCTTATGGGATCTCTTCAAAATCATGAGCAGAGGATGAATAGATCCACTAAAACATATATTGAACAAGTTATTCAACTTGATATTTAAAAAAATAAGGGAAAATAATATCTTATAAGAAAACAATAAAATTTAGAAGAAGAGGACGTGTAAGCAGAGGAAGTAGTAGTGGACTAAGAAGAGCCAATAATAACAACAATACAGGAAGAGGTAGTAGCCACAACGAAAGAGGTAATCAAAACTTGATAAATCACAAGTTCAATGTTATTATTGCAAAAATTTTGGTCATTATGAATGTGATTGTTGGAAAAAGCATAAGCAATGTGCTAATTTTTCTAAAGAAAAAGAAGAACAAAATAGTTTATTTTTTGCTTGTGATATTACAAAATAAATCTTCGAAGATGTATGGCTTTTGGATAGTGATTGCAATAGTCACATGATAGGCAACAAAAACATATTTGTAAAGATGGATGAATCTATCAAATCTCAAGTATGACTTGGAGATGACAAGGAAGTTTAGATCAAGGGCAAAGGCACCATTGTAGTTAAGACAAAACAAGGTGAGATAAAGTTTATTCATGATGTTTTATATGTGCCTAGATTAACTCATAATTTGTTGAGTATAGGACAACTTATTGAAAAGGGATATTCTACTATTTTTAAAAATAATGAATGTGTTATCTATGATAAAAATGATAGCAATCAAATTGTAGCAAAAGTTAGTATGCTATAAAATAAAAATTTCCCTCTTAGACTTGCATATGGAGAAACTCAAGCCCTAAAAGTTGTCTTAAATGATGAATCTTGGTTATGGCACATGAGGTATGGACACCTAAATTTTCAAGGGCTAAAACTACTATATCATAAGAAAATGGTGAGAGGATTACCATTTATTGAATAAGATGATCAAGTTTGTGAAGGTTGTATTTTTGGTAAGCAACATCAAGATTATTTTCTAGCAGGAAAAGCATGGAGGGCAAAGGCACCACTTGAATTAGTGCATGCTGATATATGTGGTCCAATGCAAACCTTGTCACTCAACAAAAGTAGGTATTTTATTATTTTTGTTGATGACTACAATAGAAGAACTTGGGTATATTTCATCAAAGAAAAGTCAAAAGCTTTTTCTATCTTTCAGTAGTTTAAAGCTAATATAGAAAAATATTATGGTTGTCTCTTGAAGACTCTATGTGCATATAGAGGGGGTGTCTAATAAATTTTAATAATTTTATACAAAGTATAGTATTAAAATCCAACTAGTTTAAAGCTATACTCCTTAGCAAAATAGAGTAGTTG
The DNA here is from genome assembly GCA_028583015.1 of Wollemia nobilis. Taxonomy (NCBI): domain Eukaryota; kingdom Viridiplantae; phylum Streptophyta; class Pinopsida; order Araucariales; family Araucariaceae; genus Wollemia; species Wollemia nobilis. Next base: position 7,873,899 of record JAQPPZ010000040.1, read on the forward strand.
AACATAAGAACCATACAATTGTGGAGATGGAAAGAAGCATGCTCAAGGCCAAGGATCTTCCAAATACTTTTTGGGTTGAAGCAGTAGCCACATTTGTTTACTTGCTAAATAGATGTCCAACAAAAAGTGTAAATAATATGACTCCTTATGAGGCATGGAGTGGAAGAAATCCTGGTGTGGCTCATATTAAGGTGTTTGGTTGCATTGCTTATGCTCATATAGCCAAAGATAAAAGATAAAAACTTGATGATAAAAGTGAAAAATATATTTTTATTGGCTATAGTGAGGAGACAAAGGGTTACAGGTTGTATAATCTAGTGATAGAGAACTTGATAGTTAGTCGTGATATAATTTTTGTTGAAAATGAAGCATGGCAATGGAATGGAAATGTGCAACAAGAAAACCAATAATTATGGATACAAAACAAGATGCTTCACCTTATTCTACCAACCCAAGTAGTAGCTCAAGTTCTACTACCACTCCATCAAGTTCAACATCTCCTTCATCTAGTCCTCTTTCAAGTCCTCCTCCAAGGAAGGTAAAAACTCAGAAAGAAATTTAGTCTTAATTCAATTATGAATTTTGCTTTATTGTCTCATACTCAAGTAGAACCAAGAAATTTTAAATATATAGTGAATTATAAAGTCTAGCATGAATGAGGATATTGTTGCCATAAAAAGAAATGGAACATGGGAGTTAGTATATCCTTCACCTAGAAAATGATGTTATTGGACTAAAGTGGGTCTATAAAATAAAATATAAAGTTAATGAATCCATTGAAAGACACAAAGCAAGATGCAAGGTTGGATACCATAAGAATTGTTTTGGAATTGGAAACACAATTTAAGTGGTTAGTATATCAATTTGATGTTAAGTCAACTTTTAAAAATGGTTTCTTGGATGAAGACGTATTTTAAGAACAACATCCAAGTTATAAAGTTATAGGAAAAGAATAAAAAATTTATAAGTTGAAGAAATCTCTTTATACTAACCAAGAGTGAAAGTGAACCTACACTCTATGTCAAATCTAGAGGTATTGATGATTTACTTATTGTTTGCTTGTATGTTGATGACTTGATTTACATTGACACTAGAAAAGTATTAATAAAGGAATTCAAAAATGCCATGAAGAATGAATTTGAAATGATAAATTTAGGTTTAATGCATTACTTTCTTGGCTTAGAAGTAAGTTGAATGATAACATTTTTATCTCACAAAAAAGTATGCAATTGATTTACTTGATAAGTTTAGAATGAAAATTTGTAAACCAATGAACACACCCTTGAATGTGAGCAAGAAGTTAGTCAAGAATGATGGTAGTAAAAATATAGATGCTACACTATACAAGAGTTTAGTTGGTAGTATTATGTATCTTACTACCACTAGATTTGATATCATGCATGTTGTAAGTTTAGTTTTAATATTTATGCAAGATATAAGTGAGATTCATTTCCATTCAACAAAAATACTAAGGTATGTTTATGGTGGCCATTTTGGTAATTTGTTCACATAAACTAATAACTTTGGATTGGTTATATATATGAACATTGATTGAGAAGGATCCATTGATGATCAAAAAGTACTTCAGGATATGAATTTAGCTTTGGATCAGGTGTAATTTTGTGATCTTCAAAGAAGTAGCCAATTGTTGCACAATCATCAGTAGAAACAAAATATATTGCAACATCAAATTTATGTCAAACAATTTGGTTGAAGAGGATTTTATTAGATTTTAGGCATGAACAAAATGTGGGAATAATTATTTATTGTGATAGTAACTCTACAATTGCCATAGAAAAGAACCTAATCTTGCACAATCCTACTATGCATATTGATATCAAATGACACTTTATTAGAAATATTTTGGCAAAAGGTCATATTAAACTAAAGTTTTGCAAAACTAGTAACCAACTTGCTGATTTATTTACTAAAGAATCATCAAAAGAAATTTTTATAAGGATAAGATAAATGTTAGGTGTTACTGTATTGAATATCTATGGGGGAGAATGATAAGGATAGTGCTTAATGTTTGAAATTTCACTACATGCCTAATATTTCACCACATCAACTAAGAAAAGCATTGAATATCATGTAGAATAGCAGAAATTATTGGCCATAGTGATTCCAAGATAAGAAGTGAAATCCTTGATTTTTAAAGACTCTTAAAATAATTAAAATAACAATATTATTAAATAAATGAGATCGCATGTAAGGATATCCAAAATTAGATCATTTTTTTTAATTTACATGGTGGAATTGGCAGCTGCCACAAATATAGGTAGGTTGTCCATATTTTATGGCCGCCACAATATTCTATGTTATCTACCTCAAAATCCACAACATAGTTCTTTGCACAGTCTGCCCCTATAACCACCATGCCATAATCATTTTAAACCTTTTACACCGTTGAAAGCACCAAGAAAGGGATAAGCGTTCAGTTTGGTGAGGTCCAAGATTTGAACCTTGGACCTTTGTCCCCTTACGAGGTTTGGTTGAACCAATTGGTATACACCTCGAACCTAAATTAGATCAATTTTAAAATATTTGTTTTGGCCATTAAGCCTATAAATAAATAATTATTGTATCAGATTAGAAAGAATGAATAAAAAAATTTATGTTTTTTTGCAACAATGTATCCTACTCCTTTCTATTATTATTTATTCTACATTTTTTTCTTCTTTGTAAACCAACATAAAGATAGTGAAGTTCCTTGATATTATTATGTGACAAAACTTCAATAATAAATTCCCTTTGGAAAATATTAGAATAATGGTTAAAGTGATTCATAAACTTTGATGTTTCCATAAACTTGCACCACTTTTTTTAGTGGTTTGTTAGAGAGATATTACCTTGATATTTATTTCAATACCCATTTTCCCTCACCATCCTTGTGATAAACACTATAAACTCAAACTTGATCCACTTACTTTTCAAGGAAGATTATGACCTATCTTTGCATCTATCACATTATTGAAATTAAGGTCCATGTCACATCTGTAAATCCTACTACTTGTCCTTGGTGGACCCATTGATCAAGTGCATTGGAGGTGGAACCATTGATCTAGTATATTAGAGGTGGAGCCAAGGATCAAAGTTGAAGGGTCAAATAAAACTTTTATGTGAAGGATTATAAATAATTGAGTACTTATGAGTGAAATTTTAAAAGTTAATATTCTTTTTTGGTTTGAAAAGAAAATTAATAATCATACTTCAACACAAGCTAGTGATAAAAGTTGAATATAATAGTATAAATAATTTTTACTTTTGTTAAGTAATGAATATAAAAATTATGCAGCCTTCCTCTCTTTCAAGGCAAATCAACGAAGGCAATGTGGAACGGAGTCATTCAACGCATCATGAAAAAGCTGGCAGGGTGGAAAGGTGCTTTCCCCAGTAAGGTATCCAAAGCAACTTTAGTCCAAGCCTACATTCAAAGCATTCCAATTTTCTTCATGTTGATCTTCAAATGAAAAGTCTACAACTCCTGTACAGTCAAAGAATTACATGTTTTCTAAAGCCATGATAAAATATCATCCCTTAGATTTAGAAGATAATTATTATAATGGATGGGGTATGTATGGTGAATCATTATTTTCTCATACTTCTACTGATAAAATTTTTGTTTTACTTGATATGCAGGATGTTGAAACTTCTATTTTAAAAGAAGTTTTCGCAATTTCTACACAATCAAAAAATGACATGCCAATTGCAAAAATAGAGAAGGTTCCAAAATTGAATCACTTTGAAGATGAATTTATTGAACACCTTGCTAAAGTTGAAAATGAAGAAATGGTAAATGTTTTTTTAGTATTGAGGAAGAGGTAAAGTCATATTTTTTACCCGTGACTAATAAAAATTTGAGTACAAATTCACATGAATGGTTTGGATTTAATGTTGGTGATGAACTAAAGGAAAATGTTGATATATCTGAAGTAACTCAAGTAGTTGATAAAGAAAATTTGTTATTTAACACATCTTGTGATCAGTTATATTTGTGGTTTGGAAAGGATGGGCATACGTTTAATTGGGTACCTAATTTTGGTGTCTTTAACAAACAGGTATTTGATGAAGACAAAGAACTACAAGATGATCATGATGGAGACCATGAAGAAAAGGAAAAAGTAACAAATGCTCATAAAATCTTGGTAAATGCTAATAATGATGTGTTGAGTATAGATGACAAGGTAAAATCTTCACCTTTCTCATTGGTTACAAAATTTTTAGGTAATGGGTTGCATGATAATTTTTTGGATGCTAATGCTATCAATGATGAAATGCCAAATGTTGTTAACAAGAAGTTGGAGATAACTAAATTTTTTGCCATAAATGAAATGAAAGAAAACATGTTTGAAATGCTTAATCAAATTCATGAGAAATCAACTAGTGAATCTAGGACGCAAATTTTTAATGATCTTCTTATACTAAATGTCCTAGATGCTTGTTAATACTTGAATGATTGTGATTGCTTCAAAAACTTTGAAAGTGACTTGAATTTGATTTTTTTTAAAATAGATTCTTATTTGAAAAATATCCTATTTTAAAAGGGGAGCCTAGTTCTAAATTATGAATCAAATTGTGAAATTTACACCTTTTTTAATAAGCAAAGGATAATTGAAAATAATGTTTTCACTTTTAAGTTTAGTAAATCAAATCTTAAACATGGAACTACTTATAATTTTGAATCAAATTAGTGGGATGAAATAGGCACAATGAGAATTTCTATTTTTGGCCTAATCTTATTTTTAATGGATTCTTATAAAACTTGCCATGCATATAATCATATATAGTTTCTAAAGTATGCTAATCGTATTTGGGATCCAGGGAAATGATGGCAGAAATTTTGCAGTGTCTTGTACATAATGTATATTTTTGTAAATAGTCTTTTGGATTTTGTTTTCTTGTTTTTGTGTTTGTACATAAGTTTTGGTTTTGTAATGTTTTGTTATTGGTTCTGTTGTCAATGTTGTCATGTTTAGGAAGTGGATTCACTCGCTTTATCAACTTTGCAATTTTGGTTTTACAAATTTATGTTTTGTATAGCTTGTTATTTTGCGAGCTTGTTAGTATGTTATTTTGCTACTTTTATTAGTTGGTAATGTTGTTGTTTTTTATTTTTGTTTTTTTAGTGTTTATCAGATTTTTGGTTGTGATTTTAGTATAGCAATAAAATGACTTTGCCAGATTTTGGGAGTTTCATTGTTTTAATCTATGATGAAATTTGATGAATTTTCAAGGGGGTTTTCAAGGATTAAGGTAGTTGTTATCGAGAAACTATTCATTTGATGGTTTTGGTTTTTTTTGGTATTTGGTCTTGGGCCGTATAGGATAAAATTACCTGTTTTGAAAACCTATGAAACTTGAAGAAAAAGAAAAGTGAGATATTAGTCTATGTATTCATGAACGTGAACTAAGATAAGGAAATTTTAAATATTAGAATAATATTGCAAAAGCTTAACGAGTACCACAAACACATTAAAGAATATATTTTGAAAATTTGGACGTATGAAGTTATCAGTTTTGCAAATTAAGGTGAAAAATTTTATATACTCTTTCAGCCTTACCTGATCTCTAACCCAAGTGGCAAGGTGGATTTTTTGCAAAGTACCATATTACTGGATAAAAGAGAGAAAAGAGAGAGAATATAAAAAAAAGTGAAAACAAAAAAAATAGAGATAAAAAAAATGATGAATACAACAAAAAATAAGGTCAAATCTATCACTATGAATTAGATAATCTTCATCGGAGCTATAGACGCTTGGCTAGCAGTGAAGCTATGTATGTGAACAGGAATTCAGGATTCAATCAAATTGCAAATATTTCATGAACTTATAGTTTTGAAACTATAGCCTTTAAATAGGTTACAAAATAGTATTGAAAACTGAATAATAGGAAAGCACACTAACTATTCTGTTGAGAGGAAGAGAATTCTAAATAGAACTCTTCCACCTAGGATATTTACCAAATCAACCATTAGATATTTAAGACAGTAAATATCTACATGGTAAAAGTAGGAAAGTAAATGTAATAATCTACTCAACTAGTGTAATGCAATATACTAGCTATTGTACCTCTCAGATTAAAAAGGATAAATATGCCAAAGAATGGAATATTACTCTAACATTCCCCCTTATTATATTATTTGGGTAATGTATACCTATCCTCCTATACAACAATATTTGGGTAAAGTATATAACTGCCCCAATATAGTGAAAAAAGGTCTTGATCTACTAGTTCTTGCTCTGTCACAGTGCTTTGGCTGCTCCTAAGCAAAAAAGGGTCATTCCTCACTTTATCTTCACATCAACGAATGTTCTTGTCATCCAACCGAATTGCATGGGTAACCAACCACTACAATTGCTAGGTGTAGTAGAATAGATCACTTCATACAAGGTTCATTCATTTACAATATGATCTCCCCCCTTAGAAAATATAAGGTAGCTTAGGTGTCGGTTGCTGTCGAAAATGCACCCTTATAAGCTCCCCCCTTCTTGTTGCAAAACATGTTGTAATTAATTTTTGAAAGAAGCATGACTAAGGTATCAGACGATGTCGAAAATGCACCCTTATAAGTCTTCTTCTCTTTTTACAAAAAATTATGAAGAAAAGAAATGTATATCCCCCTTAATTGCAAAAATATGTGCAACTTAAGAAGCTTTGTGAAGGATTTTACAAATATTGCCTCCTAGGCAATTTTACACCATAAAAATTCCCTCATTTTGTTACAAGAACTTCAAACAATGAGAGTTTGCTATTTATGAAGCCTAAAAAAGAGGTACAAAAACCCCTTTATTATAAGTACTTCAAACAAAAACTTATGCTATTTATGAAGCCTAAAAAAGAGAGAGAGGAAATGGTGCTTTGCTTAACGTGACAAAATGTGTTTTCCCTCTACAATACTGTCTTAGCAATGAGCACTCTGTTTACTCTCTTTGAACCAGAATCAGAATCAGAATGAGACACTTCACTAGAAATATGGCTTTTGTGATGTACCTTTGCCATTTTAGTTTTGCTTATTTTGAAACCAACACTGAATGGTGTCATGGTTGTCATTTTTACAATTTGTGCAAAACTATGCTTTCTAGGCAATTTTATCAAAAAAATCACCAAATAAACCTTCCATATTGTAAGAAATTCAAGCATGGTTGCTATTATGAAGTCTAAAAGAAAAGGTATAATTTTTATGACTTCTACTTTTATGATTTCCTTTACAAGTTTTATTTCCCTCTTGTCAAAAATATGTGTTTTGAAGGAAGAAAGGAATTATCCCCCCTTAGTGCAAAGGATTGCAACTTTTTAAGGTTCCTTATTTTCAAAAACTTGTTCTTTCTTTTTTTGATTACCCTAAAAGAGTACCAAAATATAATTCACTCAAACAGATATTTAATGGCACCTGCCTTAACACCCTTCAAGAAGGATAAAAATTTTGAGGAAATTAAGCCAAACAAATAAGAGTGAATTAGGGTTTTTGTTGATTTAGGAGAGAATATCAAGTGAATTTTGTCTTTAAATCTGTGTAAGGATTTACACAAATTTGTGAAATTTTGGGGTTTAGTGTGTTCTTAATTCTATGACTTATAATTGCAAAAAAAATAATGCAATAATCAAACAAAAATGCCCACAAAATTCTTATCACCTAGGTGTTGGATGCAACCGAAAATGCACCTAATTTGCCAATGAAGGTGTTGAGTAAAATCGAAAATGCACCTTTTTAATTTTTGCAACAAAATATTAATGTGTTTTGTGCAAAAAATTGATATTTTTATGTCTCCTACTTTGTTTTACAATTTTGCAAAATAAGTACAATGTTGTCTTCCCCCTTCTATTTTGCAAAATTAACAATTCAAGCACTCCTTCCAAGACAAGTCGACACACGACCCGCGTTTGAAAGGCTTCCAGACCAGTCAACACATGACTTGGTTTTTATCTTCAACACTTGAAAATGGCTTTCAAAAAAAATGTGGAAGATGGCCTTTGTTTTTGCAATAAAATGAGTTGTTCCTATGTTTCTTTATCCCCAAGATTTGGAGAAAACAATAGAAATGGAGTGGAATTATTGCAAAAAAAAATAGTTTTCTTTAAATATTTTCTAAGTTTTAATGCTTAAAAATATTTCTAAAGATGAATAATGCATATAATAAAGCAATTGGGGAAAAATAAATCAACTTAAAAGGTTAAAAATTGATTAATTTATGCCAATTTGTGCTAAACTATATAAAAAAAATCTATAAAAAATATTTAAAAAAAAATAATGAAAAATACCAAATGGCACAATTTTTGGAGAGGCCCTTTGCAAAAATGTTGGCGTGCGGATTCAAACGTGAGACATCATGTTTGTCAAGGCTATGCCTTGACCACTGCACTGCTGGGATGGCTTTGAAAGTCATCCCGCATGCTTTGTGTTAAGGCGGGCCGAGCCTTTGGAATGGCTCTATGGGATTTATCCCACATTCATCCCATAAGGGATGAATTAGGCTTTTAAAAGCCTAAGTGCATTCAAAGAACACATGATTACCTTGGGCAATCGCTACTCCTCCACGTGTTGACCTTCCTCCATGTCACTCTGCCCGACGAACGATTAAATGCCATATGGCTGCTCGCTGTCGAAAACCCAAAATTTTCGCACACACATGTCAATGGCTAGATGGTGCCACTTGTCACTAGGTTGTCTCGCTCCCTCTGCTTGTTGTGCTACATGTCACCTTATGGTTGGTCCTCACCATGTGTCTCATCTATTAGGTCCATGTCAATTTTTTGGCCTCGCCACCTGTCACCTCGATGTGTGTGCCACATGTCAAACTAAGTCAATCTAGAATTCCAACTATTGAGATTAGGTGGCTCGATGTGATTCTGCCCCATGTCTAGAGGAATATCCTGGGTGTGTGAGGGCACTCCTGCCCTCAAAGCACACCCAGGTTGGAGAAGCCACATGAGAGCGTGAGGGCAACCATGTGGGAGTATGAGGGTGCTCTTGCCCTTGAAGCGCTCCCATTGGCTTGCCTAGGGGTGCAGGCCCTATGGACAGAAGCCAAAGAAATGCTCCTCCTAGACCCTTGGGCATAATCTCCTGTGTGAGTTGGGCATGCTCGGGTTACTAGCTTAGATCTGTCTGGTTTGTAGGGGCGATCACCGATAGTAAAGAGTTGCCTAGTCAATCGTCTGCCTAGGCATGGCCTAGCCAGGGAAATGAATCTAGTTCGTCAAAATACCTACGGGCCCAGTTGTGACCTTGTCCTACTGAGGTGGGTGATGTGGCCCATAAAATATGGATAATTTCACCACCTCATTTACCTTCGGTAATGGATTAAAGAAATGCAATTAAAAAACTATAGGAAAACTTAGGGAATCGAAGGAGGAAAAAAATAATGAAGTCACCAAATTGTGCTTCCTGCGCTCGATTTCTCCAGCGAGTTAAAAAAAAATCAATTCCTCCTCCCAATTCCCTCCTCCAGCTTTGATGCCAATGTGAACAAGAATTCAAGATTCAATCAAATTGCAAATATTTCATTAACTTATAGTTTTGAAACTATAGCCTTTAAATAGGTTACAAAATAGTATTGAAAATTGAATAATAGGAAATCATGCTAACTATTCTGTTGAGAGGAAGAGAATTCTGAATAGAACTCTTCCACCTAAGATATTTACCAAATCAACCATTAGATATTTAAGACAATAAATATCTACATGGTAAAAGTAGAAAAGTAAATGTAATAATCTACTCAACTAGTGTAATGCAATATACTAGCTATTGTACCTATCAGAGTAAAAGGGTAAATATGCCAAAGAATGGAATATTACTCTAACAATGTCTAGCATAAAGAAAATGCAACATCCAAAATTCACCTAATATTTGGGAGTTTTGGAGCTATAGACGCTCGGTTGGTAGTAGAGCAATGTTTGAGGAGAATCAGGTGGAGGTATTTCTTCAAAGAGAAATGATTCATAGCCTGAAATGTGTTATTGACAATGGAATGTTGAATGATTTTAAAATATATAGAACAAATCACTTTACACACCCCAAGTTGATGCTGATGATTATGATGGTTTATGTTGAATTGGTCTATTTTCATTCTCTAGATATTATTGACATTTATAATTCTAATATTTGGATTTTTATTGTTTTCAGAGTTTAGTTTTTAAATCTAAAATGTCTAGGGATATTTACCAGCAGAGTCGCCATTTGTTGTGACTCCTTCACAATGACCCAAAAATTTGGGGACCCACTTGAAATTCAAAGGTTATTTAAATTTCATCTCTATATGTGGTCGATTTCATTCATCCTTGGATTTTGAGAATCTATATTTAAAATTGTTGTTTTGGTTTCAACGCCATATGTTATCTCGTGATTCATGGGTTTCTTCTTTGTTCTCGTATAGTTATGTTGTGTGGGTAAATATTAGTATGTGTTATTTTTTTTTCATAGTTATTTTATTTTATCTTGTTTAGGTTTACTTGGTTATGTTATTATTATTGTTTTATGTTACATGGTTATTTTATAAACTTGTTTTAAATTAATTAAATTATAAATTTTTATAACTTTATAATTTAATATAGTTAGAATGGTTATTTTATAAATATGTTTTAAATTAATTAAATTATAAATTTTTATAACTTTATAATTTAATTATATTTAAGAATGTTATTTTATAAATATTTTATATTCTAATTAATATTTGTCTTAGATTATAACTTTAATTTTCGAATGCCAATGAGGAGAAATATTAAATCCCTTGAAAAGACTTTATTGATATTAGGGTTTCAAAAATTCATTTTTTTTTAAATGGATGGAACGGAGCAAACTAATCAAGAGGAACAAATTTCTCAAATTATAAATGGAGAATTAGAAACCAAAGAGAGGGTCGGACAGGTTGGAGAAAAAGATGAAAGATTGAAAGAAGCCAAATAGAAGACCAAGTTGCAGATGAAGCTACATCTAGAGATAAATACAGAGACTTTGTTGGATTCATTGTAAGATCTAATATTTTGTATCAAATTCAATTTTTATTAAAATCAAGCACTACTGTGTTGTTTTTAATTTATAAGTTGATTAATATAATTTTTTTAATTAAAATTTTCATAGAAGATAACACCAAATTTGTGGTAGGATTGTATAAAATATGGTTTGCCTGAGTTTTGTTTTCAAAGTTGTTTTTCTGTGTTGTAGCAAGTTTGTTCGAACGTTTTATTTAAATTCATTTCTTTACCTAAGACCTTTTTAATTTATTTGAGGCATTAAGATTTAAGATAAAACCTAGTTTATTTTATAAAAGATTTAAATTTTACAACTAGGTTAAAGTTTGAATTTATCACTCAAATAATTCTATAAATATTTCGGGTGAATAAATTTCACAGAGGAGGGAATCAATGAACTTTTGATTTTAAATTTCATAAAGTTTATAAAGTTCATTGAATTTGTTTTATTAAAACCCTAAGTTAAATTTCAAAGATTCAAATTTATAGAAAGGGTTGTAAAATTTATTTAGGTCAAATATTTAAGCTAATAAATATTTAATAAATAAATTTCAGAGATAGAGAAGGATTATATGGATTATTGATTTTAATATCATAAAATTTTAAAATCCATAATTTAAGATTTATTATGCCGATAGGTGTTCCTACAATGACAGATAAGGGGGTGGGAGGCAAAGAGGTCATTCATGTCATGCCGTAAACAATTTTTTTTTTATTATTAAAAAAGTTGACATTAACAAAAATATTTAAAATATTTAATTACGCCGAGAGGCGTTCCTACAATGGCAGAAAAGGGGGTGGGAGGCAAAGAGGTCATAATGTCACGTCGTAAATAATTTTTTTTATTAAAAAAGATGAAATTAACAAAAATATTTAAAATATTTAAACTAAAACAACCGACTAACCAACCGTTGCAAATATTAAAAATACTAGCTTAGATATAAATGATATATATCTAAAAATGCCGAGAGTTATCAATCCCGAGGTGCCTATAAAGGATATATATCTTGTTAATATTTAAATGTTTTTGTTAATGTCGGTTTTAAAAAAAAAAATGTCTTTACGACGTGACATGTATGACCTCTTAGCCTCCCACCCCCTTGTCTACCATTGTAGGAACGCCTCTTGACGTAATTATTAGATGCCCTAAGAAAAGAGATAGGCGCCTCGAGATTGATAACTCTCGACGTTTTTAGATATATATCCTTTATATCTAAGCTAGTTTATGTTTTTGAAAGTTTGATTTATTAAAATTTTCAATCTCAAATCATAAAGTCCAAAGTATACTATTGAAATGATTATATTTACTTCAAATATTTAGTTTAATAAATACTTGAAAATAAATAAACATCACATTGAGGAAAATTATGTGAATTCTAATTTTCATATTATAAAGTACAAAACTTTATAATTAGAATTCATACATATTAAATATTTTTATTTATTTATTTCAAATATTTGAATTAATAAATATTTGGTTTAAAAGGTTATATGAATTCTAATTTTTATATTATAAAGTACAAAACTTTATAATTAGAATTCATACACATTAATTATTCATATTCTATGAAAATAAGTAAGGATTATAAAGCTTAGAATATTCTAAAGGCCCAAACATAGGGATTATAAAGTGTTTCACATTTTATAATTAGGGTTTTTATTTTATTCATCATTTATTAGATTTGATTTTAAGATTTATTCATGAAATAAATGTAATTTTTGAATTAAAATGCTTTAAAATACATTCATGCAATTCTAATATAAGATTAAAGCATTTTAATTAAATTAGAGTTCGCATTTAAAATAGATTTGCATTATCAAATACTTACTTTTAAAGGACAAATCCATTCATTTTGAGGAAGTAAATATTAATAATGAAATGCAAATAATGATTTCAAAGTCAAGATACTTATTATACCAGACCCCTTGTTAACAGCTAATGGTTAAACCCCTGAGATGTTTTGAATGCTTACTTGACATATTATTACAAAATTCATAACGTTTTACATAGAGAACCTTGGAGAAAACATATCTTCTTTACAAGAGGGGATTTAGGTCCTAGCTGTCGGATGGTTTTGTAATCTGAAAAAACCATACCTCAACAAGACCCTTGTTCTAGACCCGGTTGTTGAGGAGATTCTTGATTCTCATGGCTTCCTTCCCTTCCTACAAAAATTCAACGGGCATTACGAGGAGTTATTGATGGAACTTGTTAGCACTTGGGATAATAGGAATGTCACTTTGAAGGACCTATATTTCCATATTACTCTAAACCTAATTGCCAAAGTGTTTAGGTTGGTGAATGATGGGGAGTACATCAGATGTGACAAACACTGAATTGGGTCATTTCCATGACAAAAGCAAGCACTTGCCCAAAGAAAAATTTAGCTTTGTTTACAAGGATTTGAAAGTGCCTTGGAATAAAGTACTCAACCTGGTGATGCAGTACTTCATGATCGATAACCCCAATTCAATACTTCATATTCCATTTTACCTTTCTCAATTACCTAAGGGAGTCCAAATTTATCAATGTATTGGAATACTTATATAGGTCCATGGATATTTCTACTGTCAATGTTTATGAAGGGAAGTAGGCCTAGCCCAAGCACCAAGGACTACATCTCATGATTTACAACCACATGGTGTAGAGGAATGTGTAGGTCCCTCCTCTAGTTCCATCGCAAGACATGGTATAGAGGAATGCACATGCACCTTCTTTAGTTCTCTCCTTTGGTTCCATCATAGGACATGGTATAGAGGAATGCACATGCCCCTCCTTTGGTTCTACCATAGGTTCCACTATCCCTCCCCTTGCAGCTCAAAGGGTTGACATCTAGCTAGTGGAATCTGATCCTAGTAAGGGATCCCCTATGGCTGAGGACAACATTAAGATTGAGTTAAATTACGAGTCTAAGGTGTTTGAGAAGCTGGGGAGGCACAAAATGTTATCCACTAATAATGCAACCCCCTCATCAATTCGATGCTCTAAATGTATTAGGATGTCTATAAAATATAGAGGTAAAGGAAAGCTTTTGGAACAAGATATTTTCATTGTTGCATCCCTTGTTATTGGCATTCAAACCCCTTGTTGCAGCGCTCCTCCTATTTTATCTCTCAACGGTTATTTTGTCACAAATATTCTTGTTGTCATGTCTGTACTCATTGGCAACCTCCATGATTTGGTTAGCTTGGATAATTTCCTCCTCACCCAATCTAGGAAGGTCATTGACCAAATCTAGAATCCTCATATCTCTAGTCTCCCTACCTAGAGCACTGACGAAGACAAGCAAACATATCCTGAGATTCAGATGTGATCCTGCTTGCTTCCTAGGCTAGTTTGGTTTCCTTGTTTCTGTTGGGCTTTTCCTTTCCCTTCTATCTTTGCTTGTGTTTAAGAATTGTTGTTTCAATCCCGTATCTCTTTTTTGTTTTCTTTTTCTATATCTTGGTAGGATCCCTGCCTAGGATTCCCATTTTTTACTTGAAATTGTAAAAGTTTTGGGGACATTTTAAAATCCCCTTTACATCAATCAAAAATAATATATTTAAAAATTATGATTATTTATTTTTATTTCATTCCAATGGAAAAGGCCTTTAAACTCCATACTTCATAAATTACATCCTATTTTACTTGATCTATTGCATGACGTGCACTCAAAGATAAAAATATTAAAGTATCTAAAGTCTCCAAGGAAAGTCTGGACCTATGAAAATCCTCTTTCACAAGCTCCAAAATTAATTGGAATGACAAGGATGGCTTGCCATAGTCGCATTAATTTTGGGTATGCATCAACCCATTCCATGTTTTCATTACATCATTCCCATGCTTTCATCATGTTTTTTTTGGATAAGCCTTGAAAAAGTGGCCATGAACCTTTCTACTTCTATTTAGTACTTTTTATTGAATAGGGGAATAGTCTGACTTCTAATTGTGATAAATGTGCCCTAATTCCAACCTTTCAGTAAGTTATTACCTGAAAGGGTTTATGGCCTCTTCTAACCTCTAGATTTAGGCCAGTTTCCTACTATCTTTGCTAAATTATAATCTAAACTAATATAATTGAATGTAATTAAAATATTAAAAGTAAATATAGAAATTAAATACATGAAAGTAAATTTTAAATTCTAGAGTGTGAGGGATTAAATGAAAATATGACCATAACCACAATGAGAAAATGTGCAATCAATTAATACATACGAATCCGCATAAGAATAATACTCCCATTCAATTAATATGAAAAGGTAAGGCAAATGCCAAGATGGAAAAAGGGCTATGCTTCAATAATTGTACATTTTGCTATCCAAGAGGGTAGTGCCATTTATGGAAAGCAAAAGACTTATCTATTTCCTCCCAAATTTCGTGAGTTACAAAGCATATATGGATTTCAAAGAGTTTAGCTTTAAATTCTTATGGCCAAACAATATTCACAAAGGATCCCATGGCTCCTATATAGTAGGATTTTATCCTTGAGTTACCTAGGGTGAGAAACTATTAATCATAGTAAAAGTAAAAATTTGGGGCATCTTGTTGTGGCCATTGCACAACGTACCACAATTTGGGGACCCACTCAAAATTTTGGTATTTTTTGTTCTTTGTTTTATCCAATTTTTCTCGCATCAAGGTCTTTGAAAATTTGCTTTCACTTTGAAATTGTTGACATCTTTGCATCTTGAAGGTTTGATTTTTTTTTTTATTAGGTAGAAGAAGGGGTTTTAGAAGGGTCCTCGAATCTTATATAAAAAGGATCTAACCAATAAAGAGGTAAAAGGGCACGCAAGCCAATAAAGAGGTTTGAATTTAGTTGCAATGCTTAGAATTGAATATTTTTTATTATTTGCATCTTAATTACATTATCTCAAATCAAATAATTTAATTAAAATCATTTTCAAAGGTTTAAATAATTAAATTTCATTTTAGGGTTATTAAAATTTTATCATTTTTACCCTAAAATTAATGCAAATTTGAAATGGACATATCTTGAGCTAGACAACTTCGTTTGAGCTCATTCAAAACTTGGTAGAAAGATATTGATTTTCTCTTTCTAATGGTATCAAACTTATAAGATTTTAGATGTCAATTAAACCTAAAAATAGAAATTTACTATAGTAACTTGGGAACTTTAAAATATCATATCTCATGAATCGTGATAAATATTTGGATGATCTCAATAATTTTGAGCATTCTTTTGGCCTATTTAGATGCATAGAAATTTTAATTAAAATGTAAGAACTTTGAATTTTGATTCAATTTTGGGCAAAAATAAAGTTACAAAGGAAAATAAATAATAAATAAAATAAAGGTTGTCTTTGTCTTAATCTTATGATGAATATGTTATTATGCAGGTAATACAAGGGTTGGAGAGAATAGTTATAAATCGGTTTTTGTAACAAATTGAAAACTGAACAAACTAAAATTTGTAAATATAAATACACATGAATACTCAAGGATAGGGGTTAGAATATTTTTGGAGAAGTGGGACTGAAGAATTGAAGTACATTATCAAAGGTTTCCTCTTAGGTTGCTTGTCATAGAAAGCTTCATTTTGGATGGATAGAGGTATTTTGTAATTTATATTAATTGAAAATATTTATAACAATATTAATGAATTATTTCATGAAACCTATGCATGTTGATGGTAGTTTCATGGTTAATAGTTTGATGTATTGATTGGATGGTATTTTCACTTTATAATGATTGGATATATTAAAGTATTTCCTTGAATATTGCATCTAATTTAATTTATTTTTTTTAAGCAAAAAATCCCTTGTGGGGCCGCCTTGGTCTGAGAGACCACGAACAGGGGGTTCTACACCGTCAAAGTCACCCGAGAGTTGCACCCAGCCCTGCCTCGCACCAACATTATCAATTGGATTTTGGGTACCCAATTCAGCTTTTTGGTAGGGTGGAGATTCGAACCTAGGACCTCCCTTGGAGGATTGTCTTCTCCTCTCCAACTCACCTACAACACTTGGGTGCATCTAATTTAATTTAACTGTGCTAAATATGGTTGAATTAAATTAGGTTTTATTTCAATAATTTTTTCTGTTTATAGATTTTGGATGGAGTTCTGAAGTTCATGTAACCTGTATTTATTTTATCTTTCATTTTTATTTATTTTTCCTAACCCTAAACTTTTTCATTTTATTTAATTTCAAATTCACAAAAAATCAAAACCCTAAGTTTTAATATAAAGTTTTTAATCTTACATTAGGGTTAATGTTTATTTCATTTCATTAAACTCTCGGTATTGCACATTTTGAAATAAACATTAGAATTTCAATTAATTAAATTTCCAAATAATAATTATTAAATTTCAAACATTAATTATTTGGATAAATTTAATTAAAATATTTTTCTAAGGTTAAATTAAATATTTGCACTTTATAAAGTTGATTATTGGTAATATTTAATTATTAATATTACACTTTAGCATTTAATTTCATGAAGCAACAATATTTTATAATTTAAATCAAAATACCAAACATAGGCCCCTTGTTAACAGTGACGTGCACCGCTGAGGCATTATAGTAACATTTTTATTTACAAGCAAACAAGCACATGTTCAGAAGTTAATTAAAACAGAACCTTGGAGAAACTAATAATTTTCTTTGCAAGAGAGGATTGCTTAACAGGATCCTAATTGTGAGTGTATTTTCGTAATTGGGTGAAAATATCACTCAAAACATCTCTAGAAAAATGATGTACCTTCGAATGTTACACACCTCTAAAAATCTTAGAAGGCTTCTAAAATGAGTTATGACACTACTACACATCAAAATGTTGCTTTCCAAAGATTCTCGTAAGGATTTGCATGTTTATATTTACCTTTGTAGGTGATGGAGCGATTCACTCCAAAATGTTAGCAAATCACTTGACTTTACTAGTGATTTATTAGCAATTCCTAGTGTTTTGCTCCTATAAGCCAATCATGTCATTCTACCAAAGGATCACTTCTAAATGAATTGATATTAGTCAAAACTTGAGGGATTTTGGATGGATTTGATAAGTTGATTTCAGTATTTGTATCCTTTCAAAATTATGATTTCCAAGGTAGTGACATGTCACTACACTTATGGTGACTTCATGGGGCACCAAGCTCAGTTGGTAAGAGATCACATATCCTACCTTTATCCTTGGGCATATAATCTTTAAAATTGGAATCCCTACTATAAAATATCATAATTATGGTTCTTCTATTCTATCTTTTATGGAAGTAGCTCTAAAAACTTCTACTATTTCTCATCCACTAATAATTTAATGGTCATGACCTCTACTTATTTGACTAGATGCTTATATGGATTTTTAGATAAATCATCCTACTTCCCCTTTAGCTCTGGTAGCTTGGCTTAATGCGGCTCTAATTTCTTGTAGAGTTCAACTACATCTCCTGAATCAATCTTATTTTTCTTCATCTATGGATTAAATATGTCTAGAAATCTAGTAGTGATGAGCCCATGAATCTATTTGATCATTTTTTACACTAGGGATTTCAATGAGGTCAATGTGTTCTTGTAAGCCTATAGGTATCTTTGAGTATCTTGATTTTCTTGGCTAAGTCCTTTCAGTCTATCCTTATTTGTTATATCTATGAGACCAATATCATGGAAAAAAGCTTAAGCACCTCTTGGAATCTTTCCCTTGTAGCTAATTATTCCTCAAATTGTTTGATTATTTTTATCACTTGATTTAGGTTGTGTTTTGTATAAGCTACAAAGTAGGAGTATCCATGGGCATTCATCACTTTTATCATATTTTATCCGAGATAAAATTCACCTACTACATTTCAAATGCTTTCTTCAAATCTATAATTGTTTATCCTTCCTTTAATGGTGCTAACTACTTTTGGAGCTAATCAATCATTTGATCCCTCATTTTTTGGGTTTCCTTAAGCTATTTTATTTGATCTTCTATTTGATATTTTCTTGGTCATGTTGTACCCTCAATTGGTCCTACCCCTATGCAAGCTATTATGAGAGATCCTCAAACTATTACCTCTTCTTATTAGCCTCATAAAGCTAGAATTTGAGGTCCTCAACTTGCTTCTTCAACTGATCTTGGTTGGAGGTTTCCTTCTTCAATGCTTCATTTTCCTACTAGAGTTGCTCCTTTTTAGCTTTTAACCATGCTACTTCTACTTCAAGTTATTCATTATTTTTTCTTCAGTGTATCATCCCTCATTATAAACTAGCCAAACTACATGGTCACACATATGGAAATCTAGTTGAAAAGCTAAATAATTTTATAGGGATATGCTTGATTTAGATCTAATTTGGATAGCCTAGCAATGAATTTGGTAGAAAATATAGCAGTATTGGTTGGATCACTTTCTCTTACCTCCATGATGATGATATTCTCTCCTTCAAATTCCAATTGTGATCACAATAGTACTAGATCCTAGGAGGTTTATTGTAATATGTGTTTGTTAAGCTTCTATTGAGTCCACAACTAACTTTTGTACTTGTATTGATCATATTTGTTCTTTGGGCCTATGTAAATCTTGTAAAATATGCTTTTATAATTTTTTGTAACATTTTATTTTTGAAGGTTAGTCTCACAACCTTAACCTAAAGGTAACTTGTATTTGGGTATAAATACCCCTTCATATCAACATTTTAAACTATCAGTTAGAGTGAAATTTCATTTTTATATAGTGACATTATTTGGTGTCCACAAACACTTCTAATATATTTTATGTTCTTTGTTATTTATTCTTTGTATTTTTATAAAATAATATTAGGTAATGTTTATCTCCATCTATTTCTAAAAATTGTTGTGCAATCTAATATGGTATCAAAGTGGGAGTGAATCTCCATTACTTAATTATTTTTATCAAAAGATATTTTCTTCTAGCTTATCTCAAGGGAAACTATGATTGAAGCAAGCTAAGAAGAATTACTTTTTGAAGTTTTATATTGTAATCAGAAGAAGGGTTTTCTAATAAAATATTGGGTGGACTTGTATCATGATAATATCACTAGGATTAGCAATTTTGCTCCAAGATAAACATTCATCAACCAGTTCCTTTTATTCCCTCGCATTAACACTCAATCATTTTTTATTTTTGACCACATGGATGCCCTAGTTCTAGGATTGAGGTTTTTGAGATTTTTTAAAAACCTCAATTTTCTTTTATGAATTTTTCCAAAAAATCCATTTCCTTTTCTCTTTCAAATTTTTTGTCCAATAGTAGTATATATAATAGAGTAAGTTGTTTGGCTGTCATAAACTAAAAAAGAAGAGGTTGAATTTTTTTAGATAGACCCCTAGTTCTAGAGAAGACTGTTAGTCTTACAATGACACTGAGAGGGGGGTGAATCAATGTAGCTCTTTAAACTTGAATTTACAGTTCTTAATACCATAACAATTAAAACTTATTACTAGCTACAACAAGTATAACAAAAGAGCATCACACAACACAAGATTTAATGAGGTTCACCAATGTGGCTACTCCTCAAAAATTGACTGCTTGGACTACCATCCAAATCCAGCCTTTGCAAAGCACCAACTGTACAATCAATTTACTAGCACACACTGGAAGGAGCACCAACCCCTGATTTATCTACACTAACAGAAAGGAGCACCTACCCCTGATTTACCAACACCAACTGGAAGGAGCACCAACCCCTAATTTATCTGCACCAACAAAAAGGAGTACCAACCCCTGATGCCAAGCTGCAACCTGGACTTCAATTTGAATCTATAAGTTTGATAGTAAGATACCTTTGATTTTGCAAGACCCTGACTGGTCTTCTTCACTTTTATGTTCTCTGTGCACTCTGCTCTCTCTGCGCAATCACTTTGCACACTCTGATTTGTCATAGTCGAACTTCATGATCGTCTTCTCCCTTTCATGCACTCTGCTCTCTTTATGAATTTTGCACTTAACATGTTTTGACATGACTTGCTCTCTATGCATAGCGATCGTATTTCACACACATTCAACTTGTCTTCAATTCTCCAAATAGCCCTCCTTTTATAACAATATTTTTATGATGAAAACCCTAATCTTAGTCTGCTGTAAATCCTAATCTTAGTCGGCTTTCATAACAACTGTAAACCCTAATTTTAGTCGACTGTCATCGGTCTTCGTCGACTTCAATTGCCCCTATAAATGCCATAGTGATGTCGGTCCACTATCATACTTCTCATTTCAGTCGAGTTCTCCTTCTTGACTTGCGCATTTATGACCTGTCGTGAAATCGTGACATTTATGCCTCTGTAGCTTCTTTTGTTGCTGTTGCCACAAAAATACATGTCGCGATATTGTGACACTTTTTCTTTCTTTCTCTTTCTCCTTTCTTTGGCCCTCGAAAATACATGTCGTGATATCATGACACTTTTTCTTTCTCTCTCTTTCTCTTTGCATCAAACCACGAAAATGCTACATGTCACGATATCACGACACTTTTTCTCCTTGCTCTTTCTCTTTGCATTGGACTATGAAAATACAACATGTCACGATATCACGACACTTTTTATCCTTGCTCTTTCTCTTAGCTTTGGCCCGTGAAAATACAACATGTCGCGATATCGCGACACTTTCGCCTCCGTACGCTTTCTCTATTATTTTTTTGTCACGATATCGCGACATTTTTACCTTTGTAGACTTCGTCTTTTCTTTTGTCGTGATATCGTGACACTTCTGCTTCCATAGACTTCGAATTTGCTTTTGTCACAAAATCGTGACACTTCTGCCTTCGAAGTCTTCTTCTCTGCTTTTGTCGTAAAATTGTAACACTTCTGCTTTCATACTTTACTTCTTTGCTTTTGTCACAAAATCATGACACTTCTACCTTCAAAGTCTTCTTCTCTACTTTTGTCATGAAATCGTGACACTTCTGCTTCCGTACTTTACTTCTTTGCTTTTGTTGCAAAATCATGACACTTCTGCTTCTGAAGTCTTGTTTTCTGCTTTTGTCATGAAATCACGACAATTCTGCTTCCGTACGCTTCCTATCTTTCTTTTGTCATGAAAATACGACATGTCATGATATCACGACACTTTTCAAATTTACTTTCTCTCTCCTATTTTAGTCATGAAAATGCGACATGTCGCGAAATTGTGACACTTTTCTTACTTGTTCTCTTTCTTCAAACTTGTCACGAAATCGCGACACTTTTTCCTGCTTTCTCTTTCTCTTCCAACATGTCATGAAATCATGACAGTTCTTCCACTTGCATTTTTATCTTCCAACATGTCATGAAATCATGACAATTTTCCACTTGCCTTTTTCTCTTCCAACATGTCGCGAAATCATGATAGTTTTTCCTACTTTTTCTCTCTCTTCCAACATGTCGTGAAATCATGATAGTTTTTCCTACTTTTTCTCTCTCTTCCAACATGTCGCAAAATCACGATAGTTTTTCCTGCTTTTTCTCTCTCTTCTAACATGTCACGAAATCATGACAGTTTTTCCTGCTTTTTCTCTCTCTTCCAACATGTTGCGAAATCATGACAGTTTTTCCTGCTTTTTCTCTCTCTTCCAACATGTCGTGAAATCACGACAGTTTTTCTTACTTTTTCTCTCTCTTCCAACATGTCGCAAAATCATGACAATTTTTCTTGCCTGCTGTATATGTCGCGATATCGCGACACTTTTCTTACTTGTCTTTTTCTTTGATATTTTGCATATGGGCCACTTCGGTCTTCTTGGAAAATCACTGTACATACTCTGAATAACCTTTGAACTCATGTCTTCTACATCTGAATAGCTTTTGAACTTCCTGTCCATTGCATTAACAGATCTATCTAACTGTGTTGACAATAATGACAATACTATTGCTGCACCTTTCTCAACAATCTCCCCCTTTGAAATTGTTGGCAACACGTGCAATTTCTTGTAACTCTTCTCCCCCTTTGACAATAATACCAAAGGGCTACTGCAGACTCCCCTTGAGTCCATGCACAACATTCTCAGGCATAATTTATTACACTTAGAAAAAATCATGAACATGAGCAAAAAGATAATCAAATACTTAAATGCTCCCCCTGAGAATGTGATCCCTGTAGCTAGTCAATTCTTGGGAAGTGTGATCACTCCCAATTTATTGCGAAGGTACTCAAAAACTTCCTTGGGTAATGGTTTTGTGAAGATATCTGCTACTTGCTCTGTAGTTGGAACAAAATCCAACTTAACGTCACCTTCCACAACTTTCTCCTTCAAAAAGTGATACCAGATAGCAATGTGTTTTGTGCATGAATGCATAACCAGATTCTTGGAGATGTTAATGGCATTGGTGTTATCACACTTAACTGATATCGGCTCCATTGAAGCTAATACCAAGATCTTTTAGGGTTTGTTTCATCCACAATACCTGCGTACAACATGTTGTCGCTACAATATATTCTGCCTCTACTATTGATAAAGAAATTGACTCTTGTTTCTTACTATGCCATGCGACCAATCTGTCTCCAAGATAGAATGCACCTCCACTGGTACTCTTTCTGTCATCTACACATCCTACCCAATCTACATATGAATACAAAATAAGGGTGAAGTCTTTACCTTTCGGATACCATAACCCATACTCCATAGTACCCTTGAGGTACCGAAGAATCCTCTTCACTATTGTCACATGAGTCTCCTTGGGATTAGCCTAAAATCGTGCTACCATGCATACTGCCTGCAAAATATCTGGTCTGGTGGCTATCAGGTATAGTAATCTTCCAATCATAGATCTGTACATGGTTTGATCAACAGGTGGAGATTTGTCATCCTTGCTCAACTTGCAACCTGTCGTCATGGGAGTGCTAACTGGCTTATAATCCTCCATTGTGAACTTTTTTAACATCTCTTTCACATATTTAACTTGAGAAATAAATATGCCCTTCTTATTTTGATTAACTTGCAACCCGAGGAAATACGAAAGTTCATCAATCATTGACATTTCAAATTCTTTCTGCATCTTATTTGTTAAATCTTTACACGACTCATATTTGCTACTGCCAAATATGATATCATCTACGTATACAACAAGAATAATAAGATGCCCATTTTTTGTTTTGACATACAAATTACTATCCACCATACCTTTCTTAAACCTTTGTTGAGTGAGATAGTTGTCTAGCCTTGCATACCATGCTCGGGGTGCCTGTTTTAAGCCATATAATGCTTTCTCCAACTTGCAAACCAATTTGGGATCATCACCAAGTTGGAAACCATATGGTTGCTCAATATAAACATCTTCTTCAAGTTTCCCATTCAAAAACACTGATTTCACATCCATTTGATAAACTTTGAAATTCTTGTAGACTGCTAAAGCCAGAAACATTCTAATTGCTTTTAGTCTAGCTACTGGTGCAAAATTTTCCTCAAAGTCAATGCCTTCAACTTGTACATAACCCTTACATACCAATCTTGCTTTATTTCTGACTACCTATCCGTCTTCATTCAATTTGTTTCAAAAAAATCCATTTAGTCCGTGATTATATTTTTATTTGCAGGTCTAGGTACTAACTCCCAAGTTTCATTTTTCTCGATCTGATCTAATTCTTAATTTATTGCCTTCATCCAACTTTCATATTTGCTTGTGTCAGCAATATTTTTGGGCTTAATGCTGGATAATAGAGAGTATTTACTTACTACTCTTCTTCTTGTCTGAACACCAACTTTGGGGTCTCCAATTATTTGCTCTCTAGGATGATTTTTTTGCCAGCTACTGTTTTGAATTTCTTATTTTCTTCCACTTCTGAATCACAACTTAAATCATCTGAGTCAATTTTCTATCTCTTTTCCATTTCGTTTTCCTCATCTCCTTCAATAACCTCTTCATAAACAACTACATGAACTGAAACACACTTTGACAACTATACGACAACTCCCCCTGACTACTTGCCTTTCATCCTCAGCTAACTAAACAACATAGGAGCATTAAAATAAAACTTTAAAATTGCTCCTCCTGAGGATGTGCTACCTGGAGTTGCTTAGTGCAATAGAGGAGTAGTCTCATTTAGTCCAAGGAGACACGATTTCCTTTCTTCTTTCTTTCTCCACTCTGGTTTGATTACAGTTTTGGGCTCTTGTTTTGAATTTTCTTTTTCAGTAGCTTGTGCATGTTTTTTGAGAAGTTTTCTATTTTGTCTCATCCTATTTGGTTGAAATATTCTTCCTTGAAATTGATTTGATGCAAATGTACTTCTACAGTTTCTTGCAATGTGCCCAAAATTATGATAGTTATAACATTCTACTGTATAATTCATCAAAGGAGAAAAAGAATTTCTACTGGTGAAATTCCTTGGTCTTACATTATATTTGTAGTCTAAGATTTTATGTCCATAGCCATTGCATTTAAAATAGAAACCAAAAAAAAGATAATTGAACCTGGATGATGGTCTTTGCCATGTTGTCGTAGGAGCCATAGGTCTTCTTCTTCTTGGATGTGTGACATTAGTGAATCCATCATTGTCAATTCTCCTTTTGTGCCTGGCATTATTGGTTTCTTTTGCATGAGATGTTTTTTCTTGATCAACCTTTTTCTTATCTTCATTCTTTATGGATTCTACATTTCTGGCCTTTGATCCATTTGATGATTCTCCTTCGATGAAACCCAAACCAAATTTGATGCCTGCAGGCCTTTGGTCATTTATAATCATATCCAGCTTCATAGAAATTTCTTCGCGTTTGTTATAGCAACTAATTTTGTGATTCATCTCTTCTATCTGCATCCGTAAACCAACATTCTCTTCTTCTAGCTTGTTGCAATAATCTATTTTCATGGTTATTTGCACTTCGAGATCTTCAAATATTTTCTTGGATTCTTCTATTTGTACTTTCAAACTGGTTATGATTTCATTTGCATCCTCAAGCTTTCTTGAAATTTTCTTATTCTTTTTTCTTTCTATCTTCAATTCATCTAGAGCTGCAATTAGTTCCTCTTCTAAATTTACTTCTGCATTAATTTCTTCTTCATCACATTCTTGTTCTTTTTCTGATTTTTCTTCTTTGAGTGCCATGAAAAGAGCTTCACCTATTTCCTTTTCAGAATCCTCACCGGAGCTATCTTCTGATGAACTAACATTCTTGGAGATGAAACTTTTCTTCTTAAAGTTGCCTTTTTTGAAATTTGTTTTTTTCTTCCAGTCACTTTTTTCTTGGTGCGATCTTTCATCACTTTTTTTCTTCTCATTAAGTGGACATTTAGCTGAAAAATTCCCAACGACTCCACAATTGAAACATTTAAATGGTAACTTTCCTTTGTATTTTCCTTTTCCCCTTTTTAGTTTTCGAACGAAGTTTGCTTCCATTTCATCTGATGTCTCTTCTTCCTCGGATTCTTGTTTTGCTTTCATATTTTTATGGGCTTTAAAAATAGCTTCTCTGTCTATGGGTTTAGATCTTCCTATCCTCATCTCATATGCAATCAAAGAACCATACATCTCATCTATACTAAAATTATTTAGTTTTTTAGCTTCTTCTATCGCTAAGACTTTAGAATCAAACCTTTGAGGAAGAGATCTTAATACCTTTTTCACGATGGTAGAGTCTTCGATATCCTCATAGATTCCTCTGATCGCTTAATGATTCCATTAACTCTTAGTATATATGCCTCAATGTTTTCATTGTCTTTCATATTTAATGCTTCACACTGAGCTCGATGTGTCTGTAACTTGGCCTCCTTGATCTTATCGTCTCTTTCATGAATACTCCTTAGTTTGTCCCATATTTATTTTGCTATTTTATAGCTCATGATATTTACTAGTTCACTGTCTACTAATCCGCACATGATAGCATTCTTTGCTTTTGAGTTATTGTCAAACAGTTTCTTTTCGTCAACCTCTTTTGGAGGAGTGATGGGTATTGTGTATCCACTAACTACTGAATCCCAGATGTCATATCCCAAAGCATAAAGATATGTTTGCATATTGATTCTCTAGAACGTGTAATTAGATCCATCAAACAATGGTGCTTTTTTGATGAGAAGCCTTCACCACCTGCCATTGTGCTACTTCCAAGATAACCCTAGCTGGTTAAGCTTGTACAGGAACTTAGCTCTGATACCAATTTTTAGTCTTACAATGACACTAAGAGGAGGAGGGTGAATTAGTGTAGCTCTTTAAACTTGAATTTATAGCTCTTAATACCATAGCAATTAAAACTTATTACTAGCTATAACAAGTATAACAAAAGAGCATCTCACAATACAAGATTTAACGAGGTTCACCAATGTCGCTACTCCTCAAAAATTTACTGCTTGGACTACCATCCAAATCCAACCTTTGCAAAGCACCAACTTTACAATAAATTTACCAACACACACTAGAAGGAGCACCAACCCCTGATTTATCTGCACTAACAAAAAGGAGCACCTACCCCCGATTTACCAACACCAATTGGAAGGAGCACCAACCCCTGATTTATCTGCACCAACAAAAAGGAGTACCAACCCCTGATGCCAAGCTGCAACCTGGACTTCAATTTGAATCTATAAGTTTGACAGTAAGATACCTTTGCTTTTGTAAGACCCTGACTGGTCTTCTTCACCTTTGCATTCTCTATGCACTCTGCTCTCTCTGTGTAATCACTTCGCACACTGCTTCATCACAATCAAACTTCACGATCGTCTTCTCCCTTTCGTGCACTCTTCTCTCTTTGCAAATTTTGCACTTAGCATGATTCGACACGAATTGCTCTCTACACACAACGATCATATTTCACACACATTCAACTTGTCTTCAATTCTCCAAACAACCCTCCTTTTATAACAATATTTTTATGATGAAAACCCTAATCTTAGCCAGCTATAAATCCTAATCTTAGTCGGCTTTCATAACAACTGTAAACCCTAATTTTAGTCAGCTGTCATCGGTCTTCGTCGGCTTCAACTACCCCTATAAATGTTGTAGTGATGTCGGTCCACTGTCATACTTCTCATTTTAGTCGGGTTCTCCTTCTTGACTTGCGCATTTATGACTTGTCACGAAATCATGACATGTCTGCCTCTGTAGCTTCTTTTGTAGCTATTGTCATGAAAATACATGTCACGATATCGTGACACTTTTTCTTTCTCTCTTTCTCCTTGCTTTGGCCCTCGAAAATACATGTCGCGATATCGTGACACTTTTTATTTCTCTCTCTTTCTCTTTGCATCGGACTGCAAAAATGCTACATGTCGCGATATCGCGACACTTTTTCTCCTTGCTCTTTCTCTTTGCATCGGACCATGAAAATACATGTCGCGATATCGCGACACTTTTTCTCCTTGCTCTTTCTCTTAGCTTTGGCCCGTGAAAATACAACATGTCGCGATATCACGACACTTTCACCTCCGTATGCTTTCTCTATTCTTTTGTCGCGATATCGCGACATTTTTGCCTCCGTAGACTTCATCTTTTCTTTTGTCATGATATCGCGACACTTCTGCTTCCATAGACTTCAACTTTGCTTTTGTCACGAAATCGTGACACTTCTACCTTCGAAGTCTTCTTCTCTGCTTTTGTCACAAAATCGCAACACTTTTGCTTCCGTACTTTACTTCTTTGCTTTTATCGTGAAATCATGACACATCTACCTTCGAAGTCTTCTCTGCTTTTGTCATGAAATCGTGACACTTCTGCTTTCGTACTTTACTTCTTTGCTTTTGTTGTGAAAACATGACACTTCTTCTTTTGAAGTCTTGCTTTCTACTTTTGTCGTGAAATCGTGACGGTTCTGCTTCCGTACGCTTCCTCTTTTTCTTTTGTCATGAAAATGCGACATGTTGTGATATCATGACACTTTTCAAACTTACTTTCTCTATCCTATTTTAGTCACAAAAATGTGACATGTCATGAAATTGCGACACTTTTCTTACTTGTTCTCTTTCTTCGAACTTGTCGCAAAATCGTGACACTTTTTCCTGCTTTCTCTTTCTCTTCCAACATGTCACAAAATCACGATAGTTTTTCCACTTGCCTTTTTCTCTTCCAACATGTCACGAAATCATGACAGTTTTTCCACTTGCCTTTTTCTCTTCCAACATGTCGCAAAATCGTGACAATTTTTCCTACTTTTTCTCTCTCTTCCAACATGTCATGAAATCGCGACAGTTTTTCTTGCTTTTTCTCTCTTCCAACATGTTGTGAAATCACGACAGTTTTTCCTGCTTTTTCTCTCTCTTCCAACATGTCGCGAAATCATGATAGTTTTTCTTGCTTTTCCTCTCTCTTCCAACATGTCATGAAGTCGCAACAATTTTTCCTGCTTTTTCTCTCTTTTCCAACATGTCGCAAAATCGCGACAGTTTTTCCTACTTTTTCTCTCTCTTCCAACATGTCGCGAAATCATGACAGTTTTTCTTGCCTACTGTATATGTCGCGATATTGCGACACTTTTCTTACTTGTATTTTTCTTTGATCTTTTGCATATGGGCCACTTCGGTCTTCTTGGAAAATCACTGTACATAGTCTGAATAACCTTTGAACTCTTGTCTTCTACATCTGAATAGCTTTTGAACTTCCTGTCCACTGCATTAACAGATCTATCTGACTGTGTTGACAACAATGAAAATACTGTTGTTGCACCTTGCTCAACAAAGACATGGGTAGGCTTCTATGCTTTGTAAAGACCTCCGAGCCACTTGAAAAAGTTTCAAAAATGGTTTAACAAATTTCTTGCTACATATATATGAGAGAATATCCTAATTGGTTATATTTGAGTAAAGTATCATGTAGGGAAATGATAGATATGAGTAAACTATCAATATTTTTGGATTCTTTACAAAAGGTCCTAGGTTAGCACTTTTGCACATTTTGCCTTTGGGTACCTCAAATTTACAACCAAACAATTTCATTTCCCTCCAAAATTAAAACTTTTAAAATTCAAATATAGAATATTTCGTAGATAGAAAAAAACTAGGGTACTAAGGTGCATACTTGTGTCAGCATAATGTAATCCTACGTTGGTGAGAAGTGGCAAAAATGGGGTATGTTCCTTTTTGCATCCTTAATTTATCTCTCATATATATATTAACTTGTAAGCATTGTGCTTGGGGAGATGGATGGTAAATAGAATGTAAATGTTTTTCCATGAAAAGTCTTAGTTGGATTCCCCCAATATTTTTTTATTATGATCATGATGACATCAACCTAATTGATGACATGGCAACCCTTGATGATGTAGTACCCTATGAGGACATATCATTGGATGGCATCGAGACTTTATATGCATATGATTACATGGCAATGGTGTGCAAATAATAGATGGTAGTCTATATCTCTAACATGGAAGTTTGTACAAGTGACTTGGTATTAGGTGCACAAATCCTAAGATGAAACATTGTAGCTAATATTGTGGCATATACAATTGCTTATCATCCAGTATGAAAATTATGAGGTGACATATGATAGTCCATACAAGTGATGTAGTAGTTGATACAAATGATATGTAAGTCCATATAGATGATATGGTAGTCCATACAGGTGACATGGTATGATAGGTGGTGGCTTATGCAAGTCATAAAATAACTAATGATGTGGTATAAATCTTAAGGGAATACATGGTAGGTGATATAAGGGTTGATAGAGGTGTTGACATGGCAGTTTAATTAGGTAGATGTGGCAAGTCATATAGCAATTGATATGGTAGGCCACATATCACTAGATAGATGTAAATATAAGTTTGGCCAATCACATATGGCTATCTCATTATACTTTATAAATATCTACTATTATCAGCAATAATCTTGGTGATACATAAATTTTAGATTAAATTAGGATGCGACAAGTGATATAGTATGGTTTACAAATCAAATAACAAATTAGATTTGTTATAATGGTATTACACAATTCATTGGTACATTAAATAGTGAATATCCACTCATGAAACAACATATAATGACCTATTTCATACAAGTTCTAAATTTTTCAAAGACTTTGGAGGTATTTATTATGATTTTAGAGCAAAAATTTGAGGGGCCATAACTTTTGCATATGAAAGAATTTTGAGCCCCTTTATTAAATCACATGATTTTTTGAGATATCTACATTTATGGTGTTGCTTTTGGTCACACTTGTATGGAAATTTTTATATTTTAATAGAATAGTTATGGATCACCATGTGCTCTTGTTGAGTGGTCCAAACTATGTTACTTGGAAGATCAAGATTGAAGGTCTATTCCAAAGCAAAAAGTTTCTCAAATAGGTGAATGAGGATCCTTGTAATATTAATTTTGAATTAAATCAACTCTACAAGGATAATAAGGATGAAGCTCATGGTTTCATTGCTCTTCATATTGATAATGTACATGACACCCATGTTAGAAACACTACAAATCCTAAAGTGTTGATTGATAAATTTTACGTGCTATGTGATTGAATTGATTCTATATAAATTAGTAGATTGGATGTTGAGCTTGCTACCTTATCTATGGTATCATTTGACACTATTGATGATTATATTAGTCAACTCAAGAAACTATAAGAAGACATCCAAATTGTAAGAGGATTTTCTAAGAAGAGAAGAGAAGGACAAGAAATATTCGAGAAGGAAATAAATACTAAACTACTCAACATTATCTTCAAAAATGTGTCAAATATATATGAGATAGTTTTTGTTGTTTTAAAGATGCTTTGTGTGCACTTTACAGATTATCCTACACCACTAATTGATGAGGTATTTAAGTACTTTCGTACCATCAAGGTAGAAGAAATAGGCAAAAGGGAAATTTTATTTTCAATAAAGCTCACCCAAAGGAGGCTATTACCAAATTCAAAATGGCAAAAATCCAACATAGAACAAGAATCCAAACAAGTCTTTCATGAAACCTACTTGTGAGTTTTACAAAAAGGAAGGACATGAGGTAGAGTTTTGTAGGATTTATATCAAGAAAATTGAGGAAGTAGCAAGAAAGGAGGTTTATTGTATCTCTTCTATGCATAAGGTGAGGATAGTTTTGATGGAGAAACCTCATAAGCACATATAATGATTCATTCCACATATCGGATACCCACTTCCTTAGATGAGTGGACTACATACTTAGGGGCAATGAGGTATATGATAAGACATAAACATCTCCTATAAGACTACAATAAACCACATGTAGGGGAACATATTGTGATTAGAGATGATTTTTCATTATAGGTTGTGGGGTGTGGTGATATTAGCATTGGATCTTTCTATTTTGATGACATACATCATGTTTTTAATGTTGGTGCTAGTTATTTATCTATTTATCATAGTACTCATACAAATGAAAAGGTAGAATTTTGATTTAATAGATGGGTAATTATGGATAATAACCATGGGTAATTAAGGATATAGACAATGGGTTCAACACTATTACTTCTAGTTATTGTGATGAGACTGACCACATGTATAAGTTGGAAGAAAGACTTATCTCTTTTTTCCCTCTTCTAGGAATAAAATATTTGTTGCTATAGTTGCTCATGTAGATAATAAAATTAAAAAGTGGCATCATAGGCTTGGGCATCTCAGCTATGGGAGTATGTGGTCATTGGTCTTCCACACATATACCCTCCAAGTGGTGCATGTGAGGGATATGGTTGTATACTATTCATACTAAGGATAAGGTAT
This sequence comes from Wollemia nobilis, assembly GCA_028583015.1. Lineage (NCBI taxonomy): Eukaryota > Viridiplantae > Streptophyta > Pinopsida > Araucariales > Araucariaceae > Wollemia > Wollemia nobilis. The sequence continues at coordinate 7,906,377 of JAQPPZ010000040.1, forward strand.
TTGAGAGGTTTTAGACCTTCAAAGAACTTGTTAAAAACCTATATAGGAGAATCAAATGTCTAAGGATATATGGGGATGATAAATATATTATCTATATTTTTCATGATTTTCTAGCTTCTCATGGGATTGCATTTCATAGGATTGCTCACTATACTCTTGAATAAAATGTTATGAATGATATAAAAAATAAGGTGATAATGGAGGTGGCATAATGCCTCATGCCAAGGAGATGGATCATAAATCTCTACCAGTGTAGTCCAATGTATGACACCTCTTAAGAGATGAACAAAGGATAAGCCTGGTGTGTTCCAATTCCATATATTTAGGTCTTCAATACGGGCTCGTGTACCTTAGGATATTTGGATGAAGGAGACACCAAATGTTCATAATTATATTTTTATGGGGCATTCAAATACCTCAAAGAAATATTATTTTTATGATCCTCAAAGGTATATTTTATGAGGTTCTTCTAGATACTCCTTTAATAAATGATCCTTTTAACCCTTTGACATTGTCATATTTAGATTTTATTTTAATATTTTGGTTGGCTCTATTCCCAATATAGCATCTTATTCATATTCTCCTTATTCATATTCATATTTAAATAAGGGACCTATTTACTATTGATTTGATCCCTTCATGGGTAGCATGACATGTAGCACTTTCTTCTCTAGGTTCTAGACATGATAAGTAGGACACATTAATTTAGAATACTTCAACATTATGTGATGTGGTGAGTGGTGATATTGAGTTGGATTCTTTAGTTTTAGCTTTTAACATTGAGTTATCATCGAATATACATGATTCTTTATTAGTTTGTTCAATACCCAAGTAGGTTAATATTCTTCTAAAGGATGCTTAGCCTATTCTATCTCTTGAGTAACATAAAAAGGATCCTTCTTGAGCATTTCTTTCAAAGGTATCTCATTTTCAATATCCTATCATATATTCTCAAGTTAAGGTTTGGCTAGAATGGGAAGATGTTATATTGGTAGAGTATAAGGCTCTGATAAAGAATAGGACTTAGGATTTGGCTCTTGTTCCAAAAGAAAAAATAATGTTATTGGCTATAAATAGGTTTATTATGATCAAATATGTTTGGATGGTCAATTAGAGAAGCATAAGGTGTACCCTGTTGCTAAGGTATTCTCTTAATAAGAGGAAGTAAACTATTTCAAGACATTTGCACTAGTAGCTAAGATGGACTTAGTTAGGATGATTCTCTCCACTACTGCCTCATATGGATGGAAGGCACATTAGATGGATATGAAGAGTGCCTTTATACATAGGGAGATTTATAAGATAATATATATACAATTACCACTTAGTTTTGAGCTTGAGGGAAATATTTTGTTGGTTTATAATTTAACTAAGTCCTTGTATGAACTTAAATATGATCCTCATGTATGGTATGAGAATATCCATTTCATTTTATTAGTTGTGGTTTTCAACGATGTGAGGCTAAACATGATTTTTACATCAAATATTAGTATGGGAAAACTTTGGTGATTGTATTGTATGTTGATAATATTCTCATCATTGGAAACTCTTCAACTCTAATCTAGGACATGAATTCACAATTTTGTTCCAATTTTGAGATGACAAAATTGGAGCTTCTACATTATTTGTAGGGATTCAAATTGAATAGAGATATTCTAGCATCATCATTTCCTAGCCTAAGTATGCTTTGGATCTTCTTCAATACTTTAGGATGGAGGATTATAAGTCTTATTGGAATCCTTTTGTCTTATATTTGAAGTTTTTGGATGATTGCACCACTCCTTTAGTTGATGTAATGTTGTATGTCTCATATGGAAAAACTACTCTATATTATTCACACTAGACCTAATATAGCTTTTGCTATCAATTATTATTTCAAATATATATAAGAACCTTGGGAGAGTCACTAGATAGAAGCTAAGAGGATTCTCTTATATTTTTAAGGGGCCTATTAGATGGGCCTTAACTACTCTATTGGCTCCTATTTTATTTTGATAAGATTTTTAGATGTTGATTGGGCTAGTGACTTGGATGAGTAGCAGTCCACCTTAGGCTTTATGTTCTATTTGGGATATGGATCAATTTCTTAGTATTTTAGATACCAATATACTATTTCTTAGTCCTCACCAAAGGTTGAATATTATGATACCAATGAGGTAGCTACATCTTAGGTGGATGCTCATGATTTTGAAGGAGGTTAGCATTCCATAGATTTTTTTAGTTACTCTTTGATGTGATAATCAGAGCACCATCAAAATTATCCATAGTCTAGTGTTTCATAAATGTATAAAGCATGTAGAGATATGGATATACTTTGTGATATGACTTTATGCATGTGGGATGCTTGATCCAAAATTTTATGACTTTTAAAGCCTTAATACTACCACAAATATCATAGGAATGAATAAAATATAGCCACAACATAATAAGGTTAAGAAAATGATAAGAGTAGAGTAATATGAGTAAATTGATATGTATATAAAGACTGATAATATATCAAATAATATTCAATAAAAAGCAGCAGTATGAATGTAAATAACCTAAATTATTCATGTACTATGCATGAAGAACAACTTAAAATATTAATTGCTAAAAATGTATGTAATCTTTATTACTCCTCTTTCTCTTACAAATATGATAGTGATGTTCATTTTCCTCTATAATGTGATATGATATATCGAGTACTATATCCATAATATAGCTATAGTAGTGTGACTCTTTGGATACTTGACTATTCCTTTCCATATGCCAAGTCTCATGACTCTTGGCTTCTCTACTTAACACTTGCATACTTGATGAAAACCTAAATCTATATTGTATGTATACCTACACTCTTACACTTCTCTAACTTGTACACTCTGACATAAAACACTTGTGCACATATTTACATTACATATTTTTACTCTTACATATAAGACACTCGTGCACATAGACTCAACTTACACTTGCACACTAACTCACACGACACTTGTGTATTTTCTGCACATTACAACTATGGGCGATAAAATTCACACCTCTTTCCCTTTGGGTAAATGGACACATACCTAGAAATGGGATGGACATTTGAAATATACACCTTGATGCGAGGGGTACCTGGTGATGTACCTCCTTTGGTGATGGTTGAATAGATTTGGGTTCACCAAGAAGTATTTAAAGACTACTTCTAAGTCTAGCCAAAGGGTGTTGTTTAGATGTGTTCTTTTCAATTTGCAAACACCTAAGTTTGGGTAAAAATGCAGCTAGGAGCTAAGCTATATGTGCTTTCAATTTTCCTTGAGGATAAAAATAATACTTAAGCTATAATGTACCCTTTTCAACTTTGTTCTTAATATTTTTTTTTGCATTTTTGAATCTTTTCACAAAGATCTAAGAAACAAAATACACATAACACTAAAAATCAAAAATATAAAACTGAAACAAGTAGGACAGAAGACCTACCTGACCTGAATGTCAGTTTAGAGTGAATTTGTAGTCTACACGGTGAATTCACAACCTATAAATGAATTTAGAACCTATAAGCAAATTCACTAAAAACTTACAAACAATTACATAAACCACTAAATTTTTTTATCAGTGTTTGGGGACCTGCTTAGGCCATTGTATGATTGATCTTAGCGATGCAAAATTCAAGTACCCTTGGTCCTTTTAGCAAACCATTCATGAATAGTAAAAAATGATTGAACTTTAGTAAAAATGTGAGATTTGAAATGAAATAATGTAAACAATGCAAAATGCAGAATGTTTATAAAAAATAAAATGATTTAAATGTTGTGTTCAAAGTGAAACAGTGCTTTTGGTAACCAAGATTTACCCCTAAGACTTGAAATCTATGAATTCGTGACTTGTAAGAAAATTTATGGCCTGTAAGTGAATTCATGGTATGTAAGCAAATTTGTAGATCTGAGTGCGAATTCGTTGAAAATGCAAAAATATGAAAATGTAAAACAAAAATGAAATAACAATATAGAAATAGATAACATAAAACTCAATCAAAGGAAGAACATTGCAAATAAAATTGTATGAATCAAAAGGTTTGCTCCCTTGTTATTCAATTATTCATTCCTTCAGTAGTACCTACGTTCACTCATTAGTTCTAATCTCTCTTCAATTGCTCCTTTGCTCAATTCTCTACACAAATATTCATTAGTTGATTCAATTCTTCATTAGCCTCTCTCTAGAAAATAGAATGCCCTTCGTAACTTGGATCGATGCGGGTTGAACAATAAATTGTGATATTTGGGGTCGGTGGTTCAAAGAGGATAGTCAATTTGGAAAAATTTCCCATTTGGATGAATTTGTGGCCTAAAATTAGGGCATGTGAATTCACAAAATATAGAAAATAGGAAGATTTAGAACAAAATCAAGTGGCCATTCATGTGGTTGATGGTTGCCTAATTTAGCGAATTTGCAGGCTAAATTTAGGGGTTGTGAATTCACAAAAAATGTGTGGTTGTTCAGATTTAGACTAGATCAAATAGTCATTTGGGCGAATATGTGGCTTCCTATTTTAGAAAAATTATAGCCTAAAATTGGGGGCCATGATTTCACGAGAAAAGAGGTAAAAATGGAATGAAGGTTGGCGAGTGTGAAAAAAAAGGTGGGGCTTGATGAGTACATGGGTTACATATGCTAGGGGAGGAGAAGGATTATGACTTAAAGTCAAAATTCCTTGTCTATATTTTATCCCCTCTTTAGTGCATTTATGAACAATAAATGTGTCAAAGAAATGTGTAGACACATAAATGGATATGGCAATGATTGATGTGGGCGAAAAAGGGGTAGACAATTTAGGATGAATGGTTTGTATGAAATTTATTTTCAATTTTTATTTGGCATGGAAATCGATGCATTAAAAATATTGTTGATTTTTCTGGTTAGGGTGCCCCCTCGATTTTAATGAGGAATATGATATTCCTGATGGAACTCGAAATAATTGATAAAAAAGAAAAATGTTGTGAAATGAAAAATGGTGGGTGAGTTAAAATGGAGGGTGGAGGTGAGGTTTTGAGCTCTAGAGAAAAATGAAGCTTCCTACTCACAGAGCCACAATGGTGCATGTTGGCCCCCAAAAGGTAGTCCCCTTTTCTTGGGAGCCTAAGTCACATTTCTCTTAAGGGTGCACAAGGTGATGTGCCCTTATTTGGCCTTGTGTGCCCCGCTCCTAATGGGGAGCACCAAAAGACCCCTAGGGTGCATGAGCCATGCACCCCAAGCCAAATCCTACACGCTCCATTAGTAGAGTGTGTCAGAACTCCCATTGAGTGCACAAGTTATGCACCCACCTCTAGCCCATACATCCCATTGAGGAACGGGATGCACAAAGTCCCTAAGTGGCACACCAGTCATGCACACCATAAGAAGTCTACATGCTCCAAAGGGAGGTGGAGCATGCAAGAGTTTGTTTGGGCTCACAAAGTTGTGCACACCCCACACTAAGTCCGTGCTCTAAAGGAGTGGAGCACGCATAGACCCAGAAGGGTGCACAACCTTGTGCACATAAAAGAAGACCCATGCACTCCACTCCAATGGAGTACACAAAGTCCCTACGAGAGTAAACCTCTGTGCATCTATCCCCACCTTGTGCGCTCCACCTCGATAGTGCATACAAAATTTCCTAATGGGTGTATAGCTTTGCACGTGCCCCAAAACCTACCATGTGCTCAATTATATTGGAGCATGCATGAAGCCTTAGAGCACACAAGTTGTGCGTTTCCCTCCTAACCAATGCACTTCACTCCTAAAGTAGAGTGCACAACTTCCACTGGGGTGCACAGGATTGTGTGGCCCAAGTCCGCGTGCTCCATTCTATTGGAGCACATGAAGTTCTAGAGGGTGCACCAACTATGCGTCGCCTCCAGGTTGTGCACTCCATAATTAGGTGTATAAAGGTTTTTTAGGGTGCATAGTTGGTGCACCGACTCCAAGAGTTTACCACTTCTTTGATTTATTAGTGTGGTTCATGGTCGCCTATGATTCTAGAAGTCAAACAATTCAAGATTATAAGAACCAAGTGGTGGCCCGGATGATGGCCTATAGAATTAGGTAAGTTTTTAGGTTGGTTAGTGCATCCAGGGTGGTGGATTTTAAAACTTTGGCCCTCCAGGCCAATTATATGCTTAATACCACTTTACCTCAAGCCATGTTGAAGGGAAGGAAAAGCCCCTCCAACTTCCCAATTAGGAAATTCTCGCTCTAGTCCTAGGTGCAAGATTATGCTGACATGATTAATTTGGCACTGGGGGTCAAGGAACTGGAGTGGATCACCAAGGAGGTAATATTTTTAATCCTCTAATGCAATAGAACTAATAAGACTCCTCTCTACCTGTGGGAGGATGTAATTAGTGATAATATCGACAGGGAGATGTAGAAATTGTAGGAGGCTATCTTGGCTGATAAAAAGCAAATATCTCCTTTTTCATATTATTCATTCTTTATTCACTTGGTTATGGCACAATTGGATAAATATTTGGTGGTTGGGATGGGAGGAGTAACTGTGCCCACACTACAAGATTAGTTGTTGTGCATCCAGGAGGGATGCTCCAACTATAAAACCTTCTTCGATAAGGTCCTTCCAGTAATTCATCTTCGGTTATGTGGAGAGGAGCCAGACAGAATTGGAACTGGTGTGAGAAATTTTTTGCATGAGGCATAGGTGAGAGACTTCTTCTACTTAGAAGATTTATCTTATATTAGAGTATATGGTTCAAAACTGCCCTTGAAGGCACTCCTTATACACTGTCCAACTTCTATTGTTATACTGGAAATTACTCGGTAGATGGCCAAAGAGGTTAAAATTAGATACATCAAAAAGAAGGGACCTATACCATGGTTGTCGATCCCATGCTCAATGGGCCCTTACACTTACCTTGGCCATTTTGCACTGTTGAGGGCCATATGGAATATGGACACTTATTGTTTTTAGGAGGTCACCTAGAGGCCTTATGACCCTCATGGATACCACAAAGACAATATGGCCTATAAAATTACCCTTTTGTAGGTGAACCATGCAAAGGACGACTTTGAATATGAAATACAAAAGGATTTTGACAAAAATCAGACATTGGAGTTGGTCTGGAGGATGAGGGATATGCCTTATAGTAGGTTAAAGACAATGGGTGATTACAGTTCCCAATTGAATTTTCATCAGGGGCTATTAGTGGACAAGGTGGTCCCACTAGTCCCAGTCGCTCCACTAGAGGAATTTGAGGACCCCACCTTCTAGGTTGTCCAGCAAGACTTTGACCTCTTCAAGGTCATGATGAAGATCATTGACGAGGCACAACAGGATCAAGTAAGGCTCCCTTCTTATTCCAGTTCTCCCTCTGCCACCTCAAAAGGGAAGAATTTAGCTATTGGCCTATCCCAAAGCACCACATCATCAAATATGATGCTAATGTGCCCAGAAGAGCAGGGCCAGTTTGTGGAAGGCCAATTTTCCTTATATTTTGCCACCTTGGTGATCAACTAGGAAGAACGTCAAGTCCCCCCAAGGTGATGAAGAAAATAACTAAATCTGAGGGGTTGTCAAATATACTTAGGGACTATGAAGTGCAAGAAAAAAGTCCCTCCTAGTCACCTGCTCTGAAGAAGGCCCGAACTGAGCCTTCAGGCCAAGGCATAAAAAGTCTCATGTTGACCAGGGTCAGAGATAGTTTCCAATTCACTACTGATGAGGAGGACCAGATTTAGGACATGGAGGAGCAAAGGTTCCCTAGTAAAGGAATAATCAGGCCATGTAGGATAGTTGTGTAGGAAGTAGTTGACGTGTCTATTGCCACCTTCGAGATCCCACTACCACCCAACATGAAAGAGGCCACCATCGACGTAAGTAAGGGTGTCATAAGAGCAGCAGTTGCACCCATAGATATGATGAAATCATAGCTGGCCTCCCAAGCACAAGTGGTAGAGGTAGTAGAAAAAGAATTAGAAGGGTGGAAGGCAAAGGCTGCCAAAGTGGGACAGTTGTAGCTCAAGGTTAAGCAACTTCAAAGTGAATTTGACAAATTAAAAATGCACGCTACTTCTACTACACAGGGTAGCATTCAGCTCGGATCGATAGATGAGTTGAAATAGGAAATGAAGGACAAAATTCAAGAAATAATGGGAGATTTGGAATCCACCCTCATAGATATTTATGCCACCCGACATGTTGTTGGCCTCATACAAAACCACCTGCAACAAGGAGAGCAAAGGGTGAATGCAATACTTCCCATATACCGAAGGTTTCAAGAGAACTATGTGCCAATTTCTAGGATGATGACCACCCTGTTAGATGATTCCTTATGCTTCTTTGCTGAGGAATATATCAATTTTTTTACATTTTTACAAAATAAACAAGGTTGGCTCAAGTGGAATCAGGAGGTGGTGGATGCCGAGAAAGAAACCAATGAGGAGTTGGTAGACTGCAACCTCATGATTGAGGATTTTGGGTGGGCTCCCAATATTAAATATTTTATATTTCAAAATATTCAAGAGTTTGATTTAAAATCTGGTGATAAATTATCAAAGCGCTTCACAACCTTGGTGGAGGTGGTGGACTGCCTATGTGTTTTCATTGAAAACAACGTACAATGGGCAAGAGATCAGGTGAACAAGGCCATGTAGGATTTGAACCTACTACTATTCTCACTGAAATTCCATGATGAGGCATGGGAATTCTTTGACCAAGCCATCCAAAACTTGAGAACAGGAGTGGGGCCCAATTCCTCTAAAACACATGCACCAGGGAGTTCGTAGCCACCAACATAGGGTAGTACTTAGGGGGAGATACATAGCCACCACCTGTGTAAGAACAGAGCATGGGCTGCATGCCCATTTTTTACTACATATTATTTTTTAGTACAATAGGATTGATCTAGCTAAAAAAAGTGGTTACAATAGTCAGGTGAACCTGTACTATAAGAAGAAGCATGCTATAGTTGGAGTTTTTTTTATCAAACCTCTGAGAGAAAAAAATTCCAGGTATAGTCTTGTCCAAGTGCTAGTCATATTTTCTTGAGTGTTCTTCCTTTTTTTTCTTATATCACCTTTCCTTCTACCATATCCAGGGATTACTAGGGAGGGTTGTTCACTGTGATCATTTTTTGTGGAACACATTGAGGTTGGAGAATCTTACATCATTGTAATGAGAATGGAGAGGAATAGTCCCTTGTTACATTATTCAAACGGGGGTTTATTGTAAATCATTGACATACAGGATCCAAGCACTTTGTTGGACATGTTTTATGTAATCTCATTATATTAATACAAATCCAACTCAATTCCTAGTGTATCTTCTATGATTTATGGTCTGTGTTATGTTCATATGTATGTTATTGCAATCAAAACCTATGGATGATGCTTTCTTTTCACTAGTTTAATCATTTTCTTGCATTACGTTATTCGAATGAATTAAAATGAACTAGTTCTCTCCTCTCCTTCTACTTTGGGTCATTAATATAAATTTTCTACGACTGCCCAATGGATAAGGCACCGGATTGGTCTTAATAAGCTTTGTTATTGATAGGTTTGGTCATTAAAATTATCAAAGTAATATAAAAAATATTTTTTGGCATAGTGGGTATTTGCACCATAAAGGTCTAATAGATGAACCCACCGTTTGGGGGTTTCCTTACCCAACCTAGTCTGTCTAGAGCTTTCCAGGTAATCTATTCCTAGGTTAAAGAGGTGGATCAACCAAAATCCATAGTGTTGGTTGTGATCTTTATATATCCCATGATGTGACAAATTCTCAAAGGGTAAGCAGGAAAACTCCACAACAGTAGCGAATTCACAGGCTAAATTTAGGGGCTATGAAATCACAAAAATGTGTGGTTAGTCAGATTTAGACTAGATCAAATGGTCATTTTGATGAATAGGTGGCTTCCTATTTTACAAAATTTGTAGCCTAAAATTGGGGGCCACAAATTCATGAGAAAAGAGGTAAAAGTGGAATGAAGGTTGGCGAGTGTGAAAAAAAGGTGGGCTTGATGATTACATGGGTTACATATGCTAGGGGAGGAGAAGGATCATGGCTTAGGGTCAAAATTACTTGTCTATATTTTGACCCCTCTTTGGTGCATTTATGAGCAATAAATGCATCAAATAAAGGTGTAGACACCTAAATGGAGATGGCAATGACTGATGTGGGCGAAAAAGGGGTAGACAGTTTAGGATGAATGATTTGTGTGAAATTTTTTATCAATTTTTTTTTGGCATGGAAATCGATGCATTAAAAATATTGTTAATTTTTTTGGTTAGGGTGCCCCCTCGAGTTTTATGATGAATACAATATTCTTGATGGAACTCGAAATAATTGACAAAAATGAAAAATGTTGTGAAATGAAAAAGGGTGGATGAGTTAAAATGGAGGGTGGAGGTGAGGTTTGGAGCTCTAGAGAAAAATGAAGCTTCCTACTCACAGAGCCACAATGATGCACAAGGACAACAATGGAGTAGTTGGGCAATTACGGGTAAATGTAAAATCACTTTATGTGTAGAAGTTTTTGCTTTTTTGTTCTTTAAAAAAAAAAAATTGGATCTTAAGAGTGATTTGCCATCACATGGCCATCATCACAAATTCACATCCACATGATGAATTCATACCCCATGAATCCACTAATTTCTAGGATTTAGTGAATTTGAGAAAACCATAGTGAATTCACGATGAATACATTATTTTCACCACAAAATCACAAAATCCTAGCAAATTCATTATTTCAGCTTGGTTTACTATATTATGCTAGAATTTTGATAATTTGATGATGATGATGAACTAATAATACTATTTGATAATGTTTTTCTACAGTATGGTACTCTCAAGAGTCGAGAGTGGTGATGCAAAGATTTTGAGGATAGAGTGAGGGATATCACTAGTGTAGAGAGGGATCTGATGGGGTGGGTGGGGCTTCTCCATAGCAAATATGCCCATGGTGGACACAAATTACTCACTATTGACTTCATTAGATGAGAAGTGGTATCTAAAATCATTGATATTTTGATTACCTATAAGGGAAATGATAGTGACTCTAGAGGACATGTGAAAGATTCTCCAAATTTTGATCATAGGATAGATGGTGTACTAGTATTTGGTACAAGAGAGGGCCTTGCTGATCAAGGATCCAAACTATCTAGTTAACTAGAGTGGCATCAGTGTAGAGGGGATGGTAGGGAGACTGGGTATTTCTACATCGATCGTTATGTTGAGCATAGTGGTTGTCAGATTATTGGTCTGTCATATGAGCAGGTGATATTTACCATGGACCTTGGTTGGATTTGTGGGTGAGATGATGAATATAGAGATGCATTTCATATGGGGCTTTTTGGAGAAAATTCCTGCACTCTTGATAGATATGTCACGTTGCAAGACTTCCCTAATCCAATCAATACTGTGGACTCTGGTGGATCCACCTCTTTAACTCAGAAAAATATTCTCCTAAGACTATAGATAGATCGAGTAGGGTAAGGAAACCCTAGAGGTGAGCCTACAATATTTCTTATATGCTCATGTTCATCTAGATTTATAAAAATGAAATAAAACTACAACATAAATTTTGACTAATTTTAAAAGTAACTCCCAACTAGTGCTTCAAGTTGTAGACCGGTGCCTTATCCATTGAGCAATTGTAGCCAAATTTAAAATATTATGAATATAGAATGGGAGAAGATAAAAATAATCCAATCACATCCATTCAAATAATATAACAGAAATGATTCAACATGCCAGTGAAATACGATGCCAGTTACACATTCAAATGATGTAACATGTAAATGGGAGAAAATTTTAAAATTGCACATAGAACTATTGAAAGGAGGTAATATGATTGCATTTAATAACAGATCATTACAATGGGAGTCTGATCAAAATAACCAGATCTCACTAAACCAGTACAAACAAATTCTTCATTCAAATAATGCAATAGAGAACAACAACTCTTTGTTCAAATTATGTAACAAAGAGCCCCCTAGCTTCCAACCTCAGCCATTGGAAATGATCTCAGTAAACTGGGCACCTCCTCAATAAAACCTACATAATAATTAGAAAGAAAAAAGGGGTGACTAGACAAGACACACAAAGAAAAATACAACTGAAAAGGATGGGCACACTGGTATACCTCTTCCAAAATTACTCTGTAAAAACTTGATATTTTTTTCTATTTCAGCAACTCTCTCATATAGCCTACAAATTTATTCTCATTCAAAGCTCGATGATTGTCCATAATTACAAAAACTACAACTGTTTCAATGATGGTCCATAACTACAATTGTCTTCATGATGACCCATATTATTAATTATGCTTGTATTGGTTCTTATTTATAGTGTGGTAGTGATCTCGGTTGGTCAAAAATACTTGTTACATAAATTTTGATAATAATAATAATCTTTTATAATTGCAATTAACAAAGCTAAATGATGACCTCTCACTATATCTTAATTAGATCTCAAAAATAGCCCATAATAGCCTATCTTCTAAAGGGCATAACTTTTGATCCGACCGTTGGATCGACTTGAAATTTTACGTGGAGCTAAATAAAGAGGAGGAAAGTGTTGTGGCAAGGTTTCTATAGAAGCCTTAAATATTTTTCAGTGTGTTATCAAGCCCTAATTCCTTCATCTAGTGCCCTAAAAATGGGATTTAATGTTTTTTTAGAAAAATTAGAAGAAAGAAAATTTGGAATTTAATGAATTTTTAGACATGGATAGGTGTTGAGATTTTCTAGAAGGTCTAATATGGAAAATGCAATAATGTGTGTTAATTTAGGGGGTTATCTGAGATTTTTTTGTGACTTACTAAAAATAGGATAGCTTTGGCCAAAAATAACAAATTGCCCAAAAATAGTAAATTTTTTTAAAGGGGGGGCAAACTCAAGTTAGATTTTGAGGATCCAAAACAAGCTTCGATTGGGATAGGTGATGAAAAAGTATTTTGACAATGAATAACCTGAGAAATCCAGAATCTCCAACAAACCACAAAAACTCAAAAACTTGCCTAATCATCTAAAAATGACTTCTTAATCACCTAAAAACTGAAACCTTAATCACCTAAAAAAACAAGACTGAAACACACTTTTTTTATAATCACCTAAGAATTCCAAAATCTCTAGCAGACCACAAAAACTCAAAAACTTGCCTAATAACCTAAAAGGGACTCCTTAATCACCTAAAAACTAAAACCTTAATCACATAAAAAGGAAAAGATTGAAACACACTTTTTTTTGTGGCTTCTCAATCCCTCAGTGCTGAATGATACAATTTCAAATATTGATAATTGATAGAAATTGAAAATATTACACCATCAAAAGTTTATAATTTATAAGTATGTTGGCCTACATTATGGATGATTTGATAAGGGCTAAGCCATTTAGGCTCCCATTTCCATTTTTCACCATGTTTGTCATTTTTTGGGTTCCAGTACAACACTATATCTCCTCCCTAAAAATTTTTGCCTTTGGATTTCTTATTGAAAAATTGGACTATTTTGTGAGCTTGCTCAATCATCTTCATTAATGCATCCTTTTTGTCTTCCTACAACTTTGCAATTTGATCAAGTCTTCTCTACAAGACATTTGGATTTTCATGATCCTGAAGAAGTAAAGATAAAGCATGACTTTCCACTTGAGGGGGTAGTAGAGCACTCTCACCATATACTAGTTCATAGGGAGACTTTCATGTGCTTCTTTTGATAGATATCCTATTAGCCCATAAAGTATACTTCAAATCATTGTCCTATTAGAATTAATGTACATTATGCCCTTCTATTTTGACACTTGTCATATTCTCTTGACATTTGTCATGTTCTAATATAGGCCTCATGCCTATATATTGTAACCTACTTTATGTATAATATTATCTCATCTTCATTTTAGTCCTAACATTTGGTATTAGAGCAGGTTTGCTCTCCTGCCTGTGTAATACCTTGAAGGGGGATTCCTCATTTTTTTCCTCCATTTCTTCCTTCTCCAAAATGTTCAGGGATTATGCTCTCCACTTTTGTGGATCAAAAACCAAAAGACCTAAGGGAGAAGGATAGATTTTTCATGGCTGCCCCTGAAGCTTCAATGCTTGGGGCCATGATTTTTGCTCGATGTAAATCTCTTTTTTTTTGGCCACGTGATTGGATAGTTGAACAAGTTTGTCTAGAGATTTTTTTTCCATCCACCGTGTGATGATTGTGTCTCATTTTTTTTGTGTCCGTGGAGTGACCTTCGTGGCATCGAATTTTTTTTTAGATTTTTTTGCGCAACATTTGTTCAAAAATATCGGTTGTTGTTGTGCACGAGAAGCTTGTTTGTTTTAATGCTACCATTCATTGAAGCAGATTTGATCACGTACGTGGATGTGTTATTTTTGGATACGATTTCACCCCACTAAAGAGTCATTGTTTGAACTAAAATATGTTTCAACTCATTGTATTGACGACATCATGGTTGCATGCATCAGGGCTACAGATGAGATGGAAGAGTTGTCACTTCTCATCCAAAATAATGGAGAGGGTGCTTGATGATCCGTAAATTATGTTGACCGCATAACTTCTACAATTGCTACATACTTGATCTGCCTATCACAACCAAGATGGTAAAGACAATTTATTTTGCTATGGTAACAGTTTGTTAATAGTGCGTTGCGGAGTCCTATTTGTTGAAGAGATCCACATATTAATTTTTTGTTTAAAAGCGCTATATATTCTTAGTCACAAATTCATCGCTCCTAAGCAAGAGGATGCTCATGTTTTCTAACTTAGCCTTGTATGTATTCATGGCAAAAATAAAGTATTAATAAACTGTCAAAATTGTGAGGAGGCGATGCAAAATATGAGTTCGCCAAGTTTATGATTACGGAATCCAAAATGCTCGCACGACAAAGTGATATAAATCTATAGTGACCAATTTTATTTGCTCATTTTGATGTCACATTCATGTGCCACTTGAGTGCCACTTGTTATTATTAAGCTTGAAAAATAGAAATCACGTCTTCTAAATCACACAGTGAGTTGGTGATTTCATGACATGGAGGTGGATGCCTTGCAAGAGATGTGTGGCAGTAATTTTTGGCAAGATGCTCGAGCACTTCCAATGGAGGTCATTGGTGTATTGAACGCTCCACAATCAGAACTAGTAGTGCCAGCCTATCGAACGTCTGTGCAATTGGTAAATTTTTGTACCTATTATGTACTCTTAGTTGGTATTTTGAATATTAAATTGAGCATTTGGTAAATGAATTCATCATCTACACACACAATGGTTCCTAATTGTCTTACATCATTATCTTACTCAAAATTGGTAACTAAATTTCACAAGCACACACATTGGTTCTTGATCAATTTGCATCATAATCAAGCTCAATATGGGAAATGAACTCATGAATCACACCTAGGTTCTTGATAGATTTGATCTCATTACAAGGACAACCAAGATTCTTGATACACCTTGATTGTCTAATGTTATAACATTTTCATTGGACATGTATGCCTATTGTCATAGGTAATTGATGCCAAATCAATAATTAGCATTGTAATTCATATTCATTCAGCTTGGCATAACCCATTTTCATCATTGTTTAAATCATATAGAAAATTTTACATCTTTCATGACCAGTAATTTGCACCACTTTCATATCCTTGGATTTTTGAAAGCAGAAAGACTAGTTTCTTAACATATAGAAAGGGTATGGACCATTACTCATTCATCTTCTTTGAATCATCATTTTGACCATTAGTTTCTACTAGGTTTCATACCTTCAACTCAGGCATGATAATTTACCTCACACAAGATTTGCTTCATGACCACATGTGAGGGGCAACCTCCATCCCGATCATACACAAGTGCACATCCTCACAGGTTATTACCCAAAAATCATTTTTGTAAGGACACACCCATAAAATATGTCACTTAATACATTTTTGATCATATTTTGCATATTATCTTCCACTTCATCATCACATATCTCCACACTTCATTTTTCCACAAGCCACATTTTGACTAGCATGACAAGTGTGCATTAAATCCAACATGATTATAAGCATCATCATTTAACGCATCAACATAAAGTATCAAATAGTAAAATATTTGCATACATACATCATCATAATACAATTAAAATAAAAAATTCAATATGGTATATATCTCGAGAGTAAATACATATGTGTAGTGTTAGGCTGATATGCCACAATACAAAATATTAGCATACTCAGTTATCGAGGGAACATGCCATAAAAATTAAAACTCAACATATCATCCCCTAGATCCCTAACCCTCCCCAATATCTAGTGGTGTCCTCATTGGGGGTATGTTCATATACTGAGTCACTGTTTGTGAACTTGACCATGCATGACTCTGAATCATCATCAACTTTGGCATCACCATCCTCTACCCCTTTGAAACAACCTAGTAATAGAGTCTCTGGTAAAAGGACTCTCATAATGAGGCCCTCATTAGCTCCTCCTATAGGACATGGTAACCTCCACTACTTGTAAAATTGGTTGACCTCATCTGCTATTGCACCTGAGCTCATAGTTGTGATAGCTATTGTGATAGCTATTATCTCCAATGACTGGATGTACTTTACCTACATCACTATCTGAGCATTTTTAGTTATAATATGCTCTATCTAAATCACTATATACATACTTAGAACCACTATCTATATGATTTGGGTGTCCTCCTCTAATTACTCCACTCATTGAATCTCCCCTCCATATTCCTTTCTACTAGCATTAGTTATCCCTACCTCACTACCCACCTCTACCTCATCATGAGGTTTTTGGGGTGCATATTTATCTCTAGGTCTACATACATCCTTTTATCTAGGTATATGTGCATCCCTTTATCTAGGTATAGGCACTATTCACTATCTAATAATAGGTGCCTTTCCCTACCTAATTCCATCCTCTCCCCTTTAAAGAGCAACCTCCTATACTACTAGCTACATCCTCCGATCCACAACTAGTCGTGTAGGTTGAACAAACTTAGGAGTAACCATTTGGGGCTTAATATCATGATACCACTACTAGTATCCAGCCTCCACCCCTACATCATCCACCCCCAAACTCACCAAAAAAGGGTTAAACTCATTCGGCTCCAAAAAATGTATAACATCAAGGTCACCACCTACATCTGGTGGATCCCTCGTCACTCATCAAAACCAAAAATATATCAACTATGGTATCCCCTGTATCAATCCAAACTATCATTAGACCTGATAAAAATAGTACAAATACACCACTCCCTTATCTAACCTTAGCCATTTAATCTACTACACATGAGCCATATCTATGCCATCCTCATCCAACCTAGGTGCATCCACTAGAGCCTCTATGTGATATAGTGAGGATGCAAGTCATATATCACTCACCTAGCTATCTCTAATTGATCGTATCTATGTGCAACCCTTAAGGGAATCCATCAATACATAACTGGTCACCTCTCATCTATCAATTGTTGAGGCAACCCCTCAGGCCTTCACATTTCCACATGCTCTCAATAACATACTTTGAGCAAGGTAGTAAGGACCATGGAGCTAACTCATTTATATAATACATTGTATAATATACTATACAAACATCATAATACAAAGGAGCCTTGTTGGATCCTCAAAATCCAACTTGAGTTTGCCCCCTTATAAAAAAATTACTATTTTTGGGCAATTTGTTATTTTTGGCCAAAAGCTACCCTATTTTTAGTAAGTCACCAAAAAATCCCGGATAGCCCCCTAAATTAACACACATTATTGCATTTCCCATATTAGGCCTCCTAGAAAATCTCAACACCTATCCATGTCTAAAAAGTCATTAAATTCCAAATTTTCTTTCTTCTAGTTTTTCTAAAAAAACACTAAATCCCATTTTTGGGGCACTAGATGAAGGAATTAGGGCTCGATAACACACTAAAAAATCTTCAAGGCTTCTAGAGAATCCTTGCCATGACATTTTCCTCCTCTTTATCTAGCTCCACATAAAATTTCAAGTCGATCCAACGATCGGATCAAAAGTTATGCCCTCCGGAAGATAGGCTATTATGGGCCATTTTCGAGATCCAATTAAGAGATAGTGAGAGGCCATCATTCAACTCTGGTAATTGTAGTTATAAAAGATTATTATTATCAAGATTTATGTAACAGGTATTTTTGACCAACTGAGACCACTACCACACTACAAATAAGAACCACTACAAGCACAATTAATAATATGGGCCATCATGAAGACAATTGCAGTTATGGACCATCATCGAAATAGTTGCAGTTTTTGTAATTATGGACCATCATCGAGCTTTGAATGAGAACCAATTTGCAGGCTATATGAGAGAGTTGCTGCAATAGAAAAAATCATCAAGTTTTTGCACAGTAATTTTGCAAGAGGTATACCAGTGTGCCCATCCTTGTCAGTTGTATTTTCCTTTGTGTGTCTTGTCTAGTCACCCCTTTTTTCTTCCCCATTATTGTGCAGGTTTTGTTGAGGAGGTGCCCAATTTACTGAGATCATTTCCAGTGGCTGAGGCTGGAAGCTAGGAGGCTCTTTGTTACATCATTTGAACAAAGAGTTGCAGTTCTCTATTGCATCATTTGAATGGAGAATTTGTTTGTACTGGTTCAGTGAGATCTGGTTATTCTGATCAGACTCCCATTGTAATGATCTGTTGTTTAATGCAATCATGTTTCCTCCTTTTAGTAGTTCTATGTGCAATTTTGTGTGTTCTCCCATTTACATGTTACATCATTTGAATGTGTAAATGGTATCTTCTTTCATTGGCATGTTGAATCATTTCTATTACATTATTTGAATGGATGTGATTGGCTCAATTTTATCTTCTCCCCCTTCTATCTTCATCATATTTTAAGTCTGGCTACAATTACCCAATGGATAAGGCATCGATCTACAACTTGAAGCACTAGCTAGGAGTTACTTTCAAACTTGGTCAAATTTTATGTTGTAGTTTTATTTTATTTTTGTAAATCTGGATGAGCATGAGCATATAAGAAATATTGTAGGCTCACCTCTGGGGTTTCCTTACCCTACTCGGTCTATCTAGAGTCTTAGGATAATATTTTCCTGAGTTAAAGAGGTGGATCCACTAGAGTCCACAATGTTGATTGGATCAAGGAAAGTCTTACAGTGTGACAAATCTATTAAGGGTGCAGGAATTTCCCCCAAAAATTTTTGGCATCATTGTTGGGGAAGACTCAATACAATTTTGAGTTTGTTTTTCTCATAGTATTTCCTAGAATGAAATTTGTGAGAGTTGAGTGAATATCAGGTTGAGCAATCTTGGCCCAAGTATTGTTGAAGATCTTGTTCCTTCTTTGCACATCTATGTTGGCGACTTCGAATGAACTCAAAAATTTAAAAATAAAAAGGAGGAGTTGGATCTGGCATCTACAAGAAGTGGTAAAGAAGTGCTTGCTAGAGTGCCAAATCTTGAGGTATTCTTCAAGTCTCATAGAAAATATTCAATTCCAATTCATACTATTTATATTTCTAGCCCAAATCTTGGTTTCAATCAGTCTTCTCCTACTATAAACCAAGTACCTATAGTGAATCAACCTGTAGTGAGTATGGCAGCTCCTAATGCAAATCAAAATGTCAATGTAAATCAAAATGTCAATCAAAATGCCAATGCTAATGTTAATCAGTGGAGGACCAATAGATATAGAGCTTTTATTTTACCTACAAATCTGAATCCTCTCCCTAGTAAAGCTCATAAGTACTTGCCTAAATTTCAAGGGAACAATATTGTCATCGGTGAAGATCATATTAGGGATTTTCTGTATGCCATGGATAGTCTTGAGGTAGATGATGAAGATGTTGTCCTTAGATTATTCTTTCAAAATTTAGAGAAGGATGCTCAAGAATGGTTCAACAACCTTGGAGCTGGTACTATCAATAATTTTCAAGAGCTAGAGCACACTTTCCTTAGGAAATATGGAGAGAGGAAGAATGAACAGTCCTTACTGATAGAATTGGCTACCATGAAAAAGAAAGAAAATGAATCAGTGGAAGATTTCAATAGAAGATTATTTAAGACCAAAAATAAGATTCTAATAGCATTAAGGCCAAATGATGATCAGTCCATTTATTTCTACAAAAATGCTTTCCCTAGAGATTTTAGTTATGAGTTGAGACAACAAGCAACAACTACCATTGATATATGTATGGAAAGGGCTATTGAAATAGAGAGACATATGATTGATAGTGGTAAGATGAAAGCATACTCTTTAGAGCCCAATCAACCTAAAAGGAAGCCCAAGAAGGTTGAGTTCTCTATCCCTAAGAAAATAGATTAGGATCCTATGAACAAAATAGCTAATCAGTTGAGTGAGATGTTTACTACTTTGAATAATAGGTTGGCTAGACTTGAAAAAGGTAAGGATAATATTGCAAAAACTTCACAAGGTAATAATAGATAGTAGGAAGATAACAGACCTCCTTTCAGAAGGAATTTTAATAGAAATTAGAATAACAATGGAAATGAAGAGGGAAATAGGAATCAAAATGGGAATTGGAAAAAGAAAGAAGTAGAGAGAGATCTAGATTCTATTCCAAATCCCATGCCATCAAATAATATAGCATCAGATCATCCCTTTTATTGCTCTACCTATGATGCACCACATAACCCTATTGATTGTGGTATTTATCTAAGTATGCATTCTAATGTTGATTTAAATGTTGAATCTGAAGATGAAGATATTAGAATTAATGTATGTTGGACTCAGGAGGATGAAACCAGAGAACAAGAATTTGAAAGGGACATGGACATATGTGCCAGTAATCTTGAGCAAAGAGCCTTAGTCTTTGGAGAGGCATCAACCTCAAGTGAGCCTTCTAATACCAGATTTGATAGAATGAAGCAAGGAAAGCTTGTACCTACAACAGAAGAGGTTGAGTCTTTAGAAAGAATACATGCTATCAATATCAAGAATAGAATAGTGGAGGACAAAGTTGATGAAGGGCCTGCACAAAAGGAGAAAGCTACAAGAGTGATTTCATAGAAAAAGGTAAATCAGATGAAGCTGCAAATGATTCCTGAAGAGCCTGATGTAGAGGAGATTATCCAAAAGCAACAAAATGACTTGGCTAATCAGAAAACTAGAAAAGGAATTGATGATAAGAAATATCAGTTTGATCTAGGTTTAGAGGTTGCCAAATAGAAGGTCAACATCACTTTTGGAGAATTAATGACTATTCCAAAGTACTAGTATCAGGTATGTAGAGCCTTCAAATTAATTGATCAATCAGGAGGAAAACCTCAAAATCCCATAGGCCTTGTGAATAATGCAGTTAGAGCCCCATATTTAGTTAAGCCATTTTACATCTCACTAAGGTATACATCAAGCTATGGGGACCAATATGTTATTCATAATTGCATGCTTGATAGTGGTGCTTCCATGAATGTAATGTCAAAACAAGTAGCTGATCAGTTAGGCTTGATTTATCAGAAAGAGCACCCTCCTATTTTTGTCATGGATAATAGGAGAGTACCTTGTGTAGGCATTATCACTGGACTTCTTGTCCATATTGAACAATATCCTAAGAAAGGAGTGGTGATGGATGTTGCAGTTGTAGATGTGGACCCTTTATTTTCTATCTTACTCTCTAGGCATTGGGAAGAGCAACTAGGTGGTACTATTCAGTTGGATTGGTCATATGCCACTATTCCAATGTAGGGTAAGGAGAAAGTGATATTGAAAAGAGAACCCTTCAATAGGTATTCAATTGAATTTAGAGATCCTAATGATAATATGGTTAATGTCATGAATTCTATTGAGGAAAAAGACATGGGGGTTTACTCTATTTGGCATTCTCCTTTCTTGTTGGAAGTACCTGATGCTGAGAATATGGATCCAAAACTAAAGGTTGAAGTAGATGTAGAAACTGACAGAATTCTAACTTCTAAGTTATGGACTATGACCTTTGATGGGGCAAAATCTAAAGCAGGAGTAGGAGCTAGAGTATTATTGATAGACATCAATGGCAGCTATCTTGGCATACCATACAAGTTAGAATTTTCTTGTACAAATAATGTTGTAGAGTATGAAGCTTTATTGCTAGGGCTAAGAAAAGCCAAGGAATTGGGTATTAATTACCTCAAAGTTAGTGGGGATGTTGAGCTAATAATTCAACAAATCAAAGGGAAATATCAAACAAAGCACCCTAGATTAAAGCAATATAAGCAAGTAGTGTTGGATGAAATAGATAGATTCTTGGCTTTTGATCTACAATTTATTCCTAGAGCACATAATCACAATGCTAATATTTTGGCCATTAATGCTTCTAGAGTAGAAAACCTTGAGATAGACACTTGGTTTATGGAAAGGTTCCCAACCATATCTATTTATAAGCCATCTATCCCTGATAATGTGGTATATTTACAAGTTTTTCATGATGATATACACATTAATGATTTTATGACTATGCAAAATGAATTTTTTGATGTTATTTGTGATGAAAGTGATGAAGAAAAATTGAAGGATGTTATTGGAGAACCCACAAAAGTCATACAACTGAAGACCAATAGGATCCCTAAGGGGTTGGTATCTTTAGAGAGCTTGTTTGATGACTTTGATAGAGCATATAAACCTTTGGTTCAAGAATCTAAGGTAGATGAAGTTAATATTGGAATAGAGGAAGAGCCCAAGATTGTTAGGATCAATAAAGCTCTATTAGGAAAAGAGAAGCAACAATATATCAAATTATTGAAAAAGAACATGGATGCTTTTGCTTGGAGTTATGAAGATCTGAAGACCTTCAATACAAAGGTAATGACTCACATAATACCCCTTCAGAAGGATACCAAGCCTTTTAGGTAGAAACAAAGAAATTTCAATCCCACTTTGCATCCAATTATGCAGAAAGAAGTGCAGAAGTTATTGGATACCAAGATAATCAGGAAGGTGAGATTTTCTTCTTGGTTGGCAAATCTTGTTCTAGTTAGAAAGAAGAATGGTGAGATCAGGCTTTGTGTAGATTTCAGGAATTTGAATAAGAGCTCTCTTAAAGACAACTATCCACTTCCAAATATGGAGTAATTGCTTCAAGCAGTGGTTGGGTCATCAAGAATATCTTTATTGGATGGCTTTTCAGGTTACAATCAGATTGTAGTGAATCCAGAAGATAGACACAAAACAACTTTCACTACACCATGGGGAACATTTGAATATCTTAGGATACCCTTTGGATTGATGAATGTAGGGGCAACATTTCAGAGAGCAATGGATGTTGCATTTAAGGGATTGATGTTCAAGATAGTGGTAGTATATCTTGATGACATTACAGTTTTTTCAAAAAATCTTGAAGATCATTTTGCACATCTAACTCAAGTGTTTGATAGGTGCAAGGAGTTTGGCATATCTTTGAATCCTAGAAAATGTGTGTTTGGGGCCACACAAGGTAAACTGCTTGGGCATATTGTTTCAAAATATGGGATTAGCATTGATCCACAAAGAGTAGAAGCCATTGCTAAAATTCCCCCTCCTAAGAATCTTAAGGGAGTTAGATCATTCTTTGGAAATATTAACTTTATTAGGAGGTTTATCCCTAATTTTGCTCAGATTGCCAAACCAATAAATGACATGATCAAGAAAAATGGGGAAATAAGGTGGACAGAGGAAAATACTATAACTTTTCAAAAGATCAAAGATGCAATCACTCAAGCTCCGGTATTGAATTGCCTTGATTACTCTAAAGATTTCAAGATCTACTCATTTTCCTCAGAACACACTATTGTTGTAGTTCTAGCTCAGAAGGATGAAGAGAAAAATGAAAGGCCTATAGCCTTTATGAGTACAAGATTGAAGGGTGCTAAACTGAAATACTCTATGCTAGAAAAACAAGCTTATGCATTAATCAGAGCATTAGATCATTTCAAATGTATCTTTGGATCCAACAAGGTAATAGCCTGTATCCCTTACATTGTTGTTAAAGATATTTTCACTCAAACTGAACCTTTAGGCAATCCTGCAAGATGGATGGCTAAATTATTACAGTATGATGTGGAATTCAAAGTAGTGCAGATTGTTAGAGGATAGGGATTGGCAAAGTATCTAGCTAACAAAGAAGGGGAGGCTATGAATAACACTATTGTAGTAGATGAGCAACAAGAAGCTAGAGAAGTTGATAATTTTGATTGCTAGTGGTATGATGGCATTATGTTTTACCTTCAAAACTTGTCATTTCCAGGAGACATACCCAAAAACAAAAGAAGATCTATCAAGCAATTGGCTCAAAGGTATTACATTCAAGAAGGTAGACTGTATTGGAGGCATCCAGATGGTGTGTTGCTTCTTTGTTTGTTTGAGAAAGAGGTCCCTCAAGTGCTAAAAGAATATCATTCTAGATTTTGTGGGGGTCACTTTTCTCCAAAGGCTACTGCTCACAAGATCATGAGAGCTGGTTATTATTGGCCCTCCTTGTTTAAATATGTTTACCAGTTTGTTAGAAGTTGTCATAACTATCAAATTTTTGTAGGAAAGAAGAATTTGCCAGCCATACCCTTGAATCTAGTGATTGTGGAAGCTCCTTTTACTCAATGGGGAATAGATCTCATAGGTGAGATTAACCCCAATTCTTTTGGAGGTCATAGGTGGATCATTACAACAACAGACTATTTTACCAAGTGGGTAGAAGCAGCACCTCTCAAGAAATCCACTACAAAAGTGGTCATCAAGTTTTTAGAAGAGCACATATTGACAAGATTTGGGGTTCCCAAGAAGATAGTCACAGACAATGGTAACTACTTCACTTCTTTTGAGATGATTGAATTTTGTGCTAGGTACAACATAGAGCTTTCTCATTCTACAAATTACTATCCTCAAGGGAATGGTTTAGTAGAATCCTCAAATAAGAATTTGATCACAAGAATCAAAAGAGCATTAGGCAAAAACAAAAGAAGTTGGGACATGTTAGGATTGAAATGAAGATGAGATAATATTATACATAAAGTAGGTTACAATATATAGGCATGAGGTCTATATTAGAACATGACAAATGTTAAGAGAATATGACAAGTGTCAAAATACAAGGGCATAGTGCACATTAATTCTAACATTCCTCCTTAATGTGCACTATCCTAACTATAGAAAAAGAAAACAAGTCAACATTAGGTAAAATTCCCCCTTAATGTTGACTTCTCTAAAAGAACCCTAAACATCCTCCTTTATTACATGATTTGGTCTAACCTCGTACTCTTTATGCTTGGCTCTCCAATCGTAAATAATGCTAGATCAATGGTGTATACATCTCGGTCTGTTACCTTAGGGTTAGCCACTTAACTCTACCTTTACCATTGTTCAAAATTGTTGCATTGCACCATTTTTCTTGAACCAAAATATGTAGAAGTTCTCACGTCATACACAGTTGTGCACCAATTGGGAGTGACCGGCTGCTGGTGAAAGAGGAGTTTACAAAATAGTTACTGAGATAGTTTGCACTAGCTCAAGATCACAGGTGGTCTCTGGCACAATCAATGGGAGTTATTGCACCTTGATGCCCAAATTGACTGTTCTGCTACAATGCGAGCAATGCATGAGTTCCCACACATTCTTTTTTAATTACCACAACTTGATTTGCTGTGTAACTAGTGATAGAATTGTTCTGATTGGCCTTGATTGAGGGCCCACGACATCAAATAAGTTCCATGTTTGGAGATTTTTATTGGCTTGGTAACGACGACATAGCTCAGAGTGTTTTGTCATAGTGTGCATGTTTTTATTGGTATATGGAAAAAAAATGATAAACTATGTGTATTTTCTATTGCTGTTTCATCATGGGCAGAGGTGTGTATCATGGTGATAGACAATGGACACTACTGTAAACACTTCTATTCTATTATTGATTTCTAATGGATATTGACACCCCAACAATGCTTTTATGCCAGTCTTGTTGATTACTGATGGAGATGGATGGTCGTGTCTTGCTGAAGTTGATAAAAAATGGCACACTGGCCATCGAAGGACATGGCAATGAATAGCTAATCGAATCAAATTTTTACCACCCATTTGCCAAGTTTTTTTATATACACATGAATAGTGGGGGGCATTAATAAAATATATAACCATGGGGAATATTGTTACTTAGAATATTTTTGAGTAGGGGCCACTTTATTTTTATGTCATTGATGATGAGGCCCAACCCACGTGAAGGAGTGGCCAACAATAAAGCCTCCCATATGAATTTTTTAAATGCAACCTAATCCCACATGGATAATGGGTGGGACTATTATTTTTTCACCTCATTGTAAAAACAAGGTTTTTTATTGTACAAACAGGGCTCTTTAGTGGAGAGGAACACTTCACTTTCATTGTATGAGGATTAAACCAAGTTGATATTGTCCCACATAAAGGTACATTGGAAATTTGTTATTAACCCACAAGGATAGTGGGTAGAGCAAAGAATTTTATGAGGTAATTTTTTGTCATGGGTTTTTAATTTAAAAGAGGAGAGGTATGTTGTTTGTTCAGCAAAAGAAGGCCCCATTAACACCCAAATATAGGGGTATTTATAGTCATTGAAAAGGTTTTTCCATGACGAACATATTGGTGGTGTCCATTTGTAATTTTGAGGCTATTTCATTTCTTTTTTTAGCCTCATAAATTGTTGTATTCTAAAGTGCATTTTTGGTTGAACTCGACACTCTATGTAAGTGATCCTAGCATCTAGTTACCTTCTCTAGAGCACCTAGTAGATGCAGCAACTAGTTACCCATGCATTGTGGTGGGATAATATGGTCACCATAAGGATACCTACTCTAGGGACTACAGAAAAAGACACCCTAGACTCTATACAAGGAATTTTTTAGATCAACTTCTGAAGACTACAGACGAAGACACTTTAGATATTCTATTCTTTTCTTCTTTCTCCTCCATATTTGGCTTCTATGGGTCATTTTTTTATTGTATTTCATGGCTCATATTTCTTTTGTATTAAGGTGCATTTTCGACAAGACCGACACCTTCTAGATTGAGTTCACCATGATGGGGGATGATATTCATGGTGAATCTAGTCAGTGACCTACGAGAGGCAACATACTTGGAGGATGACTTGCAGAGGCAACAGACCCAGAAGTGGCTGACCTTGAGGCACACAAGATGATCATGAGGCACTTAGATAGATGATCCAGAGGTAACAAACTTGTGGAAGTGGATAACCTTGTGGAAATAGACCGAGATGTATACACCGTTGATCTAGCATTATTCATATTTGGAGAGCCAAGCGTAAATAGCACGAGCCTAGATAAAATCATGTAATAAAGGAGGATGTTAGGGTTCTTTTAGTGAAGTCAACATTAAGGGGGAATGTTACCTAATGTTGACTTGTTTTTTCTATAGTTAGGATAGTGCACATTAAGGGGGAATGTTAGATTTATAATGTGCACTATGCCTATTTTTTGACACTTGTCATGTTACTTGACATTTGTCATGTATTGATATAGGCCTCCTGCCTATATATTGTACTATCTTGTATCAATAAAATATCTCATTATTTTTCATCCTAACATCAAGAGTAAAGAAATTTAAATTGAAACAGTTGCTACCTCCATCGTCCTCATGGTCTAGCTTGGGGTGGATTGTTTCAACGTCTACACACTTCTCCATCGCCCTCTCTTAGCAAATTCTAGCGTTCCACCAATTTTTCATTGTAGCACATGATCTTGGCACTTCTCACCTAATATTTTTGAACTTGCATGCTCCTCCTACAGGCTCACTGCTCTAAATAACCTCCTACATAAATAAATACTCCTCGAACAAAGTATATCATCATCCAAACCTCCCACGCCTTACTCTATCTTCTTATTTTTGCATATCTTCATCATACTGTGGTCTCCTTTGCCATTAATTTTAGCTTGTAACACACAAAATATGCCATGAAGATGCTAGGAAGACACCGAGATCCTTGAAATCTTAAAAAAAATATATGTTATCATCCCCAATAATAGTTCAAAATTTCCACAAACACCACTCAAATTTTGAAACTTCGTCATTCGAACATACAACAAAACATCATCATTTTTGCTTGTGTTGTAGGTGGTGCATTAAATTTTTGCAAATAGGTTCCCCTCCATGGCTTATGGGGCTCCATTTTTCCTACGCTAAAATTACAACTGGGATGGACTCTTTGCAAATCAGAACAGACAGCAACGCAATTTTATTACAGGCCATCAGGATAAAAAATCTGCGTATATCCACTACTTTGAGAGAATGCACGGTTAAAAAAAATTGGAGTTTAATCAAATGCAATCAGATTTAAATATTGATGTGTTCACTTTAAACTTGTACATCATGTTCTACATAAATTTCAAGTCTTTCACCATTTGGGGGAGGAATATCATAAGTACAATGCCACTACGCTTACCCATTCCTCAATGACACCATCGTCGACGATCTCAATAGTAATAAAATTCATGATCGATTCGGTGGTCTCGTCGGATCAACACTATCAAACAGATGCACATCCCATGAATGCAGTAAAAAAATATTTTGCAGCAACAACATAAAATAAACATTTCCACTGGCCAATTTTTTTCGATGTGATTAATCTTTAGAAATAGTGCACCTTCAACATTGATATTTGGATGCTTTCTAGACTTGAGCAAGGTGAGATTGAACTAGTCATGGGAAAAACCAAAAAGCTAGATTTTTCTTATGTGCATTTGAGGTCTCTTCAAGAGAGACATATCGCCATGCATGTACATACTCCACTTCCAGTCACATGTCTATAGCCTCAATGGATATTAGCTTCATAGTCCAATAATATGATCTCCAAGACTTGGGGAATTAGATTCTCAACCACTTAGATCGAGTCTTGATGAGAAATAAACCCTATCATTATTACTTGAGACCCATTATTATTATGTATTTATAAAAAGAGTTGGAGCTTTGGGAAATAATATTCTCAACCACTCGAATTGAGTCCTAATGAGAATTTTACCTTATCCTTACTACTCACTCTTTTTTTCTCTTCTCTCTTTTTTTGTATGATTTTATAAAAAATATATTTATTACCATTTGCTGGACTATGTGAATAATGGGACAAGCAAGAAAATTTTTCACTTGAAGGTTCAATCAAATCATTATGTCATCCCTCCTTGATGCAATATTTTATTAATAAATATTACATGAGCAAAATCAGTTCCCAAAACTCAAAAATTTTCTTAGTGAGAATTGTGTCTTGGTTCAAGAGATATTTTTGGTCAATGTCAAGCATCAAGATTTTATTAAAATATGAATCATGTGGTTGGTTCAAGATGGAATCTTAATCAATCAAGGAGAATAAGATTACCCATGAACATGATAGCATTTTTTTAATATTATAGTGGATAAGTATGACATTATGTCGTACATAATTGAGCTAATAAAATATAATATGCAAGCTATGAAATGTACGATTATGACTATGCAATACAATAGAGAAGTAATGATTATGTAAGGTGGGTTATATATAAGGTGAATTGTATCTGATGTTCTATGTACACTATGTACAATGATTTATGCATAGTACCATTTGAGGTGCATAATATTCATTGGATATTTAATATATTTTCCCTCCAATGTGGCCAAAAAATATGCACCCGATCCAAACTTCTCGATTATAAAAAAGGTCCTAACCAATTAGGTTTGAATTTTCCTTTTAAATCTATTCAAGCATTAGTGTTTCTTTTATTTTATTCCAGAATGATATCACCAACCTCAAAATAACAGCTACAAACCTTATTTGAATAATATATCTTAAGTTTTTTTTATAAGAGTAAAGGTGCTATAAGAAATTGATGCACTTTTCATCCAATAGTTCCAACTAACTCAAACATCCCACGCGATATTCATCTCCTACCTCAACATATTATAACAAAATTCCCAAAGAGGGTACTTCGATCTCAAAAGAGAATATTGCTTTTGTGCCATAGACCAAGACAAAAGGATAAGCACCTATAGGGGTTTGAACATTGATCTTTTAAGTCCATAAGGTAGGGTACAATTGAATGTGCTAGTCTCGACCAGACTTGTTAACCAATATTTTTAATATTTTTAATAAAGTTTTATTGGATGCTTCTGCTTGTCCATTACTTTACGAATAGTACATGGTAGACAATTTATGTTGGATCGTATACTCTGCATAAATCTTGCATATGTCCTTGTTCTTAAAACAAGTTCCATTATCTAAAATGGTAGTTGAAGGGATTCCAAATCTACATATGATTTGATTAAATATGAACTTGGAGACTTCGATTGCAAAGACATCTAAAGGTGTAAGACTATATTTTGATGAAGTGGGTTCCTATAGTTATCGGATGACTATGGTAGCTTGATAATATTCTAACTCCAAGGAAATAAATGAGGTACTTATTGCCATAACATCCACAAAATGATTGCTAGTATGTGAAATGGACTTAATAGTGACTTTTTCAAACAAAGATAAAAGTTTGAGGACAAACTCCTTGTAGAGGTGAAGGTTCTCATCATGAGTTTGATAAACATTATTGATTTTATTAACCATGAGTTGAAATACCAAAAGACCAATAAGACCTTAATTTGTAATGCTAAGGTTGCACATAGACCTAGAATCAAAGCTTCGTACTCTATCGTGTTGTTGGTGCAAGAAAATTGAAGTTTGAATGATAAAGAAATCAATTGCTTTTGTGGAGATACCAATATAATACCTGCACCAACACCACTCATATAGTGAGATTCATCAAAGAATAAAGACCACGAGTCAGAGTGATCAACCTCTAGGTTAAGATATTCATCAAGAAAATCCACTACAAGAGGGTGAGTGGATTGGAGAGGAGCAACAATGATTTGATAAACTATAAATTATCCTTTGATGGATTTTTGGCTGATGAATGTTAAATCAAACTTGCTAAGGGTAAGGATCCATTTTTTGGCTCATCCTAATAGATAAGGTTTTCTCATCAAGTAACAAAGTGGATTAAATTGAGCAATGATGAAAGTCTTTTGATTAAGCATGCAATGATGTAGCTATTGTGTAGAGAACACAATGGCAAGATAAATATTTTCAAGGGGGTATAGTGAGTTTCATAGCTCACTAAAGTTTTGCTAATATAGTAGATGGCTTACTCTCTCTTATCATCATCGTGTTGAGCGAGCAACACCCCAAGGTGTGAGCCATAGTTGATATATAAAGGATGAAGGATTGATCTAGCATGGGCAAAATGAGTATCGATGGTGTAAGAAGATAATACTTGAGGGCTTCGAATACCTTTTGAACTCATCATCCCAACAAAAGGCCATACCTTTCTTAAGGATTTTAAGAAAGAGTTGATATTTATCAGCTAGCTGAGCGATGAATCGATGGATAGCTTGGAGTTTGCCTTGTAAACTATGAAGCTCAGTGATGTTAGAAGGTGGTGGTATATCTACAATGGTAGATATTTTAGTGGGGTCTATCTCAATACCCCATATAGATACAATGAACCCCAATAATTTTCTATATGTGACTCTAAATACACACTTGTCAGGATTAAGGTAGACTTTATATTCATAAAGTCTATCGAATATTCATCTTATATTAGGGATATGATCCTCAGGATCAATAGAATATCCTACAATATCATCCATATAATTTGAAGGATATCGTGCATCATATCATGGAATATATAGGTCATAGCACGCTGATATGTGGTGCCTACATTATTTAAGCTAAAAGGTATCACTTTCCACCAAAAAGTATCCCATGGTGTAATAAATGTAGTCTTAGCTTGATCCTCTAGTGCGATGCAGATTTGATTATAACCCAAGAAGCCATCCATAAGAGGCAACATCCCACTCATGGTTGTAAAATCAACTATTTGATCCATGTTGGGAATGGGGAAGTCATATTTAGGATAGATAGCATTAATGTCCCTAAATTTTATGCATATTTTGATTTTACCTTCCTTTCTGGCTATAGGAACTATGTTGGAAATCCAATCAGAGTAATCAATAGCTTGGATAAAATCCACATCTAAGAGGTTTTGGAGCTCTTCCTTAACCAAAAGGGTGACTTTGGGATGCATCTTCCTGGGCTTTTATTTGATAGGCTTTTCATCAAGTTGAACCACTAAGTGATGAGTGACAACATATTAGTCAAGACCAAGCATGTGTGCATAGGTCGAAGTGAAGACATATGGGTACTCCTTCAAGAAATATGTGAACTTAGCTTGCTTCTCTTCATCCAAGGTAGTTCCTATCTTAATATTGCATGGATTAGCATCAATTCCAATATTGATATTTAAATTATTTTTAATTAATATATAGGAATCTCTTTCACAATTCAGAGGAGTGAGTGAAACACCCATTTGTTGGAGTACTTCTAGAGATAAATCTACACATTCATCTTATGAGGTAGATGTTTGAACGTGTGCCACACATGGGATAGACTCATCAAAAAAACCATTATGTACAATATCATTGTGTGTGATGTCAGAAAAGACATCCCCTTCCACACATTCATTTGGGATTGTGATCAATTCTAGGTGTAGTAATCAAAGCATATTGCAATAAATATTAGAGGAAGAAGGGGGTCCCTCATCTTCCTCGGTCCACTCTAAGATTTGATGATTTTTTAAATATTTGGCATAAGTAATTAGGTGGTCATCATCATTGAAAGGTAAAGTTTGGTTTTTTGTAGGGATGTAGTTGATGCCACATCATGCAGGCCAAGTATTTATTTCAATTAGATCTTGTATGCCATTTTGTAAACAACCTAGACCTTTACCTAAATAGCCCATGACACACAAGATTTGCTTAGGGATTGAATATTGATCCAAAAAGTAGCAATGGGTGAAAGTGTCTTCTTTAATAATTAAATTTTTACCAATGGTAACTTTATATATGGTATTTCTAACAAAAATAAATGTACAACTACCTATATGTACAATGTCTTCTTTTCTATAAGGTAATCCCTTTGTGCATGGAGATGGTGGTAGTCAAGAAAGAATAGGAGAATCTTGAACTACAAAATTCTCATGGTTAGGTAGTGGTGAAGTGATGGTCAATTTGGCAAGCATTTGGTCCATAAGAGAATAAGAGGTGGAAGGTGATGAGTTGGTTCTATGAGAAGAATGAGGTGTATTAGAAGAATATGAATGATGATTGGAAGTAGGTGGACAATATGAAGAAGGTTACTCAGGTGTATATGGAAAAGTGTGATGGACGAAAGGTGCCAATGATGACAAGGAACGATAAAATAAAGAATTATATGGCTCAACCATTGCATTGTTATTCAAATGGTCTTGGGTCACCATGAATGGTGACTAATTGATTTTTGAATTCAAATTTTATACACTGATGCAATATGGATGGGATTTCTCTCATAGCATGAATCCATGAATACCCCAAAAGGATATTGTATGATGCAGTACAAGGTACCACATAAACACATGTGTCAAGAATTTGGTAGGAACCTGGTTCCTAGCAACTTGGAAGGATGGAAAACAAATGGAATGGAATGTAAAAACAATTAAAAATGTATTGAATCAGTTTTTAATTTGAATCATTATTTCATTGGAGGTAAACCTACCAATGGATTTATAAATATATCTTCTTATAATTCGATGGATGCCTACTTACACCCATTTGAATGAATATAAATATCTACCCTATAGTTGTGAGTGAAAGGACACAATGGTCCATAAACATAATAAGTGAATTAATAATGATTAATGGTTAGGATTAGGATCCTAACATGCCACCCTCCTTAAAAATATCTTTGTCCTCAAAGATCAAAGTGAGGAGCTTAGTCCCTTGTTGTCCAAGTAGAATTTTCTCATGGTCTTACACTTTTTTAATGTCATATTTCTGTAAGCAAGGATATTGTGAAGGTTGAAATGTTGGTGGGGGTTAGGTAGGAAGAATAGTAGGGTCAGAATGATGATAGGGTGTAACTCTTATTGTGCCTTTTTAGTGACTTGGATAGAAAATAAGTGGGTAACCATTTCCTTACCTCCTTTACAAAGAATTTTCTCCATTCGATGAGAGCTTACTATTGGAGAAGGGTTGATTTTAATCATTGAAGAGTATATGTTTGATTATTTATTGTGAATTTCATCCATAATTCCTCAAAATCCCATTGGATTATCTTGAGTGTTCATAACCATTGTACTCCTAAGACAATATCACATCCCCCTAAGGGAATTGCATACATGTCATGTTTCATGTTGTAATCGCCCATGGTGAGCTTAATATTTTGGCATTTCCCCTTATAGATGATCCTTCCCCCATTACCAAGCTCATTGAGGATATAAAAGTAGACGAGGGAACTATCAAACTCCAAACCAAGAAGGAGTGAAACAAAAATAACAAAAATGGCAAGTACAAGCAGAAGCAGGTAAGCCTTACTCTAGTTAATCAAGTGGTATTGGCTACACCTAAGGATGGGTATGTGCACCAACACAAAAATTATCAAGCATAGCCCTATTACCCAACTATGATCAAAAGAACAATCAGGGGTGAAACAAAGAGCGCAAACCCCTTGCTATTTCACACCATTGATAGAATCAATGTAATCAATATTCAACCAACTAAGCAAGGCAAAAAATATCAGGTTCCTTGATATAACTCTTATAGATCCCAACCATCCTAAGACAAAAGGATATAGGGAATATCAATGTTTCCCTTATCATAGGATATCGGGGTATAATATTGAGGTTTGCGTTGGTTTCAAGCACCAAGTGCAAAACATTATTGAGGCAAGAGAACTTAGAGTGGACAACCCACTGGCCCCTAACAACAAAGATATGGGCATCTATGAAAACCTATTGCCAAACCATGAGGTCTTGTTGAGTGAATATTTTGTCCTATTACAAAATGAACACGCAACTAGAGTCTCAAACCGGAAAGACTCTTTCTTGCAAAGAAAATATATTATTTTTAATTTCTCCAAGCTTCTTGTGAACAAACCTTTATATGCATATAACCAATTTTGACTTAATGCAAATAAATGAATGTATCCTAGAATAGCTTAAATCCTACAAGTAACTGTTAACAAGGGGCCTTTAATGATTCACAACAAACTTTGTAACCCTAATCTATTAAAATAACCAACCATGTAAAAAAAAGAAAGAAAAATCTTTTTTATGCTCTTGAAATTAATGAAAACCAACCCGAAAATAAGTTAGTGGCCTTTTTTATCTTTTGCTTTAAAAAGATTTCAAATGAGAAAGTGCATGGTATAGGCCACTTCGTTTTAAGCTCCGTGCCTTTAGCATGCAGTTCATTTTACAGTTAATTGGTTCATTTTATCTTTTGTTTAACTGTTCTGCTATTTCTACGTTAGCTTTTGGTGTTAGTAAAAATTCGCAGAGTATTCTGGAATGTACCAGAATCCGAAACTCAGATTTTCAAATGAGATTAAAAAATATATTAGAAACTAAAACAGAAATGTTCTTTATGAGAATCAGCTAGAAAAACTGAAGAAGGACGTTAATCTGGTTAGCAATCTCCTCCCTGCAAAACCCCAAGTTATGAGATGAAACTCTAAAACAACCTGACCTAACGGACCTGTAATAAAACACAGTCGAATCAGATCAGATGCTAGATTCTAAGGAAATAAATAATTTGCATCATTCTATCATTCACCTATCACAACCCACATTATGGTGTAAACGAATAGATACAAAACAAAATAATGCAAAGGAAAGATATACAGAAATAACAGTAGTCTTAGCCTTCAATCTCCTTTTGGTTTCACACACAAAAGTTACTCTTGCCAAATAAACTCCTTTTATTCCAAAAAAATAATGCTTTTTCTCCTTACAATTTCCAGCCCCTGTATCTACATTCGCTTCTGCTTTTAAACTTTCTATTGCGGCTCTTGGCTTCGCTCTGTGATGCTTCGTTTCATTTCCCATAACGCTTCATTTCATTTTCTTACTTCTTTGATGTTTTGACCTTTCGATCGAACCTAAAATGTTTGGTCTTCTCTGCTAACTATAACTGTCGATCTGAAGTGTTACCATGACCCTCATGCCTTTTTGCCATGTGTTCAGTGCTTTTCTGTATGTTTTGTAACGGCCCCATGTAAATAGTGATGTTTTTATGCATGCAGCTTTGCGTCCTTGCTTTCACCGCGAAAACATGACATGTCGTGATATCGCGACATTTTCCTGCCAATAACCCTATCCACTTTCATGCATAGCAAAAATGAGACATGTCACGATATCGCGATATTTTTTTGCCAATAAGCCTTTCTTGCCTTCATTCACAGCGAAAATCCGACATGTCACGATTTCGCTACAAGTTTTTTGCACTTAGTCTCTTTTCAATAAAGTGTCACGAAATCGCTACCATTTTCTACCCTCTGCATGGTCTTCACTTTCTATCGTGATTTTGCGACATCTTTTTTTGGCTAGAACGTTTCCTCAAAAGTCACGCGATATCGCTACGCCTTTGTGCCTTAGACTCTTTTCATTCACCCGCATCGCGAAAACGCGACGCGTCACGATTTCGCGACGCCTTTTGACTTATGCGCTTTGTCTCAATTCTCGTCATGATTTCGCTACACTGCTAGGCCTTATCGCCTTTGGCTCGGTTTTGTCGCAATTTCGCTACACTGCTGGGCCTTATCGCCTTTGGCTCGGTTTTGTCGTGATTTCGCTACACTGCTGGGCCTTATCGCCTTTGGCTCAATTTTGTCGCGATTTCATGACCATTTTATATTTTATGCCTTCTGCCCATTTGCAAGCCGTGAAAATCAAACATGTCACGATTTCACGACGGTTCCGCCCACCTGCTATCGTTGACTGCATTGACCACAATTTTGCGACATGTCACGATTTCGCTACGCTTTTCTGCTTCGTGCCCCATTTGACTGTCTTGACCGTGATTTTGTGACATGTCATGATTTCGCTACAATTTTCCATTCTGCCTTTCTCTCTCCTCTCTGGGCCGTGACGGAGCAACATGTCGCGATTTCGCTACACTTTTTCGTTTTCAGCCGCGACGGAGCAACATGTCGCGATATCGCGACACTTTTTCATTTCGGCAGCGACGGAGCGACATGTCGCGATATCGCGACAACTTTCGGCCGCGACAGAGCGACATGTCACGATATCGTGACAACTTTTTTCCTTAGTGAAATTTTTGCCTTTTTCTTTGATTTTCTTAGCATCTGGGTCACTGTTTTCTTCTTTGAAAGCATGCAAAAAGGTGGGCCCCCAATTTTGGGGTGTGTTGTGGATTAGCCACAACAAATGGCGACTCTGCTGTCAAATGCTCCAGAGCATTTTGGTGAGAACCCAACTTGAAATATACAAGCTTAGATACAGGCGTCAGCACATAAAAGATAAAAAAATACCGACAGATCAGAAGTACATGAAACATCAAAATCATTAGTATTAGCTTGGTGTGTGCTATTTGTTTTCATTCCATATCGCTTGAACTTGATCAACATTCCATTGTCATTTTTACATGCATGCATATGTGAGACTGTGCATGATTTGTGTAACCTAATAAATATGCTTAGATATTTTGCTTTTACAAATGCATAGACCTTCTAATATCATACACAAATATTCAAGATTATCAAACCCTCTTAGGATCAACCATGTGTATAATGAATTGTTTTATTAGATCCCAAAGTTGGTTATGAGTCACTACTATCTTGAACCCATGTGTAAGTGAAAGTGAAATCAGAGCTTTGGGAAATCAGACTCCCAACCTAATCGAGATGAGAGTTTAACCCTATTCTTACTACTCGGATTTGGAATTCATTACCTCACTTTGAGCAAAATAATTTAACCAATTATGGAAGAAATGGTCATGCTAGTCTAACCCTTTGAACAGTTAGTGGTCTTGTTTTTTAGACAAGACATGTTGTCATGCATGGGCATACCTAACCCCATAATCCATGACTTAACTTCATTTCTTTGGACCTTGGGGATGACTACCCATCCTTTACAGAGGACAAGTAGTACGATCCTTCCAATCCAATATAAAGATGAGATGGGAAAAATTAATTTTTACTTCTTGGATCTTGGGGATGACTACCCATCCTTGCTAGGGACATGTAGTATGATCCTTCCAATCCAAGCTTTAGATGAAAATGGAGAATATTAATTTTATTGCTTGGACCTTGGGGATGACTACCCATCCTTTGTAGAGGACAAGTAGTACAATCCTTCCAATCCAAGCTTTATCATGAAATGAGACATAGGAGCTTTGGGGAATCAGATTCTCAACCTAGGCGAGATGAGAATTATGCCCTATCCTTACTACTCCATGTAGGTCAAATCAAAGTTTTGGGGAGTTGGATCCTCAACCTAAGTTCGATGAGGACTTAACCCTATCCTTACTACTCTGATTTTAGGCTTTAAGCTTTATGGAAGTGGTAAAAACCATTGTTTTAAGGATCATGTTGCATAATAGGATAGACATGAAATACTTCTTTCGCCTGACCTTTTCTTCCAAGCAAGGTTTTGATCATTTTGCTCAAGATCCTTTTTAATGTGTATAAAATGTGCTTGGTTCTAGATATCTTGGGGCTCAGTTTCCAACCTTAGGATTTTTTTTTATTTATTTATGTTGTAGCATAACCCTAAGAGGATTTGACACACTTTAATGATTTGTATCTGAAATGCATATGCAACTAAGATGGCATGTATATGCAAAGTGAGATGTAATATGAATGCATTTCCCTTTGAATTGCAGATGAAGTATTGCCATAATTTGTAAAACTGACTACTTCATGCATCACAAGCCTCAAACGATATTATTTAACTGTTTGTGTTACATGTGGAGCTTTTACAACATAATTCCAATGTTTCATATTTTCCCGATCTTAGGCATGTGTTAACATTTCAAACTTTTATTCTCTTTTTTTTTTTTTTAAATAAATAATGTCAAATAAACACACCACCTAAACGGCAAACATATAATACAAAACCCAGCCGCTTCAAGCCTAGAAATAGTGTTTCAAGTGCAACCCATTGACAGGTAATGCCAAATCCTTTCCATCCAAGGTTTTTAGTCTAAAACTATTTTCCCCTAGGACTTCTAAAATCTGGTATGGACCCAACCATAAGTAGTCAAACTTATCATGATCCCCTTTCTTCTCATGTCTTTTATCCCATAACAACACTAGATCTGATATTTTAAAAGCCTTGGCTCTAGACTTTTTGTCAAACCATATTTTTACTACATCCTAGTGTTTACTAAAATGAAGCATAGCCTCATCCCTTTTTTCATCCAGATGCATTAATTGTGTTAGTCTAGACTCAAGTTTATCATCGGTTCGAAATAATCTTTCATGAAATGCAGTGTTTGTAACTTGAGATTTGTAGGAAAAATGGGATCTTGTCCATAAACCAGATGGTAAGGAGATGTTCCTATTGATTCTTTGACTCTAATTTTGTCAGCCCAAAGAGCCAACTTAAGTTTGTTATGCCAATCTCTAGGATTTCTTTCCAAAAAAAAATTTATGATGCATAACAAATTCTTGTTAGAAGATTCAACCAATCCATTGCCTTGCGGATAATAATTGGAAGAGAATTTTAAACTCACACTGTTTTCAAATGCCCAATTAGAAAATTCCAAAGAGGAAAAAGCTAAACCATTATCACTTACAATGGAGTTAGGCATTCCAAACCGAGTGACAATATTATCCTCTAAGAATTTGATAACAACCTCTGAAGTAGCATTCTTTGTGGGGATAGCTTCAGTCCACCTTGTGCAATATTTCGTAGCTGTCAGAATGTATTTGTGGGAATCGAATGAATTGGGACTAATAATCCCAACAAAATCCAAGCCCCATTGCGCAAAAGGTCTAGACTTAATTACATATTGTAATGGCATGGAAGCACCCCTGTCTCTATTAGCTGCAGTTTGACATGTATGACATGACCTCACATGAGTATGGGCATCTTTGAACAGTCGAGGCCAATAATAATCGGCTCTAAGGATTTGATGGGCTGTGGCATTAGAGGACCCATGTCCTGTCCCATGTTTACCATGAAATTCCTCGAGTATTTGCACTGCCTCTTTTTGATCAACACAACAAAGGTAAATACCTTCATGGTTTTTCTTATATAACATGCCGGATCTAATTAGGAAATTAGCAGACTTCAAGTGCAAGGCTCTTCGTTGAGTAGAATTCAAATGCGGTGGACATTTACCATTTAGTAGAAAATACACCACATCTGCATACCACTCATCTTTGGTTATATCTACGATTTCATAATGTTGACATGAAATTGCGAGATCCTTTTCTACTATAGCCTTAACCAACCCTTGTCCCCGCACTATCTTCATGGATTGAATCTCAAGATCAAACTCTTGCAAAGTAGAAATCCACTTCCCTCATCTTTCACCTAGTTCATTCTGTATAAACATGGCTTTGACTACAGGATCCGGGACTATAGCAAACACCCTACTGTGGACTATATAATGCCTAAATTTTTTAACGGTCTTGACTAGAGCATACATTTTCTTGTCCAAGATGGAGTATCTCAGCTTCGCATCGTTGAGAGGACTACTCAGGAAAGCAATAGGATTTTCAATGTTGCCTTCACTCTTCTGAGTTAAAACACTCGCAAAGGAGTGATCTGAAGCAAATGTGTAAATATAGAAAGGCTTCGTATAATCGAGACTCACTAAAACTGGGGCTTTAGAAATCGCGTCCTTGATATTTTTGAAAGCATCTCTATTTTCATCTGTCCACTTGATCTGGACCTCTTTCTTTAACATGTCGTTCAAAGGCTTTGCTATTTTTTCAAAATCCACAATAAATTTTTTGACAAAATTGATCTTCCCAAAAAATGATCTCAACCCCTTTTTGTTGTTGGGACAAGGAATCTATTGTATGGCCTCTATTCTTTTAGGGTCAATGGAAATTCCATCCTTAGATATTACATGTCCCAATAACTTTCCTTTCGTCACCCCAAAAATGCACTTCTTTGGGTTGAGAGAGATGCCATGTTCCCTGCATCTTTGAAAGACTTTCTTTAGATCCCTGACGTGTTTTTCCTTGTTCTTAGAAAATACAGGAATGTCATCTACATAGATGATAATGCACTTACCTATGATCCCCTTAAAAGCAAAATCCATAGCTCGTTGGAATGTGGCACCTGCGTTCAATAGTCCGAAAGGCATTCTCCTATATGCAAAGGTGCCCCACTTTGTGGTGAAGGCAGTTTTTATCCTATCACTAGGATGGATAAGGACCTGATTATATCCCGAATAACCATCCAGGAATGACATCATCTCTGACCCATTTACCTTTTGAAGTATTTCATCAATGGTGGGTAACGGGTAATTTTCCTTTTGTGAGGCTTTATTAAGATTTCTAAAATTGATACACAACCTTATTTCTCCATTCTTTTTCCTCACAGGGACCAGGTTAGCAACCCATGTGGAGTGCCTAACAAGAAAGATTATTTTAGCTTCTAACAGTCACTTTACCTCTTTCTCTATCAAGGGTTCTAATAATGGATTGACTGGCCTCTGTCTCTGCCTGAAGGGTTTGGAGTCTGGCTTCAAAGGAATCGTATGCGTTATGACATTCTGATCATAGGTTTTTAGCTCCTTATAACTCCAAGCTATGTAGTCTATGTATTCCTTTAATGTATTGGCAATGGAATCCTTCTCCTGTTTGGTGCATGCTTTTGCTATGAATACTTCTCGAGGGTTTTCTGCACTTCCAATATTAACCAAGTCACAGGCTTCTCTAGGAGGTGGAACCTTTCTACCTTCTTTTGGTTGGTATCCGATATCGAAAGTTTTTTCTAATGAAGCCATCTCATTTGGCATCTTATTACATTTTCCAATAATATTTTCTTCCAAATCTACATCTTCTAGGTCCCTCTCGTCTTCATCTATGACCTACTTTTCAAATATGCCAGAATTAGTGACAAAATGGAATATGTGCCTGTCACTATCAAACACTTGGAAATTCGTGACATTATCCAGTATCGAGGGACAAGGGACCAGTTCTATGGAGAATTTCTTACATTTTTTATGATCCACTGGTTTCAACATACTCGCAGCTACGGCTAGAGAGTCTGCCAGATGATTGCCTTTTCTAGAGATCAGAGATATGTTAAAGGCATCAAACTCATCTATTAAATCTCTAACCCTAGTTCTGTAAAGTCTGAGCCACTTGTTCTTACATACGTATTGTCCCTTCACTTGTTTTACCACCAGCTTCGAATCACCAAGGACCTTGATACACTTAACTTTCTTCCGAAGGGCCAATTGAAGTCCGAGAATCAAGGCCTCATATTCTGCCATACTGTTGGTGGCAGGGAACTGTAGTCTATATGCAGCGAACATAGGCTCTCTGTCTGAACATGATAATTCAATACCGACTCCTGCTCCTTGTCCTGGACTTGGATCCATCAAATCTTAAAGTCCAAATTTCCTGATGTCCTTCAGTAACGTTGCATCCAATCCTTTCATTTTGGGAATTTTTAGGTGTTTCTATGTCCAAACAATATGCTCCTAATTTTGCTTCAATGTATTGGATCTCATTCGATTTGTTGTATTTTGTGATCATCTCCTTGAGCCTAGGTTCACTATCAATCCAAATTTGGTTGGCCACTCCCCTCCAAGGCAACCACATATGTGAAGAATCTGTCACAATGTAACCATTTAGGTTTTTACTCCAATATCTTCCCAAAACCATGCCATATTTGATAGGAATGTCGAGCACCAATATGTCTATGTGATGTTGAACCCTAGGTTCTGAATTGACTTGAATAAGAACATCACCCAATTCTCCCACTGCCTCCATGGTTGATCTATCCAGCTGCACCACCCTGCTTCTAGAAGGTTTTGGTGTAAGTCCCAATTTTTTACAGATTTCTAGGGGCATAATGGTAGCCGAGGCCCCTGAATCTATTAAGCAATTGTGCAGGTTTTTACCTGCAATTCTAATGGTTATCAGAAAAGGAGGTATATCTCATTTTTCCTTTTTCAAAACCAATCGAGACTCAACACTTTTAGCTTCATGAACTTGGGCAGGTGGATCTAAAATTTTTGGTGGACTTACTTCTTGGCCTAATAATCGGGACATATCATACATTGAGACATTGGCCTTAGTTTTCTTCATGTCTTCCACCAAGTCATAAGTGGGTTTTTCTAAATTTGACATGTTTTGCACCATCTTAGAATTTTCCACCATGGATGGAGGAGAGGGATTGACATCTACTTTGAAATCAGGAGGGAGTAATTGGTTATTTGGAGGAGTAGAGGAAGTTTTGGGCTCCTTAGAACTCCTAGTGTAATACTTGTGATTTCCTTTCCCAAAACGTTTGTTGGCATGAACTTCCAATGTTTCTTCATCTTCGTTTCCAAAAAATTCCACATCCTCCTCTTCTTCACTTTCTTGGGAATGTATAACCTCAGTCAATATAGAATCATGCTTCCTGTGGACACAGTGCATGCAATCGTTGTCACAAGGTCTTGATTCTCCAAAATCTTTCGAGACATCTTCCTGATTGGCTACGGGATTGGGTACTCGCCCATTATTTGGCTGCATGTTGTATGTTCCTTTTCCTCTATGGTTATGAGGCCGGTTATGACCCATGGCTTGGTCCACCTTTTTATTGACATTTCCCACCATAACCAAAACTTTGGCCAAGGTTTCCTTCATGTTTTCTATGGCAGATTCGGACCCTTGTGGTTGAGGCACGATAATTCTGGGTCTAGTTGTGTTTGCTGCATTAGCCACCTCTGGAATAGGTACAATGGCTTGGGTCTGGGCAGTTGGATTCCATCTTGGATTCACACTTTGAATCGGAGTGATTTTTGGATAAGTCATTGGTCTTGGCATGCTAATCGGAGCAAACCCCGGCATGGTCAACAAATTACTGCCCATGCCAAACCTAGGCAAACCCATCGGGCTATTTTGAATTAATCCCTGTGTTTGAACGGAGGCATTAGGATAACTTGGAAATGACGCCACTTGGGTGGGTGTTT
The DNA here is from genome assembly GCA_028583015.1 of Wollemia nobilis. Classification (NCBI taxonomy): domain Eukaryota; kingdom Viridiplantae; phylum Streptophyta; class Pinopsida; order Araucariales; family Araucariaceae; genus Wollemia; species Wollemia nobilis. The sequence goes on from JAQPPZ010000040.1 coordinate 7,950,247, forward strand.
GGAAATTGTTCATCATAGGAACCTGTGGTGCCATTAACTGGTTCATCATGGCAAATTGACTGTATGGACCATATTGTCCCATCCCAGTCAATTGAGACAATCCTGCTCCTGGCGAGTTCATTTGTTGTTCGAGAGTCATTGTATCTGCATAGGCTAAAGGAAGCGTCGTAACTTGAGGATTCCTTCTAGTCAATAAATATGTTAAAGGATCTAAGGCTCTGAAATATAATTGCAAGGCGACCGTAGGATCTACCGCAAAGTGACGAGTCAGATTCGTGTATAGTTTTTGGAACCTCTGATTGAATGTTCGTATGGGCTCATTGGGTAATATTTTGCATGATATGAACAAATTGTAGATTATGGAGGGATCCAATAACATTCTAAATTGGCTAATGAATGCGGTTTCTAATTGGGTCCATGAAGTGATGGACCCTGCTGGCAGATTCCTATACCATTCATTGGTCATGCTATCTAGACTAGCAGGGAAAAATTGGCAAGCAACATCATCGTGAGTAACCCCTTGTCTAAACATATAATCCTTGTAGATTTGGACATGATATTCTATTGTTGTGGGACCATCATGCATGAATTTGGGTAATCCCCTTTCAATGTTTCTAGGCAAGTCATGGACTGCCCCAGGAATATCCAGGGGGGAACTTTGCGCACCATACCAAAGGGCAGGTGGCTATTGTTGTTGTTGGGCCATGTTGTTCAAAGGTGTTAACCCTATGGGAACAATGGAAACACTTGGAACTGTGGAGATAGATACACCTGGTGTTACTGTCACACTTGAAAATAAGGTCTCAGGCCCACTAGATGTACTTGAGTCTAAAGAAATCCCTAACTCAAGTATATTGGGTGGTATTTTGATCTCTAATGTTTTGTTTTTCGGCTTCCTAGTAGTGGGAGAAAGGTTTTGGAAAATAGTTTACCCTGTGGTCTTGGACCTAGTAGCTATGTACTCAGGTTGGGCCAGCTTGAAAACTCTAGAACTCTAAAAGACTTCTCTCAACTTACTTGCAAAATACAGTATCTAAATGTTATACCTGCAAGCACAATAAGTGGAAACAAAACTACCCACGTTAATTGTTAGAACAAATCATAATCACAAAGCAATAAAGAAGGCCCTCCTTCTAGCGCCAAAATGTTGAGTGAATATTTTGTCCTATTACAAAATGAACACGCAACTAGAGTCTCAAACCGGAAAGACTCTTTCTTGTAAAGAAAGTATATTATTTTAATTTCTCCAAGCTTCTTGTGAACAAACCTTTATATGCATATAACCAGTTTTGACTTAATGCAAATAAATGAATGTATCCTAGAATAGCTTAAATCTTGCAAGTAACTGTTAACAAGGGGCCTTTAATGATTCACAACAAACTTTGTAACCCTAATCTATTAAAATAACCAACCATATAAAAAAAGAAGGAAAAATCTTTTTTTATGCTCTTGAAATTAATGAAACCCACCCAAAAATAAGTTAGTGGCCTTTTTTATCTTTTTGCTTTTAAAAAATATTTCAAATGAGAAAGTGCATGGTATAGGCCACTTCGTTTTAAGCTCCGTGCCTTTAGCATGAGGTTCATTTTATAGTTAATTGGTTCATTTTATATTTTGTTTAACTATTATGCTATTTCTATGTTAGCTTTTGGTGTTAGTAAAAATCTGCAAAGTATTCTAGAATGTACCAGAATCCAAAGCTCAGATTTTCAAATAAGATTAAAAAATATATCAAAAACTAAAACAAAAATGTTCTTTATGAGAATCAGCTGGAAAAACTGAAGAAGGATGTTAATCTGGTTAGCAATCTCCTCCCTGCAAAACCCCAAGTTATGAGATGAAACTCTAAAACAACCTGACCTAACAGACCTGTAATAAAACACAGTCGAATTAGATCAGATGCTAGACTCTAAGGAAATAAATAATTTGCATCATTCTATCATTCACCTATCGCAACCCACATTATGGTGTAAACGAATAGATACAAAACAAAATAATGCAAAGGAAAGATATACGAAAATAACAGTAGTCTTAGCCTTCAATCTCCTTTTGGTTTCACACACAAAAGTTACTCTTGCCAAATAAAATCCTTTTTATTCCAAAAATAATGCTTTCTACTTACAATTTCCAACCACTGTATCTACATTCGCTTCTACTTTTAAACTTTCTATTGCAGCTCTCGGCTTTGCTCTGTGATGCTTCATTTCATTTCCCATAATGCTTCGTTTCATTTTCCCGCTTCTTTGATGTTTTGACCTTTCGCTCGAACCTGAAATGTTTGGTCTTCTTTGCTAACTATAACTGTCGATCTGAAGTGTTACCATGACCCTCATGCCTTTCTGCCATGTGTTCAGCGCTTTTTTGTATGTTCTGTAATGGCCCCATGTAAATCGCGACGTTTTTATGCATGCAGCTTTGCTTCCTTGCTTTCATCGCGAAAACGCGACATGTCGCGATATCGTGACATTTTCCTACCAATAACCCTATCCACTTTCATGCACAACAAAAATGAGACATGTCATGATATCGCGACGTTTTTCTGCCAATAAGCCTTTCTTGCCTTCATGCACAGCGAAAATCCGACATGTCACGATTTCGCTACAAGTTTTCCGCACTTAGTCTCTTTTCAATAAAGTGTCACGAAATCGCTACCATTTTCTGCCCTCTGCATGGTCTTCACTTTCTGTCACGACTTCGTGACATATTTGTCTGGCTGGAACGTTTCCTCAAAAGTCACGTGATATCGCTACGCCTTTGTGCCTTAGACTCTTTTCATTCACCCGTGCTACGAAAACGCGACGCGTCACGATTTTGCGATGCCTTTCGACTTATGCGCTTTGTCTTAGTTCTCATCGCGATTTCACTACACTGCTAGGCCTTATTGCCTTTGGCTCGATTTTGTCACGATTTTGCTACACTACTGGGCCTTATTGCCTTTGGCTCGATTTTGTCACGATTTCGCTACACTGCTGGGCCTTATTGCCTTTGGCTTGGTTTTGTCACGATTTCATGACCATTTTATATTTTATGCCTTCTACCCGTTTGCAAGCTATGAAAATCAAACACATCACGATTTCGTGATGGTTCCGCCCACCTGCTGCCATTGACTGCGTTGACCATGATTTTGTGACATGTCGCGATTTTGCTACGCTTTTCTACTTCATGCCCCATTTGACTGTCTTGACCATGATTTTGCGACATGTCACAATTTCGCTACAATTTTCCATTCTACCTTTCTCTCTCCTCTCTAGGCCGCGACGGAGCAACATGTTGTGATTTCGCTACACTTTTTCATTTTCAGCCACGACGGAGCAACATGTCGTGATATCGCGACACTTTTTCATTTCGGCAGCGACGGAGCGACATGTCATGATATCGCGACCACTTTTGGCTGCGATAGAGTGACATGTCGCGATATCGTGACAACTTTTTTCCTTAGTGAAATTTTTGCCTTTTTCTTTGATTTTCTTAGCATCTGGATCACTGTTTTCTTCTTTGAAAGCATGCAAAAAAGGTGGGCCCCCAATTTTGGGGTGTGTTGTGGATTAGCCACAACAGATCCCTAAAGGGTAAGGTGCATAAGTCAATCAGGTCTAAATTGATATGCCTACCCATGGGTGTGTGGGGATGGTTGAAATTGTCAATATAGCAACCAGAACTAGACGATGTGGTCAACCGCAACCTCTTGCACCTCCCATTAAGGTCCCAGCTACACCTAGGCAGATGTAGGGGCAAGACAATCTCCCAGGTCCACCAACTTGACCTGTGGTAACCATCCAGAGTAGACTCAAGCAAAATTTACAAACGACTTCGACTAAGCTATCAATTTAGGAGCTCATACAATAGTCCCCAAAGCACAAGGATACCTTGATGGAGATTTTAAGGTCAATTGAGCTCCAACCGCAAGATCCAAATGCATTCACCCATTTTGTGGGACAAGTACAAGAATGTTAGGAGCCTGTAATTCGATTCTATGATCATGAAATTAAGACAGTATCTACTGCCTTACCAAACCCTCTTCTACACATTGTGGCATCATTTAATGATTTGTCATTTAAGCAGATCTTGATCAATATAATTTAATAAATCAACATCATCACAACAACAACAATAGAACATCTTAAGATCCCCAAGTCCAATATTGTTTCGATAGGCTATACATTAAGGGATTTCAATGATGCTTTATGCAATACTATGGGAACGATAGTCCTACCTATCAAGGTAGGACATAAGACCATCCCCGTGATGTGTCATGTCTTGGAAGGGGCCATGTAATACAACATCCTCCTAGGGAGACCTTGGATACGGGACATGAGATGTGTTCCTTTGATCTTACACCAATGTGTCAAGTATGTGCATGATAACAAAGTCTACATGGTGTTAGCTAATGAAGAGCCATTCAAGTACGTTCATCAGGTGGATTGTACCAAAGAATTTATGATTCCTTTGGTCCACTTGTTTGTAGGACCTTCATCTCCAACTACCCAAATGGAAAACAAAGACAAAGAGGTACAAATGGGCCCATCTACATCAACACCCCATCTTACACACCAAGCAACTAATGCTTCTAATAAACCATCAACATCTAAACCAAAAGATAATCAGAAGCTAAAGGCACCCATGGTTGAGAAAAGAGAGCCCAAGGAAGTGCTAATCATAGATATTAAGAAAATTCCAACTCCCATGGAGGAAGAAGACCTCCAAGATTAAGTTGAGGAGATGCTAGAACCCACTTCACCAATGTTGTCTATAGGATCATCCACATCACAGGTAACAATACACTTGGCAAGTACAGGAATAGGATAGTATCTTGTGCAAAACATTACATTTATGCACATCATAGAGTCTGTGTGGGACATGGGATGATCAAAAGATCTAAGACCGCCAGTGAGAACAGTGGTTCCATTTGGAATCCCTCCCAACCAAACAAATATCATCTATGCTAGCCTAGATTGCACCCATAAATCTATAGATATAGAAGAGGACAATGATGAGCTATTCATTGTCAATGTTCGCTACCTATCTAATACTAAGTTTTCTCTGACCTATTTTGAGCATTGCCATTAGCATGGTTACGGTCTTGGTATATATGATTAGGGACTTAGGCGGCCATTCGAGCCGCAATACCAGCTCCCATCTAACAGCTTTGGGTTAGGCTATCACATAAGAGGTCGAGATGACTCTCTAGTAGTAGCATTAGAGATATTAAGGTTGGGGTTAGGAGAAGACTTCAATTTTATTCCTTATCACCCACCAAGTGCAAGATATATGAGCAACATATAAGTGGCTATGGAAAGCATACCACCTCCCGAGACTTATCATCCAAGATCCACAATTGATGCCACCCAAATAGGTTACAACTCATGGGATGATGAGCAAGAAGAAAATGAATATGTAGTAAGTTATGGTGAAGCACAAGCGGGTTTGGCTTACCATGGGCCTCACTATTTACAAATATTTACCAGGTCTGGACACCATGGGAGTGGCTACATATCAGATGAAAGTGGATATGAGTTAGAAGACTCAACAGAAAGAGCATAGCTAGGAATAAGGTAATGTTCCCATGACTTGGTGTAATATACTAATGCAAATGGTATATTCATGAGTGATGAAGAATATAAGGATAAGACAAAGATGGCCTACTTAGGACCAAGAGACATGCCCCTTACCTTGGGGTCGCATACCAATGCTAATGGTTTTTGGATAAGTGATGACAATTTTGATGATGAGACTGAGATGGCTTATCTCGAACCTCACCACATGTGGCAAGTAGACATGTTGGTAGAAAGAGAAGCAGTACTTCATGCCATAGACCCTGGCTTACGATTTTTGGGAAGACCGGTTGACTTGACTGTCATTCATCACATGGTCAATCCCCATCTGCCTATGTTCAGGAAGCTCTTAGAGCCCAATGATCCTATTATCTGACTAGCTCATGGACAGGATCCAGAGATTCCTTTTCCTCTAGAGCCTCATCATGAGTATAGGAAGGAAACCTTTGAGACAAGATTTCAAGCATGTGGTTCTGGATATTTCATACCATCCATCAACACGATCTCCATGTATTTGACCACTCCACTTCATAACCCAGCAGATCCCACTAAACCTTTATATCTTGACACACAGGCTATTGATTGGGATCATGCTGATTCACCCATAGAGCCTGAAGATCTCCTCTCTAATAAAGAGACGTTACAACCATTCCATTTTGCATCGGGTTATGCATATGATGTGTTCCATGTTGGTCTAGATCCTAAGTTAGTAGGACCTATAAATCCTACCGATGACATTCACTTGATACCCATGCCTCACCAATTGGAGGATGGGTCACATATGGCTATAGAAGCAACTTTTGAGGTGGACATCAGTGATGATCCTACTCAACCAAAGAAATTCAAGTTCGGATAAAGTTTATCTCCAGAGGAACAAGCCATCATAATTCCTCTCCTTAAAGAGAGATCAAATTTATTTGCTTGGACTTACAAAGACTTGCCAGGTATTGATCCAAAGTTAGTGGTTCAAAACCTTTTATTAGATCCCCTAAAGAAGCCAGTCAAGAAAAAATTGAGTAATATGCATCCAACCATCGCTTTGATGGTGAATAACGAGTTGCAAAAACTATTGGATGTGATCTTCATTGTTTCCATCGACTATCTTGAATGGTTCTTAAACATGGTGCCCGTAGAAACACCAAATGGAAGAGTCTGCATTTGCATAGATTTCAAGGACTTAAATAGGGCAACTCTAAAGGATTCATTCCCATTTCCAAACATATAAACTCTTTTTGATGCCATTGTAGGTCATGAGATGCTATCCCTAATGGATGGGTTTTCTGGATACAATTAAATCTTAATAAAACCCGAAGACCAGCACAAGACTACTTTCATTACTCCATGGGCAAATTTTTGTTACAAAGTGATGCCATTCAACCTAAATAATTTTGATGCCACATACCAACGGGACATGACATACATATTTCATGATTACATGCACACAATATTGGAAGACTACATGGATGACTTGCTGGTCAAATATTTGATACAAGAGCATGTTGAGATCCTTACGAAAGTCTTCGATCACCTTGTAGAGCACAACGTTAGATTGAATCCTAATAAGTGCATGTTTGGTGTGAATTATGGTAAGCTCTTAGGGTTCATTGTTTCCATGAGAGGCATTGAAGTCGATCCAGAAAAAGTAGAAGCTATAATGGAGATGGCTGCCCCTACCAACATTAGGGAACTAAGAAGCCTACAAGGCAAGGTAGCATCCATCAAACGATTCATCACGCAATTATTAGACAAGTGTCAACCCATGAATCGGTTGCTACATAAGGATATCCCATTTCATTGGGATGAAGAGTGCCAGCAAGCCTTTGCAGAGATCAAAACATACCTGGCGACTCCGCCAATGCTCGCTCCACCAAGGCTAGATGTGCCATTTTTGCTATACATATCGGCTACTGATTTTACTTTGGGCACCATGTTGGCCCAAAATAATGTGCAAGACAAAGAGCAAGTCGTATGTTACATTAGTCACACCTTGGTAAGCTATGAGCCAGGATATTTGTATGTATAAAATGTGTGCTTAGCGGTGGTCTTTGCAATGAAAAATTTGCAACACTACATGTTGAGCCATATGATTTACATTATATCAAACCAAAATCCTTTGCAGTATATGATGAACAAGATATATCACAATACACGTACTGCAAAGTGGATCATTTTATTGATAAAATTTGACCTAGAATTCATAAGCCAAAAGTCCATCAAGGGACAAGTCATAGCAGATCAATTAGTCCATCAAGGGACAAGTCATAGCAGATCAATTAGTAGAGGCACCTCTTAAGGATATCAAGCCTCTCACTATATAATTGCCTAATGACGTAGTCTTCGCATTATAAGATCCACCGAAACTCGAAGAACCTGAGAAACAAAGAGAAATGGCATTATTATTTGATGGCTCAAAGTGTGAGCAAGGGGGCATAGCAGGGATAGTCTTTATCACACTGCAGGGCACTCCATTGCCCTTATCATTCAAGCTAGACTTCCCTTGTGCAAACAATAACATAGAGTATGAAGCCTTAATTTTGGGACTCCAAACAGCTGTCGCAATGGGCATTAAAAGATTGAATATCTTTGGTGACTCCTTGCTCATAGTGAATCAAGTCAAAGGATTGTTCCAATGCAGGTTCCCACTCCTGAAATATTACAAGGAGCTTATTGACACTTACATAGACCGACTAGAATGGTATGACATCGATGCAATCCCTCATATGTCAAATAGATTTGTAGACACCATGGCATCTTTGGGATCCTTAATACCTCAAAATCTGTTTGCTGATTTCACAATCATTCATGTGAAAGTGCTTACATTTTCTATGATACAACGTGAGGTTATTGACAACATAGATTCAATAAACATGATCCAAACCGAGCCAAATCAGGATTGGTCCTTCAAATTTAGACATTTATTGCAAAAAGCCCCTTGGGATTCTTTTATCTCTCAAGGTCCCATGGAATGTGGAATAACCATTCATCATAGGATTGTTTCCCAATAAGTGTTCACAAATGCTAGATCACAAGCAAAGCACGTCATTTTATCCATAGGAGCAATGGCTTATCAGGATTGGCTTTCCCAATTGCGGGACTTCCTGAATCTTGGAATGATACTGCAAGGTCTATCGCATGTTGAGAAATGAATATTTAAGCAAAAGGTAAATAGATACATTTTGCTAGGAGATATCCTTTATAGATGAGGTTATGATGGAATGCTCCTTCATTGTCTTGAGCCCCAAGAAGCATCTTGGGCAATTTTGCAATCTCATGATGGTACGTGTGGCGGTCACTTCAATGGCATGGCCATTTTTAAGTGTATTTTTAGAATGGGTTACTATTGGCCCACTATGGAAAAATAATGTTGTGAGTATGTCAAGAAATGCATAAAGTGTCAGTATCATGCAAACCTCACTCACTTGCCATCACAAGCCTTGCAACCCATCCAAGCAGCATGGCCCTTATCATAGTGGGGATTAGACTTAATTGGGAAGATATCTCCCCCATATTTAGTTAGGTTGACACACATTTATCATAACGGCCACTGAGTATTTCACCAAATGGATCGAAGCGATCCCCTTAACATCGAAAACTAGACCGAGGATTGCGAATTTTATACTCCACAATATCATAAGTCATTTTGGGGTCCCTTCAAATATCATATTGGATAATGGACCATTTTTCAAGAACAAAAATGTGCATGCTTTACTGGACAAATACCGCATCCAGCACAATTTTTCAATACCCTATTATCCACAAGCAAATGGGCAAGCAGAAGCCTCAAACAAAATAGTCGTCTCCATCTTGAGGAAAATAGTGAGAGATAATCATAGGGATTGACATTTGCAGTTACCTCTAGCAGTATGGGCATATAGGACTAGTGTGCAGAAGCCCACTAGGGCAACACCATTTTCACTTGTATATGGAACTGAGGCCATCGTGCCCCTAGAACTGGAAATCCCAACCTTGTGCATAGCATTAAAGGACTTCATAGATGATGACGTCGCGTGATAAGGCCGCTTGGATCAATTAATGCTTCTTGATGAACAACGGGTCAATGCCTTGGAGCATCTCTATGCTTATCAGAATTGCCTTGCATGAGCATACATTAGTAAAGTCCATTTGAGAGAATTCAAATTTGGGGATCTCGTGCTCAAAGAAAATTAGCAGAACTTAAATCTTTCATCGCATTTGTGAGAAAAATTTGTGGTGAATTGGATAGGACCCTATATAGTTTCAGAGAAGGTTGGTCATGGAGCATACCACCTAACATCTTTGGATGGTTTTGAAGATCCTGAACCTCTCAAAATTATTCATATAAAGGAATTTCATACATAAAATAAAAAAAAATCAAATATGTCATAAATTCAAAAACATTCAAATATATCATAAAATCAAAAAAACATTCAAATATGTCATAAAAATCAAAATCACAAAAATGCTCCAAGGGTACCCAAACCGCTTGGTCAAAATCAAAAAAAAAGCTCCAAAGGTATATTAAAGCCCTTTGGTCAAATCAAAATCACAAAAATGCTCCAAGGGTACCCAACCCGCTTGGTCAAAATCAAACACAAAAAGCTCCAAAGGTATCTTAAAGCCTTTTGGTCAAAATCAAATCACAAAAATGCTCCAAGGTTACCCAACCCGCTTGGTCAAAATCAAACACAAAAAGCTCCAAAGGCATCTTAAAGCCCTTTGGTCAAATCAAAATCACAAAAATGCTCTAAGGGTACCCTATCGTATCTGTACCATCATCCTCGTGATCCAAGATGCCATCGCCATACCACATCTGATCCCCCCACCATTGAGAAAATGCCTCTGTAACTCCTCCAGCAACATTTGGGGCAACCACTAGGGCATCCTCCTCATCTGACAGCTCTGTGATCCATGGCGAAGGAATATCTCTCTTTTTTGTGAGGTGCTTGTATACAAATAGAACAAATGGCACATCCTATTGTAGCCCATACTAATGAAGAACTCGAGAGTAGAAGAAATACTTTCGAATGCTAACGTTGTGGTCGATGAGCCACCGCTCACATCACATCCTAACTATGAAACTAGTAGGATCATCCCAAATTGATCACTCATGATATGGTCACCAGATGACATCATCAACCTTAAGCCCAGTGAAAGTAGCAGTATAGTGAGAAAGCTCCCCTACATGAGGATGACTCTTGCACCCCTCATGCCCTTGAGCCCATATAGTAGCATAGCGCTGCATTCACTCCTCTATGACTATGATCCTGGTAGGAAGTACTCTAGGGCAATCTACCTTTCTGTGCTTCCATCCCCAAACCTATAAGAGCAAGTTGCAAGCAATGCTGACATGACCTCATTGGTGGATATGGTACAACTCATCATAGCACTAGGCCAACAGGGACCTCCCCATGCATAGATGATGGGCACCTCACTATCTAGAAAGTCTTGAACCATCGCAAGGAGCTTTCGTGGGAACCTCAAACCTAAGCAATATAGGATCAAGATGTTGCTGATAACCATTTGCAACACGACATGCCTTGCTAGGAAGACCCTCGCCTCATACCACTGAGAGATGAACACTCCTCTAGGCTTGGTGTCCCTGAAGGCCTCCATAGAGTGCCCTTCGAACACCCGAAGAAAGACATCATCATGATCATTAGTGGCAGAAGAGACAATGGCCACTCCATCAAAGGGAATTCGAAAGATCCTATACACATCCTTCGATGTAATAGTCATCTCACCAATAGGAAGATGGAAGGTGTTAGTTTGAGGATCCCACCGATGGACCAAATTCATAAGGTAGGTCTGATCTGATATAATGTGAGGCAACCTCGTGACATACTGGAGCCCACGGGCCTTGAGCCAGGCCTAGTCTGTATCATCCAACAAGGGAACAAGGTCATTCATGAGATTTAGTTCATGATCCCAAGCATCGAGAATCTAAGAGCAAAAGAAAAAGCAAAGCATAACTACAATGCATATAAGGCATGAATCATAATAAAACATCAAAATGGTGCAAATAATGATAGGCTAGTCTGAAAGGCTAAGCAAAAGAGGAACAAATGCACCTAAGCAAGTCACAAAAATTCAAAAAAATAAAAAAAATCACTTAATCATGCAAGGAAATTCAAAATCTTTACAAAGGTTCTTGGTCGATGTCGCCTACAACAACCAAAAATTGGTCATTGAAGCTGAGAGCATCCAAGCCCCAACGGTTAAAAATTTGACCGTTGAAGTTCAAATTTGGCTGCTCTAAGCGACAGCAGCCAGACCATAGGTCGAGCTAGCCACTCTAAGCTATAGCGATAGATGGGTGACGCAACAAAAGCATATGCCCTAGGTCAAAAATAGCAAAAAAAAATTGAAACAAACAAAATGTGGCTAGCCCACCACATAAAAACCTAATCAAAACCTAGCTACGGGTTTAATTCATTTCCAACAAGCTTAACGAGGTTCATTTACCTGTTAATTAGTGAAATTTATTTTACCCAAAGAAAATGAGACTGATAGGGTTATGGTTTGAGATAATACCTGAGAAGCTTCGGCTCCTCTGCTTGTGGATGTCTCTCCCTATGTAGCCATGGTCTCCAATGCAACAACACTCCAAGACACAAAATTTGCTTTCGTAAATAGAGCTCTGACACAAAATGACAACTGGTGAAAATAAAAGGTTAAACCCTAGGGGTAATTTTTATTTTTCCAAATTATGGCTCGGTTGCTGCTATCATCAACGACCCAAACTTCTTGGCCGCTCAAGGCAAGAGCGGACACAAGCAGGAAGTTTGCAGCCATTGGACCTGATAGCGACCAGTAGCTTGAGCAAAAATAGGAGGGATTCCCTCCACAAGAAGCCTCAAAAACATCAACTAAGCACATTTTGATGACTCATGGTCATCATAATGATCAAAATAACAAAAAAATGCATAAAAAGAAATCTCAAGTAAGCCTCCTATCAAGTTACTTACTCTATCAACTTAGTGATTGCAACGATTTGCACTCCATGCAATTTGGAAAGATGATTATGTTACCATGAGGTTACTTGGGGCAAAACATTCATTTTGGAATTATGATGTGCCTCCTTCAATCCCGAAGAAGACCAAGATGGTCAGACTACTCCACGGGTACGAAGGAATCATCCTAATTCTCCTATGACACCAAAAACACTGAGCCAAGTGATGCAATACAAGAACAAATAGAATCGCTCATCCTAACTCCCTAAGAAGGCTATTCATGGTCGTACCGCTCCTCGGGATAGGGATGAATGAGTATCATAAACAATTGGAATCACACTTGGATGGGGATTTGCCCATTAAAGAGAACAAACATTAGAAAGGAACCAAAACCAGTCATATTTGGTCAAGTGACTCATCGCTTCATTTATTGCCCTTCCCTCACCAATTCATTGTGTGAGGGGGTAGTTTGAAACTTCAAATCATCATAATCAACATAAACAAAAGATCACTCGATCATGTCAAAATTATGTTCATCCTATGAATCATTGCACTCAACTCTTACAAAACTTTTCCCATTTGCTGGGATCATAAGAAAAAAGGACATCTTCAATTTGTAGCTCTTCTCTGGTCGGTTCTGTTGTAGTGACGTAAGCTACCCGATTGTGTTTGAGAAATGAGTGCAAGTGGACATGTGCAAGCCCTATGCTATATTAAGCCTTCAATAAGGTTGAAGCAATTATTCAAGTATGTGTGTCGTCTTATGTGATTGGGCCATCTAGCGTTGATTAGATTAGTGATCATCATACACCCTGCTAACATGGCGGTCTACATTTTTGCCTCGTGTTGTGTCTATTACTTAGCGCATCATAAAAAGAGGCATATGTAGACACCTAAAACATGCCATGGTCAAGAAGACTACTTACATGGGTACACCCATAGGTCATGTGACTAAACCTTGGGACCTTCCAAGTGTCAAAAGTGGTTTTTACCACTCATTTAGGGCATTTTTAGCCCATCCAAGTCTGGCCGTTGTAGACCAAAGTGGCCAGAATCTAGCCATTGTAGCTTAGAGCGGCCAAACCTTAGCTACTGTAGATGGCAACAACTAAGCTTTATATGCATTTTTCTATCCATCCAAAAAGGACAAGCGGGGACAACTTTACATTCCTCCTCACAAACAGTCTACATGGAAGACTGAGAGTCCATATTTAGACTTTAATTAAACATAGAAAAACAAAGGGCTTCTCATGCTAACACCTAGTATGCATGAGGGATTCAATCCTAGGGTTGAACATTGACTTAGGGCTTCAAAAAAATTTATAAGGAATAAACCTAAAAGCATTAAGAGATCTTTTTAGGACTTCTAAGACCTTTTGGAGACACTTCTTGAAGATTCTTGGACCTTATTTTAATCATATAGAGAGGGAGAGCATACAACATCAGAACATTGAACAGGTTAGATCATTGAGGAGAGCTTCTAGAGACTTAGGGAGCTTCCCTTGGAGATTGATTCTTGTAGCGAAGCCCTGTCTGATTGGAGGGCAAATATGAACACATAAGGTAATCATTTTAACATTATTAGTGGACCTGAGCCCATAACCTTTGGATCAGGAGAGAGAGGTTTCACCTTAGCGATTGTTGTCCTAGACAGTGGCCCGTAACCTAGTCTAGGGTTTAGGTGTTAGTTTCTTTTATTCTGCTTTATTTCTCATTTTTAGTTACATAGGCTTTATTTCAGTTATTTGCTTGCATAATACTAGTTTCATTACATTTATTGAGATTATTCATTGCTAACAGCCTCATCCAGGGAGGCAATCTCGGACATCTAAGCATGTGTTGTTGTTTCAGTGATTTCAGGGCTACAGGTTCAATCAGGCAAATCCGTAACATACGAGTGCAAGAGGATCGCTCTAGCAATCAGACCTAGAGAATGAGTCATTTGTAAGCCCTCATACATTTTTGTGTGCATCATCGATAAGCCTTATAAAGCATGGACCCCTGTGTGAGGGGATATTTCATACACCTGCTGCCCTCTTTTGTATGTAAAATCATGTATCAAATGAAAGGTATCCCTCGGAGGGATTCATATGTAACCTAATATGGAGAATATCAATAATAAAAGCATTTTTTCATTTACTTCTTCACATTCTAGTTATATTTGCTTTGTGCCTTTTATTTATTGCATGTTTAATATCAAAGGATTAAATCAAACCACAAGTAGAGTAGTTGGTGGATGGCATGCTGCTTCCCTGGGGTCACTACATCCATAATGGCTATAATTAGAAATTCCCTGGGTTTTTCTTCCTCAATCAAGGATGCCTTTAGCTTTTGATTGTCTTTAGGTTTAGACATTGATGGTCTCTTAGAAGCATCAGATGTTTTGGGTGCAAGAGGAGGTGTCGATGTGGATGGGTCTTTTCGTACCCCTTTGTCTCTATCATCCTGTTGCGTAGTTGGAGATGAAGGTCCTACATATTTCCGAAAGCAAAAGGAAAACTATAACTATGCAATATAAGACGAAATGTAACGCTTTAATCCTATGCACAAAAACAAGGAAAGGAGATAAATTGGAGACGAAAGAAAAGATGTAAGGAAATCATAGCCCTCTTTATTCAAATTTCTTATCCTCGATTACATAGACGTCTCCTCCATTTTTAGGGGCTAGGAGCGTTAAATTGGTCTTTGTTACAATTTGTGACTTAGTCTTCCTCCTTCCGCATGCCCACGTTTGGAATGGGCGGGCCAAATGTTGCCGCCGCTTGCGTTGGTAAGGTAGACTCCTCGCCGCTCCTCTAATGTTGCAACTCTGCACTCAAAGAAACAAACAAGAAAGTCGGTAGCACTTGTGTATGAAAAATAAAAGATGAATCTAACGATGGTTGAAATGAATCTAAATGAAATGAAAAAATTGACAAAAGCATAAACATGAAACTAAAAGAAATACCACGATTATGAAAGCACAAATCACCAGTAAGTGAACTAGCAGCACTTCGTCGCTCAAAATGCTCCTTCTCTGTATATTTTGGGTGAGGAAACTCACCATTTTATAGACCCAAGGGGTCTCTTTGAATTAACATGCAAAAGTGTTTGTTTGCATGAATGCTTTTGTTTGTGAAGAGAATACTTCTTCTTGATCAAGGGCTTCTTAACTGCCTCTGTGCATGTCTTTGTGTGTTTTAAAAAACTCACTTGCACTCCTATGTCATGCATGAAAAGCTGAGTGGTAGTTCTGAGTTGTCATGCGCTGAGGTCTAACTTTTTGCTGGTCAAACCTGGCATTCATCCCACCCAGAAGTGAGTGCTAGTAATCGTCCCTGGGTGAAACGAGTATAAATCCATACTCGTCCTTGGGTAGGACGAGTACAAATTCGCACTCGTCCCTAGGTGGGACGAATAAGAAATAAAGTGTCTAAAAGGTGCCAAACTGATTTTTGACTTGCAAAACTGTTGTGTAAGTGGTTAGAACCACTGTTTAACCTCTGGGGGCTACCCTGGGGGCTGTGCGTGTTAATGTGATCAGTGTTTGTAGTCACATAATCAGATTGGTGCTGTTTTGGTGTCTACACATCCATAATGGCTATAATTAGAAATTCCTTGGGTTTTTCTTCCTCAATCAAGGATGCCTTTAGCTTTTGATTGTCTTTAGGTTTAGACATTGATGGTCTCTTAGAAGCATCAGATGTTTTGGGTGCAAGAGGAGGTGTCGATGTGGATGGGTCTTTTCATACCCCTTTGTCTCTATCATCCTGTTGCGTAGTTGGAGATGAAGGTCCTACATATAGGTGGGTGGAAGGAATCATGAAATCCCCTAGAAGGTCCACCTGATGGATATATTTAAATGGCTCTTCATCAGCCAAAACTACATAGACTTTGTCATCGTGCACATACTTGACACATTGGTGTAAAATCGAAGGAACACATTTCATATCTCTTATCCAGGGGTGCCCTAGGAGGATGTTGTATCGCATGGCCCCTTCCAAGACATGACACATCACAGGGATGGTCTTATGCCCCACCTTAATGGTTAGGACTATCGTTCCCATAGTAGAGCATAAATCATCATTGAAATCTCGTAATGTGTAAGCTCCTTGAACGATATTGGACTTGGGGATCTTAAGGTGCCCTATTGTTGTTGTTGTGATGATGTTGATTTATGAACCTGTATTGATCAAGAAATGCTTAAATGGTAAATCATTGACTGATGCAACTTAAGTAGGAAAAATTGGTGCACCTAATGAAGAGAAACAATATGTGTATCTATCCCATCTTGCACATGAGCATCAAATGGAAGCATGCATATGAAAATGAAGCAATACCAAGCAATAAAGAATGAAATCAAATGAGTGTCTTCTTTATTAATTGGGTGCATCAAATCCAAAGTTACATAGAATTCCCCTTGAGGGATCAAAATTTGATACAATTTTTACAAGTTTTGGGGTGCCCAAGGATCAATTCCTCTAAGGAATCAGGGTGCACATCCAATGCTTTTCCTTATACCCACAATTGAGGTGGGCGCGCCAATGTCGTCGTTGCTTGTATATTCAATATATGATGTTTGATATTCCTTCCAAATGTCTTATAATAACCTGCACCTACACACAATGAATACAAAGGGGTCAAATAGCAAGGGTGTATGGTGGAAAACATGCAATCCCCATAGGGGTAAAATAACGCATATATTAAAACTAAATCAAAACAACTTAGAATGACTTGAAAATTTTTGGAGATGTCAAAGAGGATTTTTTGATAGGATATCACTAAAAATATATCATAAATAGCATCCGTAGGCCCCTCAATTTTGTGCCGCTCACCTGCAACCTATGAAAACCAAGACAAGCAAATACCAAACCTAAACATGTCCAAAACTCATGAAATTTTGAGATAATGCATAAATAGACATTTCAAGATAACCCATATGGTTAGATTTTAAAATTGAGGCCCAAATACACCTGCATACAACTGGGGTGCCCGGATGGGCCATGCGAACCTGTAAAAACTTAAAAATGCTATAACTTGGTCAATTTAACTCCAGATTGCATGAAATTTAAACCATAACATAATATGATAGTCTAAAATAATATAATTAAAAAATATTAATAAAATTATGCAAGGATTTATCCTTGTCCTGGGGGGTGATGGTGACTGCAACTAATTAGGGGGCACCCTAGGAGGGGATACCCACCAATTATGCCCACATTTTTCTACCAATATCATTGTGTAATGTTCCTAAACACTACAGGGGGTGTTGTCATTGAATTTTGTGAAGAAATTCACCTAGATGGAAAAGTTACGCTCAAAAGACCCTCTTGAAGTCACCTGGTAACCTCCTTCACAAAAGGGAGATTTCGAGGGCAAGAAGGCACAATAAAGTGAGGGGAAATCTCGAAAGCACTCCGTTGCATATCCTATAACTCCTCTCTATGTTTTTGTGTGGATATTGGGTCCATTTTATAGCCCAAAGGGGCTCATGTGCAAAAAGGCATGCAAGGGCATGCATGACAGGAGGTACCACTTGTCAAATAGGAGGCATGCAATGGGTGTGGAAGAGAATCTCCAATTTGGGCCTCCATTAAGAAGTGTGTCATAAGTATTATGTGCCCTCTGACCTGCATGCTCCATATGATGTGCTAAATGGCAGCTTTTGGGCGCCAAATGTCCCATATTTGACTTTTTTTGGGTCAAAGGTGCTCACCGTCCCACATTGGGATGATGGTGAGCCATCATCCCAAGGTGGGATGGTGGGAATCTACCACTATCCTAGGGTGGGACGGTGGTGAATTTTGGGCCAAAACCTCCCAAAATTGGGCTAGTAGCCTCCAAAAACCCTTTCGGAGTGGCTAGAACCATTGTGAGCCTCCTGAGGGCTGCCCAAGGGGCCATATGATGTCAATTTGATCATTGCTTGTGGGTGCTTAATCGGGTTGAGCACATTTTAGTGTCTACATATACCCCTTTTTGAGATGTATTATGTGTAGCATAGCACTAAGAAAAAATATATGACCAATATGTTGAATGATTAAGGTTACTCGATAACCTAACCAACTTTAGATGCCCCAATCATGGAACGGGTGTGTGTTCTTGAATCCTTATTTCTAACTCGTTAAATGAGCATGCCTATGCTTGAAAATTGTCTTTCATGAATGTAAAGGGTCCATGAATTTATGATGCCAGTAATTTCAAGCCTTATGATGTGATATTGTGTGCTTGTTTGCTGCCCCAAGCAAGAGCATGATTGTCTTTATCGAAGATTCGTTGAATGAACACAATTCACATAATTGAGTGTGTGCTTGCTGATTTGGACTGAGTATAACTACCCCCTCAATAGACGAGTCAATGATGGAATGACCAATGAGAAAAGTGATTAGTCACTTGACCCAATTGACTTGTGTTATGCTTACCTTCGGTTTTATGCCTTGAAAAAAAGGGCAATTGGAAGAGGATTTTGGTGACTTTGTTGAGTTTTCCTAGAGGAAAGGAGCTAAAAATTGCATTCCTGGGGGGTGTTCTGGACATAATTGCCTTCTTATGGCATGAATTAACAACTTTTCCATCCCTCTTAGGATCCTCAAGGTTGCATTTTGATCAATGTGAAATTTGGACCCAATTTGAGTTGTTTTTGTGCAGTTTTGGACCTGTTTTGGCCTATTTTTGGGTTGTTTTGGCCTATTTTTGCTACCACCGTCCTAGGTTAGGATTATAGAATGTTCTACCACCATCCTAGGGTGGAAAAATTGGAAAAATATGCACTCATACCACCCTAGGATGGTGGTGACCCCTGCATCTTTATATAAACCCAAAATATGAAGGTTAGGCTCATTTGTGCATGTTTTCTTTGGCAATTTGAGAGGTGAGGAGTAGGAAAGTTATTCTGAGTAGCGTAGCACTATCAAATTCATCCCACAATCACCATGATTCAATGGGTGGACTCAACCAGTGGAGGATCCGATGCGAGACAAGTATGCCTAGTCTCTCTTATTGCATTTTCCTAGTGTTAGGAGTTGATTTTTTTGCTTTTATGGTATGTTTTTGGCTTGGAAGAATATCACACTATATTATATGTAATTAAACCTAATTTATGAGATACCTACCAATTTTTATTTTTTAACCATGTTTTTGTGCAATTAGATTGCATTTTATAGGTCAAAACTTGCATTATTTTTGCTATTTTTTGATGGCCTGAAGGCCTTTTTGAGCCCAATTTGTTGGATTCATCCCTAGGTGGGATGGATAGTGTGGGCTGGTCATAGGCTATCCCTTTATGGGCTGGCCATAGGTTTGGGGGCCATTCCTAGGGGGAAAGGCCACAAACTGGCCTCAAAGAGGGGCCATTTTGAGTATTTTCTTTTGAATGTTTTTGGGGCCATGCGAGGCCATTTTGGTGGTGTATTATTGAGTTGCTTATCCATATCAGGTGGTAATGAGTCGATATCGAGTACCTAATATCTTTGATTCCATGAGGGATGCCTTGACTATAGAGGACTGAGAATGGTTGGATGCCATCGGCCTCAAGAAGGTGACCCGGTTAGAGGTTGTTATAGGAGACCGTGCATATTTGACTACCCTGATTGATCTATGGGATTTGTGCACCAATACCTTCCACATACCCACTAGGGAGATGATGGTGATGCTTAAGGATGTCTATTAGATTCTTCAAATTCTGATAGAAGGGCGGTCGATCCACACGACACCATGAGACTAGAGACAGACAGTACTCGAGAGGTACTTCAATTATGATTTAGAGATGGTAGAGCTGGACTACTTAAATGGGGGTATGTTGGTGGGATTTTGGCATGAGGCAAAGGTATTGGGGGTGAGGCATACACTACTCATGACACTCATATCCAATATGCTACTACTCTTCTGGAGCGAGGTTCCCATGGAACCTGGTGAAGGTAGTGTTTGCGCTAGTGAGGTGTACTATGGTGAAGCCACTGGTGATGGCATGGGGTACTACACTACTGTCACAGCTCTACAATGAGCTATACGAGATCTGCTACCATCAACAAAAGGATGTGGGGTGTAGCTTTTTGTTGCAATGTTGGAGGTGGCAGCACATAGCTATGGGGCGACCACATGGGCTACCATGGACAACTCGGGCATAGCTGGCAGATAGGGAGATAGGATACAACATCCTATGGAAGAGGGCTCAGGATAGGGGACAGAGTCGGTGATTCACAGGTGACATGGGTCACTATGCAGATATGTTCGCATGACTCAAGGTAGGTCAGGTGTTCAGGAGGCCATATAGATATTTCCCAGAGTGGGCAGATGCTATTGTATAGCTCCGTAGGGTGCGACGAGGTAGATGGTTGGTTGGACGACATAGCACAGAGAGAGAGTACTTACATTTTGATTGAGTGATGCAATAGTTTAGGCTACACCAAGGGGTGCCTAGTGAGTCGATGCCTTATAGGCATCGTGGGGATGAGAGGACATTGGCATGTCCAGTGGTAGAGGCAGTGGCATGGGATATGAATCTTGTAGTAGATATTCCAGATGTGGATGATGTCGAGATTATAGCGGAGTATGATGCTTTGTGGGTGATAGGCCAGTGGCATGGAGAGGGGCCACTGGGGAGGGGTGAAACTAGGGAGGCACATTAGGAGGTGTCCTATGATGACCAAGGTGAGGTAGGTGATTGGCAGGGACACATGGCAAGGGAGCATGTGGATCTCTTGGACTTAGGAGATCAAGGTAACTTAGGTGATGATGATGTTGGGGATGAGGAGGTGCAGGCACTACCAATGGTACATGGTGATACAGAGGCAAAGCTACACGATGAGCTACTCAAGGTTAGGTAGAAGAGATATCTCCTATAGACACATGTGCATGATGTACAGGCGAAGCTAGTAGCATAGCAAGTTGAGGTACAGGTGGCTTAGACTAAGATAGCATCTCTTTGGGCGTAGGTACGATCTAGGAGCCCTACCCAGGAGGACTCTAACAATGGGGAGGTGGCTAGACTACAGGAAAAGGTGACATGACTCCATTCTATGGTGGATACTTACTAGGCACGGTGTCAATGAGGTCAGGCCTATGTGGATGAGTTGGAGACAGAGGTAGTGCACCTTGGAGGGCGTCTACAAGATTATGTAGTTGTTGATGGGTCATACCACAATCGCCACAGTAGGACAGGGCAGTCCTCCTCTAGGCCGAAGGCACCAGGGTCTAGGTGGAGAGCTAACAGGGCAGGTGGTAGTAGGTATGGGAGTTCATAGAGGACTCTGACTGCAGGTGGGAGTGCGAGTCATAGTATCGGTCCTGCGTGACCATGGTGGTGGTTCGTGTGACTCTTTTTTGTGTTTTTAGATGTTTTAGCAGTGTGAAGTATGAGGACTCCTTTTATTATAGCCTACGGGCAACATGATGTATCTTTTTGTCCCCGCCCCACACACACACACATTTATGTATATATAAGATTTTTATGTGGTTTATCATCATGTGTTTATTGTTTTATGAAATGTATGCAAATATATGCAATTTGATTTATGCAATGATGATGAATGCCTATGTATGCATATTTTGTGATTTGATTTGATTTTTACATGCATGGATGGATGTATAGTGAGATGGATGATTTATTAATTTAGAGGATGAAATGTGTAGACTATATGCCATATTATGCTAGCACCATAGATGATGTATATTGCACCAACTCATATGTAAATGTTAACATGAGACTTATATAATGAATTTGTGAATAATGTAATTGAAATGAATGTGGTGAAGTGATATGATTTTTATAAGATGTTCATGAGGATCACCCAATGAATGCCACCATCCTAGGTTTCGTACTAAGTATGACTAGACCACTAGGAAATCTAGGTTACCAAAGCTAGCTCATCCACAAGCAAACATTGGTCTACACATATGCCCAAAAGCTAATATGGCAGACATATCGTCATGTGGGAGGCTACCACCATTGACAAATAGGCTATCCACCAAACCTTTAATGAGGATCACTTGATGGTTTTCCAAATGCTGAGAGTTCCAAGGATTCAAGTTCGACTCCCTACTTTCTTGAATTTTATTGGGATACTTGCTATCATATGAAGTGATAAGAATCACTGTTTATTTTTCTCTTTTTAATGATAATAATCATTGTTTATTTTAAGTTTTTTTTTTCTTGAGCAAAATTTTGAGTTATGGAGATCACTATTTCTTGTGCTTTTTTACGTGTGCACTTTTTTATTTTTTATTATTTTTGTACTTGGAATTTTTTCTTTGTGGGGGTTTGCAAATTTAGACTGTTGCAAACATGTGACAATGTGGGATTTTGATGACAAAAAAGGGGGAAAACCACTTATTATTGTGGGGGGAATTGGGTAGGGGAAAACTTGTCCTTTTGCCAACTCTCAACATTCTTGAACCATTCGCACAAGGGGATGAGCAGGATGACCTTTTCGCTTAAGTTACCCTAGACCACTTCATGGATTTCATCTATATTTGTGCAAAACTTGGATTGTTAATGTTTAACTGTGTTTGGGATATGATGTACACGATGCATAATCTAGGCAAGATTCTACCTCCTAAAAATCGAACTGGCCTTCTAAAAAATCTGAGTAGAGACTAGATATGGCTGAGTGACTGAAAAACCTACTGATATTTTAAATAAATGGCTAAGTGAAGGGAATAGACATAACTGTGGAAACATGAAAAATGTGGGTGAAAATGATAATTGCGGCATTGAACTATGAGTACTTTCACAACGTTGATTTTGAGCGGTGAGTAGTGTATCATCGTGGTGCCAGACATGTATGAGCAACTCTAAAATGTAAAGTGCTAATGATGAATATGCCTAAATGCAAGAGACAATAAAATGCAATGGGATGCAATGTGATGTGGTGTAATATTTTTGAATTTTTGATTGATATGTATATATGAAAGTGCAATGCGATGCAATATTTTGTATTTTGATGTTTTGATGATATTTTTGAATTTTTTATTGATATGTATACACATGTGACCAACGAGCTTATTTGGGGGCCATTGGGGCATTTTGGGGGACCAAAGGGCTTATGGATGCCTTTGGGGCTTTTAGGTTTGACCTAGACAATTGTAGATAGTCCAGGAGCATTTTTATTTGATCTAGATGGTGAGAACCCGCTAGGAGCCTTTTGGGTGACCTAGATGGGTGGTGGCACTTAAAAAGTGTCTAGGACTACCTAGGGGTATTTAGCTATGACCAAAGAGCTTATGGATTCCTTTGGGGCTTTTAGTTTTGACCTAGATGATCATAGATAGTCCAGGAGCATTTTTATTTGACCTAGATGGTGGGAACCTGCTAGGAGCCTTTTGGGTGACCTAGACGAGATGTGACACTTAAAAGTGTCTATGACTACCTAGGGGCATTTGGTTGTGACCAAAGGGCTTATGGATGCCTTTGGGGCTTTTAGGGTTGACCTAGATGATCATAGATAGTCCAGGAGCATTTTTATTTGACCTAGACAGTGGGAACCCGCTAGGAGCCTTTTGGGTGACCTAGATGGGCGATGACACTTAAAAAGTGTCTATGACTGCATAGGGGCATTTGGTTGTGACCAAAGGGCTTATGGATACCTTTGGGGATTTTAGGGTTGACCTAGATGATCGTAGATATTCCAAGAGCATTTTTATTTGACCTAGATGGTGGGAACCCGCTAGGAGCCTTTTGGGTGACCTAGATGGGCGGTGACACTTAAAAGTATCTACAACTACCTAGGGGCATTTGGTTGTGATAAAAGGGCTTATGGATGCATTTGGGGATTTTAGGGTTGATCTAGATGATCGTAGATAGTCCAGGAGCATTTTTATTTGACCTAGATGGTGAAACCTGTTAGGAGCATTTTGGGTGACCTAGAAGGGCAGCAACACTTAAAAAGTGTCTATGAATGCCTAGGGGCATTTGGTTGTGACAAGAGGGCTTATGGATGCCTTTAGGAATTTTAGGGGTGACCTAGATGATCGTAGATAGTCCAAGAGCATTTTTATTTGATATAGATGGTGAAAACCCGCCAGGAGCCTTTTGGGTGACCTAGACGGGCAACGACACTTAAAAAGTTTCTATGATTGCCTAGGGGCATTTGGTTGTGACCAAAGGGCTTATGGATGCCTTTAGGGATTTTAGGGGTGACCTAGACGATCGTAGATAGTCCAAGAGCATTTTTACTTGACCTAGATGATGAGAACCCGCTAGGAGCCTTTTGGGTGACCTAGATGGGAAATGACACTTAAAAAGTGTCTACAACTGCCTAGGGGTATTTGGTTGTGACCAAAGGGCTTATGGATGCCTTTGGGACTTTTAGGGTTGACCTAGACGATCATAGATAGTCCAAGAGCATTTTTATTTGACCTAGACAGTGAAAAACCACTAGGAGCCTTTTGGGTGGTGATCTCTAAGCATGAAATGACCGCAAGTGAAGGATGTTCAAAGGTTCAGGATCCTCGACACCTTCAAGTGAGGCTAGGCGATAAGTTCCAGGTCCTATTTGACTAGTGATGACAAAGGGGCCTAACCAGTTTGCCACAAATTTGTCCCATAGGTGGGGCGGCAAGCTAGAATTTTTTTGGCTCTCTTTTAGTACAAGATCACCAACCTAAAAGTCTCTAAGATGGACTTTGTAGGCTCTTTTGAGCCGCTCTTGATACACATGTAGGTGCTCAAGAGCATTAATGCGACATTCATCCAACAATTTAAGTTGATCTAGGTGAGCTTGTTGTGCAATATCATCATCAATAAACTCCTGCATGGATATGCGCAGTGATGGGATTTCCAACTCTAGAGGCATGACTGCCTTAGCACCATACACTAGTGAAAACGGGGTTGCCCTAGTGGGCATCCGAATGCTAGTGCGGTAAGCCCATAGGGCAAGCAGCATTTGCGTGTGCCAATCGGTATGATTCTCTCTGACTATTTTCTTCAATATGGAAATTAATGTTTTGTTTGATGCTTCTGCTTGCTCATTTGCTTGTGGATAATAAGGTGTCAAAAAGTTGTGTTGGATATTATACTTTGTTGTCAAAGCACACACATTTATTCTTGAATGATGTTCCATTATCCGAAATTATCTTGGATGGAATACCAAAATGACAAATGATGTTATGCAATATGAACTCTGCTATGAGGGGTCCTGTCGTAGTGGTAAGGGGAATTGCTTCCACCCACTTTGTAAAATACTTGGTAGCTATGATGATAAATGTGTGACGGCCTGAGGATGTAGGGGAGATTTTCTCAATTAAATCCAACCCCCATTGTGAAAATGGCCAAGTCGATTGGATCGGTTGTAAGGCCTGAGAAGGTACATGTGTCAAGTTAGCATGGTGTTGACATTTCACACACTTCCTCACATATGCACAACAATCTCGCTCTAAAGTTGGCCAATAATAGCCCATGCGAATAATGTGCTTTGTGATGGCCATGCCACTGAAATGGCCACCATAAGTACCATCATGTGCTTGGGCCATTGCCCAAGTCGATTCTTGATACTCTAAGGAACGAAGGAGGATTCCTTCGTAGCTCCAACGGTATAGGATGTCTCCTAACAAGACAAAATTTCTTGCCTTCCATTTAAATGTCCTTTTGGCAGCGTGCAATAATCCAGGAGGGAGGTTGCCAAGCTTTAGGTACTCTCTAATTGGTGTGGACCAGTCCTGCTATGTGGAAGCCTAGATCGCATGAATTGTCTATCCCTCATGAAGTTCATCCTGAACAAATGTTGATTGGGATAGAACTTGTAAGAATAGCTTTGTGCTGCTATCAAAAGGGGTTTGGGGGAACAAAGTCCCCCAAGCAGCATAATTCAAGCGCTCATGAATCTATGAGAATCTCTCTTGATGAGGTTCTATTTGAATCAAGTGGACTTCTAGCGTGGCTTGAGTGCTTTCACGCTCAACCACTGATTGCAATAGCATCTTGACTTGAATGGTTGTCATCTCCCCTTTGGGGTCTTGCGGAATCAAGGATCCTAAAGAGGCCATTGTATTCGCAAAATGATTAGACGATCAAGTGAGTGCCTCGATGTCATACCATTCAAATTTTTCCAGGGATTTGTCCATAAGGGCTTTGTAGGCTTGCAAAACTGGGAACTTGCACTGGAATATTCCCTTGAACTGGTTTACAATGAGCAAGGAGTCATCAAAAATGTTGAGCTTGGTGATTTTTATGGTGGTAGTCATTTTAAGCCCTATGAGCAAGGCTTCATACTCGACATTGTTATTGGTACACAGTAAATCGAGGTTAAATGATAGGGGTATAGGAGCACCATGCAGTGTGAAAAACACGTTCCTTGTGCCACCCCCTTGCTCGCATTTGGAGCCATAAAAGAAAAGAGTCATATATGCCTGTGGCTCAGGCTCGTCAGAATCGGGTGATCCTAATATTTGGAAGACTCCATCATCGGGAAGCTCCATGCTAATAGGCTGATCATCCTGGAGAAGAACCTCTACAAGTTGATCAGCAATGACCTGGCCCTTGATCAATTTTTTTCCAATGAATTCCAGGTCAAATTTTGTCAACAACATGATCCATTTTGTTGTGCGACTACTATGATAAGTATGACTCATGTATGACAATGGATTCTCTTTAGATACAACATACGTAGTGTGGCTGAGCATATCATGTCATAGCTTCTTGGTAGAAAAAACCATCGCTAGACATAACTTTTCAATGTATGCGTACTTGATATCATAGCTCACCAAGGTGTGATTGAGATAGTATGTGGCCTATTCCTTGTGAAATTCATTGTTTTGGGCTAACATGGCACCCAATGCAATCTTAGTAGCTGAGATATATAATCAAAATGACACCCTTGGTCTAGGTGGAGCTAACACTGACGACGAAGCCAAGTATTGTTTAATTGTGTCAAAGGCATCCTGACACTCATCATACCAGTGGAATGTGACCCCCTTGTGCAAGAGTTTGTTCATGGATCGACACTTTTTTGACACTTGTGCTATGAAGCACTTGATGGATGCAATCCTCCCCTGCAAGCTACAAAGCTGCTTAATGTTAGTCGGGGGAGGCATTTCAAGGATTGCCTTGACCTTGTTAGGGTCCTCTTCGATGCCTCATTTGAAAACTATAAATCCCAAGAGCTTTCCATATGTGACGCCAAAGATGCACTTCTTGGGATTCAATATCACATTATGTTCAATAAGGCGATCGAGGATTTTGCACAAGATATCTAGGTGCTCATGACGTAATAAATATTTAGTTAGTAAGTCATCCATGTAATCTTCCAAAATTTTGTGCATGTAGTCATGGAATATATATGTCATGGCACGCTGGTAGGTGGCACCGGTATTTTTAAGGGCAAATGGAATGACCTTGTAACAAAATGTTCCCTAGGGCATTGTGAATGTTGTTTTGAGATGGTCTTCAAGGTTGATACGAATCTGATTATACCCAAATAAGCCATCCATAAGAGAGAGCATTTCATGTCCTACGGTGGCATCTACCAAGGCATCGATTCTTGGCAAAGGAAAATCTTCCTTAGGACTCGCTTAGTTTAGGTCTCAAAAATTAGTGCAAATGTGAATTCCTCCCATCAGGCTTCTTGATGGGGACCATGTTGGACAACCATGGTGGATAGTCTACAAAAATGACAAACTTGGCATCCAATAGTTTCTATAGCTCGTCTTTGACCATCAAGGCCACTGTTGGGTGTATCTTTCTCAACTTTTTCTTGACAAGCTTGACTTTGGGGTCAAGCGTTAGATTATGGGTGACCAGATTTGGATCTAGTCCCGGCATACCTTTATAGGACCATGCAAAAGCTACCTTCTTCTTTATGAGAAGGGCTATGTAATCAGCTTGCTCTTTAGGGGATAGGCTTTCCCCTAGCTTGATACATTGTAGGTTTCAAGATCTGAGCCAATATCTTTGTCAATCATAGACTCGATTGCAATATGAGACCCCTCCTCCAACTGATGGGGAGTAGGGATCAAATGGATATCGTCAACTGGATTTAAATCCTTGATGGTAACCTTGAGTTCCTCCTCAACATGGATGACATCATGAGTTGGGCCAATGAAAAAGTGAAACAACCCATCGCAAGTCCAATACTCAAAGGGTGATGGGGGTGAATCAGCGCGATCCTATTTAATAGCATCTAAATCTATATGGCATGACTTGGAAGGATCGGTTAGGTTGTGAAGTGGTGTGGTTAAATCAATGGAGATCATATTGATGGAATATGTCTGCTCTCTAGGACCACAAAAATATGACTATATATTGATATCATCTCCCACCCCCAGATGTGGTTCTAGGGGAATGGGGATCATCGAATCCTATCTGGGTACAGACTGCAGGACGGTATCATTAGGCTCAAGGAGCTCCATGTGTATGGGTGGGTCAGGGAAGACTTCATGGTGAATATGGCCTAAATTGATAGGCCTTGCCCTCAAGCATGGGCCAACGTGCAACTGACGATAGACTTCTTCTATGTTGATGGGCTTATGATGATGATGCAAGTAATGAGGACCAAGGTATGACCTCTCTGTTTCATCATCATAGTCACTGTCTATATGGTAATCTCAATATTACCCCTTGGGATCGGGTGATCAAGTATGTGTGGTCCCATTAATGCTAGTTCCTCAAAATCATTGTCATGGATGAGGATTTATTCATTCTCATCTTGCAGTGCCTCAAGCTCACAAGGACCCAACTGCTCAAGTAAATTAACTGCTCCCTCCCTAGAAGGTCTAGCTTCTTGCGGGTGAATTAGCTCTTCAGGAGGAAGGATCTACCACCAAACAATATCAGGGAAAGGGAACAGATGTATGAGGCCTTCTTGTTGGTCATTAATGGGAACAATTTGTGAATGATCACTATTCGACTCAAAAGGGTCATACGGTGCCACCTCGTAATTCGACTCATCATCCGAGGTCCATTCATATGAGGTGCCTTAATCTGACTCATCACAGACATGGGGACAACTTCACAAACCTTCCCCTCTCTCAAAATGTGGAAGAATGTCACTGAGGATCGTAGGGTTCCCATATAACCATGGAAAGTAATCCCCTAGGGAGTAGACTGTATTGGGATTGGCATAAGGGTATTGGGCCAACCCACCCTCATAGCCTGTATTCAAGTGATTTAGGATATCTATGAGGACATATAGAGGCAAGGTATTGTTGCATCCCACTCCCGACTTGACATAGGGCATTTGATATTGTGGTTGACAAGGGATTCTGGTGCCTTGCTCATACAGTCCTAACCCATAATCATGCCAGTTGCATAGGTCAAGGTACTTCAGGACGAAGTTAGGGTTAGACAAGTAGTTAATATCTTCTCCAAAAGGTTCCTCATCTTCCTCCTGTTGTTGGTAAGGTTCAATGTCATAGTAAAGGCCCCCATAGACAAAATTAGTTTGATTAGGGGGAATACCAAGAGGCATGATAGTGCCTATGGGAAGACAGAGTCTACCCATGTCTTGCATCGACTCTAAAGCAGGAGTAGTGGTAACATTTCTAACCATATATTCTTCCAATCTGGTAGAAGCCAGATGTACTGTAACCTAGATCTACAGATAGAAGAGGGATGAAAGTGAGACTTGATCCGACTCATCATTTGTCTCATGTGGTGTCTCTTCATCATTCGGGCTAAGTATCTCCTTTGTAGAGATAGTGGATATGATCGGTTGGTCCTCCTCAATGGGTCGCTTCTTTGGGTTCCTAGGCAAAGTATCCACTAGTGTATTAGGCATCTGGGGCAGAGCTGAAGATGAGGAGGGCATGTTATATGGTAGTGATTGGGTCAAACCTCGACTAGATTTATTCAGCTAAAAATACAGATGTATCGATGGTAAGGTTGAATCGGGTAACTGTTGCACCATGTTGCAGTACTTGAAGGGCTCTAGGTCCATGGGGATGACATGAACTTGCCCTTCATGAGTGTACTTGAGGCACTGGTGAGTGATGGAAGGGATACACTTCATGTCCCTGATCCATGGTCTTCCTAAAAATATATTGTATGCCATCTCACTCTCCAAGATGTGGCACATCATCGAGATGATATTTTCTCCCACTTGAATAGGTAGGATGATCGTACCAACTATTGAGCATATGGCATCATTGAATGCTCGGAGGGTGTAGGTAGATGTGACAATGTGAGATACTGGGAGCTTTAGGTGCTTGAGAGTTGTTGTAGTTATGATGTTACTTGAAGACCTAGTGTCTATCAATACTCTCTTGTATGGTGTTCCATTCACAA
This sequence comes from Wollemia nobilis, assembly GCA_028583015.1. Lineage (NCBI taxonomy): Eukaryota > Viridiplantae > Streptophyta > Pinopsida > Araucariales > Araucariaceae > Wollemia > Wollemia nobilis. The sequence continues at coordinate 7,980,921 of JAQPPZ010000040.1, forward strand.
GTGTGACAATGTGTAAAGGGGGATCCACCATATCATGTGGAACCGGTTTAAGTTCATCTTCTCAAAAATTAATCACCGATTTTGTGCATTGTCGCACATGCCCCACAAAATTATTGAAGGAGTTAGACTCCTAGGGCTGGAGCTCAATTACCTTTAGGATCTCCATCAAGGCTTCTCTATGAGTTTGTGATTGTTGGATGAGCTCATAGATCGAGTCGAGAAAATTTTGTTCTTAAACTCTGAGTGAGTTTACTCTTAATGGTGACTATAGGCCTAGGTGGGAGGCTCGGCCCAAGAGGCGGTATAGGTTGCAATGTCGAAGGGACATCATCTTGGGCTACAGGTGGTGCGATTGGATTTGGATACTGCCTATTTCTTGGCACAATACTGACCATGCCAACATACCCTTGCTTAGGAGGGGCATGGTGAACCTCATTCACCTGGGGCACTGGTTTGGCCTGCTCCATGTGGGCAGGCAAGGGGTCCTTGAAGACCTCCATTTGCTAGTTGTTTGGTGCGATAGGGTTATCTACCTGGAGGGCATTCCTATCAATTAGGTCTTGCACCAAGTGTTTGAATTTATAGCATATTTGCACATCATGCTCATTTTTCCTATGAAACTTGCAATATATGTCTTCTCTGTACCCTTTGGGATTAGGTGCATTAGGGTCGATAGGTCGATTTTCAGGTAGATGGATCACATTAGCCACCAAGAGGCGATTAAACATCGAGTCCATAGATTCTACAATGGGTATGAATTGTCGCTTGGGGCGACGCTATTGATTTTGCCCTTGACCATTCTGGTTATCCTTGGCATAGTTCTCAGGGGTGGCTTGATAATTAGGCTTTGAGGTGGTGCGGTTGGCACTGGCCTCGAGACATTAATGGCAACTTGATTTACTATTGCTGACTTAGGTTGCATTGGGGTGTTCTTAGCATTCTTGTTCCATTCCTTCTTGCAAGGCTTGGCAATCTCACCCTCTTGAATCTTTATTTCTTTGATGATCCTATTTTATGCTAGGGCATCTTCAAGAGTGGGGTATTGTTGCAATTGCAATAACAAGGATATTGGCTTTAAGAAACTTTTGGAGAACATATGAGTCAACTTCGACATGGGGAGAAGATAAGGTAGCTTAGCGAGTAAGGTTCACCATCTATTGCCATAATTTGTTATTGACTCATCATCATACTATTTCAACCCAGCTACATCGACCAACGTTGCCTTCCTCTTGGTATTGAAGGCAAAGCATTCTAGGAAAGCATCCGCAAGTTGGTCTAGAGTTTGGATGTTATGCTTAGGGAGTTGGTAAAACCACTCGAAGGCGGGGCCAGCGAGGGTAGTCATAAATATCCTCAAAAGCAAAGATTGTCATCATGAATGTCGAAGCATTTACCTAAGAACCTAGTGACGTGTTCTTGTGCATCCTCTTCTCCCTTAAAGGTAGCCAACTAAGGCAACTTAAATTGCTCTAGATAGGGAAGTGCAGGTACTGACAGATGGATGGGTTGACTATGCAATTGATGCATAGTGGGATTTTGAGATCTCGACCTAGAGGTCCTGTTCTCAACTAACTCCAGGCATTCTAGCAATTCTTTATAAGGACCTAAGGACTTGATCTCCTCATCCTTGTTCATATCTTGCGATGGAGGTCTGGGATCCTTCAACCTAGGGTGAGACGGTGGTAAGTCGTCCCCCCTACCTCGATAAGGCATATCCACATACTCTATCTCGGGATCATGCTCAGTATAGGCATCGTAAGGTGTCTCTCGAGCTAGTCTATAAATGGGAGTATCTACCCACGATGGGTGCCCTATGTTTGGCCTGGGAGGCATCTCTCGATCTGGCCTAGGAGGTCATGGAAGCAACATTTGATAAGGTCTCGAGGACCTCTCTCAAATGAGCATGGGTTTCCTCGGGTGGACTTCTTGTCTATGTGTCTTAGGGGTAGGGACCCTCTCTCTCAAAGTCTTATGGAACAACTCAGTCTGTCATTCAATCCTTTCTTTCTCAAGTTGGTGCAAGCAGTTTAGTTGCTCTTTATCCTGTAGAAGCTGCTTGAACTGAGCTTGATGTTCTGTATATCTCACAATCACTTACCTAATTTGATCCATAGTGCGAGGCCCAAGGGGCCTTGGAGTCTCACCCTGGGGTCAACCTTTTCTAAGGTAATCTGTGTTCTCCATAGGGCTCTTGCCTCTCTCAAGGTTCATTGCATTGACTTGAGGCTCAGGCTGGAACATGTGTTCATTATACTCAGTTGGCATAGAGGCACATTGAGCATGCGTGAAATATTGTTCCTGAGGAAATTCTAGGATCTCCATATGTCTTCCCTCTTGGACGAGGAAAGGTAGGGCAAAATTGGCTTGCCCTGACTGACGGGTGTCATTCCCATTAGGTTGCATGAGCTATTGTATCTTATCAAGGTGATGCGGAGGTAAGATCGTATCAACTTGGTCCAGCCAGTGTGTGAAGTTGTGCTCCTACCTTGTATTAGGTGTGTCAGCCCTGATGGGAACACAGATGCATGGCACCACTCTGTATATTAGCGCCTCGTCGCATAGTTGCCTTTCACCACAGAAGGCCTGTGAAATATCTCCATATTGGGAACATTCTCCCATGTAATACCCATCATCTCTTGGGGTGTCCCGTAGAGGGTCCCTTAGGAGATGAGGCTCGTGCCCTATGGTCTTGGGTCTAGGTGGAGTAGAAGTTCACTAGGGAGGTATAACCAAGTCCCTAGGGCTATATTGAAGACAATTTGTGTCTCCTAATCCACTATCCATAGCTTTCGCCCATGCTTGGGCTTGGTTGCATGTGTGCACCATTGCGCTCCTCTATCAGTACCCCAAGTGATTATCTTATTTATAATTTTTTTACAAAACAACATACAAGAAATAAACACTCAATAAGATAGATGATTATCTCTTTTAAGTTTTAAGTGTGAATCCCTAAACTATTTCATGTATTTCAGATGTATTGTTTTACGAAGGATGACCTCGTGTCATATGTTTGAAATATTGTTGGATTGTAATCTCATGTTCAATTGGATTTCACATGTATACTTGTAGATCGACAACCTAGCTATGAACTCTAGGTTGTGTTATCCTTCCTATAATGTGTGGTGATGAGGTCCACACACAGCCAGGGAGCACAGGTCCTACCAATTCCTCACCTAGTTCACCCATAGTCTGTGATACACCTCCCCGAAAGGTGATGCGTGCTATAACCCATGGGCTATGATGAATCTTGGAACTAGCCTTGGCAAGATGGATCGGGTTCGAGGGATTTGAGCCAAGTGGATGGAGATGAAACCCACTGTCACTTGCACTCTACCAGTGGATGGTAATGAAGTCCACGTCACTAGCATTTACGTGAATTGTGGTGTGTGTGGTTCTTTATTATCCAAGAAAGTAAGAAAAGAAGCAATCAATGACCATTCACTAAATGCATGCAAATAAGTGTGTTTTCTAAAGAACCTACAAATGTAACTTATGAATGCAAATCCTAAATGCTAGCTCACCCATTGGGTAAGCCACAAGCAATCAAGCCACAAAGATGCATTGCTACTTCAAATTTCTTTTGATTTTTCTTCTTCATTTTGCTATGTGATGTTATAAGAAAAGCAAAAATGTAACTTTTAACCTTTCTATGCAAGCAAGTGAAGCAAGAAAACTGATTTTTGACAGTCTCTAAAAATGTAGCAAAAAAATAGAGGGTTTAGGCACTTACTTTGTCCATTTTGAGCTCTCCAAATTCTGAATTTTTGGGCAAAAATATCTCTGTTTCACCACCGCTCCAGGGTGGGACAATTAGAAGCCTCACCACCATCCCAGGGTGTGCCATATAAAGGCTCTGCCACCGTTCTAGGGTGGGGAGGGGAGCACCTGCAACACAAAAAGGGCAAAAATTATAAAATTGAGGTCAAATTTTCACCCAAATCATAAGGGACAAGGGTCCCACCGTGGTTGCCACTGAAGTAGGGAAAATTGGTGCACCTAATGAAGATAAAAAATATGTGTATCTATCCCATATTGCACATGAGCATCAAACGGAAGCATGCATATGAAAATGAAGCAATACCAAGCAATAAAGAATGAAATGAAATGAGTGTCTTCTTTATTAATTGGGTGGATAAAATCCAAGGTTACACAGTAGTCCCCTTGAGGGCTCAAAATGTGATACAATTGTTACAAATTTTTGGGTTCCCAAGGATTAATTCCTCCAAGGAATCAGGGTGCACATCTAGTGCTTTTCCTCATACCCATAATCGAGGTGGGCGGGCCAATGCCACCGCTGCTTGTATATTCAATATATGATGTCTGATATTCCTTCCAAATGCCTTCTAAGAACCTACACCTGCACACAAGGAAGCCAAAGGGGTCAAATAGCAAGGGTGTATGGTGGAAAACATGCAATCCCCATAGGGGTAAAATAACGCATATATTAAAACTAAATCAAATCAACTCATAATGACTTGAAAATTTATGGAGATGTCAAAGAGGTTTTTTTGAGAGGTTATCACTAAAAATAGATTGAAAATCACATCCATAGGCCCCTCAATTTTGTATCACTCGCCTATAACCTACGAAAACCAAGACAAGCAAATCATGAACCTAAACATGTCCAAAACTCATGAAATTTGGATAGAATACATAAATGGACATTTCAAGACAACCCATATGGTTATATTTTAAAACGGAGGCCCATATCCACCTACATATGACTGGGGTACCTGGATGGGCCATGCGAACCTACAAAAACTTAAAAATACTATAATTTGGTCAATTTAACTCCAAATTGCATGAAATTTAAACCACAACATCATATGATAGTCTAGAATAATATCATTAAAAAACAATAATAAAATTATGTAAGGATTTTTCCTCGTCCCAGGGGGCAGTGGTGATTGCAACTAATTGGGGGCACCCTGGGAGGGGATACCCACCAATTATGCCCACCTTTTGCTACCAATATCATTGGGGAATATTCATAAACACTATAGGTGATGTTGTCATTGAATTTTGTGAAGAAATTCACCTGGATGGAAAAGTTACGCTCAAAAGACCCTCTTGAAGTCACCGATTAACCTCCTTCGTAAAAGGGAGATTCTGAGGGCAAGAAGGTACAATAAAGTGAGGGGAAATCTTGGTAGCACTCCATTGCATATCCTAAAACTCCTATCTATTTTTTTGTGTGGATATTAGATCCATTTTATAGCCTAAAGGGGCTCATGTGCAAAAAGACATGCAAGGGCATGCATGGCAGGAGGTGCCACTTGTCAAACGAGAGGCATGCAATGGGTGTGGAAGAGAATCTCCAATTTGGGTCTCCATTAATAAGTGTTTCATAAGGATTCAGTTCCTTCTGACCCACATGATCCATATGGCATGCTAAATGGTAGTTTATGGGTGCCAAATGTCCCAGATTTGACTTTTTTTGGGCACCAAATGTCCCAGATTTGACTTTTTATGGGTCAAACTTGCTCACCGTTCCACCCTAGGATGATGGCTCACCATCATCCCAGGGTGGGATGGTCGGAATTTTCCACTATCCCAGGGTGGGACGATGATGAATTTTGGGCCAAAACCTCCCAAAATTGGGCCAATAGCCTCCAAAAACCCTTTCGAAGTGGCTAGAACCACTGTGAGCCTCCTAAGGGCTACCCAAGGGGCCATATGATGTCAATTTGATCATTTCTTGTGGGTGCTTAATCGGGTTGACCACATTTTAGTGTCTATAACAACAATGTGTAGCAGAGGATATGGTATGGCAATAGACACTATCTTAATCTCATGATCATAAAACCGAATTACAGGTTCCTAGCATTACTATACTTGTCCCACAAAATACATGAATGCATTGGGATCTTGTGGTTGGAGCTCAATTGATCTCAAAATCTCCATCAAAGTCTCCCTGTGCTTTGGGGATTGTTGTATGAGCTCATATATAGATAACTTGGTTGGAGTCATTTGTAATTTTTGTTCTAGTCTACTCCGAATAGTCACCACATGTCGGGTTGGCGGACCTAGAAGGTTGTTTTGCTCCTGCCTCTACCTAGGTGCAGTTGGGACATTAATGGGAGCTGTAGGAGGCTGTGGTTGACCATATCGTCTACTCCTGGTGGCTATATTGAAAATTTAAACCATCTCTATGCACTCATGGGTAGGTGTATCGATTCAAACCTGATTGACTTGGGCACCTTGTCCTCTAGGGACCTCATGGTTTGGTAGCGGGTTTTTGTATATGCCCATATCTCTGTTATTAGAAGCCAATGGGTTGTCAACTTTAAGTTCTCCGGCTCATGCATACTTCAATGTCATGCCCCGGTATTTTGTGGTAAGGGTAAAACTGATCTTCCCTATATCCTTTTGGCTTAGGACAGTTGGGATCTAAAAGAGGTACATCAGGAAATCTGATCTTACCAACCTCACTCAATTGGTTGAAAATTAATTGCATTGACTCTGATAGGGGTGTAAAATAGTGAGGTGGCTTGCATTCCTTGTTTCGCCCCTGATTGTTCTTTTGATCGTAATTTGCTGGTGGGGGTTGTGCTTGATAATTCTGAGGTTACTGCGCAACCCCATCTCTAGGTGTAGCTAATACTACTTGATTAACTAGAGCAGGGCTTGCCTTCTTCTGCTTGTATTTGTCATTCTTGCCATTTTTGTTCCACTCCTTTTTTTGGAGCTTAATGGTTCCCTCACCTACTTTTATGTATTCAATGAGTTTGGCATGTGCCAAGGCTTCCTCAAATGAAGGATATTGTTGAAGTTGTATTAAGAGGTAAATGTGTTTAGAAAAACTCTTGGTGAACATGCAGACGATCTCTTCTGTGGGGATAGAGAATGATAAATTTACCATGACTTTTCTCCATCTATTCCCATACTCCATTACTTGCTCGTCATCATAGTGTTTTAAGTTGGTCAAGTCTGAAAGGTTCACCTTATTTTTAGCACCAAAGAAGAAATGCTTTAGGAAAGTATTTACTAGTTATTCAAAAGTGGATATGTTGTGCTTAGGAAGTTGGTTGAACCATTGAGTGGCAGCACCCAAAAATTTCATAATGAAAGTTCTTAGCATAAGAGCATCATTGTCTTCAAGATGAAAACATGTATTGATGAAATTTGTGACATGCTCTTGTGCATCCTCTTCACCCTTGAATTTTTCTAACCTAGGCATCTCAAAGTGCTTAGGATATGCAGGGCTAGGAACTGTTGGGCACAATGGTTGGTTGTGTATTTTACTCAATGTTGGTTGGTTCCTAGCCGTATCTTGCTTCTCAAAGGACTTCATATTTTCAGTGAGTACCTAGAATGCCTTTGAGGCGAGGAGTTATTCTTCTTGTAGGCCTACTCATGGTGGTAATGGAGGTAACCCTCTATCCACTTTAATTTTTCTATTCTCTTACCTCCTACGAGGGGATTCAGGATGTGCTTGATCTTGATTTATCATGTTTACCCTTTCCCCACCAGTTTTATTATGTTCATGATTTGAATGGTGGTTTCGTTGTGGGCTATCTTCTTGCCTAATTTGCCCTTCTTGTTGTGAGTTAGTACGCTCATTTCTTGGGTTATCACTACCATTTTCTTGTAGGTTTATATGAGCTAGTTGCTTAGCTTGGTCCCTTACCTGTTGCTCATGTTGACGCAAACGCCTTTCTCTTTATTTGTCATGTTTGAGAGCTTCCACTAGCTCTTGCTCTTTGCGTAATGCATTTTCTAACCGTCGCATGTGGTCAGATTGTGTTGTTATAGAAGACTCATGTTTGTCTGATTTTGTTCTTGTGGTTTCTGATTCACAAATTCCTTGAAGGGGTTTCCACTATTTATTTGCTCTTGCTAGCTAATATAACTTGTTTAGTGTGTTGGTAAGTGTCTTTATGATCAGATTTTGTATGCGTACTATGAGGTCAATTTGAAGGTGCTTCAGGTTGGGTGGTGCTTTTAGAAGTAACACTTTGTGAACTCCCAGATGTGTAATTTTCTATGGCTATGGTTCTGGGAGTTGGCCTCAAATGGAACCGATCCAACTCATCTAACTGTCTTGTTTTCCATGGCTAATCCTGTGGGGTGTCATTTACTCAAATGAGGTCATAATCTATTGGAACCGTTCCTATCACATGGATGGTATCTCCTATTTTATGTCTATGACTGGATGTATCTCTAGTTTCTTGCCCTTTAGTAGGCAGACATGTTCTTAGTGTCTCATGTGAATTTTGAGGTGTTGCAACTCTTGTGTGTCTTTTTGGTGATAAGGCTTTGTGGCCTTGCCTCTTCTCCATGAGGAAGGAGGTGGTGACCTATAACCCCTTCCATGTCTATGCGAGGAGGAAGCTCTTGAAGCCTCCTCATGTCTTTGAGAAATTTTTGTGTTGAGAGGAGGGCCTTAAGGCCTCCTCGTGTCTCCTTGACGACGATGGCCATGAAGTCTCTTTGTGTTTTTGTGATATAGTTCCATGGTGTGACTCCCTAGGTGGGGTTTCTCGAGGAGAACCCCCAAAAGTTGAGTTATCACCTCTTAGGCTCATGAAACTATGTCCCGCGGTCTTATGAGTAGGTGGTTCAATGTTATTACGACTTCGCTTATGGATTATGCATTGGAGGACTTTGGAACCTGCCTATTTGGGAAGAGCACAAGGTTTTAACATTGCATTATTTTTTAAAAATTTTGTTCTTTAAAACTTTACTACTTTTCCTTCTTGTGTGCAACAAGTCTATTTTGCCCATTATTGTCTACATAATAATTTACATATTTGTTTCTGTGTTTCTGAAGACATTAAACTATTTTTTCTCCTTCTTTTCTGTAGGCTGCAATTGCAGAGGCAGGTGGCATGAAGGCATTGGTGGATCTTGTTTTTAAGTGGCCTTCAGGAGGGGAAGCTATTATGGTAACTTTTGAACCTTTGATTTTGGAGGCCAATCATTTTTTTAAAAAGTCTTAGAGAAAAATTTCATTTGGAACAGCGAGGAGGGTAATTAATTTTATGTGCATGCATTCTCTATAATAACATCATTCTTACCAATAGCAAATGTCATGAAGTTTGAGCTAGTGGGTAAACATGGTCATCATAAAGTCTAGGAAAATTTACCAATTCTATATCCAATAAAACTTGGCATTGAAGATGCACTATGGACCAATCCTTTAATTATAATGGATATAACTTCCAGGTATTAACTTAATAATTATATTTTTATAAACTATAGGGTCATTTAGCACACAAATACCTCAAACAATTTATTGAAGAGAAGAAAGATACTACTTGCATCTGGATTGGCAAAGCTTTTGGTACATGTAATGCCTCAAAAGCCCACTATTTATCACAATTATTATCAAACTGGGAAGAACTCTCTTATTTTTAATTTTCAAATGAAGTGAAGAGCTCCTTGCCATAGGTTTTAAAGTTTTTCCGTCCATTAACATTTCCCATGCTAGCCACTAAAGCAAAACATATCCAAGCTTCCACACGATATCGGTAGAAAGGACAAGAAAACATTTGAATATAGCATATGCATATTATGCATATGAGCGATGTTTTTCCTCCTTGATCATGTGTCCATGCTATGTCAGTGGAGAATTTGTTATTGTCTATGTCCCACAAGGACACACAGACTTTGTTATTCTCTATGTTCTCTTATGACACGCTTTGACACTTGATGCATATGAGCGATGTTTTTCCTCCTTGATCATGTGTCCATGCTATGTCAGTGGAGAATTTGTTATTGTCTATGTCCCACAAGGACACACAGACTTTGTTATTCTTTATGTTCTCTTATGACACTCTTTGACACTTGATGCCTATGGGGATGGTTTAATTTATTTGCTCACATGGGGATATCCCCCTTCATTTGCCATCTGACAATGCTAGTCATAGTCATGGGCTTTTCAAGCTTAGTTTCTGTTATTCGTGCAGTTGCTACAAATTCACATTGCTGAAATTTCCCACTTATTCCATAATTTGTAGTAAAAATGAACTATATGCTTAACCCTCCCCTTTTCTCAGGATGCGGGGGAACTTCTAGGCATCTTCATTTCATGTCCTCATGCATCTTTGTTCTCCTAAAAGGGGTTTTGGTGGAACATAAGTTATTATTAGCATTCCAAAAAATTTGTCAAACATTATTTTGATACTGAGTTGGTGTTAATTACGCTCATGATTCTTGCAGGCTATAGCAAATTTGTCAGTCAATGCTGATGTTGCAAAAGCAGTGGCAGTGGAAGGAGGAATTAGTATATTGGCAGCTCTTGCAAGGTCTCCTAATAGATGGGTTGTGGAAGAGGTTGCTGGAGGACTTTGGAACCTGTCTGTTTGGGAAGAGCACAAGGTTTTAACATTGCACTCTTTTTTAAAATCTCTGTTCTTTAAAACCTTACTACTTTTCCTTCTTGTGTGCAACAAGTCTATTTTACCCATTATTTATTTATTTATTTTTATAAAGCGAAAAACCCCTTGTGGGGCCGCCTTGGTCTGAGAGACCACGAATAGGGGGTTCTACACCATCAAAGTCACCCGGGAGTCGCACCCAGCCCACACCAACATTATCAATTGATTTTGGGTACCCAATTCAACTTACCAACATTATCAATTGGATTTTGGGTACCCAATTCAGCTTTTTGGTAGGGTGGAGATTCGAACCTGGGACCTCCTTGGAGGATTGCCCTCTCCTCTCCAACTCACCTACAATTTACATATTTGTTTCTATGTTTCTGAAGACATTAAACTATTTTTTCTCCTTCTTTTCTATAGGCTGCAATTGCAGAGGCAGGTGGCATGAAGGCATTGGTGGATCTTGTTTTTAAGTGGCCTTCAGGAGGGGAAGGTGTTCTGGTAACTTTTGAACCTTTGATTTTGGAGGCCAGTCATTTTTTTAAAAAGTCTTAGAGAAAAATATCATTTGGAACAGCGAGGAGGGTAATTAATTTCATATGCATGCATTCTCTACAATAACAACATTCTTACCAATAGCAAAGGTCATGAAGTTTGAGCTAGTGGGTAAACCTGGTCATCGTAAAATCCAAGAAAAATTACCAATTCTATATCCAATAAAACTTGGCATTGAAGGTGCACTATGGACGAATCCTTTAATTATAATTGATATAACTTCCAAGTATTAACTTAATAATTATATTTCTATAAACTATAGGGTCATTTAGCACACAAATACCTCAAACAATTTATTGAAGAGAAGAAAGATACTAGTTGCATCTGGATTGGCAAAGCTTTTGGTACATGTAATGCCTCAAAAGCCCACTATTTATCACAATTATTATCAAACTGGGAAGAACTCTCTTATTTTCTATAAGAGAGGATTCTTTAATTTTCAAATGAAGTGAAGAGCTGCTTGCCAGAGTTTTTAAAGTTTTTCCGTCCATTAACATTTCCCATGCTGGCCACTAAAGCAAAACATATCCAAGCTTCCACATGATATCAGTAGAAAGGACAAGAAAACATTTGAATATAGCATATGCATATTATGCATATGAGCGATGTTTTTCCTCCTTGATCGCGTGTCCATGCTATGTGAGTGGAGAATTTGTTATTGTCTATGTCCCACAAGGACACACAAACTTTGTTATTGTCTATGTTCTCTTATGACACGCATTGACACTTGATGCCTATGGGGACGGTTTAATTTATCTGCTCACATGGGGATATCCCCCTTCATTTGCCATCTGACAATGCTAGTCATAGTCATGGGCTTTTCAAGCTTAGTTTCTGTTATTCGTGCAGTTGCTACAAATTCACATTGCTGAAATTTCCCACTTATTCCATAATTTGTAGTAAAAATGAACTATATGCTTAACCCTCCCCTTTTCTCAGGATGCGGGGGAACTTCTAGGCATCTTCATTTCATGTCCTCATGCATCTTTGTTCTCCTAAAAGGGGTTTTGGTGGAACATAAGTTATTATTAGCATTCCAGAAAATTTGTCAAACATTATTTTGATACTGAGTTGGTGTTAATTACGCTCATGATTCTTGCAGGCTATAGCAAATTTGTCAGTCAATGCTGATGTTGCAAAAGCAGTGGCAGTGGAAGGAGGAATTAGTATTTTGGCAGCTCTTGCAAGGTCTCCTAATAGATGGGTTGTGGAAGAGGCTGCTGGAGGACTTTGGAACCTGTCTGTTGGGGAAGAGCACAAGGTTTTAACATTGCACTCTTTTTTAAAATTTTTGTTCTTTAAAACCTTACTACTTTTCCTTCTTGTGTGCAACAAGTCTATTTTGCCCATTATTGTCTACATAATAATTTACATATTTGTTTTTTTTCTGAAGACATTAAACTATTTTTTCTCCTTCTTTTCTGTAGGCTGCAATTGCAGAGGCAGGTGGCATGAAGGCATTGGTGGATCTTGTTTTTAAGTGGCCTTCAGGAGGGGAAGGTGTTCTGGTAACTTTTGAACCTTTGATTTTGGAGGCCAGTCATTTTTTTAAAAAGTTTTAGAGAAAAATTTCATTTGGAACAGCGAGGAGGGTAATTAATTTCATATGCATGCATTCTCTACAATAACAACATTCTTACCAATAGCAAAGGTCATGAAGTTTGAGCTAGTGGGTAAACATGGTCATCATAAAATCCAGGAAAAATTACCAATTCTATATCCAATAAAACTTGGCATTGAAGGTGCACTATGGACCAATCCTTTAATTATAATGGATATAACTTCCAAGTTATATTAACTTAATAATTATATTTTTATAAACTATAGTTTTTCATAAACTAAATATCATACTAAATATGTAAATGAAGACGAGATGGTAACAAACCAAATAAATTCAACTTATAAGCTCTAACTGCCTGAATTTTTGTTTTTATTAATGCAAAGAACCACCTAATGGCTATAAGTTCGAAAATAGCTAGTAGTATTGTTTTTGGGAACTTGTCATCACTACGTTTTGAAATGCCTGCAAGGCAAAAATATAAGGAGTTGAATCTTAAAACCCCAAAGATAAGCAGGAGAGATTGATGAGTAGATAAGTTTCTTTATAACAATTATATGTTCCACAGTCGTGGATGCTTGAAGAGTCTTGAGGGGTTGAACTCCATGTGCTTCTAGGATTATGATCTGTAATTTTTGTAAGCTATGCTATTCTGGAATTTATCAACAACAGACTCTAAAAAAAAAATAGGAAATGTAATTGTAGTAATGCGGAATGGTAAATATCTACAATCACACAAAATGGACAAAAAATATATCCTGGTTCCTTCTGACATGGAAGTACATCCAGCCTTAACAATCTTCTTGCATTATCAATCCAACATGAAGCATTACAATGGGAAGAAATGGAGAAAATACTGTCAAAACATAACACAACGATATATTCCTTCTTTGGCCTGTCATACTTCTTGGATATTACTTTGTCCTCTATCTTCCTCCCCCCAACATCATGCACAATCCCTTCCTAAATCTCCTCGGTCCCCTCGATTCCCATTCTGGCCTCCGTCCGTTCAGCTTTCGTAACTCCACGATGCCCTAGCAATTGTTCGCATCCTAATTTACCGATAAACGCACATGCTTTCAATCATCATGAATCAAAATGAACTTCCAATGGTCGGCCATATAAACGCACATGATATCTGCAGCCATGAATGCACATAATACCTGCGATCTGTACAATCGGAATAAGAAGGAAAAAATATGAAGAACACAGGAAACATAACAATCTGATCCAATGTTTTTTTTTTTGGATCACACCTCCCCAATGAGGAGGCTTTTTGTTCTCAAAAAGCTAAGTATGAAGAAGATGAGGAAACAAGTCCCCCACCTTGTTTTTGTCATACCATTTGGCTTTGCTAGGCAATTGCCCCTTCAAGCCAACTAACCAGATTTCCTGTTCACCTCTTCTAGTTGTGCGGATCTTCTTCTACAAAATTGAATCCTCTGCAAGTGGATTCATAGTGTTCATAGTGTGTGGAGACAAATCTTCCAGAGATGGCAGAATTTGATCTACTTCACCTTCTTCTACAGTCATCATGGAGGGCTCAAACAATTTCAAGTTCTCCACATTTACAACGGAGTAGATATTCATATAGGTAGGTAGATCCAATCTGAAGGCATTCTCACTTACTTGCTCCATAATTTGAAATGGTCCATACCTTATAGGCTTCAACTTCTTGGCAGGCCCGTGCAACCTTTCCTTGCTGAGATGTAACCAAACTTTGTTTCCAACTTGAAATTTGTGATCAGTTCTATGTTTGTCATGTCTCAACTTGTACTTAGATTGGCTTGCCTTGAGTTGCTCTTGGACTTTCAAATGAATTTGCCTAATCTTATCAACAAATTTTTCAGCTTGCTCTTCTTCTTTCACAACTGAAATTTCTTTATCCTTTTGCTGCCCAAAAACATAGTCAAAAGGTGATGGTGGAAGGTACCCATAACAAGTTTCAAATGGAGTTTTATTTGTGGAAGTATGAATTGCCCTATTGTAAGAATGTTGGATGTAAACAAGATGCTCATCCCAAGTCTTTGGATGCTTACCACAATAACCTCTCAAGAGTTGAACCACTGTTCTATTTACCACTTCAGTTTGACCATCCATTTGAGGATGAAAAGCAGTACTCCTTTTCAGCCTTGTGTCCATATTTTCCCACAAACTAGTCCAAAATTTGCCCAAAAATCTGGAATCTCTATCAAAAACAATAGAAGTAGGTAATCCAAAATGAACCCATACATGAGAAAAGAAAATATTGGCAGCTTCCTGTCCTATAACAGTCTTCTTACATGGAATTAGCACACACATCTTGCTAAATCTATCCACTACAACAAACAAATAATCATGTCCCTTCTTTGACATAGGCAAACCTCCAACAAAATCCATAGAAATACTCTCCCAAGGGCGATTTGGAACTGGAAGTGGTTGATACAAACCCAATTTTCTATTGCTAGGCTTGCTAGTGCAACACATTACACACCCTCTAATATACTTGGCAACTTGTTCTTGCATTCTAGGCCAATACACATACCTTTGCAAATTTGCAACTATCTTTCCAACCCCAAAATAATCGGCAATCTTGGATGTATGAGCTTCCCTAATTAACTGAATTCTTTCTCCTTCAGGAATGCACAAAGTATCAAACTTATAGAGAAGTCCATTTTTAAGATGATAATCATTCATACCTTCACAATTTGGAGTAGATGATTGTTTCAACCTTGAATAAACTTCTCCAAAATCTGTATTATGTATGTATGCCTCCTGAAATGCCTCATGAACAAATGGAGAAAACTTCAGAATTGATAGAGAAATCTGATCCACAACTATTGGGGGTCTAGAAAGCATATCAGCCAACTTGTTACTGTTGCCTTTCTTGTATTTTATAATCAGGTGGAATTGTTGCAGGAATCCCATCCATCTAAAATGTCTGGCTTGTTGCAATTTGGATTGAGTTTGCAAGTACTTTAATGGTTGATGATCAGTATGGATTATTGTTTCCTTGCCCATCAAATAGTGCTTCCATTTATTTACTGCCTGAACTAGAGCAAACAACTCCTTGTCATATGTAGGGTAGTTCAAGGCTGCCCCACTAAACTTTTCATAATGATAACAAATAGGTCTCCTTCCTTGCATCAATACTGCCCCCATGGCATACTCACTAGCATCAGTCTCAATCTCAAAAGGCTGCTGCAAATTAGGGAGTGCCAAAATAGGTGCATTGCTAATTTTTTATTTTAGCAAATCAAATGATGTTTGTTGCTTCTTCTCCCATTGAAAATTTTGCCTCTTCCCTATAACATCATGTAAAGGTGAAGCAATACTGGAAAAATCAGCAATAAACTTCCTAAGATATTGAACAACCCCTAGAAAACTTCTTGTTTCAGTTACATTGTTTGGTCTTGGCCAATCTACAATGGCTTTAACTTTTTCAGGGTCTATTTTAAGCTGTCCACCACCAACAATGTGGCCCAAATACACCAAATATTTCTTACCAAACTCACACTTGCTCATTTTTAACAACTTTTCTTTTTGTAAAGCTTGTAGCACTTGTCTAAGATGTAACAAATGATCTTCCCAAGTATGGTTGTACACAAGAATGTCATCCAAGTAAACAACAACAAAAGAATCAATAAATGGGCGAAGAACATCATTCATTACCCTCATGAAGGTGGCTGGTGCATTACACAAACCAAATGGTAAAACAAGCCATTCCCATAGGCCTTGTCTTGTCTTGAAGGCAGTCTTCCAAATGTCCTCCTCCTTGATCCTCACTTGATGATAACCACTCCTTAGATCCAACTTGGTGAAGTATTTTCCTCCTTGCAATTGATCCATAATATCATCTATCCTAGGCAATGGATAGCAATTTTTAATGGTAATCTTATTGAGAGCCCTATAATCCACACACATTCGCCAACTCCCATCTTTCTTAGGCACCAAAACAACCGGTGACCCACAAGGAGATGTGCTAGGTCTGATCACACCCTGTTCCACTAGTTCTTGAATTTGATTCTTGATCTCCTCTTGCTCCAAAACTGATTGCCTATACAATCCTATGTTTGGAAGAGATGCATCAGGTAACAGCTGAATTTCATGCAGGATTTCCCTCTTAGGCAGTAGCCCCTTTGGTTCTGCAAACACTTCTTGAAACTCTTTGACAAGACTTTGTATCTGATCTTCCTTAGGGAGAGCCACTAGTGGTCCTGATACTGTACTACAAACCATATGTGATCCACCTTTGACAGTACTTTCCTCTAAATTCTAGACTATGAACAATACAAACTTCTTGCTTTTATTAATTAGTCTTTTAACTTGGCTTGCTGTCACCAAAGTCATCATTTTCTTGCTTTTATGGGCATGAACAATATAGGACTTTCCATCTTTGATTAGCTTATATTTATTCACCCTTCTGTAATAAGTGGCATCTCTATCCCACAAATAAGGATTTCCAAGAATAACACCACATATGTCTAATGGTATTACATCAACCACAACTTCATCAATAAAGTTTGCACTAATAGCAAATTTCAACTTACATTGCTTAGTGACTTGTAACTTGGCATCATTTTGCAACCAACCCAAAGGATATGGATGAGGATGGTTGTATGTCTCCAATCCCAGACTGTTCACCAAAGATTCAACAATTAAATTTGCTTGAGAACCAGGATCAATGATAGCATCTATTCTTGTCTTCTTGACTTGGATCTTGAGGTGGAATAGTCTAATCCTTTGCTCCTCAATGCACTTATCTTCTCCAACTATCTGGACTGTTGCACAATTGAGTTTCTCATCAACATCAGAACTATCCTCAACATCCTCACATCTAGTGACCATTGCATTCTTCTTTTCCTGATTCTTCTTCTTCTTGTAGGGATACAATTCTAGATGAAGCTTCCAACATTTTTCCTCTACATGTCCATCCTTATTACAATGGGAACAATGTCTATTGTCACCTCCCTTCTTGGTGGTATTGGTTGTCTTCTTCTCTGATTGCTTTACCTTGCCTTTGTCTTGAGAGTTTCCTTCTTGGTTCCCCTTTGGATTCTTCTTGGAGTCCTCATATTGTCGCCTCTGTTTTCCATATTCCTCCAAATATTGAGCCTGCACACTCACTTGGTCAAGATTGTTAGGATTGAACAACATGATAGTCTTTTTCAAATGACTATGTAACCCTCCAATGTACTTCATCAAAACTTGAGGATCTTTAAGAGAAATCCCAAGCAAGGTCGCTTGTTTTCTAAATTCTGTAGTGTACTCCTGGACATTTTGACCTCTTTGTTGTCTAAATAATTGCCATTTCATGAGTTGTTTATTGTGATGACCCAATGGATAGAATTGCTCTTTCAATAGATTCTTAAATTCCTCCCAAGAAGAGATAGGTGGTAGGTTATCATGCTTAAGGGAATCCATATGGCTTTCCCACCAGATCAAAGCATGTCCACCCATTTTCAATCTTGCAAAAGAGATTTTACATACATCATCAAAAACACCCTGTATTTGGAAATATACCTCCAATTGCTTCAACCAATTGTTCAATTTGTCTGCATCAACCTCCCCACAAAAAGTTGGAATTTCTACCTTGGCTTCTACCTTGAAAGGAATGGGATTATTTGATGAAGATGAAGACTGGCCAACATCCTGGTGGCTTCCTCCTCCATTCTCAGGTTGTCTCTGCCTCTGGTCTCCATTGCTAGGTTGTCTACCCAACAAGGCATCCATAAGGGTCTTCATGTTATTCTCCATTGCAATGAATCTTCTCTCAAAGTCACTGATTGACATTTCGGTTTCAGGTTGCTCTCCCTCTATCCGCTCCATGGAAGTTACTCTTCTCCTACTGCCAATTTTTGGATTCAATGGGAACAATTCACCTCTTTGAGATCTTCTACCATTCATCCACAAGTCTCCCGACAACTCTGTAACTATGCTCTGATACCACGTGATCTGTAATTTTCGTAAGCTATGCTATTCTGGAATTTATCAACAACAGACTCTAAAAAAAAAATAGGAAATGTAATTGCAGTAATGCGAAATGGGAAATATCTACAATCACACAAAATGAACACAAATATTTATCCTGGTTCCTTCCAATATGGAAGTACATCCAACCTTAACAATCTTCTTGCATTATCAATCCAACATGAAGCATTACAATGGGAAGAAATGGAGAAAATACTATCAAAATAGAACACAGCGATATATTCCTTCTTCGGCCTATCATACTTCTTGGATATTACTTTGTCCTCTATCTTCCTCCCCCCAACATCATGCACAATCCCTTCCTAAATCTCCTCGGTCCCCTTGGTTCCCATTCTGGCCTTCGTCCGTTCAGCTTTCATAACTCCACAATGCCCTAACAACTATTTGCATCCTAATTTACCGATAACGCATATGTTTTCAATCATCATGAATCAAACTAAACTTCCAATGGTCAGCCATATAAACACACATGATATTTGTAGCCATGAACACACAGAATATCTATGATTTGTACAGTTGGACTAAGAAGAAAAAATATGAAGAACACAGGAAACATAAAAATTTGATCCAATGTTTTTTTTTGGATCAGATTATCTTTCCATCTCTTAAACCACAAATTTTCCTCTGACAAATTTTCGGGGCTAATTGGTTAGGTCCATACATTGTCACTCAAAAAGTGGGTAAAGGAACTTATAGGCTTGCTAGTCTAGAGGGATTTGAAGAGCTCGAACCACTTAATGTCATCCAGTTAAGAGCATTCTATGCTTAATGTGATTTATATATACATATATACATGGCTGTTACACAAAAACAACATTGAATTTACACATTACATTTCACACATTGCATTGTACAAATTTCATTTCACACATTGCATTGTACAAATTTCATTTCACACATTGCATTCACTACATCATTTTCACACATTCCATTTTCATAGTAGGGGTTATTAGTTCAGTCTAGATAATAATTGATCCAATAAAGTCATGTTGCCTTAATCAGGGGCACCTTCAAATCGTCATCCATTTCATTTGCACCATTCCATAAAGCCAAATTGTCATTTGCAAAGCCACATTTCCATAATACTTAGGTGTTTACGGTCACTTAGCCACTCCTAGTGTGTCTAGCAATCTCCAATACATGTCGAGTTCTCTTTAGGACCAAGTCACATTTTCACTAAAAAAAATTGAGCTCTGGGAATTGACTCCAAACACTCTTGAACCAAACACGATTTCACATCTTAAAAATATCTTTTGTCAAAGAGGGTAACACCATACTTGGGTTGAACCTCAAAGCGAAAAGGGTTTTTCTTGCTTGTCCCATCATGCACATAGTCCAAAAATAAAAAATAGTGGTTTTCACCACTAACACAGTTGCTTCTAAATACAAGATAGAGTAGTAAGGATAGGGTACAATTCTCATCACACTTCGGTTGAGAATCCGATTCCCCAAAGCTCTAAATCTTTCATCACACACCACAAATCCTCAAGCTATAAGGATCGTACTACATTTCTAGTCAGACGGTTAGGTAGTCATCCCCAAAGCTTAGAGATCAGATTCTTGGACTATGGAGTTAATCTCCACCGGAGCTATAGACGCTTGACTAGCAGTGGAGTACGCTCATGCATGGTGACACGTCTCTTTTGAAGAGACCTCTGACCACACATAAGGACAAGCTAGCTTCTTGGTCTCATCCATAACAGATTTCATCTCAATTTACTCAAGATGGGTTAATGAACTCACTTGCACACATATTGGTTCTTGATTGCCTCGAGTCATTACCAAACTCATGATTCGGTAAATGAATTCATTGCACACACATTTGGTCTAAAAGAAATTATACAACCTTTAGTGAGTTTGTTTGATATCACTAGTATGTTTGAGTCTCTGCAAAACAACCAGTTTTCCATATCAACATCCATATCTTCTTCCATATCAACATCCATATATTCTTCCATGTTAACATCCGTGTCATTTCATAAGTCTTCCACCTCATATACCACCAAGTTTGGTGCCCCTGATTAAACAACAATGCTAAAAATGGTCAAGAAAATTCTAAACTACGAATGATCACTAGAGCATTAATTCATCTGCATCCATATACATTATCATTGCATTATCATCCGTTACACATATACACATTCATTCACATAAAAACATCCACACAAAAGTAAAATCCATGTATATATATATATATAAATATCGCATGTACAAGGAATGCCCAAAGGCTATATACAATGGAGCACCAAGGCTCATATACAAAAAGTGCATCTCAGCACTAGCTAACGCTTATAAGAGGACCCCATTCAATAAGCTTGGGATGTGTTGGAGTAACTAGGATTGCTTTAGCGCGGCTGCGGCGCTTCGTCCCTCTCGACCTCGCGGCACCTTTGAAAATAGAGAGGCTTGAGATCCTATTCCATGGAGGATAAAACAACCTCACTTCCATCCCGCCCGATGGAAGGAACGGGGCTTTGTCCCATGCGTTCCACTTGAGCAGTCATCCGATTTGAGAAATGGGAGTCATCAACCACCTACTTAAAAGCAAAGCCGATCCTCTCTATTTTCAAAATAAAAAGGGGCCGGATTATTATTATTATAAGGGCGCTTACCCTTTTTCTAAAGAGCGGGAGGAATTCTGGACAAGGAGAGGGATCGGGCCTGATAAGATATACACAATTCTTACCAGTGGAAATTGACAAGTGGATTGGATCACCCACTCCCTCTATCTAATAAGACTGACTCAGGGCTTCGCGAGGTCTATTTTATGGATAGAAGGCGGGGGGGCCACCCGGAATAATAGTATCTAATTAGTGCAGGGAGCCGCCTGATCCTGCATGCATGATATACGCGGCATTCCCCATTCCCTGCTCCATAGTAGTTATGGATGAGATGGTACACACACATTATCCAGGATATGGCCTACGAACCACGAACAATGGTTCTTTGGGCCCCCTCCGGAATCAATAAAGTCCTTAATCAAAATCGCGAGGTTTTTATAATTCCAAAAGTCTTATTCGGAAATCATTAAAGTCCTTGGGGAAAATCCCCTGGCAAGACCCCAGACCCGAAAAAGCATCATGCATGCTTAAATCGAATCCTTTTACTCCAGATCTGAGCGCTTCTCTCCTTTCCCGAAGGGGTCCTCTATCTATAAGGTTGCCAAGTTCCCTTAGCAATCCCAAGAATCGAGAGTAGTTTTATCCTATCTCGCTCTTAAGGAGGGGCTTGATCTCCTGAGTTTTGAAACCGTATCCCGGGCGGAGTGTTGCGCTGGGTCCCCTGGATCCATAGCGGAGTGAGTGCTCTTAAGAGGGAGAGCCTTTGCCGTTTTAAGGGATCATCGAAGCTGCAGGAACATGGACTATAGAATGCAATCACTGTTGAAAAAGACAGACAAAGAAGAGATGGATTCGGCATGGAAAGCCTCATTCATCAGGGCCCACCTATCCGCGGTAGATAGAAACCCTTGAGCGCGAGCTACCCGGAACCTTGGAATAGAGAGGACATGGGGAGCAAAAAACCTATCCCATTCACACTATAGGAAGCGGACCGCCTCGATCAGGGAGAGCAAAGCGCTTAATGAACGAGCATATCTCCTACGGATAAACTTCGAGGAAAAGGAGTCACTTATATTATATTATAAGAGGCTCATTTATTTTATTAAAAGGTGCGGGTATCCCTTTTAAAATAGAGAGAGCCGTATTGACTCAGTAGCTACGGCGCCCTCGTGATCTGGCATTGAACGGCATCTCTCGACATCTCTGATACGGCATCTCTGATATGGTATCTCGTTCGGTTGAGTCAGTCATATTACGTATATAGTCCTCTCCCTACTTTATCGGTAAGCGAGTGAGTAAGTTGATTTGATTTGATTTGAAAGTACACGTCTCTTTACCTATTAACCAACTCCTAGATGCTGGAGTTGACCCTAAAGAGATACCACTTCCTCATGAATTTATTTTAAATCGCGATCTTTTAGCTCAACTTTATCCCAGTTTTGCTAAAGGATTGACCCCATTTTTCACCCTAAATTGGTCGGAATATTCAGATTTTTTGACTTTTCGTGGAGGACGGTCTGTGGCTGACCTCTAAAATAAAAGCTGCGCATCATCAAAAAAAGGCTATTGCAATTCATAGAGCCGATCGCTGGTCATATGTATAGGACCTTTTAAAAGGAGCATTGGCCATAGCCTCAAGGATCGAGTGCTCATAAAGGCCCAAGCTCTCTATCTATAACGGGTCATAAAGGTTTTTACGAGATCTTCACTACCGGTTATAGATAGAGAGCATGCTCATAGAGAGGCTCTTAACCCAGCTATGTTAGGATCTTTAACTATTGTCGTAGCTCACCTTTAAAATAGAGAGGTATTCTATGCCCCCCTACCCATACCTCGCTATTTACTATGGTACCCAACTCCCTCTGTCCACACATCACATGTGGATTGGTGGGTTTCTCATACACCTCTTATCTTGACGGAAGTGTAGAACCTCTATATAAGGCTCATAGGGACCTATACTCTAAGAGTTGTATAGCCATTCATCAACGCTGCTTCCCAGATGGGATAGAAATGCAGACCTTTTCAAATCGAATAGGGGCTGGAGGAAAGAAAGAGAAGAACTGTTATATACGTATTAAATCGATACTAAGGTGTAAACCTCTCTATCCCATACACTGCCACAGGGAAGAACCAATGCATTCCGATATAGCAGTAGGCACCATTCCGATACTTTAAACGGCTTATAGGTAGAGAGCTCTCCCTCGCATAAAATCGAAAGCCTTTCTATAGATAGAGCCGCTCGCCCCGCGGGGTGAAAAACAAGCTCGACTTATCTTATCTCATCTTATTAATAGAGGGGGGTGAGGGGTGAGCTTCTCTCTCCCCTCCCGAGGTCGGGCCTCGACCGACGGGGAGAGAGAGGAGGGAAATGTAACCTTAAGATGAAAAGGGGCAGGGAGAGCTAGAAGTGGGATAGGGAGAGGGTTGTGTATCCATCTTATCCGACAAAATACCGACCTTAAATAAAACTCCGATTATAACAGGTTTAAGCCTCCTACTAATTAGATAAAGGCGCGGCTCTCTCATATAAGGTACTCGCTCGATCGCCCAAGATTTTAAAGGGGCGGGCGGGTCATTTTTTGGCTTTTCAAAATAGAGAGGGCGCCCTCTCTGTTTTGAAAAGGAGGAACAACCTCAATTATGGAGAGGAGATCGGAGCACTCACCTCGTTTGGCTGTTAATACGTGAACCTCTTATAAGGACTCAACCAGGAAGGGGAAGAAGGAAGGCTAGAATAAATGCATCTCCTATAGATTCATGCGGCTCAACGCTTCTAATAATGGGTTTTGGGGGTCGAGAACCTTATGAAATGCCCGGACAGAATGGTAAAAAGTTTCGAGCAGTAGACTGGACCTGCAACGACTCTTTAGGAGGAGAGCTTTTATGCCCGCCCTGGCAATCCACCCCTCTATTTCTCTAGGGGACTTTGTTGATACATATAGAGAAGAGACTTTGAGATAGACTCAGCCTTAAAGAAGGCCCTCTTTTTCCTCTTTAAATATTGGGTTGGTCGACGGCAAGAAATAATTCCTTTAAGCTCAACCCTTGAAATCATTTCAAGACTATGGATGATATCTTGACTCAGGGGGATAGGTTGATACCGAACTAGCAACTGAACCTGAAAGCCGAGGGGACGCCGCCGCTTTCAAAGTATAGAGGAACTCGATCGACCCCCCTAGATGTTAGTCTACACTCACTTTGGAAATCCCCTCTCGGACCGTTTAAAATGGTATCTGTTTAAAGGCCAGCTTTAAACCAGTCCAGGGTTGCGGTCTCCACCTAGCTCTCACTTGATCAATCGGTTGGAGGTTGAGAAGTCGTCCGCCTTATGGAAGTTTCTATGGAGGGGAATCCGCCCTTCAATGATTGATTTATTAGGATAGGACTCGATTTCGACGGGAGCGAGCTCAACTGACTTGAGAGGAAAGGCGCTTATTTATTAAAGAGGTCGATCGAATTCCAACCATCATTGGGAGAGTAGGAGATCAGGCTTAGCCTCATTTTTAAGGCGAACTTTAAGCTACTATACATGCTTGATCCATTCATCCAACCGGTCGAGTAGGGTTCTTGAAGAGCTCTGAATAAAAGAGCTGTCTGTCGAAATCTTCCTCTCTATTTTAAAAGGGGCGTGCTTACGGAACCGAACCTGAAATGCTTTTAGTAGGCTAGATCGCTGAACTTTAAGCTCTCTATCCCGACTCGTTAAATAGAATCTTACGAAACGGGATGAAACCTGCTCTCTATTCTAAAAGGGTAACCTTTTTATGCTTGTAATCCTTTGATGGTTTATCGTTGGTTTACTTGAGAAGTTTGGTTCCCCTTTGAGAATAGAGAGGGCTTCTCCCTCTTAAGATCCGGGCGGAATGGTTCACTTTACTTCACTTTAAAAAGTTGTATCTTTAAGCTTTCAAACCTTGAGGACTAGGCCTCCTTCACTCGCTTTAAGAGAAGGGAAAGATTGTTTCAGCTTGCACCTCTCAAGGTTAAAGCCCCTGTGAGACAAGCAAAGTCTCCCCAAGATCAAAGAATGCTCCACAAGATCAATCACACACAAAAAAGGAAAAAAACACAACACCAATATTAAGTGGTAAAACCCTACTTCAAATGAAGAAGAGAAACATCCACTATGAAACTCACTATATTACTCAATGATTCAACAGTACAAGAATGCTTCAATGTTATGTAACAATATGCATCAACATAACCTACAACACAAGTCAATATGATAAGATACGATAAGATCTGATAAGATATGATTATATGTAGTAGAAAACACCCCTATTTAAAGAGAAGCTTTTCTACTACAATCCTAAATATTATCACAATCTAATCTTATCACAATCTATCAAATATTAGAAAGTGCTTTAGTTACTTTCTAATTTTATCACAATCTAATCTTTGAGATATGTGATAAGTGGCATCTATCAGATATTAGAAAGTTATTAGTTACTTTCTAATATTTGCTAAAAAAGGGAAATAACTTTTTTTCATAAATTAAATATTCCTAGCACCCTTATTTTATTTATTAATTGGATGGGAATATTTTTACATATAATTATTTTCTAAATATTATTCTTTAGACTTTATATTTTAGTCTAAGAATAATTTACACTATGTTGCATTACATATTCCAACACTCCCCCTTAATGCAATATTGGGGAAAGGAATTATGAGACAAAGAAACATTCTCCCCCTAAAGATACAAACGGGGATGAGAATCAAATGAGTAATATAGTTACAATGAGCTTTTATGACCAAGAATGGTCTATAATAAGGCACCAATACAAAATGGGCCAAAATGAGACTACAAGCCCCCAACGGAGTAGCTTCAGATACAAGCAACTTACAAAGCCATCCATCAACCACAAGTGGTTGCAAATGACAAGAAGAAAACATCACAAGGGTGTCTTCAATAAGCTCTGCAAAACCCCAAACGGAAGTACCTACAAGCTACAAGCAACTCAACATAAGATCTGTTAGATACATCATCATAAATATATTCACCATAGCATATATGAATATCCAAAGATGATAAAAAAACTGATCTAACAAATAGTGAACTATAAGTCATCACAAAAAGATGCCAAGCCATACTTATAGTCACGTGCTATATAGTTGATCAAAAAATATCATGTACAAAGTTACATAAAGCAAACAAGGAGTACCATGATAATGCAAACTCTAAAGTACCATGTACAAAAGTAGTACAAGGCTAACAAAAAAGTACCATGTACAAGAGTTGCATAAGGTATATGAAAATAATAAAGTGTGCACACCGGTTGCATAAAGCCAACCATAAAATATCATGTACAAAAGTAGCATAAATGCTAACAAGAAAGTACCATGATAAACCAATTGCATAATGCCAACTACATAAAAAAACATGTACAAAGTTGCACAAGGCAACAAGAAAGGACCATGTAAAAGAGTCGCATAAAGCAATTGCATCATATACCATAATTGCACAATGCCATCTACAAAGTAACATGTACAAAAGTTGCACAAGGCAAACAAGAAAGTACCATGTTCAAAAGAGATGCAAAAAACAATTATACCACCAAAGATCAACTCATATATATAGCACAAAACACCTCATAATAATGAAGTTGTCATCACACAAGTGTAACTACACTTCATTCCCCTTGAGGACAACTTCACCAAACCAAGTGAGTCCCTCAACTTACAAAACTGCTCCTTGGGAAGAGGTTTGGTGAACAAATCAGCAAAATTAGAAGATGATGGGCAATACTCCAATTGAATAGTCCCATCCAATACCTTCTCTCTAATAAAGTGGGCTTGGATTTCAACATGCTTTGTCCTTTGATGCATTACAAGATTTTTAGCCAAGGTAATAGCTGATTGATCATCATGAAAGATAATCATGAACTACTATAACCATATTGCAATAAACAACTATAATCATATTGCAATTTAATAAACCAAGATCAACTTGCAATAAGAAGGTAACTAACCATAACAATCATCTTGTAACAAAATAAACTATCTTGAATTGAACCATAAAACATTTTTTAAATGTTAGATAGTCAATAAGTTAGTAAGTTAGTGTTCATTTTAGGTTTTGCTATAGCCTAATGAATTACCAATTCATCTCACCCAAGGTCAACCAAGCTACCCAAAAGGGTACGGGTACGAGGACCCAAAAAGGACTTGCTACCGATAGAGCGGATTCTTTTGGATTCAATAGGTGTTTAGCAAATATAAACTATGTTGCAAGATTAAGTAAATTTTAATCAAATACTAAAGTTGTGGTTAGTAAGTTGATTCATTTTTAACCTTCTTGATTAATTTGAAAATTAGTAAATTGCAAGTTAGTTGGTTAGTAGATTGTTTAGTAGCAAGTTAGTATTTAGATTAGTTGAGATGCAAAATGTAAGAAAGATGAACAAGAGATAGTGGAGACACAAAGCAAAACACAAATACACTCTCTCTCTCTCTCTCTCTCTCTCACTCTCTTTTCATTCTCTTTTACTTTCATAATGAGAGATACAAGTTACATTAATTTACAGTATGCTTCAAGCAAATATTGGAGAGAGATTAGAAGAAATTAATAAAAATAGGAGAAGAGAGTGAAAAAACTGATCCAAAATTGCCTTGTATACTCCAAAACATACTTGGATAACCTTGCAAAACAAGTAAACTCACAAACAACCATTGTTAATGTGAGACAAAAAAAATATTGCATTTTAAGGAGAATAATAATAATTTTTAATACAAAAAATTGCTTAAAAAAATGCAATTAAATTAATAAAATTTATTTTATTAATAAAAAAATGGCATGAAAAAGTTTAAATATTTTTATAAAGCAAAACTTTTTCAAAAAAACAAAACTGTTTTTTTTTTTTTTTATAAAGCAAAAATGTTTTTTTTTTTTTTATAAAGCAAAATTGTTTTTTTTTATATATATATATAGCCGACTGTTTTTTTTTTAATAAATAAAAAATGACTATATATAGAAATAGGGGTTATTGTGTCCGTTTAGCTCCAAAACCCTTCCAGAAAAAGCTTAATGCCAAAAAAATTTATAGATTTAAAATGAAAATACTTTTTGCAAAATATCTAACAACTAGATCTAAAAACATAATAAATCTATAAACTCTAATGGCAGATTTGCAAAATAAGTTTACATAAAATACCCAAATATCAAATGCATGCAAAAAAAAAATATACCTTAATGGGTTTTTCACTGATAGGACTTAAACTAATGGGATTAATTTTATTGATATAAATGAGTTACATATATAGGCAGAAGGCCTATATGATAAACTGACAAGTGTCAATATAAACTGACAAGTGTCAAAACAGAGGCATAGTGCACTTTAATTCTAACATTCCCCCTTAAAGTGCACTATCCTAACTAAAGAAAAAAACAAGTCAACATTAGGTAACATTCCCCCTTAATGTTGACTTCGCTAAAAAGCAACCTATCATCCTTTTTTATTACTGATTTGGTCTAGGATCATGCTCTGTGCGCTTGGCTTTCCAACTGTGAATAATGCTAGATTCACTGTGTATACATCTCGGTCTGTTGCCTCAAGGTCAGCCACTTCCACTAGTCTGTTGCCACTGGGTCAGCTGTCTAAGTGCCTTAGGGTCATCATGGGTGCCTCAAGGTCAGCCACTTCTGGGTCTGTTGCCTCTGTAGGTCATCCTCAGAGGATGTTGCCTCTCGTAGGTCACTGACTAGATTCACCACGAATATCAAATCCCTCCTCATGGTGAACTCAATCTAGAAGGTGTCGGTCTCTGCTGAAAATGCACCTTAATACATAAGATAAAACGAGCCATGAAATACAATAAATGGAGCAATAGAAGCCAAATACGGAGGAGAAGAAGGAAGAAGAATAGAAGAGAATCTTCTGAAGTGTCTTCGTCTGTAGTCTTCAGAAGTAGATCCGAAAAAAACTTCGGATAGAGTCTAGGGTGTCTATGTCTATAGTCCCTAGAGTAGGTGTCCTTATTGTGATCGTCTCATCCCACCGTAATGCATGGGTAACCAGCCGCTGCATCCGCCAGGTGCTATAGAGAAGATGACTAGATACTAGGATCACTTACATGTGCCTTGGGAGTGTCGAGTTCAACCGAGAGTGCACTCCAAAGTAGAAAAAACTTTGAGGCTAAAAACCTCAATTGAAACAACCTCAAAATTACAATATGACACCACCATTGTGTCCGTCGCGAAAAAACATTTCCAACAACTATAAATACCCCTATACTTGTATGTGAGTGGGTCCTTCAATCATGTGGAAAACAATACCATGCCTATCTAGGCAGTAAATAGACAACTTCGCTCAATGGCGGCATCGCCCTCAGGCGAAAAAAATAGCATTAAAATTTCCCACGCAGGGGAATTACATGGGCCATCTAGGCCTTTCACTTCCACTTCAACGTGGAAAAAACTTAAAAAATGACCATGGTGGCCATATTATCGACCAATAGAAATATCCATAAAGTTTCTTGTCTTTAAAAAGAGAAGATATTCGCCATTGTTCCCCGAATAAGACAAATGAAACCATATATAAAAAACTGTTGCAGCTTCAGACTTTAACCATCGACAGTGCATAGCAGCGCTGAAATCGCATCATTTGAAGATTAATACTCCACCTCCCCATCGCTCGCGTTCCTGGGCGCACCATCCTCGGGGTCACCGATTTCCCGTCGAAAAATAGTGTAAACCGGGGTCTTCCGAGGCTCCGAACTCGAGGCCCCGTCTCTATTCAGAAACCTCAGCTCTTCATCCATTAAGGGCTTGGGAGCTTCCACGGCGACATTGAGTTTAATGCTCGAGTTTAAGGGCGGGGGGGTTTGGACGCGATTTGAACCTGTGGTCATGCACGTCCGCAGCGTGTCCATGTGCAATATCTGGAAATGAACTAGAGATATCCGACTGCAGACACCAACACAGATGTTAATCACACACGACGATATCACTACGTAGCCATCAAAAACTTCCACTTCAAAATCTTCCTCTACAACTTCTTTAATTTGTTTGTGCACCGAGAAGCCGTGATCGTGGCACTTGTCTCGCAGGACATAAAAAATCCTACAAAATATATCTGTGTTACGATGTCGTCCATGAGCTCCAACGCATATCAACGGTAATAAGCTTTCATCACGTTCGAGCTTGCATGTCCTCCTCACGGTAAAACTTCTACCCTTTTGTGGGTTTAAGCCATGGGTGCCATATCTCCTTCAAAAACCAATCGTCTACGGGCGATCTGAGCCCGTGCTAAATAAACCATCGTAGCTGCGGTTTCTTCTGCCTCAACGTCGCAAATCTGACTGGGCCTCCGCACACAGCGCCACCAAAGCCTTCATTCCCTGTGTAACTTGATTTCACTGCAGATCTGACTGAGCCTCTGCACACAGCACCTTGCTGAGGGTTCCTCCATTGGCTACGAATTTTTGGATATCCGAGTTGTCCATCCAACAGCCGAGGATGATCTCGTCTTTACCAGCATGATAAAAGTTATCAGGGAACATGGTAGCCACATCGTCCACGACGTTCTTCACCACCGGGTACGTTTTCGGGTGGAGGGGATTGAGATGGCCGGACCCAGGCTCCAAGGCCACTGTGATGCTGCCAGGCTTCGACCAAAACAGGTCCGCACCATCCAGCGAAGAAATACTCCACCCGAAATCGAGAAATAGGCCGGACCTCCAAACTCCCATTAAGTAACAGACAAACAATACCGATTAACCTTGCCCAAATCCAAATATTTCCTGTGATGGTGGTGGCCATGCTTTTCTCGAGATTTTTTGGAAATATGTGGAGCAACACATCGCTAATCAAAGATAAAAATACAGGCTAGAGCTTCGGTCGTAAAACATTTCATGCTGCAGACGTCGACGGCCTCCATCAATGGCCCTAAAACACGTCCACCTCCTCCCTTACGCAGAAAAATTGTAAAACTGTCACCATGGAAATTTCAACAACACCCATCTCCAGCGCTAAACAACGTGTCATCTACAGCCAAATAGCAGTTTGTGGACACCGATCTTGCGCGAGACTGCACCAGTGAGCCCGTTGGACGACAGAGACAGCACCCGCAGCTCTATCAGGTTCCCTAGGGCTCCCGTGAGACTATCGCTTAGGGTAGTGCAAGAGACCTTTTGGCCAATGGTGAGGTTCGAGGGGTAGATTTCAGACACAGCCCCCTAGCCGCAATACGACCGCCCGTTGATGTTCAACACTGTTACTCGCCCGGTAACCTGGCTGCAAGCGACGCCGGTCCATGAGCACGGATCTAGATCACTCTCGTTCTAGTCCGAGGTCGGACCGACATCGGAGGGCGCATTTTCGACGAGCAATTTCTTGAGCTCTAACAGCACGACGCCGTCCGTCGTGAGGGAGCGACAGAGCGGAAGGCTGCCCAGGTAGAAACAACAGCAAACGACGGAGAAAGAGAACAGAAGCTTGAATCCTGTCTGCTCCTACACTGCTTTTGGCCTTCGAGACGTTAAAAAAAATCTATTTTAATAGAGCAACATAAGACCATCATCCCGCTCTCTTCTTCGATAAACTGTTGTTGGGATCGAAAAAAAAATACTGTCATTACGTAAGCATACCGCCATATCACCGGAGGAGTCTAAAATATCCACATGTTATCCCCTAATTTCAGCCATTAATTTCTTCAACGTCAGGTTTCTGATCCATCCATTAAGGATGGAGAGCATACTCCCTCAGTATCCGAAAAAAATGTTGAAAAATAAGGAAAAAATGGGAGCAGGGAAAAAATGAAGGGGGGATTTCCATGAGGGAAATCCCCCCAAGCTCACAAGACCAGAGAAAGCCTGGAGCTCTGATACCAAATGATAGGACTTAAACTAATGGGATTAATTTTATTGATACAAATGAGTTACATATATAGGCAGAAGGCCTATATGATAAACTGAAAAGTGTCAATATAAACTGACAAGTGTCAAAACAGAGGCATAGTGCACTTTAATTCTAACATTCACCTCAAAGGATTGAAGACACTTGATGGAGATCCCAACCGCTCTGATACCAAATGTGAGACAAACAAAGTCTCCCCAAGATCGAAGAATGCTCCACAAGATCAATCACACACAAAAAAGAAAAAACCACAACACCAATATTAAGTGGTAAAACCCTACTTCAAATGAAGGGAAACATCCACTATGAAACTCACTATATTACTCAATGATTCAACAGTACAAGAATGCTTCAATGTTATGTAACAATATGCATCAACATAACCTACAACACAAGTCAATATGACAAGATACGATAAGATCTGCTAAGATATAATTATATGTAGTAGAAAACACCCCTATTTAAAGAGAAACTTTTCTACTACAACCCTAAATCTTATCACAATCTAATCTTATCACAATCTATCAAATATTAGAAAGTGTTTTAGTTACTTTCTAATTTTATCACAATCTAATCTTTGAGATATGTGATATTAGAAAGTTATTAGTTACTTTCTAATATTTTCTAGAAAAGGGAAATAAATTTTTCTCATAAATTAAATATTCCTAGCACCCTTATTTTATTTATTAATTGGGTGGAAATATTTTTACATAGAATTATTTTCTAAATATTATTCTTTAGACTTTATATTTTAGTCTAAGAATAATTTACACAATGTTGCATTACATATTCCAACAATCCCCTCCCCTCCATTTTAAAGGCTATTTTAAAGGGAATAAATTTTGAAAGGGAGATGCTTTACTTTAAATAAGCTCACTCGACCTTTAGCTTTATTTAAAAGAGAGGGAAAGGAGCTCTTCTCTCTTTTAAGGACCTCCCTTTAGAGAGATAAAACAATGATAGCATTGCCAAATCACTCATCAGTAGCTCTTAAATGAGTTGATCTTTTTCCCCTCAATCCCCTTTTAGAGATAGGGCAAGCCCAACCTTAAAATAGAGAGGGGATAGTTCATCTATGTCCTCACACATAGATATGGATTAGAACGGTCTGCTGGTACCACTCGCTCGCTCGGGGATCAACTACAACCGAGAGAAAGGTCAATGCATAAATGATGGAACCAGGTGCTCTCTCCAATCCAAGGTGAGTGCAAAAAGAATGGGGATCTCTGCATTTTAAAATAGAGAGGCATAGAGAGGTCTGCTGCACCTAGCTATCCTCATCTGTTTTTAGAGAGGAGAGGAGAGCTCTCTATCTATAACCTTTAAAGGCTCTCCTCTCTATATAAAAGAGATGGGTGGGATGAAATGAAAGCAATTAAAACAAACCTCTCTCCCCCCTCTTAAAACCCTGAGCTGAGGAGAGCTTTTAAGAGCTTTTAAAATAGAGAGGAGAGCTCTCTATCTATAATCTTAAAAGGGAGGGGCGCCGGTCCCCTTTAACTTTAAGCGAGAGCTCAAAGACTGGGGTTCGAGAGCCTCATCCATAGCATTGTAGAGATCTTAAGGTCGAGCTCACTCTTTAATTAAGAGGTGCATTTCCAAACCTCTCTATATAAAGCAAATCCAGTGGAGTTTATTAATCTAAAAGCCTCTTTCACTTTTAAAATAGAGAGCTTGCTCAAGAAAACTGATGAGTATGTTCGAGAGCTCGGAGATGAACTTCCCTCTTTAAATAAAAAGCAACCCGAAAATAAATCCCTTTTTCCAATGGAGACCTTGAACAGAGATAGCTGCCGGATTCCAAGTCCAAAGAAAGCCCAAAAAAGGAAATGAAGGGAATCCCTCTCCTCTCCCCCTCGGCTTTTAAAGGCCCTTTTTAAAACAGAGGGGCCCTCTCTATTTTAAAAGCCTTCCCATTCCCCTTTAAAAAGCCGATAGGGAAGAAAAGGCTCCGCTGATGGATATTCGCTCAATCCACCTTTGATCGCTGCTACAAACAAGTCGATTTCCCCTCCTCTAGCTACTCAGATGTCTTAGTTGTATTGGTATTAATGGGTACTGGCATGGGTACTGTACGTGACAACGAACTGGCTACTTAAGATGCTTTACCGAACGCTGCTTACTGAACCGAGCCGAGTCGAGTCGAGTCAGTTGTTAATACGTATTAAAAGAGAGTCTCCCCATTAAAAGACAATGACATTTTATGCGAGTCTATTATACACGTATATACGTTGCACTCACTCTCCGGTGAAGCTCTCCATCTATAACGACACAACTTTTCGCTTCAAAAGGAGTTGCACTTAGATAGCTCTCCGGTTAGACGTTGCACTCACTCTCCGGATTTATGCACTCTTGTTCTCTAGAGCTCTATATTCCCCTTCTAAAATAGAGAGGGGCCTCTCCCCTCCCTCTTTATTTTAAAAGTAAAAGCTCGACCCCCACCCCCACCATTTAGAGGGCGAAGGCAAAGGTTCTTTTGAAGAGGGGTGGGCCCCATTTAAAAAGAGAGGGGCCTCTCGCCTTTTAAACCACCGCGGGGCACTTGACCTTTAGAGTTAAAGGGGATAGGGAGAGGAATCAAATCGATCGACATGCGGGAGAAGGTGAAAGAGCTGCACACACATGGGCCCAAGTCACCAGAGAATGACACAGATCCGGGCGACCCCAGCCCCCTAAGCAGCCAATCCCTTCTCAGAGAACCTTAAAAATATTTTGGGCATTCTCGAATCATACGACCCTTAAAAATCTGGGAAGAAGAAGGAGATTGAGTATCCATCTTGTATGACAAAACAACTCCTTCGATTTTGAGTCTTGTGACCGTACTCCCATTCACGAGTTAGCTGGGCCCATGGATCTCTTCTCATCCCCCCGGTCAGGCAAACTAGAACATCTCTCAGATTGGAATGAAAAGGCCCTGCCCTCCCTATTCATGGACAATGGTACAGGGGTCTTGCTTTGGGCGAAGCACCTTAAAGAGCTATGGTGGAGTGGTGAAGTGGGCTACTACTATACTAAAGGTCCTCACACTTCCCTCTTTTAAAATAGAGAAGAAGGGGCTTCCAGAGAATACAGTTTAAAGTTCACCACCGCTTTGAGGTCAATAAAGCCCTTTTAAAAGGTTCCATTATCAGGCAGGTCTCTGTGTTTGTGATCTCCTCAACCTAAAGTATATCGAGAAACAAGGACGAGAACGGAGGGGTTGTCCGGTGTCCTTTTGATCCAACAGCAGTGAACCCTTCTCCGTGTCAATAAGCACTGCAATCAAGCTTTAAATAGGGGGGCTCCGTCATTCTATCGAAAAAAGAATTCTTCTGGGAATAGGAAGAACACGTACGGATCTGGAATGCTCTCTATTTTAAAAGGTGGTCAAACCCTCTTGATTAGCGGGGCTTGCCAGTCCTATTGTCGACGAATAACACAAGGGGAGGTGCGAGCGCGAATATCCCATTCATGGAATAGTATTTCCAAATGAACTTTTATTTTAAGGGTTTGATGACAAGTGGAAATAGATATCCCTATAGCATCCCTATAGCTTTTTAGCTTCCAACAGATATAGCTTTGATAGCTGGCGTTATTCTCTCAGTAATGGGATGCTTCGCAGTAGATACAGTGGGGCCCCTATAAAGCTGTCGCGATTATAGATAGAGAGCTCAAATATAGAGAGGAGGATAGAGAGCGTTCCTCTACCTTAGGTGCTTGCTGGAAGACTCCATCTACTGCTTGCTATAGAGAGACTCAACCTACCCCATCCATATTTTTTAGAGAGGAGAGGAGAGGCCGCGCTCTTTAAACTTTAAGCTTTCATCGGGACACTCTCTATTTTAAGGTAAGAGGAATCACACATGCATGAATAAAGGCGTGTGTATGGCCTCTAAAAAGGCAAAAGGCTTTTACGAATTAACCAGTGCCCCTCTCCCCCACCGTTTAAAAGGGCCTTTTTCAAACATGGGGGGGGGTCCCTTTTTAAAAGCCAAAAGCTTTTCATTTTAAGCTGGGAGATTCCGACTTATTCATGATCATATCTACGTCGTCGGTTACCTACACCTTTAATTGAGAGGGCCGCCGACCACCTGAAGAGCTATGCTATTTTGAATCGAGATTCGAAGGAGATGGGGCTCATCAAGCTTAAAAAGCATCTCCAATAAAAGCTAAAGAATAGGCTCCCCTCATTCCATCTGTCTGAGGGCCTTTAGTACTTATCCCACCTCCGGACTCAAGAGGTACAATTCGTAAACCGCATCTTTGGAATTGGATGGAGTTTTTTTGTATATTGATTGATCGGAGGGTTTCCTTAAAATAGAGAGGGCCTCTTTTAAGAGCCCTTACGGAAGATATGTCAGAGCTTTTAAAGTTTCCTGAATGGATGGAATGGGGGGTGGCTTCCCTCTCCCTATCATCCGTATAGGTCGAGTCCTTTTAAAACTTCAAGCGGTGCTTAAGATTAAAAGCTAAAAGCTATCATCTTCTATCAGAAAAATGTCGCGTTCTCCGCTTCTACTCTCACCTTCCAAAATAGAGAGGTTCTTGTTTTGATAACTCAAAAGTGGGGGAAGGGGCGGCGCTGCTCAGTTCGGAGAGCTGCCTTCGCTTCTGGCGTTCCTTCGTATACCTCCGGATTTGATCCATGCACACGCTCTTAAAATAGAGGAGGGACCCCTCTCTATTTCAAATGATCCTTTTAATCCTTTAAGGTGGCTTGGCTTTAAAATAGAGGGAGAGGGCCCTTTTAAACATGGGGGGCACCTCTCTATTTTAAAAGGGATGGATTACCCCTTTAATTTAATTTAATTTAATTTATAAGGTGCTACTTTAAGAGCGGGAGCGGAGCGCACCCTCTCTATTTTAAAAGCGTTTTGACGACTTAACAGATACGATATGCGACACCTCTGTCCGATATGCGTAACAGATATGCCACCAGTTACGATATGCACCGATATGCATAAGTGGACTCTCCCCTATAATACAGGCTTGCTCACCTGGAGAGGAGAGGAGAGGGCTCGACCTGGCCTTTGTTCGAGATGATCCTTGTTCTCGCTGTTGGTGTCCTGGCGGCGTGAAATGCCCGTTCCATTATGGCATGGTGGTGAAATGATTCAGCTATTAGCGGCTTTCAGCGGTGACTCTTCCTTACCAGCTATGTGAAATGCCTGTTCCATTATGGCATGGCATGGGAGGGACCGAATTCGTGGAATGGAAAGGGAGATCCCCTTTTATAAGGTTGGAGATATGATTCCCTTCCCTGAGACTTTCAAGGTCGATGACCTTAAGAAAGCCTTTTAAAATAGAGAGGCCCCGCCTCCACTATTTCAGCGGGCGGCGAAAGGGAGTTGGTGGAATCCCGAGAGGACTCGACCAGCGCGCTCGGCCTAAAGAACCAGGTCGAGGGAGCCTTGTTCGTGTTTTATGAACGGGATGAGGTGTTCCCTAAGAGTCTGTGTCCCCGAACCGCTTTGCCTTGTTCGGCAAGAATGCTTCTAGCCGGCCCCAGCCGGAGCACTTCTCTAGCTGGTTGGTGGCCGGAGTACCTCTAGCCGATATGCGTAACAGTGACGCGACTCCTTAAAGTTTCATGAGATAGCTTCCTCGCCTTTTTCCCGATATGCCGCGACACCAAGCTGACCCCACACCAGCCCCAGCCGATATGGCCCTAGTACCATACCCCTCTTCAAAGCTCAAGAGGAGGGCGTTCACCACCTCTATTATTTCAAATTTTGTTCCTACCACCCTCTTGAGATATAATAGCGACGAATGCACGTGTGATATGTGCCCCGATTCCCCTCTACCAGACATATACGATCGATTAGTGGACCGAGGGGAGTGGGTCCCGACGGTCTCCGGGTTTTTGAGGGTCTAGTCTCCTTTCTCTCCGAACCCTCAAAAGGTATTCTTAACAGGGAAGGTAGGTCTGGTCTCCTCCCCCCAGTGCCGATGTCTTGTTCGACAGTAGTATAGAGATGAACAAGGAAGCTTGATGGTGAACTAGGCCCGGTTGGCTCTCTTAGAATGAAAAGGGGTAGCCAAGCCAACACCCCACACCGGTGTGATATGTGTTCTGAACATATCTGATATGCACCGTTAAATAGCCATTAAATTAAAAGGGGTTCTTTAGCCTTGGTTTAGTACCGTACCTTTCAATTCAAAGAGCCTCTCTATTTTAAAAGCCACGGCAGTCGGGAGCAGATAGATACCCGAATACGATGTCTAAGGCTTGACCTTATCAATTTAAAGAGAGGGGGAGTGGATTGGTTCTTCCCCGAGAGGACTCCGCGAGAGCGGACTTGACCTTCCTTCGCTCTTCAAAAAACCCTTTAAAGCTTTTTTAAGCTTGCTTACCTTGAAAGGAGAGGTCATTTATGCACGGGTCCTCGATCGAGAGGTGGGTATCGTTTATGCCACTTATACAATAGCTCTCTATTCTAAAAGCTCCTCTCTATCCCCTTTTTTAATAGAGAGAGGACTCAACCTTTTAAAGCTCTCTATCTATAACCCGACTCTCCATCCATAATCTCAAGAGGGAGCCCTCTCTATTTGAAAAGGGGACCCGTGGGGACCCGCGGGAGAGCGCTCGGCCTCAAAAAGCATATAGAATATCAATAGGTCGAGGTCAGCGCTTGACCGCTTAAAGTTTTAAAGGGATGCATTCAAGATTTAATTTAAAGAGGCTCCCGAGCGACTTCATATCAGTCTTCCTCATCCTCCTCTTTCTATTCCCATTAGCGGGTAGGAGGCACACCAACAAGCTTTGAGAAATGCGAGCACCCCTTCTCACAGAGCTGTACGTGAGTGAGTCTTAAGAGCGCATCACATTTTTAAGGTCGGCCCCATGAGCTCATTTTAATGACTGACCAGGACCTTTTTTTGTTCCATAACCCCAAAAACCTCTCCATTTAGAATCCAGTGAGCACCTCTTCAGAGCGTTAAGGAGAGGTTTACGTAGAGCTGGGAGTGACCTTCTCCATATTTACAATATTATACTTGGAGTTCCTTTTATAAGGCGCTCTTAAAGGTTGGAATTTCTTCAATGTGCATAAATGACCTCTTAAGCTAAGGTCGAGTGCTTAAAAGCTCTAAAGAACCCAGTTTCTTGCTCGTCCATATCGCTCCAACAACTGACTCACGGGAGGTTGCTATCTCTCTGTGGAAGGCCGAGTTTTATAGAGGGTATGGGTTGTGGTCATTGGTCTACGGGGATCATGTGTGAATCGGGGTGGTTCTGGGGTGACGAGGGGGAACCTAGGGAGGGGAGATATCGGTCT